>CM046724.1:46929747-47607247 GCA_025584915.1 Monochamus saltuarius | reverse complement strand
GGATATTAAAGTCACCTAGGACAAGCACATCAGAATCATAAAGTTGTTGAAATGAAATCAAACAATCATATAGAGTCTCATAGTCGTTATAAGTACAGCGGGGAGGGATGTAGATAACTACTATATAAAGCCAGCGGTAATTTAATTTTACTTTCACAATTAGTATATCGATGTGTTTAATACTAGCCAGTTGTACATTACAAGTGGGATTAAAATCAACTTGAATGGCATGACATTCTCTATCCAATGCTAATAGGACGCCCCCTCCTTTGCAGGTATTAGTAGAGAGAAAATCACGATCGCTTCTGAAAACTTGGAATTTATCAAGATTAAATAATTCTGAGTCACGGATGCCTACATTACAGAAAGTCTCAGTAAATGCATATGCCTGGAATTGATCAATGGCAGACGTAATATTAAATAAGTCCGAAGTTTTAGTGCGTAGCCCACACATTCTGATAATATAATGTAAAAGTTGAAACGGTTTGAATACTCTAAGCATCCGAGGACTCATTGGACAGGGTAAGTGGCTCTGATTGCTACTTCGTATCCAGAATATTTGCTTTGAATTTACTTAAAGTCTTTTTGTACACATAGCAATCAGGGTCCCAAACAGCATGATCTATTGGCCCGTCAAAGTTAATAGTTGCTTTCAAACTAGCGCAATGAACACATTTCAAAGTTGTGCTACGGCATTCATCTATAGTGTGAGATTCAGAACATTTTGGGCACACGGAATTTTGTCGAGAGCATTTGCTGGCAAGATGATGATACCCGCAACATTTATAGCATCTTCTAAGTTCAATGGCACAAAAACTTGGCAATCAAAATCGAGACCTACTGCCAATTTACCAGCATCTATAATCCGGTGATACGTATTAATATCAACTCGGAGAACTTGATACAAATTTCTATTTTTACGCTGAGGCTTGTAAGAAATTACCTCACATACACTGCCATCGGAAAAGCATGACTTATTTTGAGCACGCAAATATTTTACAAAAGTATTATTGTCAAAATTTTCAGATATATTCACTACCCTTACTCTTGGATTCAAAGCCGATAGCTGTTTAACATCATACCGCTCACCCAATTGATCACAAGCCTTCTCCTTGAGTTTAGCTGATTCTTCGGCGGTGTCACAACTTATAACTAGGGCTCCATTCCTGGCTTTCTTGACATTAGAGATGTTAATATTGGAATTTATGGGATCGATAGCACGCAGAACCTCAGATTTGGTGGTAGTACTATGTTGACTAGTATTCTTAGGTTGCAAAATAAGAGACGGCTTAGGCTTTACCACTCCTGCGTATGTTGAAGGAGACTCTTTAACTGTGGACAAATTCTTATTGATGTCTTCTAATTTAGTGCTAACTCTATTATCGAAATCCTCCTTCAGTGACTGAAATATGGTCTCAACTTTATCAAAAATTTCAGCTCGGAAATCTCGAAACATTTTGTTTATACCATCATCCAGATAACAGCTTTTTAACGTTTCTATCTATGTCATTAATATCCGATATCAACATTGTGGTAACAGCTTTATCCATGACTTCACACTTAACCTTGCACGCGTCGCACCAAAAATCAGGTTGCGACATTTATCGAGCAGCTTAAACTCATTTTCAGTCATACTGACACATGAAATGTGAAACCATTTTTACATGGACCCTCACACCCCACCAGAGCCTCGGACTTTTTCTTTTGCATTTTGTGCATTCCGACATTCTTCAAGCTTGGAACTTATGGTGGAATAGATCAATAACTGTGTCCTTGTTTGAAATATGTATAGATACACCTTAATTTCTTAAAGAGAAGAAAAAGATAATAAAAGAAAACACTTTTTCGCTCCTACCGAATAGAACAAAACGGCATCAGTTCAGTTTATAATTAATATAACTGCAATAAAATGGTAATCAATTAGCAGTCGGACCTCCATAGATGCAACTCCAAATTTACAGAGGTTAACTGTGTTCAAGATGCACAAGTTTTGAGATATAAGCACTTATTAAATACACATAAATAAGGATTAATCACAGGGACACTACTACCACGACCAACTCAGCTCAGCTCGAACTCGAATTCTCTCTCTCTTTTCTTACAATAATAATTATAAAATTGCAACAAAAATAAAACAGGGAAGGACTATGGACTAGTTTTAGGGAGCTTATTGTTAATAATAAACGATTCTCGAATCTTCCGTCTACATTTAATGATGTGAATTCACTAAATTTATTTTTTAATACGTCTCTAGTGTCGATAAAACTCAAACTTGCACTGATTTGTTGTAGAAATATGACCGAATGTAAATAATGTTTTTCTTCTTAGTTCAGCCACATGATGTTGTTATCAATAAATTGGAAAGCAATTCTGTTGGTTCGAATAGTATTTTGCTGAGAATAATTCGAATGATTTTATTTTGTTTACTCATCATGTCTTAAATATTGCAACTAATAACTTTCTAATTGGAAGCATGTGTTTATCATACCTCTAGGCAAATTTTCGACCCCACTGAATATTCGCACCTCAAACCAACCAGCATACTACCTACGTTAAAAATTTTAGACTCTATTATGAAAGATCAAATATGCTGTACGTATGTGACAACAAAATAATACCCACTGTACAGTCTGGATTCCGTGCTCAACTACCACTGCTCTTTTAAATATTACAAATGACTTATTTTGTGCAACTGACGTCCGTAAATTAACATATCTTTTCCTATCACATTATTGTAAGGCGTTGGATACCATGAAGCATGACTTACTGTTTGCAAGAAACTTAGTTACTTTGAATTTGACCTAAATGTTGTTTCTATTATGCGTAATTATTTAAGCAATCGTGTTAATAGTGAATTCCGATATTTCTAATCCGTTCTCGCTTACATTGGGGGCACCTCAAGATTTCATATTAGGACCTTTATTATTTTCAATTTATATATCTGATTTTCATACGTTCAATTTGCAATATGCTGATGACACGCAGGTGCATTATTCTTTCGCCAATATAATATTGCTGATCAATTGATTAATTCTGATCTAAACTGTTTGCTTAATATATAACTTGCTATAAAATTCGCAATACAATGAATATCTCTTCGAATAGCGAAGCATTGCCTATAGTTGATTGCAGGAAAAACTTGGCTATATGGATCGACTCGGATTTGAGATTTAATAAACACGTTATGTTTGAAATGTTACTCCTCATTTTTCCACCCATACGCTGTCCAAACTGTATAATAATGAAAATTGTGTCAGAAAAAGTGTAAATTACTAACATTTTCAGCCTTAATGGGAAAATGGTTTTCCTGTATTGCCAATATTCCATTATTTTAAACTGCAAGATTGAAAGACGAAACTTGATTTAGTTATATCCATCGGAAGCTTTCAATGGTGCCCGCAGCATAGCAGGCCGCTTGGTATTGGCACCGCTTAAGTATAGCATGGAGTAGCCCAGTGGCCAAACTCTATTAGTTTATAGAAATAATTTTTATACAGTTACCTTATATACCCATAGGATGAGTCAGAAGTAAGTGTAAAAATTTAACTGAAGATTCTCCTCGTCAAAACAAAGTTTTTATATTATTTTATTTAGTTTTTATTTATTAAGTAAATGTTTGTTCTAACATGCTTTCTTACAATGATACGAGGTTGGAATTTAGGATAATTCACTATGGTGAACATTTTTAAAAAGAACTATGTTGCGCCATTGACTAATATTAAATAGAGCTATTTTGTAATTACAAAAAAGCTTTCGTACATAATTCTGTAAATAGCACCCTTTTGGAAAAAATCAACTTTTTGCTTTAAAAAAATACTGACCGGAGAATGCCAAAGTTGTGTAAAACATTCAACGGATTTTTTTTAACAAAACAAATTTATCAGTCAAATAAATCTTCTGTTCTGAAAAGATCTAAAAATTAAAAAAATAATTTATAAAATAATCACAAGTTTTATTAAAGATCTATAACAAATTGGCCACCTTCAGCCACAATACAGGCTTGACACCATCGTATTAGCGATGTAGTATATACATGGTGCATATTTATATTATCAAGATTTTATCAGCCGTTGTAATTCGTTCTTGCAACTGTTATCTAGCGTTACTTACTTCTCTGTAAATCCATTGCTTGACAACGAAATGTCTTCCAGTGAGTCTTACAAATTGTTTTGGAGAAAGTCCTTGTAACTATTTACGTTCATGCGGTTATTAAGTTCTTGCAATTCCAATAAATGACCATTGAAGATTCCTCCCCAAATATTGACACAAAATCGGTGCTCGAATCTTCTACTTCAATTAACATGTGAGTTGTTCAATGAAAAATGATGCAAGTTTCAAACATTTGTAATGCCGTCCCTCGTAAAAATTCAAAAATTCAAATTCAAAATTCAAAAACCTTTTATTCTTTAAAGACATACAAGATGTATAAGAAAAGTCAATATACTTATAATATATAAAACAAAGACATAAATACACAAACAAAGATAACACTTGCTACAAGTTTACAAGTGAGTCACAATATAATTTAAAAAAGGACATAAGCAACAACAAATATTATTGTTAATAAACGCAAGTACACTAACAAAAATCACAGGAACATTCAGCTATAGAAATCCGCGGTACTATACAGATACTTATCGACAAGAAAAAATAACTTCATCTGTCCGTAAACTAGACGAAACTAAATAGGAAAGGATTATCATTTATTGCTCTAATGAGACATTGACAAAAGCGTAAACATTACTCGGCATCTCCAGGATGAAGAGCTTGAACACCTATGTATTGGTAAGGGTGTAATAGCTTCCTAAGTATAGTTCTCGAAACAAAACTTTGTGAAAATCCTACCCTACTGACATTTAAGCATAATAGTTACAAAATCTTCCAATACCAAAATTTTAGTCAAAAATTTATTATCCAAGAGTAATATAATGAGTTCCAAGTAAAATAAAATACATGCCAATTTATATGGTTTGAAATTACATATTATTTACCTTTTCTAGGGTATTATGATAGGTAAATATTTACATATTTATTACGAAATTGTAAAACTTATTTTGTCTTCAACTAGTAGTTAAACATAAGGTAATATCTAGTTATTTTGCCCTATTAAATCTTTTAGTCCATTTTTATTACAAATTAAATCTGTTTTCAACTTGTGAAATATTTATTTTGCTTATTTGATTGGATTATACACAAACATAATATCATTGGCTTCAATTAGAATTTTCGATCACAAATAAATCCAAAAGTAGAATTTTATATGTAGGTAGGTACATAGTAATAATTTAGTTGGTAATAAATTATAATAAAATATCTTCAATTGGAGGAAATTTCAACTACAAAGTTAATACGTTGCTGTGACGTCAACATTGGCATCGACAATTTGCCCTATAAATAGGGTAAAGCTTACAGACAAGTTGACTTCAAAGTTGATTATATTTGAGCGTCCATATTGTAACAAACACTAGATGTTTTGTTTGAATACTCATTAAAATTACGTTTAATACGTTTATGACGAAAGATTATTTAACACATTTCATCACGAAATACATTCAGTTTTTATTTTAGGTTGTTTTTCAGGATTGTAATATTATTAAGAAGCAGTAATACAAATGGATATTTATAAAACGCGTTATTTTTATGGAAGTTTGGTCATCACATTATACGAAAAAAATTTCTGGGTTGTACAGTTTGTTGAATGGAAACCAAAAATACAGACTTTAATTATATTAAATTCTAAATATCTATGGATACCCACACACCTACTTGTAGCTTTGTAGTCTGACTTCAGTCTCTCTCTTCCTATCTCTATTTGTTATTAAAATGTATTTGATTAAACATACATTGTTGTCTCTCTCGGACAGAAGTAAGTCATATAAAGGGCGTAATTAGGGTGTATTTTGATACTGATGTCTTTTATATTTTGATATTTTAACATAAAATTGGTCTGAATTTCTTTTGTGTCCAATTATCTTATTGGAACACTCACATAAGGAAAAAAGCCAACATTCCCTATACGGAATAGGTCATGAAAATTGTTTGACCAGTTCAGAAGTTAAATTAACGTAATTTTAACTATAAATGTTTGTTGGGTAACTGCATAGATATTCGACGCGTGGTTGTAGTAGGTTTGTTTAAAACTGAATCAATTACGGTTTCCTCACGATCTGCAACATTTTATCTTCGCGGTGCTCAAACCCATTCAGCCTTTGAAATTTCAAGCTCACTCATTTTTCAGAAGGTTGATGCAAGTACTTGATGATTTGGGATTATTCCATTAGGAACTCTCAATTCTCTCTCGTTATTTTGTATCTCTTTTTGCACAAAACGATAAAAAACAAAATATTGCATGCAACATTATCACTAATTTTTTTCTTATTCTATAGAGAAAAGTAGAAAACATAAATGCAATTTTTTAAGTAAACTTCTTAGTACAAAATTATACAGAGAATAGGAAGCGATACTTTTACGGATAGTATCGGATGACAAAACATATGAGAGACGTTCGGATTAAAACTAGAACTATTTCCAACTGCTTTGTCGTTTAGAATATTCGCCGACTTTGTACCGTATTTCTCAGTGAAACCCCTTGACGACTGGCATGAAAAGCCACATCCTCGCCTAAAGCTTGTCCCCAGGAAACAGGACGCAATTACAACCTTTGGTGGCCTCGGAAGGATTGAAATAAGTACTACATTACGGAGACGTCACTGGCAGAGATTGGATTTTTCTGCTGTTTTCATAAAAAACCGCATCGTTTGACGACGTAAAAATACACAAGAAAACTTTCAGTGAAAACTTATTCCTTAACATAATTTAAAATATACCTTCCAATAATTTAAAACGTCTCGAAAACACAGTCCCACTTAATTTTCGTACATTTCATTTTTTTAGAAATATTTTACGTGATATATGGGGATCTTCATGTAATATTCAATTTGGGTCCTCCCTGTTGAGATATTCGAGTCTCAAAATGTCGGAAAAAAATAGTTTTTTTATTTTTCCTTAAAAACGGTTGCACTTAGAAATTTCAATTTTAGTACACATTATCAGCTTATGTTTCTGGAGGGCGGGAATAAGCAACCCCTAGATTTGTTTCTTTTAGAACTTTTTCCTGCAGTGGCCGATTTCAACAAAAGTTTTTTTTAAATACTTCACCTAATTTGACTACTTCTTTCCCTCTTGTAAATGTTTCATACAACCAACAGTTTGCGCGGAAAAAAATAAAAATACTTTTGCTGACTCTAAACATCTTTTTGTCACCGGTTACTTATAAGTATAACCGCAGTAGGCGGTTGCTATGTTGATGTTAGAAAAGGTTTGTGGTCATTTTTCTTACTTTGGCTTTTAAAAGTGAAAAATTTATTGTTGAAGTTTAAGTAAAAATTTCATAAAAATACCCACTTTCAATAAATATTTAAAGTATAAAATCATTATATTTTTGAAATATAAACATAACATATGACATTACCTAAGTTGAACTTTCTAGTATGCAATAATGTATAATTATTTTTGGTAAGTTTAACGGAATTTAAAATTACATCGACATTCCACTATGTTGAGCCACATATATGGCCACCTTAATACATAAGTATATAGTGCTTTCGAAAAGTAACGAATAAATTCATTATTTTTTAAATTGAGAAGTTTCCGAAAAAATGCCCTGTCACGTCGATTTTGTTTTTAAAAAAGGCACTTTACATACGACCCATATTTGCGACGTCATCGTTGTTCGAGATATGACGTCAATTTTTTTAAATGGCAACCCCCAATTTTGACAGTGTCATTTGACAGAGCGTGCCATTCTACAAACACACATCGTGAAAAATTATGGTGTTACATAACAAAAATTTCAAGAAAATTATGTTTGAAGATTTTAAAATTTAATTTTTACCAAAATGTATCACCCGAGAAGGGGGCCGATTGAGTAGCCAGCCAGATCGCCTGATTTAACACCCCTAGATTATTTCTTGTAGGGATACTTAGAAAGCAAAGTATACGTTACTAGACCGGTTAATTTAGAAGATTTAAAAGCAAGAATTCGTCACGAAATACATCGTATACCTCCTGAAGTTAATGATAATGTCCAAAAAGAATTTATTAATCGTCTTGGCTACTGTCAGGCAGCCAACGGTGCACAATATGAACATTTAATTTAGTCGATTTTTTACATAATCATTATGATTTTTAGTATTGTGAAAATTAAATTTTAAAATCTTCAAACATTATTTTCTTGAAATTTTTGTTATGTAACACCATAATTTTTCATGATGTGTGTGTGTGTAGAATGACACGCTCTTTCAAATGGCATGTTGAAAATCGGGTTGCCATTTTGAAAAAAATTCGATGACGTCATATCTCGACGTGCCAGGGGATTTTTTCGAAAACTTCTCAATTTAAAAAATAATGAATTTATTCGTTACTTTTTGAAAGCACTGTATATAGAGCTAATACCACGAATATCTTGTGTTTTATTCATACAAAACTATTCCCTATTAATTTCCACCATCTCAAGAAAAAGCCTCTTAGTTAATTGTTTTAATGTATAATATTTTAGTATTATTGTAATTAATATGATGTCCTGAATCTAATACGTGTTCAGCTAAAGCACAAGATCTTTTTTCAGTTCTACAATCACTTGTATGTGCTCTAATTCGAGAATTTAGCGTTCTAGACGTTTGACCAACATACTTCAAATTGCAATTTGTACAAGGTAAACTATACACAACATTAGTTCGTTTCATCATATCATCTTTTTATTTAAGTTTTGTATATAAATTATTAATCGATTTAACACTTCTTTGAGCAATTTTTTTATTATTTGTATGTTTAAATAAATTAATAACTATTGTTGAGAGTTCTTTAACGAAAGATAATGAGCAAAAAAAAAAGATTTTCTGATATGGAGTTTGCCCTCCTAGTATCCAAAACGTCAGTGACGACTACATTATATAAATATGTCTTTAACAAATTTTTTGGATATGAATTTATTAATTAAAATGTCATACAACATAGTAATATTCTTTTGCCTCAAGAATGGGTGACAAATTTTATATATTCTCGCGTCAAGAATTCAGACGTTTTACGTCACAGCTGACGTTACACATTTGTTTTTATTGTCAACGTAATTTTCGATATTTGGTCGTGTTAAAAACAATCATTTTTTGCAATTTAGTGCAATATATAATGCAAAGTTTTAGTGTAGTATATAATTTTATTACTATTATTTGCACTTTCTTAAATATTTTGATGAAAATATAATGAATTATTCATTTGTTCGTATGACGTAAGTCGTCTGAATTATTGTCGCGAGTATATACGGTTTTTCATTGCCAATATTAAATTATTTTCATTTTCTCTGTATGGTAGGAATTGTAATTAATATACCTTCCAGAACTAGTAGGCTTTATATACCAATCCACGATAACTTTAGTATCTGGTGTCCTGATTAATTTGGTATCAAGGAAAGGAACACTCCTTTCATTTTCAATTTCGATAGTAAACTGTATATGGCAATTATAACTATTAAATACCTTCAATATTTCATCATCTCCACCCTGAGGAATTGAACAAATAATATCATCAAAATATTTTTGAATGAAAGATAAATTAAAGCTTAATTTAGGAATACAAGTATCTAATAAGTCATCCATGACAATCTGTGCAACAACAGTAGCCCCATTGGGGTACCCAAAATTTGTTTATAGAATTCATTGTTACAGCTGAAAGAAATGCTATCAAATATAAACTGTAAAGTATTAAGAAATTCTTCAAGACCAAAATTACGAAACTATTGGGTGTGTGTCCATCTTTTCTTTATACTAATTATTAACAACATGCTTATGCTGAAATTGCATTATAAATTTTGAGTTGTTTATGTTTTGTTGTGTTAACATATCATTATCATAAAGACTATTAATTAAAAAATTAGCTTTCTGTTGCATGATGGAAATAGGATCTCTTTCAAGTTTGACATAATATTGTTCGTTGTTAAGTAAGTTTGTTGATTTTCCAATATCTAGTTGTTTAGTCATAATAACTGTAACGTTACCTTTATCAGATCTAGTAACAATCAGTTCCGTATGTTGTTTTAAATATTGTTTAGTTTTATAATATACATTGTTAAGAATATTACTTCTGTTAAATGGCTTATGCAAAAAAAAATCAATATATTTGTAATTCTAGCTCTAAAAATATCCTGTTCCTGACTATACTGATGTATTAATAAGTAAAGTAAATACTTTACTTATAGAAAATTTGGTATAGAAACCTCATTGAAATTAGGAGGTAAACAAAATATAGAACCCAAAGAAAGAAATATCTTAATATCCTCCGGAATGTCAATGTTAGTTAGATTTTTTAACCAGCTATCAATAACTTTGATATTGTTAACTAAATTTGATTGTACATTCCTAATTTTTGTTAAATTCTTTATCATACGCTATATTTTTTCGTCTGGTAAATTCATTAAATATATATTGTGGTAATATTCTATTAAAATTAAAAATATTAGGAAATATAGTGTTGGGAACATAGAAGAACACTTTATGCCATAGCTGAAGCTTTCGTGAAATTTATTCTTTTCATCAGGAGTTCTACAGGGTGATTCAGAACTTATCTACAAAAATTTGGGAATAGATGCATCATGAAAAATGGAGTCAGTATCGTAAAAAAAATTGTAAAATTCTTTCCGAGTAAAAAACTATTGATGTAGTATTTTCATCCTACTATACCTTACTAACGACTGTAGTCTCGAGCCAGACGAATCCCATTATTGAAACCCGATTAATTTTTGTCGGTATTAACCTTTTTTGTGATGCGTTCTATTTAATGGTCAAATTATTACGAAAAATAGACAAAAATGTAATGCACTCAAAAGCTATAAACAGTCTGGTGGTACTTTCTTCTTAGACAATATTAAACGTTTGTTGCCTCAAATTAAACTTGAAGTATATAAGTTATACGTACGAATTATTGAAAGCAATAATAAAAATGTTCGAAAAAATTGTTGGTCTATTATAAATGATAAAAGAAATGTTTCTTCTATACGATGTTATACTCATGTATAATGGTCAAACTCTTGATGAGCAGGCTATAGTGCAGATTTTTTTCTTTGTCGTGCAAAAAAATCTAGCAATATTCCGTTTGTAACATCTGCATTAAATTTATCTCGAATTTTGCGAACTATCTAGCGTATATATAGCTTTGTAACTTATTTATACTTGTATAATTACCTGTTTATTAATTTGTTCCCTTTTTCTCTTTTTTTGTTACTACCTTTGTGTCTTGTACACATTTGTTTGTATTATTTGACACTGTACATGTTTTACTATATCCTGAAATTGGGCATTTCCCTGTTTAGATATGTGTATGGAATAAACAGGGTTAACTATGACTTAGTACAAATATTTTAAGAGGGGATAGGGAAAAATAAGAATTAACGGAATCACCCTTCAAAAAAATTCCAAACTTATATATAAAGCCAAAAAAAATTCTTTTCGATATTATTTTAAATCCTTATTTAACGCCGCCAATGCTTGTTGGTTGCATACTCTACAAGCATGCAACAGTCGCTGATTAGTCAGTGTCACTGTCAATACTGTCATGTCATAATTGAATTCCTGTGTTTACGTTGTAATTTTGTGTTCTTCTTCAGTTTTTAGTGCCTTATTTTAATTTTTTAACGTTTTATAGTTATTAAATAAAGATAGTTGTGTTGAGTGCAGATAATTTCTCACAATATAGTTCGCCGGTTTGGTTTTCTAGGTTATGGGACAAAACTGCCGCGATTAAACGTCTCTTATTCCTTTCTTTCGATTTTGTTATAATAAATAGGAATTTAATCTATCTAATTGTACCTACGGGAAGTGTCTTTTATCGGTAGTGAGTGGCTGTAATGAGCGAATATGTAGTTCTAACAGTTTATAACGAAATAATGGAAAACGAATGCAAAATACTGGAGCTAAGTGGATTAACAGTTACCTATCTATCAGGTATTATTACTATTAAGAATGTTAATTTTTGTTTCTGCATTTAGAAATGCTGCAAAAAACCGACCGCATGACAGTAGATATTGTTGACAGCTGTAAGTTTTATCTATGGATCTAAGCCATCTCAGTCAGTTCTTATCATAGGCGCCGACTTTCCGTAGGAAAAAAGGGTTTTGCCCCATTTTTTAAATATCGAGCTAAAATTCTGGAATAATTTTTTTATTGTCTTTTAGGCCTCCCTGAACACGTGGTTAAATTTTTTGTACTTAGTCATAGTTAACCCTGAATAAAATAAAAATAAAACCTTAAAATAAAACTATCTCATCTGCTTTGGACCGCTACTTACACTTTTTATATGATTTTGTAGAATAATTTTTATTAAAAAAAAACATCATCACTCAGTATTTTAACGATTTTTCTCGACAAGCGACCGTTAAGAGTTGCGGCTTAATTTTATCGAAGAACATTATCGTCGGGCAACTTTTTCAGAGTCTATTAAATATTTAAAGGGAGTTATGAAGTTAGGGTGTACACTAAATTAATAAAGGAGCAGGTGGTTGGTTAACCGAAAATCATTTCCGTAAATAGAATTAGGGCTGGCTGCTAGGGCGCACTGATTCACCTGATACAAAGATTTTGCGCACAGATTTTGGAAACTTTTAATAAATAATTTTATCTTGACGCCAAGGGACTTAAAATCTCTCTCTTATCTACATGTAATAAGAGGCAAGGAAGGCGCATTCTATTTTGCTATTCAAACTATCATACTAATTTTAAGAAGTTTGTTTACATCAACAAAATACACGCAGAGAAATATTAATACTCCTAATACGCTTAATATTTATTTAAGATACCACTGTAAACGTTGCACCAATAGCTGGTTTAAAAACCGTATGATTGTAATAATAGTTATTGAACAAGCACATAGGGTGAACCTGTGCAAATAGAACTTAGTGGATTCAAAAAAGGTATATCAGAATGACAATCAAGATCCCTAAACGGAGAGAAACAAACTCACGAGTGACGTCACTTATATTTGAAAAGAAAATGTAAAATTTGTGTTCTAAAAGTGAAGACTGTTCTATCAAATACTACTGCTGAACTTTCGTAGTCGAAAGCCACAATAAGACAAGTATGGTCGCTCCAGTTACCAATGTATTTTAAATTATTTAGTCAATCAGATAAATGTAGACACAAAATTGTACAGATAAGTAAGTACCTAAAATTAACTGAACTATAACTTAGGTTTCGTTGTACCACTTGTAGTTACCATTTTTTTGTAACAAGTAGTATATATATATATATTGTTATATTTATGTGTGTGTGTGTTTTTATTTTTAATTTTAATTTATTTTTATAATTTATTTTAATTTTAAATATTGTATTTAATGTAAAATTTAAATATTATTTTTGTTGCCAATGATCCTTTTATGTATTATGTTTTGTGAGTGTATGTTGTGTTTCAGCTATATTTCGTTCAATACAAACCTTTTATATAATATTTCTTTTTATCTTACCTTATTTATACCAAATTTTGTTTATCCCTTGCTAGACACAGTTTTATAAATCAAAAGAGCAAAAGAAACTTAAATCAGGAGTCGGTTCAAAATATACAGGGTTTTTATTTTATATTGTAACAAATAGTAACACTTTTGAAAGATTAACAAATTTTTTGTTCTAGAATCAATTTTGAAAACAATAAAGAATATTTTCTTTTTATTATTACTTCTCTAATGATAATTTTTCAAACTACTGTAATTTAAAACTTGGATATTGAATTTAATTGAAGCTTATAAATTATGCTAAAATATTCTTTATTTTTTAATGTTGGTTGCATTCCTACAGAACATAATATATTCTAAAATGGCCGTTCTTGCTTGACAGATATAATTAGTTGCAGTGAAATGATTGAATGTGGTTGTTATATTGGTTGAGTTCGACTTGGTTTTATACAGGTAAGTCCTGTAGTTTATTCTTATACTTTGCAAAGATTGAAATAGTTAAAATCGATTTTAATTTACTATAGCTATAGATATTTTTATAGTGCACTTTATTTTTTAAGGTACCTGAGGTTAGGAATGTTCTATTTTCCTTCCTGAAACTGCCTGAAAACTGAAACTGCCTGGAAACTGGAAACTATCCTGTGGGATTCTATGGAACTGCAAAATTTCCTGGATACGGATGATATCTTCTTTAGTGGCAATAAAAACTTGACTGGATGATGGAGAATGGTAAATTTAGCTGGTAAGTCGATATTTTCTTGATTTTACTTGTGGGTTTTAATAAATTTTGTGTAATTTCAGGAGCTCTCTTGCAATGCTGCTCTTCTCTCAACCCAAGCCGTAACTAACAACAACTTCTTTGTTTTTAATCCTTGCTGCAGATTGCCATGTTAAAAGGTCCATTCACATGATTTTTCCACAGTCTTTGGATGTCTTTTATGCACAATTTCACAACACAACTTATAACTAATACAATTTTAAATGTCCTATTATCTTTATTATACGATTTTACTTATTTTATTTAGAAAAATAGTCTTTATTTAGTGTTTTAGGTCATGTTCAAGGGATTCTTGTAAAGTCACCTTTACTTTTGACAGTTCTAGAATTGATTATTATAAATTGACATTTCAATTTAGTTTTTAGGACATGATTTATTTGTAATGGGAATATCTTTCATTATGTTACTCGTTTGTATACAATATGCATATCAAATTATTAACTATCTAATCTATCGACTTTCACCTTTTATTTTCTATATGGTGTTCTGAGTTTAATTTCTTTTTATGATGTACTGCGTCGTATTTCTTGCGTTACATTGGTTTTTGGTGATTTGTTATCACTTTCGTAAAAAAAAACACAATTGTAAAAAACAGAAATGAATCTGTACACACACAACGAACGTAAAATTAGTGGATTCCAAAATTATTTTCTAGTATTATTTGTAAGCTTTGGTTGGTAATTTATTTAATTGCGTTTTTGAAAATTAAACACTATGGTTTATTACATTGCGAAAAGGGTAGATATCATTTTGCTTTACTTTATGAACAATAAATGTGCGAATGGAACAGCTCAGCTATTTAATGAACAACATCAAGATCGACATGTCAGGAGGAAGCATATTCTAGAGTTAGTAAAAAAATTTCAAGAGACATTGAACGTAGCTAATAAAAAACGAGAAATTGAAAAACCTATAGTTAATGAAGCTAGTGAAGTTGCAGTTGTGGGACAAGTTTATCTTGATCTTACATTAAGTACGAGGCAGCTGGCATCTGTGTCTGGGATCAATCGAACTAGCATATAAACCATTTTGAAGAAGAATAAATTCCATCCTTACAAATTACATATAGTTCAGGTACTTCGGAGCCAAAAATACCAGCAAAGAATGTCCCAATTTAATCTAAAATCTGACCGTTTATCTACAATCTTGACGCAGTTCCTGAAAATGGTTTTGTTTCGTTTTCATTAGGCCGCCGTATATAATATAGGTAGTCAACCAGTCAAACTTAGGAGTAAAAATAATATATGGTAATACTCTCAAAATCCCAGTCACCCTGGTCTATAGTGTAAATAAGGATTACATGGATTTTAAGAGAATGTCGCCATCCATTGTTTTACTCCTAATTTTAACTGGTTGACTAACTATATTATATATAAACAAGAGTAATACTAATTGTGTTGCTGCATATGCACCCAATAAATTTGCAATTTTTTTAGAGGTATAAAAAATGTTGCTTCTTGTCCCTACAAGGAGCTGCTCTAGTAAGAATAACTTATCCATGCTGGAAGTAAGTCATAAAATTATGATTTATAAGGTAAACACATCTGAACCGTAATCTTGAGTCATATTCTGTACCAGCATCGAAAACACTTGGCATATCTAACTACTAATCTAATCTAATTATAGGATACCGAATAATCTGTCTGCTTGACATTCTTTGTTATATGTCCTAAACTGTTAATAATACTGCATACTTTATAGTAATATATATCTACACAGAAATTATTAAAACGACTAATACTGACTTGCATGGCGAAAATTAAATTAAATACCATCGATGTCATTCTATCTCAAAAATAGTACAATGCTGTCAGATAAAAGTTTGTAGGCAACCTTCTCTGTTTTGGGATCTTGACTAACAACACTGTAATTGAATCCATTACTGTCCACTTCATTAAATCTCATGGCCTGGATGTCCTGTCACACATAATTTATGTATAACTGAAAATGTATGCATCTCAACATTAATCCTTGTGAAATTGCCATGCTTGCATCTAAGTATTCTGCCATCAAAATGTCTAAAGTTTACAAACACATTTATTAGTCGAGGCAATGAAGCATTATGATAGGAAATCTTTTAGGATAGGACGTATCGGAATGCGGTTTTTTGCATTCGCTTGCAAAAATTATTTATATCATTCGTACCTACTTTGTATCTATTACAAACTGGAAGTTGCATTGCTGCAGCCAAAAATGCATCTTTTGAGAGGCCTTTTGGCAAATTTAATAACTTCGTAAATAAGAGTCACAATTGGCTCAAGTCGGGTACCCGGGGGTTTTCGAGGTCGCTGATCACGATTGTCATGTTCAAATTGACCCCCCGAATACCTGGAGCTCAGGAACGCCGACGAATGTCATCTCCGGGACTATCCCGAACTTTATGCGAGAGAGGAGAGAAACTGGGCACCCGGGGATTTTTTGGGTCGCTGAATTCGAATATACCATCGGCGAACACCCCACGGACACCTGGTGGGCGCCAACCTGGACGCGGATGTCATCTTCGCGAATTTTTCTGGAAATATCGACAATAACGAACCGAAAATCGTTATTGGGGCTTTTTGTGTGCGCTGAATCCGAATTTTATGTTGAAAACGACCACCCGAACACCTGGTGCGCCCTAACCTGGCCCTGAACGTCATCCCCGAGGGTTTTCCAGACATAATTGAAAAAAACCACCCGAAAATCGTTACGGGGGGTTTTTTGGCTCGCTGAAATCAAATATGGCACCGGCCAACACCCCACGGACACCTGGTGCGCCCTACCCTGGCTCTGAACGTCATCCCCGAGGGGTTTCCAGACACAATTGAAAAAGACCAACCAAAAATCGTTACTGGGGGTTTTTTGAGTCGCTGAATTCAAATATAACACCGACGCACACCCCACAGACACCTGGTGCACCCTACCCTGGCTCTGAACGTCTTCCCCGAGGGTTTTCCAGACACAATTAAAAAAGACCAACCAAAAATCTTTACTGGGGGTTTCTTGGGGCACTGAATTCAAATATGGCATCGGTAAACACCCCACAGACACCTGCTGCACTAATAATTATTAGTGTAAATTTATGCAATTTATTTCATACTTGATAATAAAATTATTAAATTATTATTTTAATGCTATGTAATATTATTTATTAATTCTAAATTTATATCCAGGATATTTATATTAACAATTGTTTATAATTTTTTTATAAATTTACACTAATAATTATTAGTGCAGCAGGTGTCCGTGGGGTGTTCACCGATGCCATATTTGAATTTAGCGCCCCAAGAAACCGCCAGTAACAATTTATGGTTGGTCTTTTTCAATTGTGTCTAGAAAACCCTCATGGAAGACGTTCAGAGCCAGGGTAGGGCGCAGCAGGTGTCTGTGGGGTGTGCGTCGGTGCTATATTTGAATTATGCGACTCAAAAAAAAACCCAGTAACGATTTTTGGTTGGTCTTTTTCAATTGTGTCTGGAAACCCCTCGGGGAAGACGTTCAGAGCCAGGGTAGGGCGCACCAGGTGTCCTTGGGGTGTTGGCCGGTGCCATATTTGATTTCAGCGAGCCAAAGAAACCCCCGTAACGATTTTCGGGTGGTTTTTTTCAATTATATCTGGAAAACCCTTGGGGTTGACGTTTAGGGCCAGGTTAGGGCGCACCAGGTGTTCGGGTGGTCGTTTTCAACATAAAATTCGGATTCAGCGCACACAAAAAGCCCCAATAACGATTTTCGGTTCGTTATTGTCGATAGTTCCAGAAAAATTCGCGAAGATGACATACGCGTCCAGGTTGGGGCCCACCAGGTGTCCGTGGGGTGTTCGCCTATAGTATATTCGAATTGAGCGACCCAAAAAACCCCCGAGTGCCTAGTGTCTCTCCTCTCTCGCATAAAGTTCGGGATAGTCCCCGGAGATCGTTCCTGAGCTCCAGGTATTCGGGGGGTCAATTTAAACATGATAATCGTGATCAGCGACCTCGAAAACCCCCGGGTACCCGACTTGAGCCAATTCTTATTTACGAAGTTATTAAATTTGCCAAAAGGCCTCTCAGAAGATGCATTTTTTGCATGCATTTTTGGCTGCAGCAATGCAACGTCCGGTTTGTAATAGATACAAAGTAGGTACGAATGATATAAATAGTTTTTGCAAGCGAATGCAAAAAACCGCATTCCGATACGTCCTATCCTAAAAGATTTCCTATCTTTGGCCTTTTTAGTGCTTCATTGCCTCGACTATATACAGATTATTCAGAAATGATTTCAAGCCACGTGACCTACGCGCATATGCAACCAACATTGCTCTGTTGGCAGCACTTTCTAGAAAATCCCTTAACATCAGTGGTGTAGTTGACAGGATTACTGACATAAATAAATATGTTTTTGAAATTGAGTACATAACCTAATAAATTGTTCGACTACTGAAATTTAATATATAAAATTTAATATTACATAGTTACTGACGAAACGAACGTTTGTTTGTTTCGTTTGAAACGTTTTTAACTTTATTAGAAAGAGACATTTTCCAATCTTCTTTTGTTATTGAACAAATTGAAATTTTTATGAAAACAAAGAGTATATAATGTGAACACAACAGATTTTTTTATTGTATTGCAGGGTAAACAAAACATATTTTACTGTATTAAGATTTATTTACAATATTTGGGATAAAAACATTACATATCGTAGTTGTGGTATTTCTTAGTTATTTTTCTTCGCTTGGGTATTTTGCCACTTGAATAAAGATTAACAAATTAAAATAATTACATATTGTGTTCAAAATGGTGCCATTCAGTTGCTATGCATAAATTTACCCTCCTGTGCATATTTTCAAAAACATTTTGTAGCTGTTCTTCTGTGATGTTGATTTCTCGAATAATTGTCGCTTCTACTTCTTCGATAGTGTATCGCTGTCTTAAATATAGTATTTTTCAAATGTCCAAACAAAAAATAATCCAACGGAGTTAAATCCGGAGACCTGGCTGGCCACCAACCTGCACTAATCAGTCGATTACCATAAAATTGCTCTAAAAATTGTATTGTTGCTCTTGCAGTATGTGCAGTTGCTGAAAGTAATCTACTTGCACCTTATCATCATGTAACTGTTCTAAAAATTGCTCTAAAATAAAGGTTCGATATCTTTCAACATTTATAGTTTCGTAGAAGAATATAGGCCCTACTATACGTCTTCTTGATATCACTGTCCAAACATCAAGTTTTACGGAATGTAAACTGGTTTCTACAAATATATGAGGAATTTCTGTAGCCAAGGTTCCATAATTTTGGCTATTTATATAACCAGATAAATGAAACCATGATCGTCAGTGAAAAATGATAAGTTCAATAAGTTACGATTCATGTTTTCTTGAAACCATTCATAATAGTGTAATCGTCTTCCATAGTCAATGGGAAGTAATTCTTGCACAACAGTTACCTTGTATGGGTGTAAATGCAACAGTTTTTTTAAAGTGACATGTTCCAACTAAAAGTCTTAAAAATAAAAATTTCAAAATTGATATATTTTGAGATGCAATCTAAATGATTTTGTGAATATTTACATCAAATTAATAAAAAAAAAATTACCGGTCCGACCAGACAATTTTGATATAGATTTTGTAAGACTTTGAGCTATTCGTTGCTGTATATTATTATCAACGACATCTTCTGTCAGTAAAATTGGTCTGCCTGTAGATTTTTCTTTACAAATACATTGTTTATTTTTAAATCGTTTGACGATGGTAAAATTTCGGTATGAGAATTTGTCATAGTCAATTTTTGCGATTGGGAATTCGGTCATAAATTGCTCAATGCAAGATTGTAAGGAGTATGTCCACGACCTGTCTTCATTTTTAGTCCCACTCAGATAATGAGCCATTAAAATAAAGGCATCTTGCTCAACAGTAAAAGGTATACTGTTCTGAACTTAAATAAGAATATTATTAACCCCAAAATTTTGTTTTTGTTAGCACTTACCAGTAATATGACGGAGTACCAAAAGTTTATCTATGAAAACAACTGATTAGTTTGAAATGATATATTAATGATGCAAAGGAAAATAATAAGACACTAGAAAATCGCAAGGATAAAACAAATCAATAACGGCGCGGGAAATAGCGGGAAGACGAACGCTACTAAAAGATATAGAAATGCCAATTTTGCGTCACACGTCCTAATGATTCGTTTACAATGAACAATGCGAAACGGTTATCACGCGCGAGATGGTGCGATCGCCGATTGGTTGAATAGAATGAATAATATTGTGTTTTAATGTAACCTTGGCCTTATTCTTTTAGTAACTTCTAAAGTATGTATTTCATTGTGTGTGAAATGTTTCAAATTAATTTAAAAACGTTTCTCTAATACATAATGAGACAATTTAGACATCAATAACTTGTGGTCGACGTAATAATATGCCCTGCTATGATCATAAAATATTATAACAGGACACTCTCCTGCGTCAGTCCAGTCCAAATTATTATTGAAAAATGAGTGTACAGCTGAACTTGTCGACGTACCACTCCAAAATAAATATTTAACATAAAAATGGTAGAAAAGAGCTCAACTCCAAAAAAGACTTCTTTATTTACTTCATCGATGTTTCGGTTTATATAAAACCTTCATCGGGAGACTATAATTTTTGTTTTATAAAATGAACATTAATAATAAAAATAATATTTTTAAATCACATTGAATGAGAAAATATATCAAACGCCAAAAAAACACAAGAACCTTAGGTCCGCTAAAGACTATGCGTGAATTCGCAATTCGTGATGCGCGATGCGTGGTTTGTAAGGAATTCGTGCATCGTGTGTAAAGTTTTTATGAATTGATTTTTAACAAACAAGACCCTACACACTATTCGCGAATTCCTCGCATATCACGAATAGTGCATAACGACTCGCGAATTTACGCATAATCTGTAGCAAGCCTTAGAGAAACACAATTATTTTACACATTTACAATATATTGGGTGTTAGAAATGAATTATACTTAGTATACAATTATTGTTAGCGGATTATTTTAATTAGATTGAAATACGATTGATTTAGGAATTGAATATCTTGTTGTTTATTAACTATGGTTTCTTGTTTTTTTTATTTATATCATCTCAAAATAAAGTCTTTTTTTAAAACTTGTTGTTTACCTACAATTGTTGTTTTGTTAAAATTAAAATGGCGATCAAAATCCTAAGAATACTCAATTGTACCTGTATTTGATTGTTAAATTTTAAGTTATCCGGTCTATTAATTCTCTTATGTTCTGCCGACCTATCCTTCAAATATCTACTTGTCTGTCCTATATACACTTTACTACAGTCATTATATTACTTTCCAGTTCCCTGAAAGCTAAATAATCTGACTGTAAAACTTCAAAATTGTTCTCCCTGTAAGGTACTTTTAGAACATTCCGGAGAACAGAAAACAAACTGCTTTTAGTAAAATTTATTATATAGATAGTTCTAAAACTTCAACAATGTTTTCTCCAAGCTATTAAATAATCAAATTGAACTTAGCAATATAAATTATACGGTACTATTCGTTCGAGGTAATGTAAATTATTTGGGTGAATTCTACAGAAGACCATCTGTCTTGGTTAATACAAATTGTACCTACCAGGTTTGTAAATTAAAATACATTAAACTAAACTGAACAGTATCTCCGATCTTTAAAATCTGGAGATATTCCAAACATAAACCGGATAAGGGATAAAGCCCCTCGTTTTATTACGTCATTTGAGACATTATGAATGACACAAACCCCTGAAGTCACTATCCCTCGCTTTTATTATCCATTTTATACAAGCTGTGTTTGTCTAACGATATAGGCAGATATTACTTTTTTCTTAATAAAAAAAACCTAAATTGACTATTGCAGTGTTTTCATAAATTAACAAATTTATTTCCTACTATTTGGCAATTTTGTTTTGTGCACACATGGTGTTCTACAAGCTCTATGACAAATTTTGACGGTTGTCAAACATTTTTTCTTTTATGAACATAGGTCCGATTCGTTTTTGTTTAAAGTTACAACCATTTAAAAAAATATAATTTCATATTTCAATCAAAGTAGCTTGATAAATAAAAGTTATGGTCGCTATAACAATAAATAACAACAAATTACTATTGCGTTTAGAGTTTAGACATTAGTTAACCAATTTAACAAATCTTAAAACTATAAAAGTTGTTCAGAATGTCCACCCTCGACTCGATTGCAAGCTGTTCCAAATGTCTCCATAAATAATAGTCCAAAGGATTTAAATCTGGAGAACGCGGTGGCCATACCATTGGACGTTGTTGACATATCCATTTATTCGGAAATGATCATTTAACTAAGCAGTTAGATACTTGTCTCCCTCCATGGGGTGGTGCACCATCGTGCACATACTTTGAACATCATCAAGCCCTACTTCATCGACTAAATCAAAAGATTGTTTTCAAAGAAAGGTTTATACAGGTCTGCGTATAAACGATCAGTTAAAACATATACAGGCAGTAAATTATTCTTGACAATCCTACCCCAAACCTTGACACTGAAACTGTGTTAAAATCATCTTGAATGAGGATTTTGTAACGCCCAGTTATATTTATTATGATAATTATTTATTCTGTTCCTAATAAAACAGGTTTCATCAGACCACATGACAAGCGAAATGAATTTATCATTTTGTGAATGCTGTTGAAGTAACCAGTAACAAAACTCTTATCGCGCAGCATGTAGCTCTTGTACAATTTGGCGTTGAAACGGATGTAACATTTCTCTGTTCAATACACATCTTACAAAATTCGGTGATATTTGAAGATTACTTAGAGTTGTCATCAATGAGCATCTATTGTATCTTTTTAATTTTGTACATTCACTACAGTATTACGAATAATCTTTTTAGAGCGGGGTTACCTTCTCCTTGAAGTTTACTAAATGATGCACTGAAAACTTTGCGGGCAGATTGATGTCTATCTGGGTATCTTCGTCAGTATGTATGGTGTTCCCATTGGAATACTACCCATATATGAAGACAATATCTGCATACTCTTCAGTTGTAAATAAATGCACTTTTAATTCAACACTTTAATGCTAAATGTCAAGTGAATAAACAAAATGACATAAATAATGATTATTGTTATAGCAACCATCATTTTTAATTATCAAGCTGCTTTGATTGAAATATGAAATTATAATTTTTAAAATGCTTGTAACTTCTAAACAAAAACGAATCGGACTTATGTTCATATAATCAAAAAAACCCAGCTACCGTCTGCCCAAGTTTGTCATAGACTGTATTATTTAAGCAAAGTATTGTTTTAATTCATAGGGATTAAATGTATTATTAATACATCGAGGGTGTAAAAATTAATGAATATTTCAAAGAAATAATAGCAATTAATATTTTAAGACGAACTTTTTTGCCAAAAAAAAAACTATAATTGAGGTAATTACCCCCCTTCCTTGAGACCCAGACTCATTTCCTCAAATGACAACTGTAAATAATGAAATTTGTAATTATTATTATTTATTAACAATATGAGAAGACTGGATATTGTTATTAAATAATTGTTTTCGTTTACGAGAATTACCTTATTTTTCAAAAACTGCTGATTTGTTCCTACTGTTATTCCTTGCCCTCCTTCAATTTTATGCTAACTTAAACTGGACTGTACAATTGCAAGTGTTATATTTTTTCCAATGGCATCAGCAGCTTTTTGAAAATACGATTGCTTGCAAATATAAAGGCCTTAACTCAAAAAAGTAACTTACATCAGATATGTAATTTGTAACAACATCGTTAATTACTTAACTAAACTGAAGGAAAATATTAAATCAGTTTTCTAATACAGGATATATTTGCCAAATGTTTGTTGAAACATATACAAAATGTAGTTAATGTGTTTCAATTATTTTGTAAAACTTTGGTAACTCCCTGTTATCACTCATACTTTAGACACATTGTTTTGCTAACTTTACTATTAAATTAAAAATAAATCCAGAAAAGAGAATGCGTTGTTTCTTAATCATACCATCATTCTTCATAAAAACAGTAAAATAAAGTAACAGTAGTAAAGTTAGTATTGTGAACGCTGCAACATCTAGAAATGTATTTATTTATTAAATCGAGCAGGAGTTATACAGCAACGAGCATGTAAGAAAGAACGTTTTTGTGTATAGAAAGAACGTTTTAATGAAAGTCTTTTACAACAGTTTGTTTGGGTTGGATTTCCTGACTTTTTAAATGTGGGATAATGGAGCAACATTTATATAGTCACTCTTTTAAGATGGTAATGTTACACTTAAATTCCATTTTAATTGTGAAGGATATGTGAAATGTTTTCTCTATTTTCTATTTAGGCAACCTCTATTAAATTCTCCTCTATTTATTACCTGCAACACTGTATTGTCATTAATTTTAACAACGTTTTTCTTTAGTTTGATTGGGAACACTTCTGAAAAAAATAAAGATTAATTTAATAAACGGATCAGTCAAGGGTTATTTTTGAAATTAAGTTTTCCTAACCGAAAAATCTCACACTGAAAAAAAGCAGTTAAGTAAAAAAATAACAAAAATCGTATCACTATCGCGCACTTACGTATTTTTGACGTTTCGAAAAACTCTCTATTTTCGATCTCAAAATAGCAAATGTATTAAAAATATGTCAAGTTTGACAGTTTGAAATTTGTATAATATAATTTAATTTAATTAATATTAGAAAAACGGCATATTGACTGCAAATCACACAATTCCAGTTGAAAGTCGGCCCTGTTTACGTTCACAACAGAAATAGTAAGCTGCTGAGTAAAATCTGAAATGTCTCCTCCGATTTTCCAATTCTTCTGTTATTGTGTCAATGTATGTTATGTGAGTTAAATATTAAATTCTCAAAATCTCTTCGAAGTGCTCATTACAGCTTGGAAAATATGAAAAATCATGTTGTTCTAGTGAAGACTTGAAACGGCTTAATTTTATTTTTAGATCCTCTTATGTGCCCATACAAATTGGCAATATTGTTTCTTTCCTTGTAGGTTCAAATTTAATTCGTTAAAATGTGATATCATATCTGTTAAAAATGCAAGGTCTGATAGACATTTTGCAGCTACAATTTAATTTTCCAGTTCCGTAGTGTCGGACTTCACTTCTTTTGAAGGAAAATGGGAAATCTTCTTGCGCAGAGCGATGAAATATTGCAAACAGTTTTCGGCGGCGTAAGTCTCTATATTTAGCATCTACTTCGGCCAAACAATTTCTATAATATTAGTTATTTTCACAATAATCTTCATGATAATCATTTGATATAAGGATTTTCCACATGGGTCTTTTAGTGAACAATGCAGTATGTCACAGGATAGCTTTGTTTTAAGAGTCTTGCAAATCCAATTTCAATTCTTATAATAGCTTTGGCTCCATCAGTGGCAATACAGGATCATACCGTACTTTTAGTTGTACCATGGAGAAGAATCAAGATCAAACATCTCCTCTGCTACAGTGAAGTCCTCTTGAATAGTTCGAACATATATTACAAGTTGGTTGATGTCAGATAGGTCCGTCATTTCGTGCAGACAGTGAAAAATATTTACATTTTTCAATTATTTCCTGCAATTTTTTGGATATATATTGATTGATGTAATAGTCCATAAGTTTTGCAATAATTGTTTGATGCAACACTGAAACTGCTTCGAATTTTTCGGTAATTTTTGTTTTATTGAATTGTTTTCCTATTTTGAATAAACCCTCGATAACTGAAAGATTTAATAAAAATGATATAATAATAGTGTCTTTATTAAAAGTTGCAAAAATTAAAAACACATAAGTAATTACAAAGGGGGGGGCGAAGTACAACAGAGGCGCTCTTCTACTTAACCACCCCATTACAAATATCATTAACAATACAATACAATGATAAAAATAAAATTGGTTGGTCACTTCCACATTGTAAAAAATAAACCTTGACTAATTTTATGAACTAAATTTTAGCAGAATTATATGAGAAAGGTCTCTTAAAAAGCGAAGTAGAATGCCGAGGAACACTGTACAGGCATCTATAATGGGTAAATCTACTATGTATAGATGAACACTACTAAGTTCTCATACAGGTGTTTGGGACGTTTGAACTCATTAAGTTTATAAACAAGACAAACCATATGAACTCTAAAACGCTTATCTAAGTTAAGCCAATTGGATTTTTTTAACGAGTGACTAATATGGTCAAATTTCTTGAGGATATAGCAAAATCTAAGACATTCTGAAGTCTCTGAAGGCTAGTTTTCTGCCTGTAATAAAGCAGGCCAGTATACTATATCACAATAAGCCAAGTGGCTAAGGTCTAGTGATTCACAAAGCTTGAGCTTAACATCTGTTGTGAGATAATCTTTATGCATGTATAAAATTCTCAACTCACCAAATTATTTATTCAGTAAAAAATTAACATGACTACGAAATCTAAGACAAGAATCAAAATATAATCCCAAATTTTTGCACTAACTAGTAGGTTTTAAATTTACTCCGTTAAATTCAATACAAAACTGAGGATTGGAAATAAGATTACTAACTTTGCATATAATGGTAAATTGTGTTTTAGACTCATTTAAAATTAAGCCGTGAGCTTTCGACACCAAAGAACCTAAGAAACAGTTGAAAATCATCAGCATATTGATGTGAATTACAGTACCGTAGCAAATTAGAAAAATCTGCTGTATACATAAAAAAACAATAGAGGACCCAACACACTATCTTGCGGTACACCTTTATTAATTTTAATTTCGCATCACGAAGCAACTATAAGATCTAAAGTAGGAACTATTTGTGGCAATATCCGATTCCTAGAATAAAAATTACAGTGTTACTCGACGCGTCATCAATCCTAAACTTCTTATTCAAAAAGATACTTACATCCTTTTTAAGAACATGAACATTGTTCCTTCGTTTGAAAACTTACAAACCATATTTATTGCGGATTGTCTCTAAACAAATTTAAAAAGAAAGTGGAAACCTAAAGAGACGTCCACTTTATCCACTATTTTCGCGTGATATTTTAGCGCAAATTGCCCAATAAAATCGGCCGGCTATCTGCCCGCTGTCTACATAGCGCCTTGTCAGTGATACATCATGCGGAAAGCTGCCCCAAACGGTAATTTATATAGCCGTAGTGTCCGCTCCGTATCAGGACGGACCGGCGGCAGCGGCGAGTTATTGATGGTGACACATATTAAGCGGAGCTGTCATCCTATTTTTTTATCGAAATTTAATAACAAACAATGTCGCCAAGGACAATTAGCAACTGCGACCGATGAAGGGCCAGTCATTTCAGTGAAGCGGTCGATGGGAGACTGCTTCCAGTTTTTGCAAAACTGACTTGAACAAAGAGTTTGGTGATTGTCTTGTCCGGCGTGTTTCACTTAACCGTCGATTTTCGCTTATTAAGTGAAGTTTATGCAAGTATTTGCATTCATCATCCTTCAACTAAACCTTTTTGATAAATTTTTGTATTAAGAGTGAATGAGAAAATTAGTGCATTTTTCCTGATGGTGGCGTAACAATCAACACTAGTTGGAATATGATTTATATGTTTAAAAAAACTCTTATCTACGACTCTGATGTCTCGCTTCAGACTTATGCATATTAATATTTTATTGTAGTTTTTCGGTTTTCAGAGCTGGTGATGTTGAGGATGAACCATTATCTTCAATCTGGCCCGTTCTTATATTGATTTCGATTCCTTTTGATATTGCAGCTGCTACTTTTGGAACCAGTACTTGAATAATGGTGGTCTTCTAAAACATCCCGTAGCCGTCTCTATAAGTGGTCGCATCCTATGCTTCCAAACGTTTAGTCGCTCTTCACTGTCGGCGCCTTCAGTGGTGAGTACTACACTCTAATAGTGTCGACGCTGACACCTTCGCTCGACTGATGTCGATCAAGCCGAACATTAATCAGTGTGAAGGTTTGTACTCAATCGAGAACATTTGCGTTACATTGCTAGTTCAAAAACTGAATATATGGATAAGACCAAAAATCGGCGTATGATTTATGACTTCTTGCTGAGTTTCCACAGTTAATAATAAAGTAATTAGTTAACAACACCGACCCTCTTTATCGCTGACGGTTGTTACTGGCAGCGACAAATTATTCCGTTGTGTCAACTTTGAGAGCAGCACGAAGAACTTAGCCTTAACAGAAAGCCAACTCCCGGAGAAAAAACTGGAACCCATCCCCATAAGCTGTTGTAACGAATGGTACAAAGAAAACGTCGTCTGCTATAAATTGATTTTGACGAATGCAACTATCTCTGTTAAGATTTAATGTCAACATGCCCCTCCTCTTGACGCCACAACAACAATTTTTGGGAAGACTTTATCAATGATTTTGTAGAATACATACTGCCAATATCATCGCTCTATTTAAGACATTTTTCCACATCTATATTTCTAATCTTACTCCATCATCCGCTTTCTATCAGACAATATTTCGAGGATTATCCTTTAATGAAGTCGTAGAATAAAAAATTCAGTCAGTTCATAGCCGAACACGATTGACAAACGTCAAAGTAAAGTGTTGACAGTTGTGAAATTTGTTTGAAGGATATTTGTTGTGTAATCAAGTAATGACAATAAAGTTTGTTTTTCTACGTGACGTATTTCAAATCTAAGTCGACGTAGAGGTTGCCGATAACGAGATATAGAGCAACAGCAATGGAAGAAACATTCAAAAAGTTAATGGAAATGATGAAAGAAATTAATAAAGGTCAAAACAAAATGGAAGAAAATTTAAAAAAGAAATGAGGAACAACTAGGACTCTTTAAATAAAGAATGAAGAACAATCAATATGAAGTGAAGAATAGTTTAGAAAAAATGAAAAATAGTAAGGAAGAATTAACAAACGAAAAGAAAACCAGTTTATAAGAAAACAATATGAAGTTAGAAGAGGCAATTAAAGTAAGTCGTCAATGTTAAGGGTACTACTGAAGAGGAAATTAATCAATTAAGAAGTGAAGTACTAGGTCCAGGTGATTGAAGAAAATATCACGAAGTTACAGAGTGAGGTCTCAAATTTGAGGTTCCAATTATCCGCGAAGGAGTCCGTTAAGACTGATAGCAGCCTTCTTCCATCGTCAAGGATTAAGCCACCAACATTTGATGGAGAGGTGTCACGGAGTACTTACCTTAGACAATTCGAAGCAGCTACCTTGGCAAGTAATTGGTCAGAAGGAGAAAAGTCCAAACAAAAGGAATATCAAACGTTAAAAGTGCTTTAGAAATAGAGTATGGCGAGACTCGTCATCAAGAAAAGGCCACATCATTTATGGTGAGATGTAACTGGTCTGCTACTTCCTGCTCGGCCTAAGCGGCTCGACTTGCAGAAAGCGACCTACAATATCGTAGGTACTTAACCGCAGACCTCTCGCCCCGGGCGATGCGCCATTAAATCTATAAATGATACTGCAGGAAACAACTACTCCGCGGGCTAATGCCCCGACCGGCATTGAATTATACTTGCAGTATCTGTGTGAAACAGCCAAGAACCCTTGTCGGCCACTCCACCAGACATAGACCGGTTTCGGGCTTGTTAGCCCTCATCAGTATGCCATAGGTGAGATGACCGACAATTGAACTGGCTGTTCCTTCATATGTAGTTTCACATATAAATCGAGTGCAGGTGAGATGTAACTGGTCTGCTACTTCCTGCTCGGCCTAAGCGGCTCGACTTGCAGAAAGCGACCTACAATATCGTAGGTACTTAACCGCATGATATTAAATCTATAAATGATACTGCAGGAAACAACTACTCCGCGGGCTAATGCCCCGACCGGCATTGAATTATACCTGCAGTAACCCTTGTCGGCCACTCCACCAGACATAGACCGGTTTCGGGCTTGTTAGCCCTCATCAGTATGCCATAGGTGAGATGACCGACAATTGAACTGGCTGTTCCTTCATATGTAGTTTCACATATAAATCGAGTGCAGGTGAGATGTAAGTCGAGCCGCTTAGGCCGAGCAGGAAGTAGCAGACCAGTTACATCTCACCTGCACTCGATTTATATGTGAAACTACATATGAAGGAACAGCCAGTTCAATTGTCGGTCATCTCACCTATGGCATACTGATGAGGGCTAACAAGCCCGAAACCGGTCTATGTCTGGTGGAGTGGCCGACAAGGGTTCTTGGCTGTTTCACACAGATACTGCAGGTATAATTCAATGCCGGTCGGGGCATTAGCCCGCGGAGTAGTGGTTTCCTGCAGTATCATTTATAGATTTAATGGCGCATCGCCCGGGGCGAGAGGTCTGCGGTTAAGTACCTACGATATTGTAGGTCGCTTTCTGCAAGTCGAGCCGCTTAGGCCGAGCAGGAAGTAGCAGACCAGTTACATCTCACCTGCACTCGATTTATATGTGAAACTACATATGAAGGAACAGCCAGTTCAATTGTCGGTCATCTCACCTATGGCATACTGATGAGGGCTAACAAGCCCGAAACCGGTTTATGTCTGGTGGAGTGGCCTACAAGGGTTCTTGGCTGTTTCACATAGATACTGCAGGTATAATTCAATGCCGGTCGGGGCATTAGCCCGCGGAGTAGTTGTTTCCTGCAGTATCATTTATAGGCCACATCATTTAGCCTAGGATAAACAAAAGGATTATCAAACATTGAAGAGTGCTTTAATATAATAATAATAATAATAATAATAATAATAATAATAATAATAATAATAATAATAATAATAATAAGTTTATTGCCCAACAGATTATAAATCCAATTACAGGACAAATATAAAAAAAGTACTAGAATTATAACAACAAAAAAAGTACATTATAAATAAGTATACAAATATATGTATATATGGCTATCAAGTTTTTAGGTGCTGAGTTTAATATTAGCACAATTAATAATTTGTGAAAGAGTACTATAATTGATGTCACAGGTGTCAGATATCAAATTAAAGTTCCTGCACATAACATATACCGGAGATTTTAAAATTATGTTTGTTCTAGCAGCTTGACAATAAAATGTTAAATTTTGCCTGGAACTTATTCTCGGAACTTGAAAACAGAAATGGCTTAATAGTAACGGACAATCCAAATCATTGTGAAATAGATTAAAAAGAATTTTTAAACTATTAATAACACGACGTAACTCCAGCGATACAAAATTAAATCTGTTAAGTAATATGGAATGATCATATCCTCTCTCTGGATAAAAGTTATCAATTTTCGAAGATAAAAATTTAAGAAACCGTCGCTCTACATTCTCGATTGTGCATTTATGATTACCATAGTATACCAGACAAGCGAACAGTACTCAAGTTTAGACCTTATAAAAGAACAATAAAGAGTTTTTAAAGCTACCTCATCAGAGAATTCTTGACAATTTCTAATTATGAAACCCAGCATCCTCAAAGCTGCATCTGTAGCGTACTCAACATGGTTAGAGAAGCTTAGTCTACAATCAAATACAACTCCTAAATCTTTTATGGTGTCGGAACGTTCCAATATTACATCATTTAAAATATAGTCATAAATAACTGGATTAAATTTACGGGTGTAAGTTACTATTTTACATTTATTTACATTTAAATTAAGATAATTATTATTACAATACTTTTGTAATTCACATAATTGCCTTTGTAATATTGTGCAATCATCAATATCTTTAATCATAGAATACATTTTCAAATCATCTGCGAATAATAGTTTCTCACAATTTATTACATTAGCAATGTCATTAATAAATAGCACAAAAAGTAGTGGTCCCAGATTTGAACCCTGTGGTACACCAGAAGTAGCTAAAAAAACTGTTGATTTGTGACCAAAGTACGCTACAAATTGTCTTCTGTTATAAAGATATGATCTAAAAATTACATAAGTGAGGGCCAAATCCAAGTACCTTTAATTTATGCAGAAGAAGTCCATGATTAATGCGATCGAAGGCTTTTGTAAAATCAGTATATATGACATCTACCTGCCCTTGATTATCAAGTTCATTGGCAATATACTGAGTTATGCTACACAAATTCGAAGTGGTAGATCGCTTCTCCATAAATCCGTGCTGGTCTGGTGTTACTAATCTTTTGAATACTGGATAAATGCGATTGTACAGCACAATCTCGAAAATTTTTGAGAAATTGCAGAGAATAGATATCGGTCTGTAATTATTTATAACAGATCTATTTCCACTTTTGAAAATAGGACACAATCTAGATAATTTCCATAACTCTGGAAACGTAGCAGTTTTTAAAGATAAATTATAAATAATTGAGAGTGGTTTGGCTAATACATGTGCACAATCCTTAACAAAAAAAGATGGAATACTATCGTGACCAGATGTCATTTTGTTTTTTAACTTAGATGTAGCAAAAATAATTTCAGTTTCTGATAAATGGCTGATATTCAGACATATCGTGTTATTTGAATTATCAGTAACAAAATTGTCATTGTTATTAGCGTTAGGCAGTATACACTATTAAAGAATTCAGCAAACATATCCACTATAGATTGGGGATTATCATAGGTCTTGTTGTTATACATGAGTGAACCAGGAATCCTAGTTATGTTTTTTTTACTATGAATAAATGACCATAAATTTGAGGAGTCTTTTACTACTTGATCCTGAACATTGTTATATGCCGTATTTATCTGTGTTTTTATTAAAATTCTGAGACGTTTAAACTCCTGCAAAAAATAAAGGTTTTTACTAATTTTGTACTCTCTACGGTGTTTATCTTTCAATTTAATATTATTTTTAATCTCAGTGGTGTACCATTTGGGAAATTTGTTCTTAATTGTGGTATTATAAACCGGAACAAACTGATCCAAAACTGAATTCAAAGTATTATAAAATTCTGTGCATACATTATCAACATTACTCATATCAGAAAGAAAATTCCAATCAATATTTAACATAGCATTATACAGGCCGGGGTAGTCCGCTCTACGAAAATTGTAAGTCTTACAAGATCCATTGTTAGGAAACTTAATATTAGTTAATGTATTTAGTGTAATGCTAATGAGAATGAGAAATGAGGTACGATGAGGCTCATCTACAACACGTTTACCAAGCATAATAATTAAAAGGTCGAAGATAACGATTCGAAGAAAATCTGCAGCAATATGAGGCAGATATAGCACGTATGGTGAAGCTAGCCACCCCACCGCACTAACAGAATTCCAAGAACAGTTAGCAGTGAGTAACTTGATGGCCTGCGAGACATTGAGATGAGTGAAGCATTAAAGTTGGCCAGACATAAAAATATATGCGAAACTTTGGCCAGACATAAAAATAGAAACTGCACGCCAGGCTTCTAAAAGTGATCAAGGTAGGAGAAACGGAGTTAGACTTCAGACCAGAGAACAACTAGGAGCCGAATGAATGAGATAATAGAGTTCTTACTAAACAACAGAGTGAAGATCCAGGCTTTGTGGTTACATGCCAGTGGAATATTAAAAACTTAGATAGACATAACTGAAGTGACATTTCTAACAAATCTCCGTTTTTGAAAAATTACTGGACCCTATGGGCCTTCTTAGTAATACAGAATGGCGCGTTGAAAAGAGTACTGGAAAGTCCTAATGGCAAGGAAAGGATTTATCAAACTGTATTACCCCGAAAAAGAGTATCAACTTAAAGCTCTTCATAGTGGTATAGGTGACGTGCATTTAGGAAGAAATAAGACATTGAACAAAGTCAGGGAACGACTTTATTGGCTGGGAAGTCGTTCCGATGTGGAAGAATGGAAGGGGATGCAGCGGAGTAACTTGATTTGAGCGACCAGATCTAAGAGATGAGCATTGTTACAGAAGCTCACCTATCTGTTTAGTTTGTTAATTATGTTCCTGTTTGCGTTAGAATTTATAATTTTTGTAATACTTTTATTTTTACTTTTTCTAAAATTCTAGGCAATGATCGATTTATTTCTCGACACATCCGCAGAAAGACCGCAGAAACTTCGAGAACACTAAAAAATATATAAGCGAATTGGTTTTGTCGCCATCAGTCATGTCATTTCTAAGTTCAGAAGCCGAACACGATTGGCATACGTGTTGACAGTTGTAAAATTTGTTTGAAGAATATTTGTTGTGTAATCAAGTAGTGATAATTAAGTTTGTTTTTCTACGTGACGTATTTCAAGTTTAGTCAACGGGGAAGTTAAAATATGTAAGTTTTTTACGTAAATATTTTGTTACAAATTGAGTTATTTAAAGATAACTGCGAAAAGTACATATCGCTTCAGTTTCTATTGTTGTTAATGATTGATAGAGACATTATTCTATAACAAAAGATATAAAAATAGGTTCATAATAGTTATATGATAATTTCAAATATCTTTTGCAATTTATTTTATTTCATAAATTTGGAATATTTGGTAAAAACTATTTTTCTATACTTGAGGTATTCAGTAAGAAGAATGAAATAAATATTAATTCAAATCAATAGTTATTATTATATTTTGCTAATAAATATTTGATATGTTTATCCATAGTGTGTACTAATTTACAGTTAAACCAAGCAACTTTAGTAAGTTTAGTTAAATTATCTTATTTTTAATATGTGGATGCTGAACGCACACAATAATTTTAACAGAGGAATCACAGGTAAAAGAATAATATATTTTGACGACAATTTTCCTGTTTCTATACTGTACTATATTTTCTCGTCTGACATTTGATGCTGTGGAGTCCTTTCGTTGCGCTCCGCGACATAATCAGGATTCCTGATTTATTTATAAGCAATCCTACTTCCAAACGGCTAGATTTCCCTCGTTAGATGGTATTCCCGCTCGGGGCCGCCTCCGGCAATACACCGGCGAACATTGCCGGAAAGTAATTCGAAACGGATTAATATCAGGATTAATAAATATTTCATGTTTAGAGAAATTTTCAGACGCCTTATAATGGATATTCAGACAAATGTAAATAATGGCGTGCAGTAGAATTGTTGCGGTATTCAGCTGAGATGTTAGGTGAATAAAATATACATTAACAACTAATTTTCAAATGCAAGAACTAATCATCGATATAGTACAGATATATCCATTATTTACCTTATAATGAACTTATATTTTCTATTCTACTCTTGAAGAAATCCGGTAATTTGGAATCGGAGAATTTATTGACGATAAAGAAGACATATAAGTTTGCTGAAGCGAGCAAGATCTGGACAATATATGTCATGGTGACAGTTTAATTGTAATGATTGTCACTTTCGCCTGTCGTTTAAATTCTTACGTTTATTTATTTTCTTAGTTGTGATCTTTGTGCTTGACTTTGCATTTCATTCAATTTTCTTACAACCATAAACCATGTTTTTACTAACCGTGAATATGCCGACACGCATTTTATTTATAGTTTCTGTAATGGAAATGTTTGGTGGCTCAAAGAGAGTCTCGGGAAATTCATGGAGGAGCGATGGAATCAGGAGCCCTAACTCTAAGATATCGTGAATGTAGTCATCCAAGGAGGCATAGGCATGATTTAGACGAAATAATTTTAAGATTTTAGACGTAATCCTACTGCGAGTGTAAGAAGAGTATCTTCTTGCGTTAGAACAAACAATACTGTTGTATGGCAAATGCTTGTATGGATAATATCAGTTATTATCAGTTTCAAAGGGCTCTTGGTATACTTCAAGAAGATTATGCCGTCTGCCTTTGTTTTTGTCGCACAATTCTTCATCGCCAATAAGATGTCCCTTACCACTTTTGAAACACGTCATCAACAGCGATTTTCAGTGAATGATTGGGCCAGCATTGAAACCTTCTGGGACCACCTTTCTACCAAATCTATTGGAATATATTGCATATATAATGTTTTTGGAATATGGTCATCGAGACGTACTAGACGATATTTCTCTTGAACTACGAGGAAACATGTTTTTTTACAAGATGGAGCTCCTTTACATTATGCTCAGCAAGTGCGGGATTTTTTAAATCAATCATTAATTCATCATTTGCTTGCGGTCAATTTTTATTCATGGGGCGAACGAAAAAGGATGGTATATGCTACGCATGTGACTACTATTGGTTTGCTAAGGAGTTGCGGCAACATATTGGTCAAGGTTTCGATGCTATATGAAATACAACATGAAATTTTTCGGTTCAACTTTCTAAAAATATTACGTGCCTGTATTTTGGTCCAGGGTGAAGAATTTAATTCTTTGTCTCGCACTCGGAATTAAAAAAAATATATGTTTTTAAACTAAAAATTTATTTTCTTTATTCTGTTGCTATTTTATGTTAGTAACTTTGTAAGTGCGTCTGTAGGTCCGTTTCAACCAGCAGACTATTTCCATAACAGAAAGTAACAATCATTACAATGAAACTGTTACCATGACAGATGCCTACTGTGTGAAGATGTTAACAAAAAGTTACTGTTCTGAACCATACATTATGTAAAGATATTTTTTCTGACTAAATTACGCAGAATTCGAAAAACAATTTTTTTTTCTTTAAAAAAGTCTAATTTATCAAAAAATAATATTATTTGCTTGATGATTCAAGGGAATAAAAACATGTATCTTAATTAATTTATAACCAATTTTAATGAAACTTATGATAAACAAGAAAATCGGAATAGGAAGTGAAGGAATACTTGTTTTGAGCATGTTTAAAACTTAAAACACAGATATACTCATCGATAGAATATATTAGTGTTACTATACCATGTTCAGCTATATTTACAAATTACTCAGTCAATGATAGGAATACAAAATAATTGTTGCTTATATACTTTTTAATCTTTTTAAATCTAATAGCAACATTAATTATAAGAACAAACGACTTACCTGTAGAAAGTTTGTTCTAAATTTGAGATATTCTCATCCATTTAGATAGCACATGTAGTACACAGTAGTGTTCTTTGTCGAGCACATTTAAAAGATTAATCATCACAACCAAAAAATGATTCCATATCTTGTCTTTATACGGCTAGTTTAAGTTTAAACGCAAAATTGATCATTGGGAGGGCTTATAGGGTGGTATCTAATTGGACGAGTATATCTCATAGAATTCAGAACGAACTTCCTACAGGTAAGTCGTTTGTTCTTGTAATTATATTTCGATATCCTCGTCCAATTAGATAACACGTCATATAGATGTTTAAAGATAATCAATTTTCGTTGTGTTATTTTAATATAGAATTTTGCTTAGTTATACCATTTATTTGAAAGTAAAACTATTAGCTTGCCAAATATTTGTATGCAAACCTTTCCCGATTTAATAAATATTACCTGTATAGATACTACAATTATGTTTAATTAATTAGGTACAAGTTGACTGGCAATTGTTTTACATATAATTAGCCATTACTTCTATAAAATTAAATGTATGTCGTAGTTGCCTGTTATATGTAAATGTTAGCAAATATAATCAATTCCACTAGGGATTTATAAACTACAAGCAATATTTTTCTGGTCAATATATCTATTAATTGATAGAATCTACTACGTAATGAAATTTCAAGTATTGCCAATCAAATTCTGTATGTATTGTTCCATTTAATATTTCTGTCAATAATAATAATAAAGTGAAAATTGAACTTAAAAAACTACAATTAATTTGTTATGATTGTTAAAACTATTTATTAGTAATGAACAAATTGTTCATTATTCCTATCCATAATATTTAAAAATTTACGATAAGTAAAATAACTGGTGCATTATTTTCTTTTTTAACTTTAACTAGAAAAAAAACTACCTATTGATTTTTGGTAGAAAAAATGTTATTTATGACTCCCTCCTCTATCAAAATAAAATATTGCTGCTAGGTATAAGAAAATCAAGAGTGGACTATTACAATGTTGGTATCTAGTAGGTCATTTATGTCTATCTTCATTGGAAAGTTCATGCCAAACAATATAATAGTATCACATTTCATAACATTTACTTTAAAAATAAAAAAAAGTTATGAAAATGAACAAGAAAATGCACTTTTTCAATTTTCAGCGGTTATTTTGGGAACTGCGCAAAATATAATAAATTTCTTTTCAGAAAATTTAAAGATAAAAGTGCGCAAGTATAAAATAACTCTGAAAAATATTGTTAATGGAAATCTCTCCCGTTCTTGTAAATTTATTATAGCCTACCCACGAATCTACTAATGCTAAGTAAGATGGGACAAATTATTTATTTATTTGTTTTCTCATCTTTCCTTATAAATATATTATGTGAAGTGGTACAGTTTAAAAGCATTTTCGCTCTTGCCTGTGGCTTATTTTAAATTCTTGATTATTCTATTCAATCTACTATGGATTTTCAGGTTATGCCGTGGTCTTCGTAATCAGTTGCCGCAGTCACGGAATTAATAGCACTCTCCTAACCCCAGCTAAAAATCTTAGACCTGCCTTTTGATAAAGCACTAATACCGGATGGGAAATGATGAAAGAATTTTTCAAATATCTAAATGAGGTATCAATGTTGCCATTATAGTCCAAGATCCCACTGCAAAGTACCTTCACCCAAATGTTAACAGAAAGAATTGCATTTAAACCTGTGTTTCATGTATATCCTAACACAAATTGGCTAGGTTGGCTAATCAAAGCCGGGTCCTAAAGGTATTAATTATGTATTAAAGATATTAATTATGGAGTTGAACTACAAATTAGTTTGATGCAAGAAAATATATACCTATAGAAAGTTCATAGTCTGCGTTTTAAGATTATATAGAGTTTTCTGGTCTAAAATGTGACAACTCTCTGCAAAAAGTTTAAATTTTGAGCTCACGAAATAAAACGAAACGTGCAGGTATGCGCTAAAGGACAGATTCAGTTCCAGACTGTTCGTGGTTTTTTATAATTATTATATAATGCGGTTTTTTTAAAGAAAAAGTTATTTTTTATATATGTATTTTTAGGTAGCCAATTCGTGTTAGGATATACATGAAATACATGTTTAAATGTACTTCTTTCTATTAACATTTGGGTGAAGGTACTTTGCAGTATACGCTGCTATAATCTAATTGCACGTGACCATACATTATACAGCTCCACCAAAGAAAAGACTGGTTAACCTATGCACAGGCTGTCTTATGACGACGGTGCATTAGAATATTTCGGAAACTATTCCGATTTAAATTTTGAAAATTTAGGGTTTTCGGGGGTGCTCTCTTTAAATAAAATAATGCAATTCTTATAGCACTTCCGATTATATCTGAAGTCGCCATCTACTTGCTACTTAGAATTCTACACGTAATTTTAGGGAAATTTTTATCTATCTCTAATGAACTTTGAGATATTTAAATTCTATTAAAAACAGTTGCTTTCCATAACCTAATTCAAAATTTGTTTGATAAATAGTGATTCTCCGGTTTGTTATGCCGTGACTTCGGTAACTGGTAGCTACCAGTAACAGAATTAAAGTGCACAACGCTAGCATTAGCTGGAATTATTTGACCTGCCCTGGTTGTTCTCGGGCTAGGCTCTGTCTTCCAACCAGGACATGTCACAGAATTCCGGCTAACTCTAAGGATGTGCACTTTAATTATGTTACTGGCAGCGACCACGGCACGGCATAACAATCCGGAATATCACTATTTATCAAATAGTAGCATCGGCCGTGAAAGCCTAAAAACTACTATAATTCGAAATTGTCTATTTTTATATCGTGAAAGCTAAAGTATTGATATTTAAAAGAGAGACAGGGGGATCATTTGTTACAGATATTTTAAAAACTGATTAATTTTACATAGTGTTGATAATTTATTCTCGAATTTGCTTATTTAAAAACGACCAAGCAAATGATAACTTATGAAAGAAATTGGATCATTTTAATTACTTATCACAGAAACCATCAATAACAAAAAAATTAAAACAGATAAGTATACTGAAGAGGTAATATGGATATATGGAGGGTAAAATTTTGCAACAGTTTTTGATTAAATATACAGTTAAGCAAATTCAACATAAAATTTTCACCGCCCTGTGTAAAATTATGCAGTTTTTAAAACATCTGTACTAAATAATAGACATTCCTATCTCTCTTTGAAATTGCAAACCTTCAGCTTGCTCGATATAAAAAATAGGCAATTTTGAATTATGCTATTGAAAAGCAACTTTCACGACCATCAGAGATAGATAGAGGAAGCTTGATTAAGGTCTCCCTAAAATTACGCGTAGAATCCAAATATGCCAAAATGTGCAGGGTGTTTAATTTAAAATAAGCAAGTCGATAGAGACTTCTGGTATAATCGGAAGTGCTATAAGAATGCCAACACACAAATCCCAAGATCCAAATTCTATAAGCCTGTAAACCTTGAAACCCATAATTCCCAAAACGCATATACTCCTAAACTATGAACGCCGAAACCCCAAAACCTATAAACCCTAAATTCCAAAATCTAAGTGCTGCTAACACTGAATGTAATAACTTGCCAATTATTGTGAAAAGGAGTGTTAATGTGTGAACTCGGATTCGAAACCAGCGTTATCGATAGGAATAATATATATCTCATATGCCCTATGCACGAAAAGCTGTCAATTTGATTATTTCCGATATATCAATAAAATGCAAACTTACGAAGCCCTAAGAGGGCCATGTCTACAGTTTTTTGTAAGTTTAGATTTTAATTTCTGAATTCAGACTTTAATCTTACCTCTAAATTTAGACTTTAATCGCTGAACTTATACTGCTAACGAAATTATAGGACTCAGGGCTCTCTAGATACAGAATTGAGATTTAGAGCACATAATATACAGGGGAAAATAAAACTTTACAATATTTGTCATCAACTATGAAATTTTACCCCTGTATAATTTTACTGTTTTTGATTCTAGAGACGATTTAAGGTGCGACTGTACTTGTTTGGGAAATGATTTAGACCTCTTAACTTCCTTAGACCTATTTTTATTTCTGGGTCTAGATTACCGTGATGTGCTAACACCAATTTCCTGATGAAATATGATTATACCATTGCCATGAACAGTATTATTTAAGTACTGGGTGTATAAATAAAGTAGCGTCTTTGAATTACACCTGAAATGCCTATAGCAAACAGCTGCAGTTAGTCGTCAGCGGTGCCACTATTCATGTACTAGTTTCGAACTGGTTAGTTCTTATCAGTATATCACAAATGAAGCCAATAACTCGCAACCTTAGCTGTTCACAATCTGTCATAATAGATAACAGAACATGCGTACCCAAGATGTAGCACACATATAGTAGAAGCAGAAAGCGACCCACTACACTGTAGATACTATTGAGGGCCCTATTCGAACATTAAAGTCTGAATTCAGACATAAAAGTCTGGCCAAGTAAAGTCTGAATTCAAAGTTAAATATCTGATTTCATAGATTAAACTTTGAATTCAAAGTTTAAAGTCTGAATCTAAAAAAAATTGTAGACATGGCCCTTCTACGCTTCGTACAAACTAATAAATTTCAATGAACGATATCTAGAGGAGGAAAAAATATCTTTTTTTGATTTTGAAGGAGAAGACTAATAGCAGGTTTACACATGCATGGATTTAATGGCGCTATTTGTCACTGGAGCGCTAGTAAAATAAAATTTCATATGTAAACCTCTACTGGCATGCCATGTTTATCAGTGGACTAATAAAAAGGGCACGGCAGTAAAGGTTTACAAACGCAATTTTATGTTGCTAATGCGCCAGTAACTTCTGGCGCCACTAAATCCATGCATGTGAAAACGCGCCTTAATTCTTTAAAATGCAATCTTTACTTTCCATATTCTACCTTTTGCCGTAAAATCACCTCTAATATAGCAAAATAGAGTATAATATCAGAAAACCTGATGTGATGAAGCAATGTAACTACCAGTTTTTTTTTAATATTGCCCTCAGGTTTATTAATAGCTTGAATAATATTAACAATTATTTCCATTACAACTGCGTGTAGAAAGTGTCTACGATAGTTATGTCATCCACTCCACAAATAAAGCTGATGTTGAAAAGGTTTATCGTGCAAGAGGACGTCAATAATTTAGTACAAAAGAAATAAACTTGGAAGTTATCATTTAAATCGTTTTTACGGCGGAAAGACTATTCCGATATTATAATGAACTTCGTAGCTAAGGTAGGTGATTTATAATTCCCTGAGAATTTGTCCTAAATCATTTTTATTGTTGTTCCAACTTTAAGTACTAGATTCGAGTAAAAAATTACCATAGTTCAATAGGAATTTGATTTATGTGCAAAATGTTTTAAAATAACGTTGAATCAGAAAGTCTCGATATCCTCTTATTGAATAATTGTAATATTAACTGGCTTTTACCAAGGAGCATCAAATTATTATACACTCAGTCGATAACACTAGATATTAATTTTAATTATGCCACAATTCTTTAAAAAGTTAATTATCTTTAAATTTTTTATTTCATCTTTATTAGAAATTCTAGCGGTTTCAAATTTTATTTTGTAAACAACTATTTTGAAAACTAATGAATTTAGTTTAGACAACTATTTCGCAGTTTTGGTAGAATTAATGATTTTTTAATATTAAGATACTGTTTTAAGTATTTAAATTTTGGTAATTTTTGTGTAACGATTGAAACAGTAACATAACTTAAACCAAATAGGAATTTGAAAAAGTTATAAAAACTCACGTCGCAGAAATAATCATAACTTATTATGTACACAAAAAATAATTTAAGTACTTATCGAAAATCAAAATACAGTGTCAACTAACATAACACATAATTTCAACAAATGTTGAAAATGTTACTGTTATTTTCCACATTCATTCGGATCCAATTTTCGAGCACACGCTGGAAAATACCCGGGTTTGTCCTTATCTCATGCTCAGCGGCAAAATTCTGTTCTGGCAAGTCATTTTCTGTTTCCACTTCGGTAGCATAAAGATCTCATGTGACCTCGTAAATACAAATTCAGTGGATTTAACTCAGGTGTACGGGCTTCCCAACGACGTGGTCCATTCCTGCATATCTAGTAATTTCCAAAAATATGAATTAGATACTGAACTCAATTTATTTGCTTGTGTTGAGGCGCCATCGTGCAAAGACCACATATTTGCTCTTACCTTCAAAGGTATATCTTCGAGTAGTTCTAGTAAAATCTTTTCCAAGAATTTCAAATATCTAACACATTCCGACACTTCGAGCTATACCTCGTCTTCTGCGTTCGAATTACTTTCGACAATGTCCATAATAGGGTTCTCCGTATTCACATCTATCTGTGCCATGATTTTCAGAATAAGGAACAACACTACCAATATCAAGACATTGAGATACTTCAACAAATGTGCTTCTCTTAAATATCCACCAATGTTGGAGAAAACGATCTAAATAAATACGGCGGCGTGCTCTCGCAGAATGCAGCGAGCTTCTCCATAAAACAAAGAAACGATATGGAAATATTGATACGCAAAGCATTTCGAATAAGCGACACATTAACACTTCTCAGTTCAGATACCAACTGACCTGTACTTCCGGCCGATTCTTGAGTACATTCTCACGCTGTTGTCATATTCCGCGATATCGACTTTATCGAAATTTTATTGATTAACGAAAACATTGTTTTGTTAAAACTAAACATAAATAAATTGAAAGGGGTAAACATTACATTTTATGATCATTTAATTCGCAAAATTATGGTGAGATCAATTATTTAACTGAATTTTTACACATGAAATTGAAGATTTGATAAATTTTTTCTCGAATGTCGCCCCCTATTATGGCAGTCAGACCTCAAACACCGTATAAAAGTGTTACAGAAGCTCACCTACCTTTTTACTTTGTTAATTATGATCCTGTTTACGTTAGAATTTATAATTGAAGCTCACCTACCTCGTTAGTTTGTAAATTACGTTTCTATTTATGTTAGAATTTATAATTGCCTTTATTTTGACGTTTTCTAAAACATTCTCTGCCACATTCTATTTGAGTCTCGAGACCGCCGAAAACTTCTAGAACCCTAAAAATCTATATGAGCAGATCATTTTCGCCGCTGGAGTCAGTTTGTATTGAGCAGTCGAAGGCGATTGACAAACATCAAAGTAAAGCGTTGACAGTTGTGAAATTTGTTCCAAGGATATTTCTTGTATAATCAAGAATGACAATAAAGTTTGTTTGTCTACGTGAAGTGTTTCCACCACAAACCTAGAAAAAATATAGACAGCGTCGGTTCATGATATAGGTCACGTGACAGGTGCCGCATTTTCTAGGGACCTAAGGTCCAGAAAATTGATATTTTATTTGCTTTATGTTGGCGGTTGTGCAAATATGATGGGTGCATTGCAATATGAAATTAACTAACTTGCTGTCATTTTAAATGTCATTAAAGAATGTGACATGAATGTGACCAATCACAGTAAACAAAAGAGATTCACGCTACAATACAACCAACGTAAATTGGCATAAAAACCAAGTTTTAGTGATTCTGGACCTTTTAGGGCAGCCATGAATTAGCGGTCGCCGGCAATATGACACTGGCACAGTGTATATTTTTTCTAGGTTTGTGGTTTCCACGCTAACCCAATTTAGAGGTTACAATAGATTTTGAGTCTAAAAAATGATAATTTTTGCTAATAACCTTAATTCCTATGTAAAACGTAATTTATATAAATAACCTAACAACATCTACAATGCTTTTAGGTCAGTATTTAAATTCCTATTATATATTACAAAAATTAATCAAATTGAAGAGTGTAGGAAACACGGCGGAGGTGTTTTTGAATAGTTTTTATGCATAATCTGGGAATAATAAATTTATTACGTGTTATTATATTTGTAGTGTTTTTTTATTTAAATATAGTTTTTCTAAAATAAGTGGTTTCCTTCAAAGAGGGCCTGAAAATAAACAATTTTCCTTAAGGCACCTGTGGCCTAAAACGTAAACTACGTTATGGGCGCTAGCTTATTCAACTGTTTGCAATACATGTATTAGGTTAAGTTTAGTGTCAGTACGGTTAGTGGTGCAGGCGAGTCTTGTTGACTGCAGATTTATTTATGTTGTTTTATTTAAAAATATCTTATTCAGTCAATGTAAGCAACGCTTAATACAATAAAATTAAATTAATAATTACCCGTCGGCGAAAGTTATTCTTTGTCAAAATGAGGTTTCATATACCTTCACAAAATACAGGTACATAGCCTACAAGAAGATAATGGTTCGTTTTTATTATAAACAAAATTTGTTACTTCTTGACCCATTCAGTTTATAACAATAATTGTAAGTAATTTTAATCTGTTTTTGGTTGCTTCTTACCTATAATATTTTATTTTTATTGCAAGTTATATACCACACTTATCTTTAGAGCCTTAACATAAGCCGAAACGTTGGTGCTACGGTTGATATGCGGTGACCTCCGTAACTGGTCGCTGCCAGAAACAAATTCTTTTACCTGCTTTATATTGATTCCGGCTTTTATTGTTGGTATTACGACTACCAAGGTCGGAACAGTTCCTCGGATAATGGTGATCTTGAATGGTGAACCATGATGAAGGTTTTCGTATGAGTATCTAGACCGTGGCAACCCTTACTGAAACATAAAAAACAGAGAGATGGGGTGAGTGGCAATGGGAATTTAGGAATTGCAGGACGAACAGACACCCCCATCACGATACGTGAGCAGGGAAATGCTGTGGCAACACCTTCGGCGAGGCCCATCTCGAGGCTGCACCTACCCCTCGACTGCGCAAGTTCAAACGCGCTCAGACCACGATTCACACTACACGATCGAACACTAATGACATGGCCACGCCTACATGTCTGTTGAACCGTAACGGGGCGTAGGTGCGCCATCACCGGGGTTAAGCATAAGACCCCACCTACTGGCCGACTGCGCAGGTCCGACTTGTACCAACATACCAACACCCGCATTACACGGTTGGTGACTAATATCAGCGTAGCCATGCCCACGAGGCTGTCGAGCTTGAGGCCCCGCCCACTATCCAACAACGCAGATCCGAACACGCTCGTACCACTCCCTACGTTACACTATCGATGATTAATAATAGCGTAGCCACATCTTCGCGGTTCCTGAGCCGTGATGGGGCGTGCGTCATTACTGGTGTTGAGCTCGAGGCCCCGCCCACTGCCCGTTTGCGCACGTGCACTTGCGCGCGTAGCAGCACCGACATCATGAGACCGCTAACTAGGTCCCAAGCAGCCTCAGTCGCGGCTAAGTCATCAAATTTTTGCATCAGACAGAATTTACTTAAAGAAGTGTTAGTTTTTAATGGGATAACATTGTGACACTCAGATAATACATAAAAATATATGATTATTTTTTTAACTGGAGTATTCAATTTAAAGCATTTGTGCAAGTCGGTAATTAACATTAATTACATAAAAAAGCCGATATATGTTCATATACCAAATTTTATTTGAATCGTTCATCGCATTTCCGTTTTATAACCGATTACATATTAAAATGCTGATACATACTTTTGAGAGCCACCCTGTAAACTATACTTTGTGTGTTGTGTTTGTACGTAAAATAGTAAACAACTTGTCGTACAACAAGTTGCGTAGTGTGTAGACCATTTTAAGTTTGTTAGAAATAAATATACTTATAATTTTTTGAGGGTAGTTACTAGATGTATGTACTGCAATCTAAAAATAATTTGAAACTGTATTACATAAGTTTCCAATAAAAAATTAAAGTTGATTTGTAAAATTATCAGACTAAAGTAACGTTGATAAATTACATGCAAATTTCAATATTAAATTTGGTGTTCATTATTCTGTAGTAATTATTGTTAATTATAAAGGAAAGCTACGAATTTTCTTTACACCACATTGTAGTTAATACCATCCATTCTTTTAACAATCTGTATACTAAAATTATTAATTGTTCCTGATTTCTTTCTATGTATGACGTTTTTGGAAATGAATTAGTCGCTAGATTAGATAAATTTCTTTATGTGAACCCTATTAAATTAACCTCTGTTTCTTTAGCAGATAACCACAAAAATGTAGATTTCCAAACGCTCTCCAGTCACGCACCCCCAAGCGCCATAACGCAATGAAAACTCAAATATCCCCAATGTATTCCAAATCGAGTTTGACGTCTTACATAAAACAACACACGGTGCATTAGAACTCTGCGGGATCAAAGGACGCGATGTTGTCTTTCCGATCCATCTGTGCGCCAGCAAACAAATCGAATTAGGGTTCGGATCGTTGCCGGAATGGTCAACTTCGGCCTTGGACATGCGAACACGTTCCGGAGCCGCTAAAGTTCGCTATTAGGATCTTCCTGCGGCCGTTATTGGGTTTGATTCTAATTTGGAACATGCACTGTTTAATCTAATTTTGAAGTTGAGCCTCAGCTGCCCGATAGATGGAAGGATTTCCTCTTGCCAGAGAGGAATATAAAAATTTTCCTTAGAAACAGGTGAACTAAAGCAAAGAAAATACTACTAGGTCAACTGTGCATTTTAGTTTATTTGTTCTACAAATAGGTTTAGAAATAAATAATATCAAGTAAACTGTGGAAAGTATTCTTTCCTTCGTTTGTATGACAATTTAAGTAGAGTCGTTTCCTATAGCTTTTATAATTTTTTTAAATGATTTGCTTAAAATATTTAATATACATTTCATCATTTTCGACTTGTGCAAAAGTGTACAGAATAGTAAGTCTACAGATTAGCATTATTTTTCTAGAAACTAGAAATTCAGGATGTATACTAACAAACTTAGATAGGTCTACAACAGATATAAACAAATGCGATATATGAAGAAAATGTTTAAAACATGACGCTATTACCAATACTGGTAAAACTATTTGTACATCTCTGCAAAATTCAACTGGTTTAACGTAACAACCCAATTTTTGCTTAGTAATAGCATAGTAAGAAAATGCAAGCACGGACTTGACATACCTTCAAAAAAGTCAAACGAAGTAGATCATTCACAATTTGCTATTAGAGCATTGAACATTGAACATTCCATGAAGAGAATGATGTACACTTTCTGAGCTGTTTTATCGTGATCGATGCTTAACTGCAGACGTTTCGCCATACTTAACAAATGGCATATTCAGTGCTTTAGGTACGCTCTGGTTCATTGTTTGTTCTGAAGCAAAGGCATCCAAGTATGACAAATCTTCAATTTTTCGTCCCTGTTCATGCTGTTCAGGTATTATTGGATTGGTCAGTGGTTGCGCGGTTTAAGGCGTCCAACTTGAATTGAGGTGACTGGATCGCTGTGGGTTCGACCCCTGCAGCCGGTAGACCGTATATAAGCTATATTCGTGGAGAGATTGGCACCCTCTCTGCGGGTATGGTAGGGTGGGAGAATGTTGACTTGGGTCAGTGTGAGAGATTGATACCGGTTGGCATTTAACTACCCTCCTAATTAATCAGGTTTTCAGGGTTTCCCTCATTCCTGCACTGAATGGTGGTCGACGTAAGTCGTTCCTGGGCGCAAATGCGACCTGCTTAATAATAATATGCCGCCCCCTCTCCCGCACAAGTCTTCGACTTCTGGGCTAATCCTCGTGATTAGAATGAGGGGTAGAGATATTATTATTATTATTAAAGAATCTGCAAAGCCTCTCTTCGTGCCAGATTGTACCTAATACCCATTAGTACGGACTAGCACTCTAGTGTACATATCTATATCTAGTGAGATTATGTATAATAATAATAATAATAATAAATCTTTATTGTAATAAATTCAACAAACATGAACATTGACATTGTCAAGGTAGGAGAGTGTACATGAGAATAACAATAACAAATAATAAAATACAAGTAAGTATGTACATCACAGTATCACATACATTTACTGTACCATACAAAATATAAAAATATTAAAAATATAAAAGTATAAAAATATTAAAAATATAAAATATCAAAATATTATTTAATAGCCTTTTACTGGTCAATATATTCATTAAATGAGTAGAAGCACTTACTTAAAAAAATTGCTTTGTTTTTTTTTTAAACATATTATAATTATTTATCAACTTGTATTCCGAAGGAAGGCAATTATAGGCTTTTATAGCTCTATAGTGAACACTTTTTGAATAAAAACTTGTGTAATGCTGTGGAACCCTTAAGTCACTTCCACCTCTAGTAGTCCTATTACTGACTTCATTATTTCTTAGAAAGAGGTGTTTGTTTGTTTTGACAAAGTTAACCAGACGGTAGATATATAAAGAAGGTAAGGATAATATACCCAAAGATATAAAATGTTGTTTACAGGGTGTTCGATTTGGTAGTCCCAACATGCATCGGATATATTTTTTTTGCGCTGAAAACAATCTGCAGATGTGGGAGTCACCCCAGAATATAACGCCATAAAGCAAATGAGATTGTATGTGGGCAAAATAATACACTTTTAAAGAATCTGTTGACACTTGCTGTTTAATAAATCGACATACGTGGGTGGCGCTATTCAGTTTAGCCACTAAGCCATCGATATGGATCTGCCACGACATGGTGTTTTGGATTTTTAGTCCTAGGAATTTTGTTGACTCAGAATTTTGAATGGATTTAGCATTTAAAGTGGCATATAATGATTCGGTATTATTAAAAGTTTTATTAAAGACCACTAGGGTAGTTTTATCTGGGTTTAGAAGAATAGTGTTGCTTATTGACCAGTCCTTCATTTTCTGAATTGTATTGTTACATGCAATTGAGAGATTTTTTATAGTATCGCTGTTTAGAATGGCCGTGCTGTCATCTGCAAACTGATAGAATGAGATGAGGTCAATGAAGGAGGGCATATCGTTGACATACATAAGAAACAATAGGGGGCCCAGGATAGAACCTTGCGGTACTCCCTGTAAAATTACTTTTTTCTCTGATGATATATTTGTTTCTATTTTATTGCCTGAGCAATTCGTGACTACCGTTTTTATGGATATCTGTTGGGTTCTATTCCTCAAGTAAGAATTAAAAAGGTCAAGACATTTACCTCTTATACCGTAAATCTCTAGTTTATAGAGTAACAGCTCATGATTGATTGACTCGAAGGCTCGAGAGAAATCAAAAATATTCCCGCCACTTTATCTTTTTATCGATGCATTCAGAAATGAAGCAAAGGGCCTTATATATAGCAAGTTCAGTTGAACTTTTAGGCAGAAATCCATACTGGTGAGTTGTTAAATAATTTTTTTTTATGTATGAGAACAGTCGTTTGTAAATTATTTTTTCGAATATTTTTGATACTGCGGGCAGAAGGGATATTGGCCTATAATTCTTTGCCTCGGTTTTCGATCCCTTTTTGAAGACCGGTATTACTTTGGCTTCTTTTAATATGTCAGGGAAAATACCATTCATGAAGCAAACATTTATAATATACGATAACGGTTCCGCTATCAGATTTATAATTTTTTTTATTATGCTAACGGGTATTTCGTCTGGGCCTGAAGAATGTTTTGGTTTAAGTTCCGCTACTATTTTACAAATTTCCTCAGGATTGGTTGGTGTTAGAAACATAGAATGATATTGCCTGCTAAGATTATTATTGTTATTGTGTGATGGCAAAGTGACCTGTGGCAACGAAATTGATCAGCAAAAATATTTGCCACTTGTTTGGGGTCATCAACCCGTACATCATTTATAATGAGTGAAATGTTTTCTTTTGTTTTATAGTTTTTATGCGTAATATCGTTAAATATGTCCCATGCCGCTTTTGACTTATTTTTAGCAGTTTTTATTTTATTATCATTCATTGTTATCTTGTGTTCAGAGAGGACTTTTTTGTATTCTTTTTTTCTAGTTTTATATAGTTCGAGAATGTTTGCGTTGTTCGTTTTTTTATAGAGTAACTTTAGATCACGCAGATTATCTGATAAATTTTTAATGTGTGGGTTGGAGATTTGCCTATGTTTGTCCTTAAAGAATACAGTTTTTACTGGAAAAGCAGCATTAAAGTAAAAGCTAAACGTGTTAAGAAAATTTTCACACATTTTATTACCATCACCTTCCGTACACACCCCAGTCCAATTTTCTTTGTTTAAGTAAAATTTAAGCGTATTTAAATTATTTTCATTAAAGAACCGTTTACTCTTTTTTAATGGTAGATTTTTTTCTAATTTATAATTATTTATGCTTAGTTTTTGGCTGTAATGATCCGATATCGCAGTTTTTAATACTTCGCAGTTTACATAATTACTAGGGATGTTACTAAAAATATTATCTATGCTTGTACTAGAGGCATAAGTGACTCTTGTTGGTTCCACCACATGTCCCTTTATGCCATAGCTGTCAAACAAATCTTCAATTGATTTCAAAGAGTGATTATTTATATCAAAATTGACGTTGAAATCACCGGCAATTATAATATATCTTTTTTTGAATGCTGACCGTAAAATGTCATTTAAGGTATCTATGAAAATGTTTAGGTCACCACTAGGTGATCTATATATGCCTATTAATGTACAATGCATTTTATTTAGTTTAAAATTTACACATGTGAATTCACAGTGTTTGTCAATTGGAGTACAATTTTTTAGTTCAACTGGCTGACTTACAATGTTATTTTTTACGTATATTGAAACCCCGCCGGCTTTACAGGCTTTCCGGCAGTAGTTATTTAGTAAGTAGTAGTTGTTAAAGATGTACATATCTATTTCTTTGTCACATAGCCAGTGTTCTGTCACAACAATGATATCACAAAAGATACTATTGAAATATATATCACACTCTAAAAATTTATTTCGAAGGCTTTGCACATTTAAATGAAGTAAACTTACAGATGGATGCGTGTTTACACTGTTTACTCTTTCAGCGTTCTTGTCTACATTGTTTGTGGTCCGCTTACTGATAAGATCTTTGGCCTCCACGCTGCTGTTGGAAACTTCGGCGTTGATTTGATGCTCGTCGGCCACGAAAGGAATTATTTCTGATTTTATATTCTGAGACCTTCTGTGTCTCTCTTTCCAAGCATGCTCAGTAACGGAGGATTTTTCAGGCTGGTATAATCGTATGTACCTTTCGTGTTCTTTTTTCCTTGTTTTTATAGTTCTTTTGGAAATTCCCACGTATATTTTATCACAGTCGCTGCATGGCACCAAATACACTCCCAGAGTTTGTAACGTACTCAATTGATCTTTCGCGTTGCGGAGTTGCAGACTTATTTTACACATTGGCGTGAAAGTAGTCCGCACGGCTTTTTTGCGTAGTATTTTCGCAATTCTCTCTGTCACATTGGGGATGTATGGTAAAGTGGTGGTTGCAATGACTTCCTCCTTGGGCCTTGCTGTTTGCTCACACCAAAGTCTAATGGCTATATCGATACTCTTCTTAGAGTATCCATTTGTTAGGAACACAGATCGGAGCAAATCAATTTCTTCCTTAATCAGCCAACGTAAATCCACGTTGAACTAGGGTCTTCACTACCGAGCGTTTCTGTGCCGTGTGTGTTTTAACTCTTCGTTGTTCTCTAGTCTGAAGCCTAATTCGCCGTGTCCTAACTTGACCACTTCTAGATGTTTGTCGAGTGTCTTCGACTTCCAGCGCCAGGGCTAGAGCGTCAGATAGATTGTTATCTAGCTAACCTTGATGCTTGACTGATTTCAGAGTCTTACAAGCCATCAATGAAGCTGCTCACTCCTAACTGTTCTTGCAACTCTACTGGTGCAGTGGGGTAGCTTCACCATATATGCTATATCTGTCTCGCATTGCCGCAGATTTTCTTCGAAGCGTTGTCTTCAGTCTTTTAGTTGTGCTTAGTAAACGTGTCGTAGATGAGCTCCACCGTGCCTCATTTCCAAGGCAGTCTTCAAAGATTCATAATATTTTGTTTATCTTCGGCTAGCGTTCTTAAAATCTCCATGGATTCACTTCGTAGAGCCACTATTGGTAAGGTGGCCTTTTCTCCTTCCGACCAGTTGTCTGCTAAGGCAGCCGCCTCGAACTGTTTAAGGTAAGTGCTCCATGATACTTTTCCATCAAAAGTTGGGGGTTTAATGAAAGAAAACTGCTTTCAGTCTTAATGGGCTTCTTCGCAAACAACTATGACTTTAGATTCGTAAACTTGTGTTCTAACTTAATCATACTCTCTACTCTACTCTACTCTCTACTACTTGAACTTTGGCGGCTTCATTCTGTAACTTAGTAACAATTTCTTTTACGACCAGGACCTTATCTTGCACTTCATTCCTCAATAAATGAATGTTTTCCTCTGAAGATTCATCAAATTCATTGTGATTGGTCTTAATTACTTCTTCTTCTTCTAACTTTTTATTATTTACTTCTTGATTATTCTTCATTTCTTCTAAACTGTTCTTAATTTCCTCTTGATTGTACTTCATTTCTCCTTGATTGTTTTTCATTCCCTTTTCTCAAGTTTTTCTTCATTTCGTCTGACTGTTCATTATGTCTTTCTTCATATCTTTTATCAATTCCATTAACTGTCTGAATGTTTCCTCCATTTCCGTCGGTCTTGATTCTATCACTGGTATTCCTTTCCTACTTCAAACGCCTTCTTTGTGGAGCATCCCACTTATGACACCAATTTAACCTCTACGTTGACCTAGCCTTGAAATACTTCACGTAAAAAAAACAATTTTATTGGCATTACTTGATTTCACAACAAATATACTTTAAAACAATTTGCAACTGTCAAATCGTTACTTTGACATTTCTGGCATTCATGTTCGACAGTTTATATATTTTTAGAGTTTTCGAAGTTTTCTAGGACCTCGAGAACGCGTCTAGAATCAAATCGAATATATGTTGGAATGTTCTAGAAAACTTCAAAATAAAGATATTACAAAAATTTTAAAGCAAACAGGAACATAATTAACAAAGAACAAAGGTAGATGAGCTTACGTAACAACTTGTCTGTTCCTTTATACCTACGTAAAAACTTATGTTCCTACCATTTATCAATCTTAATACACTTTAAATGTTAAAATGAAAATATTTGCATTTATAACAAATGAGTTTACTAAGAGACTTTTCAAATGAAAATGTGCTAACTAAGTAAAAAAGCATTCCGCTTCTGACAATTATAAAAAATGTTGAAACAGTGCGGCAGCTCCATCGATAACAAAACAGGACATAAATAATTAGATTCCCGTTACTGGTCTATCCGTTTCTCGTAGACAATCCATTGAGCATGCGAAAGAGACGTCGTCAAAGAAGTTTCATTAGACTAATGAAATAAATGAGAGGGTCCAAATTAGCGCCCGGTTTGCAAAACAAGAGCCAAGCTGGAAAGGGGAGATTATATTGCCTTTGATATTTTACGGGGAATGTAAACTGAACGTGTCCCGGTTATTAAATTTGGAAGGTATGCCTGAAATTATGCAAATGCCGGCGTGGCGTGTTCACATTTTAAATTTAAATATAAACTGTTTTCTATGTGAGAATTAATTAATAACTCGGAGCCCGCTCAGAATTTGTTACCCATAAATTAGTTATTTGAGGATTTTTTGCCGGGAAACTTCGCAGGAATTTGAAATAATTATATACGCCCGTTAACGTACATAAAGAGAAAAAAACTTAATGGGATAGAATGGAATGCTTTTAAAAGACTTAGAAATCTGTAGTTACTTTCCACTGGTTAGTTTTTCGTTCAAACATTGTTTTTATACCACTCGCATGACACAAATTGATGATCTTATTCAAATTTATTTAAGTGAGTATGGAAATTATATGTAGGGAATGTCAACTGAGTTTATTTAGTCACTATACTTTTTTTTAAATAAACACGATGACAATGATAATGATACACAATGATGAGGATGAGGATGATGAGGATGAGGATGAGGATGAGGATGAGGATGAGGATGAGGATGAGGATGAGGATGAGGATGAGGATGAGGATGAGGATGAGGATGAGGATGAGGATGAGGATGAGGATGAGGATGAGGATGAGGATGAGGATGAGGATGATGAGGATGATGAGGATGATGAGGATGATGAGGATGATGAGGATGATGAGGATGATGAGGATGATGAGGATGATGAGGATGATGAGGATGATGAGGATGATGAGGATGATGAGGATGATGAGGATGATGAGGATGATGAGGATGATGAGGATGATGAGGATGATGAGGATGATGAGGATGATGAGGATGATGAGGATGATGAGGATGAGGATGAGATAAGGGTAAGGATAAGGATAATGATAATGGTAAGGATAAGAGTAGGGATAGGGATAGGGATAGGGATAGGGATAGGGATAGGGATAGGGATAGGGATAGCGATAAGGATAAATATACCCCTCATTCTAATCAAGAGAATTATCCCATTAGTTGACGACTTATGCGGGAGGAAGAGCAGCATATTAAGCAGGCCGAATTGCGCCCAGAAAGAACTTACGTTGGTACCCTCTAATCACCATTCAGTGCAGGAATGATGGAAATATGGAGAACAATAATGAACTAGTTTTTTATATATTTTCTGGTATTAACAATATTGTGTGAAACTAACTACTCTGTGGGCTAAAGCCCCAACCAGCGTTGAATTACACCCACAATATCTACCCATATATTCTTTATTATTAGCTTTTGTAATATTTTTTACTGATAGGAATTGTAGGAGATTTGATACATATTAGCTTAAAATACCTTTCTTAAACATTAAAAAAATAATGAACTACTCAGAAATAACTGAATATTTATATTTACTTCAGTTTAGTTATTATAAAAAAATATATTATGTGACATCGGAAATATGAAAAGTTTAAGAAATTTCAACTGTAAAGACACTACATGGCTGCAGAAAATCTTCTTTTACACATTTGAGAAGTCCAGTTCCAACTAACCTGTATTTGGTACGCAGATATTCGCTGCCATAGCGCTCGATTTTTCTTTGTAGATTATGGAACAATATACTATTTGTTTAAAGTTCAGCTACATACTTATAACCTTATATCCACTCGAGCCACTCTTTTTATGTTCGCCCCAATCTGTCTGAAGTTATCTGGGATGCGATTTTGACCACAACCACTTTGCACTTTTCTATGTCCTTTTCACTTCCTTCATTATAAACTTGCATGAGTCTCAGAGCTGTTCTGGGATGGTACCTTCTAAGGGACACAAAGCTTGGAGTCGGAGCTCGTGGAAAAAGTAGGATGCTTCTAAAATATAGTAAAGAGTATCTAATGAAATACAAAAGAAGTACTCTTGTTCAATCTCAGTAATATGTATCATTTTAGAGACAATTTTTCACAAATCTGAAACAGTTACTAACTGATTTGACATATAAATTTGTTATTTTGTCGCACTTGCTCAATTGTTTTCAGAGATCACTTTGGAAACGCCGAGTCGTACAGACAAATTGTAAATTTTTTTCTTCCAAATTGAATGAGGAATCCAAAAGCTGATTTTTATTTTCTAAAAAGGTAGTGGCGTATCATTTTTTTCTTTAGAAATATCCAGTAACGTGCTAGTACGGATACCACTGGCAAAAATAAAAATAATGTTTTTCATTGCAAAACTTGCTCCCTTAATGATAGTTAACATCTATAAAATTTCATTGAAAATATCTTTAACCGTATGATAGCAATTAATATATTTTTAAACCAATCTTGAGCACCTTGTATTTCCTTAACGAAACATTTCTCGAATATAGTTTATACCGCAAACTCATATTATATTTTTATTCTTTATCGGTCTCTCCAGTGTTCGTATTGGAAATTGGATCATCTAGTATACAAGATTTCCTTCTATATCAGTTTCATTTTGTTCAAATTAATGTAAATAACGTTTGTATAAATAAAAAATACTTACAAAAAAAGGTATTTCACATCTTTGATGTTTAGTGTTTTTAATTGGAATTTGAAACTGAATATTTTGTCAAACATTAGAGATATTATTGGTTTCTGTTGCAAAGAATTCGTATATGTGTTGTTTATACCTTAAATACTTTTAAAATCATAATTTTTTCCCATTATTTCCTACTACATATTTTTCCAGAAATTTTAACTAACTTTTCTGCATGTACCTAACTGCGAAAAACAGGGAAAAGTAAAACCTACCTGTAATCTTTTAAACAAACTTTGTTAGATTAAAATGCAATAAATTAGAATGTAGCTTTTAGCAGGTGTCGGAATCTCTACACTTGTTCTACTATGTCGTAACTTCCTTTATATTAAATTTCCTTCAGAGGACTATTATTGTACCATATCAAATTCAGCTCTTTAGGACCGTTTCACAGGAAAACTTACAGTGTAACTATAGTTCATTTGAAATATAAGAAAATAAAATCTTGTAACAATGAAGGAAAGAGTGGGGAAATTTTATTTGAATATCAAATATTGAGTTTTTGGTTTGTCTTTTATCACAAAAGAAAATCGTTAAACTCATTTTCTGATTAATTGTTTCAAATATTTAAAGTAAGTAAATTATTGCTCCATATATTCTTATAAGAATAAAAATTAAACATTAAAATTCTTGAAATCATTAATGTTACAGTATACCTATAATTCTAACAAAAAATGTATTGATGAGTTTCTAAAGTAATTTTATTATTGTAGTTTTTTGTTTGGTATGTTATGTTGTTCATTTTACAAAACAATATATGCAAATAAAACAGCAGAGTTCTAGCGCATCTGAACATACAACCATCAAAGTTAATTCATGATGAGGATACAATTTGTGGAATATTTTTCCCAATAACGTACATGACTTTGGCAACATTTGCTGATGTGCTGCAACATCTGCCTTTAATAGAAATTATTTCCAGGCTATTTAAAATGTAACACGTACTTTAAACAGAATTATTAATGCAACATGATTTTCAAATAAGTACTCTGTTTGACAACAGATCGGTAGCCCAGAAAATGTTCAATAAGAATTAGAAAAGTTATTAAAATGAAAAAATAATATTTATTCAGAGTAATAAACGGCTTGTTTACTATTTACAATCATTTTTATTTTAATTATTTAAGTAAACCCCGCTTTTTAGAAGAATGATTTATTTATTATTAAAAAAGTTATTACAAAACCTAAGGTTTATAAACATTAATAATACACTTTTTACAAATAGAAATTTGTGTACCAAAAGTAGATGTGATGGAGCTGTTTAAGTTCGAATTTTTAATTGTTAAATCCGTGTTTGACCACATTGTTTGCTATAGGTCTGTTCCAACAGCCGTCGAGAGCTGGTTCAGAACCGTGAGAAATGTTTGACCAACACCGTCTTACGTCGCAGTCGCCAAGAGTGCAGTAACAACTGAACTGACTAACTAGTTCTGGATGGCTCGGAATCGATTCTTGCTGTGTTGGAACAAACCCAATATGTTTCTTATTCTCTATAGAATTCTCAACATAGAAGATTTCAAGCCTCCATGACGTTTTAACATCTGCAAATCTGCACCGCCAGGACCTTCTAAAACAGTGTCCAGTGAATTCTAACTATTTTTGGGAAACTTCCAAAAGTATTAACTCCGTCAGACTGGGAGGTACAGTGTCAGTATATTTTCGTAAAATATTTAAACAGCCCATACCTACCTCTTTCTGTTATAACAAATTCTTGGACAATTTTTGTTTTCGTCAGTGTATTGCATACAATGCAACATTAACTTAGTTAATTCTCGCGACTACAGGTCCCAAATGCCGATTATCATAACAATCTTCATGAGTGAATATATTTCATCAACTTCAGCACTTACAGCACAAACTTATATACCTGCTTGTTTGTAAAAGTTATGATTTTTTTGGATTTCTAACCCTCTGAATTTACTTTCAAAAATGCTATTAGTTCAGAAAATCTGTGTATATACTTAAGACAAAAGGATTTTCTCAGACACCTTCTTTACATTGTTAGCTTTGCTTTAATCTTCGAACCTTTGATACTTCATTTTTTCATGATTTCTCCATTCCCTTCCATCTTTTATTCTATCATCCTATATTTATTATTTGGATAGAAGGCATCTATCACTATCTTTTTTCTGGAAAGAGCCCACCTCAACCAAGCTTTTCGTTTAAGATTTCCTGTGTTTCCTCGTCCTTAATATTTCATGATATATAACATGATACAAATACACCTCGTCGCATTTGACTCATGTATATTATCTCTCTTTACCTGTGTGTGGGTGACCTTAATATGGTACAATTGGTACGGTAAATTGCTACCAGCCGTTCTTCATTTCACTGTCTAAGATACTCCTATGGGACTTGCTTAAAAGAATATCCGTTTTATATTATATTGCGCATTGCAGTACTAGATCCATTGTTCCTTACCTCCGTTGATATTAGCTGTAGACATCTTACCATTTGCTTCTTCTTGTCTATGAATCTTGACCAGCTCAGAATCTAATTTTAGGCAAGCCCCGCTATCACCTCTCTGTCCTTCCCGTTTACATTGGAGCAAACACTTACCCTACTACATTTCCCAGCGCTGTCTCCTTCCTTACCGCATTTGAAACACGCTATGTTTCTGGTTGGGCCTCGGCAGTCTTTGGCCTCTTGCTCGTACACATATGTACGACCCAGATCACATTCTGCATATTTACCTGCATTATTATTTTGTATTGCACTAGGCCAATTTTAACACAACCTTCCTGTATCAGCCTACCTCTCAGGTACTTTCCATTTCATTAACAGTTTGATATTCCCTATATACTTGTCTACGCAATATTAGATTCCTACCTTTCTCATGGCAGGAGGGCTGGTACGCATCTCTCCTAACCGTTTCTTTCACTAACTCCATCACCTCTTTCTTGTTATCCATCCATCTATCTCTCTTATGATATGCCTTTTTAGACCTCTATTGTTCCCCAATTCTCATATCCTTCAGTGTACTGTCTATAATCTTCTCAATTCTGTACCCTCAATTTCTATCTCCAAGAGAAGCTCTTTCTGTGCCTTTTTTACTTCTTTCTTTAATTCTTCAGTATAAACTGAATATATTTTACATTTTTGTACATACGTTAGACGTAGGTATAGCTCTCTTTATTGGCCACTATTGTCGCATTCCTAACTTCCTCCTCCTTCTCTCAGCCACACTTCTGACCTATGCACAAAAATGTAAAATATATTATATTACTTAATTCAATGTTAACCCCCACTTTAAAGATTTTTACTGACTTTTGGCGCAGACTGTTTTACTACTCTGCAAATGTACAGCACATAGTAAGGATTAATAAACAGTTAATTACATACATTAACACGGGATAGGATCTTGACAGTACAGCTCCTACTGTAAATACCATTTACATTAGTATTAAATTAGGGCTATTAATACAGTTTCAAAATATGGGTTATGCATATTTATAATAGAAATTTATGCGTGAACACGTTCATTTATCTGTCGAAAACAGGCTTGCCCGCCCAACGAAACGGACTGTTAAATTATTATTTATTTTTTAACTGATATCTTTGTCGGCTATTTCTTTTATGAAAATAATATTGGTGGCATAATAAAATAATTAAGCAAAATTGCAGTGGAGTTGACATAATGACAAGTTCATTCTTTCTGGAGTTAATAAATGATTTAGATATTATTTCAGATACAAAAAAATATTATTTTCCAGTAAGTGGAACGAAAAAAGAGAATAAAATTGGATTGATAAATCACATTGACATGTGTGGTTCATATGTACCTAAATAAAACATTGCACTTTTCCACAGAATAAAAAGAAAATCGGTAAATTGAAAGTTTTTTAATTAGGGATTGAGAGACTGCATTTTCTTGTCACTTTCAATCTGTAATCTCTCTCTGAAATTCGACATCTTCCTCGATTAATGGAAATTTGTCAGTGTACGAGGTGTGATCAATAAGTAACGAAAATGTTGTAATATCTTGGGTTGTATTAGTCTAATTCTCTTGATATTTTAGTTTAATTAGTAAACATGTCTGAGAAGTATCTGCAGGGTTAACTATAACAACAACAATTGTAACCACGTGCTTAGGGAGGCGTAAAAGACAATAAATAATTATTCTATAGCTCGATATTTAAAAAATGGGGCAAAACCCTTTTGTCCTACGGAAAGTCGGCGCCTATGATAAGCATCGACTAAGATGGCTTAGATCCATAAATAAAGCTTACATCTGTCAACAATGTCAACTACCATGCGGTCATCTTTCTACTGCGTTTCTAAATGCAGACATGATAGAAATTAACATTCTTATGAGTAATAATACCTGTTAAATAGGTAACAGTTAATCCAGTTAGCTCCAGTATTTTGCACTCGTTTTTCATTATTTCGTTACAAACTGGCAAAACTACATTTTCACTTTTTACAACCACTCACTGCCGATAAGACACATTTCCCGTAGGCACAGTTAGATAAAATGCTTAGGTATTTATTATAACTTTTAATACACCCGCGACAGTCTTGTCCCATAGAAAAACAAACCGGTGAACTATATTGTGGGGAAATATCTGTACCCTACACATATTCCGTTATTTAATAACTATAAAACGTTTAAAATTAAAATAAGGCATTAAAAACTGAAGAACAAAACTACAATGTAAACACAGGAATTGAATCGTGACAGCGACCGTTGCTTGCTAGCTGGTTGCCTACTATGATTCTCGCATTGGCGGCGTTAAATAAGGATTTAATAAAAAAATTTCGCTTTATAAATAAGTTTGGAAGTTTTTTGAAAGGCGATTCCGTTAATTCTTAATTTTCTCTATCCCCTCTTAAAATATTCGTACTTAGGCTACATGTGTTTTGATACGATCGACGATTATTTATTTAAAAAAAATAATAAATTAGCATTAGAATTAGAATTTCCATTTGAATTTTGCTATAAGAATGAAATAAAGTGCACCAATGCTTTGGAAATGTTAAATATTGCTTTTGGTGAGTCTGCTATTAGCGAAACAAAAGTTTACGAGTGGTTCAAGCGTTTCTAAAAAGGCCGTTGAAACGTTAAAGATGACGAACGCCCTAGACTCGCCAGCACATCAACAACTGATGAAAATGTGAAAATAGTGAAACAAATGATTATAAACAATCGCCGAATAACATTCAGAGAAGTCTAATATTGATATATCATTTGGCTCACATAATTATTTATAGACATAGCTTTACTTAAAAAAAATTCGAGATATATTTGAATAAAATACCAAGTATTTCAGTTTAAATTGAAAAACTTTAGGAGGCGATGCAGCTTTTCAAACCACATTTGTTTTACATCTTACTGGACTAGATTGAAATAAAAGGACAAGTATCAATCTGATCGATGAACCAGTGGAAGAGACATGGGTAACTGTGTCGCTAACTTTATGAAAAAAGTAAGTTGGTTATATAAAAAAAGCTGTTTTTAATTTTCATCATTTCGTCATATTACTTTCTTTAAATTAGCGAGACCAGTTGACCAGTTACCCATGTCTCCGCCACTGGTTCTTTGTTTAGCTTGATATGTTTCCATTTTATGGCAACAATATGTAAAATAAATGGTATGAATAGATATAATAGTCTTAGAGGCATTAATTTATTATAGTCTGTTTGGAAATGAAAGAGAGTAATAAAACCCCGAGATAAGAACCGGCCATGGGCGTGGTAATATTTCATTTCAGGTAATTATCGGGTAACACTAATGCTAACAGGTAATGGGTGTACATTAGTATATTTTATTGGATACATCATAAGGCAGGAGCCAGTGTATTGTGACAGATCAATCCAGTCTTAGAGCTGAATATACGAAGACGTGCTAGTGCAGTAGAGTAAAATTCGACTTGTGTTTAGTGACTATTGTGCCAGTGGATATAATATTGTTTGGCTAAAATGTCGAGCTTATCAGATTACGTACCTGCTAAACGCGTGAAAAGATGTGTGCTGTCTCAGAATGAGAAGATTATTATATTAAATGTATTTAATGCATTGAGACACCAAAATTCTACCAACAGTGTTGACGACATCGTGGAAAAGTGTTCCAAAATGACAGGGATTGGATAATCGACTATCTACTGACTTTTAAAAGAAACAAAAAATGAACAAGATACTGTAAATCCCCCAAAATCATCTACAGGGAGGTCAAAAGTCGTTATAGATGATTTCTTCAAAAATATCATTGGTAGAAAAGTACACTCATTTTATTTTAAAAAAGAAATACCAACGCTAAACAAAATTTTAAGTGAACTTTCAGAGGACAGCGATTTGACAAAAATCAATAGAAGCAAATTATGGGCGGTCTTACGATAGCTGAATTTTTGCTGGGAAAAGCAGAAGAGGAAGTCAGTTCTTATCGATAAAGATGAAATTATTTTTTTGGCGAAGATCCTACTTAAGATCAATTAGAAAATTCCGTGACGAAGGGAGGAATATTTATTATCTAGACGAAATTTGGGTCAACGAAGGATATACTATAACAAAAGTATGGCAAGATAAAAATGTAAAAAGTTTTCGACAAGCATTTTTGGATGGACATTCAACAGAGTTCAAGGCACCTTCAGGTAAAGGGCGAAGATTAATAGTGACACATATAGGTAGTGCCAGTGGTTTTGTAGATGGCGGTTTACTTTTATTTGAATCTAAAAATACAGGTGACTATCACGAAGACATGAACGCAGATGTTTTCGAAGAGTATTTTACACAGATGTTGGATCTTATTCCTTCGGGGTCTGTAATTGTCATGAATAATGCAAGTTACCATTCACGGCAGACCGAGCGGACGCCTACGACTGCTTGGAGGAAAGCCGATATAATGCAATGGTTATCCTGAAAAAACATTTCTTTTGAAACAAATATGGTGAAAAAGAAACTTTTCAGACTTGTCAATCTTAATAAAGATCAGAAAAAATATGTTATCGATGAAATGCCAACAAATCGCCAAATAACGGTACTACGGTTACCCCCTTATCACTGTGAACTTAACCCAATCGAATTAGTCTGGGCGCAAGTAAAAGGAGATGTAGCGCAAAATAATACGACGTTTAAATTTTGTTAAAAAATTTCTTGGAACGAGTAACTGCAGATAACTGGCAAAGATGTATACATCATGTACAAAAAGAAGAGGAGAAAATGTGGGAACTCGATCATTTAATTGAAGTTACTGTGGAACCTATCGTTATCAATCTAGGAGACGAAGATAATTCATCAGAATATTCAGAGGATGAATTTTAATATATCTACTTTTTTATTTTCTTTATTGTACATTTATACAACACTACATTTACTCACCATAATATGAATTTTCAAAATACATATATTTTTGTGTGGAATAAAAGTCTATTCATTAAATTTAAAAAATATTTTGACCAATATTGAATAATTTTATATGAATTACTAAAAACCCTCTTAACCCGGTTATGATGCTTAAAGTAGCTACATAATATACATAATATACAAATATTGAATATAAGCACCAGTACTATATTTATTTACGATTTGCATATATAATAAGCTTTTATTAGTCTCTTTCATTTCTAAGCAGACTATAGTAATATATTTTTGCAAACTTTAACACTCTGTAACTTCCTTAAAGAGTCTCAAACATACAGGGTGGACCATATTTCATGTCTCATTGGCATCTCTACTGTAAATTATACAGGGTGACCCAAATGAGAAAAGAAGAAGTTGCGTCCTTTGAGGGCCATTAAGATAAACCAAACATATCCAAGGTATTGCCTGGTGGTGCTGATATATTGTGAAAAAACTTAAAATTGCAGCACAATAACCGAAACTAGTGAACGTGGTTTTTTTTTCGATGAAAAATCGATTTCCCGCATATTCTTATCTCTCTGTACCACATTTCAGCTTTTGCCAATAATGAACTATTGGAACCGGTCCACCCTGTATAAACTTGACAAAATAAAATGACATTATTTTTCAGACATCTATCGTTTCCTAAAGTTTGTTTAAAACTGAAATACTCTATATAAAGAAGCACTCTACTGACAACATTTGGTTTACACAGTATTTATTTAATATTATTAACATGCAAGGACAGTTGGCAATCAGTTTACACACATTTTTTGAAAGTAATCGACAAACTTGGCCTTAAAGTACTGTTAGCAAAATTGGCAATGTAGGTACGGGTTTTCTGCATCGATTAATTTATGTGCCCCTTATTTATCGAATCGGTCTCAATATGTCACTTGTAACGTTTTTAAATCTATAGTTTATGCTGCCATCAGAAGTTCCACAAGATTCCAATTTGGGCCTACTTATATTCACTATTTTCATCAATGATTTAAGCCGGTCAAATGACAGCAACCGACTTGATGTGCACCCGTTGGTGGAATTTCAAAATTACCCAGAGTGATCCTTCTTTCAGTATGCGTAAATTATTGTTACTTGTATGTATAAATACATAAATAATAGGTATTTATAAGTGCGCTAAAAGTGACATTTTATTTTGTGGGAAATGAAATTTCTTCGGCATCGTCCTTCAGCGTTGTGTACACACTACACTATTTTTCCCACAACCACTATTAAAAGTACAAATCAACGCATGTCGTACGTTATTGAATTTATAAAATATCATGTTTAACTCCAATTGTCCATGAAGTTTATTGTTTGTTGACAAATTCAAATTTCGTGACATGAAATGTGATCCCGAAAATAAATTTCTCCTAGGGGAAATCGAAGAAATGCTAATAAAAACACTTTCAAGTTATTGTCTAAGTCAAATCAACAGTACAAGTTCTCGTACAATTATTTCTTGATATGTGACCTGAAAAATGTGGGACAAGTTCAACGAAAAAATGCTTTTAGCATGCTTTAAAGAAAAGTTCAAAATATGAAAATCGTTAACGTCTGTGATTATTTGAAGAAACAAATCGAAAAAATTCTCGCAGAAGCGCAGGATGAAACCTATCACAAGCAGCAGGTTGGTGTATTTGGTATACTAGACATTGCTTCCGATGATCTTCGGCTAGTTTGTTTGCAAACCATGGTGCTAAACTTACTACAATTATGAGACATGATGGATGGAGGTCGCGTACAGTGGCGGATGGTTATATAGAATACTCGCTACAAAATAATAAGACCATCGCGGGCCAAATTTTATCCAAGACTTCGGCGGATAACATTTCTCCCTATCTTGGTACAAGTTTCACAGAAATAATTACTCCTGTTAATAATGAGGTGGGCCATAGAATTATTAATTCTAATTGTAGTTCAATTTGTTGTCAATAGTGGGAAATTAGAGGCCAAATTTCAAAGAAAACACCAAATTTTATTAATTGTCGACGTTTAGTCACTTATCGTGACATCCTCAGGACAATTACAGATTTAAGTGCTAATTGTAGTTTCTTTAACTGCACATTTAATTATCTAAATAAATACGTCTTTGATTTAAAATTTCTGAATTATTTTCTGTTAAAAGTAAATCACGTCATTTACTTTTAGCACCAATGATAAAAGGGAATTACTTTTAACGTTTGCAGAAGAATGAAATCATATACCAGTGATGAGTTGTTTCATTATATTTGTAATAACTACGTTCGTCTTCAATATATCAGAAATTTACTTAAAACAGACAAATTCATGCTATTTTAAAACTGCTTAAATAAAAATAGTAAGATTTGCTGAGCTCAAAGAAAAATATGTTTTCGAATTCTTGTTTCTTATACATTTAAACTTGTCTTGTAAGTTATTTTTTCACATATTACTTTGAAATAAATATTTACATTAAATTGTGTTGGTTGTATTTTTTGCACTTCTAAAGCTATTGGCGTTGTAATATCGGCTAGCTTGGTATTCCTAAATTATGTTCCATCCGCAAATACCAAATTTCAACAACGCCGAACAGGAAAACCCAAATACCCTCGTTACAACAAAACCCGATAGGTTTAGATTAGATTATCGTTTGTAACTTTATTAAAATCACTTAGTAGGCGCCGAGAATTGAATGGAACAACAAGTCAGTGAAGCTCTGCCTCGAGCGAAACTATGGTGGTAAAATGCCTATCCAATTAAGTCTGTCTTGACGTTAAAATCGTAGCCGGCAAACTATAGTTAAGACGGGATATAATAGGTGCAAATTAGGATAATTGTCATCTCGGAATTCTGAGCATATTGCCGTAATTAGATTTCTGTAATAGTTTCGGTAATGCCGGCAATTAAGTCGATGACACGTGATGAGTCTTCAGCGGCTGTCGGAGATTTAATCCGTTCCAAGTGGGGAGGGGAATTATGGGGTAGTACGATCATTTAAAGTTTCGATTTTTCACTTTTGAACAATTACCAACTGTTAGAAGTTTCAGTGGGAGAAATTAGGCACTGTTAAATGCGTTATTATTAATAGAGATTAAAATGATGCTGGATTATATTACAAAAAAACTTTAAAGTGTGTTTAGACTATGCGATTTATCACTTGATTTTTGATATACAAAATAATATGCAAAAGTCATGTGGAGGTAGAACTCATATGATTTCTTATGTTCACACTTCTATGATTGGCATGACTTTATAGAGAACTGATTCTACCTTGGACTCACGTTATACGTCAAAGTTACCACATCAAATACATATTATAATCTATAACTATTCTGTATTATGTTCATCAGCATCACTGACATTACAACCCCGGGTGGATCTTGGCCTGTTCTAGTAACAGTTTCCATTCTTACCTATTCTTCGCATTGGTTTTCCAATTTCTAATTCCTAGCGTTCTTAAATTCTCTTCTATCTGATCGGAAATCTGGCTCTAGGCTTGTGTCTCTCCCTATGTCTAGCAGGTACTTGCTGGAATATATTTTCTTTGGAGGTTTTATGTCGTCCATACTTTGTAGGTATTCCAACCACCTTAGCCTATTTATTTGGATGAACCGTACGATATCAGATTTACATTACATCCCGCTCTCCAGTATCTACCACTCTATATATGTGACGCAGGATCTTTCTTTCAAAGCACCCTAATAGCTACGCGGTGTAGAACTAACTACATCTATCGGCCGTTCGCTACTCCATGCCGGACGGAAAATGTCACAGGCACGAAGCGTTCTACATGCAGTAGACACCATTGAAAGCTGTCGACCTTTATCGCGATCGGCGAGAAACGATATTTTGCAAACACGGAATTCCAGGAAACAACTACTCTGCGGGCTAATGCCCCGACCAGCATTGAATTACACCTGGAAAACCTATAGCAACAGCTAGAGTCATTCGTCAGACGCCCACCAGACATATACCGGTTTCGAGCTTATTAGCTCTCATCAGGAAAGCAGCTAGGATTATTCGTCGGATACCTCACCTATGGCATACTGATGAGAGCTAATTGTGTCTATTCACTTCGCCATTCAACATTAATGTGCATTCGTCGGAGACACATGTATTGTAGAGAAGATTTGGATTCAGTAGAAGTTGTTAACTAAAGTATTCGCAAAATTTGTTACGGCGATCAAAGTAATCTTCATGTAAATCTTGAACCAGCGTCACCTTAAATGGATGAAATTGTGTTTTTTCAAAATTCGATGAACACTGGAACGGGATACGCCAGAAGCTTGAGACACAGTTGTAATCGATTGCTTATTATCCATCTATACATGACCCAAAACTGCCACTTCAACTGCTTCATTTCGAACTGGCGTTTCACGTTTCTTGTTTAAAAGCGAACCTGTTGCAACAAATTTGTCAATCAGGTGTTTAACGTACTGGCGGTTTACATTTTTTTCAGGATGATTGGCATTAAAAATTCGTGCTGTAGCTTTAGCGCAATCGTGATTTCGATATTAAATTGCAACAATTTCTACTCTTTCCGCGATAGAATAAACCATTTCGAACACACGTTAATACTTTCAATAACGGCTAAAACTAACGATTTCTTGGTCACAAGCAAAAAACACCGACTTTTTTGTAGTACTGATTTTTTGTTATTTTGAAAAGGTCTGAATTCCTATAAACTTAAGTATCTTCTACTAATAACTATTTTAGTATCTAGTTTTATTTGCTTCAGCTTTTTATTTCATTTCTGACTTTTTTATAAACTGATAGACACATCAATAACAATTAGGTAATGCGGTCATGTGTAGTAGATGTAAAACTTATTAGTGGTGGGCATTTGTGTAGAAATTACTACGCGTAAGTTGGTTTGTCATCTTTTCGTTTGTAACCAATAAATCTGTCAAATCTCAACCGATTTCTAAAAACGGTACGTCACTGTATTCGCAATGAAAAGGGCTTTAAAATGATGTGCCACAAGTGGGGTAGTTGCATTTGAAATTTTTAAGTTGGAGTTGCTAGGCATTAGGGGGATGAACATATCGAGTTGGCTTGACTGTCAAAAAAGCTCCCCCAAGAACAAAAATCGACGGGTCTCGGCGAATTTTGAAATATTATTCGGTTTTCCAATTATAGGGGGGGTCAAATTTTCGTTGGGATACCCTGTATGTGTAGATTCTGGTGGTTTTGCCCGTTATATGTTTACAGGCAATTTCTTTAGCGGCTATGGTTATACCTGAACTAATTCCATTTGCACTACGATAGCATGCCTATCCATTGCTCACTGATATGTAGAGATCTGAAATAGAGCCCACATCCTGCACCTTCTTTCCGTTTGAATCCGTCTATAAAGATGTTAATTGTATCCTCACTGGATGTCTCCTCATTCTTGATAAATACTGTGTAGGGCCTGCCAAACGTAATTTGGGAGAAAAATACTGTCAGTGTCTGCCTGCAGAAAGGGTATCCTTCTGACGATCCAATTCAACAGGCGACTCCAAACTTCCCCACATCTTACATCTGATATAATACCAGTATTCTTGAGGCGAATGATGGTTGTCGCGGTCACATCTTTTAGATGAATATCCAAAGGTCGCAGACAAAGCATTACTTCCATTGCTATGGTGGATGTTGTTTGCATAGCTCCAGTTATGCTCAGGCAATCCTTTGTACTTGGCTGAGCTTTTGTTTAGCTGCCGTTTGTTGGATTTTAGGCCACCAGACGTTAGCCTCATAGGTTAACATTGGTCTGACAATGGCAATGTATGTCCACATGACATGAAAATTAGTAACAAATGAATTATTACTTATTCTTTACCTCAAACAGTGAAAGATAACCCATTATATGTTTATATCAATGCAACCAGGAAAAAGTAGAGTGAAAGTAGTTGGATCGTACATGTTTTCTTCGTTTTGTTATTTTGTATCTAATGTATATTTGATGCTTGTGAGCGTACACCATTTTAGTAACCATGTTAATTTACGGTGAAACAATATCAGTTGTTATAACTGTTTTAAACCTTATTCTGTGTTGTGAGAAAAGTTCATTATTATGTAGAAACACCGGTAGGTGTGCGAAGTTGTCACCTACTCAAGATTCGTTTGCCGTCATAACTCTAATATGGTTGGAGAAAAAAAATTGTCGTCAAATATATCTTGTTTAATGCAATTTATCATATAGGCAAAATAAAGACATTCATATTCCGGATACTATGTATAGATTTAAAAGTTGTTCTGCAGAAAATGGAAATATAAGTATGTATATGTTGTGTTTAAAAATAACAAATATTCATTCAAGTAATAAAATAATTCCTTGCTTTTGACATATTCTGACATTATTATTTTTCATTCCGGAAAATACTCGTATAAAGCTTACAGCAAACGTAATTTGATTTTGTAACACAACAGCCAACTTCTATAAACTTCAATTATAAAACTACAACATGCTTTTATTACTTTCCGTTTTCTCTAAACTGACGAGGTTCTAAAGGGTAACTTACGGTTATAGTGCGACAATAAGGGCGAAGGAAATCCGGATGAAGTTAATAAAAGCGGATATTTCAAATAATGTAGAATGAAGCAAATATTCGCCTGATATTAGGCTTAGTTTTGTTCCCTTGTGTACGGCAAACACAAAACGAAATAAAATAGGATATAACAAACATTAAGAGAAAATATTACACTTGAACCGAGCGAGATAACTCGCAGTTTAGGGAATGAATTGTACGCCTCGATAAAACGAGGAAAATATTAAAAAATAAATAGCCATTCTCTAAAAGATTTTCATCTCGCTTGATAAAGAGGATTAACATCAATATTATTTCCTTTTTCACATAGAAATCGCTTTATGTTTCTGTTATTTATTAAACTTAATGATTGTGCTGAAAACATTCACATTTAGATACTAAACAGAACTTATAACATTATAACATAATCCAAGAATTTTAAGTTATGTCATGAAAATTTCAAAAAATATTCATCAACGAGAAAAAATTTCTGGTTGTTAGTTTAAGCTCGACGAATATTTGGTAAGAAAATTTTACACCAAACTATCAGCTAATTTGAAGATAGAAATGAGGATCGCATGCGACATTTAGACTTTGTACCTATTGAAAATAATTTCATGTATGATATAATAACTTAGGTACTGTTTATGGTTGTTTTAGGTTACATATAGACCATTAAAAATTCGAGAATAAAAATAATTAAAATATCATTCAAACAAAATGTCAATCAATGTAATCACATGCACTTAATTTGCAGGAGGTTGAAAATTTATTGAAGAGTTTTAGAACTACCATGGTAACGAAATAAAATATAAGCTTCTAATTGGTTAGAAAGCGTTGGTGCATAATTTTCACTTATAATATTCTTAGTGCTTAAATTATTTCCGGAAATTTTTTGGAGGGTATAAATACGAGTATCTGATACCTGCGGCTCAGGATAATTTTCTAAAAATATTTATGAACGAGGAAAAATTTCCGGTTATTAATTTAATGTTGAGGGATCTATTAATTTGGAAGTAGAGATGAGGATTACGTGCGAAAATTAGACTTTGTATTGAAAGTAATTACATGCAGAATGTTAACTGTTTTTGTTTTTTTAGTTTGCATAATATAGACTATTTAAAACAAAGAGAAAAAAATATTTAATATATTAAGTAATTATATATTTTTAGGTATTAATAATATTGTGTGAAACTAACTACTCTGTGGACAAAAGCCCCAACCAGCGTTGAATTAGACCCACAATATCTACCCATATATTCCTTATTATTAGCTTTTGTAACATTTTTTACTGTATTAGAAAGGTATTTTAAGCTAATATAAATCAAATCTCCTACAATTCCTATCAATGAAGTCATATGTATGTTATCTGATACCAAACATCTAGGTATGCTAATGAACAATTCCACAGACAAAGCTCTATTCAATAATTATCTAAAGAAATTAATCTATCTAAATTTACTAACCTGCTTTAATGAAAACACTCTATAAATATCTAACTTCACTTTTGGCAGTGGGAACACGACAATTCAACCACAATAGATGAGATCTGACCTATTTCTGTATTTTTAGGATTGCTTCTTCAGGTGGCCTCCTTTAAGTTGAGTCAAATATCTAACTATAAAAATTATTATAAAAATTAAAATTATTTGAAGTTAAATATCGACAATGACAAAAGTGACAGCCTGTCAATGAATTAAATATGACAATACCTACTTGAATAATGTTTATGTAAAAGTTTTTATATATTTTTAGGTATTAATAATATTAGCTTAAAATACCTTTCTAATACAGTTAAAAATGTTACAAAAGCTAATAATAAGAAATATATTATGGGTATTAAAAAATGGATAATATCACAAAATAATTATTAGACTATCTGAAATTAGCGGAATTTAGGTATATGTAAACAGTTCTGGGGTAAAAATTTTAACGTTTACGTAACATTGAAGTAACAACTACTAAAAATAAACTAGAAAGGTGCGGAAGTTTCGGCACTCTATAATTTTCAAGAGTGGCTGACATATAATTTTAAAAAATGTGAAATTCCGTCAATTTTGAGTTTTTTCGAGTTACCTGCATTTTTTCAACTTCTAAAGTTAAATAAGGTCGTCTTTATTTGATGGTAAAGTTTCATCATTTTCTTTTGAAATGAATTTTAAGAGATCTTAGAGATTGATTCGGTTTTTCAAAACATCATATATCTAATTTAATTAGCATTTAAATAGAGTATTGTTAGAAGTTTTATTAAAACATTTTTGGTTCCCTTAACTTTTGTAATTGTCAAAAATTTTTTGTATATGGAAAGGTTTTTCGCAAGTTCGATAGTTTTGAAGTAAAAAGAAGTTATAGGTCTGAGGAAGTTTTATTTTTGAAATACTTTCTTGGACTTATAACTTCTTAAGGAAGAAAAGTAGTATTAAGGTTAACTTAAATCATCTTATTTTCGTCCAAGGAAGCTAGCCTTAAAGTATAGCCTAATGTTCAATGAATACCTGAGATTGTGGAGTAATTCATACATTTAAAACTCAAACTTTAAATGCAGTTTTCTATAAAATGGTGCATTTTAGCGACATGTAACAAGTATAGCTTTTTTAAACTAATAGAATGCTGCTTCAAAATAACTAATCATTTTCCAACAGAAAGAAAATATATAGCGGTACAGGCACTCAGAACACCTTGTACATTTAACACAAAAAACAAACAAATATTCATGTATATCATAAAAAATCCCGTCTTGCACAAAATTTTAATACGATTACCCAAGAAATTAGCGTAAAAAGATAAAATAAAAAAATAACTTCTTAAGGAAGCAAGATCGTACTAAGGTAAGTTGATTTAAATCACCTCATATTCGTCTAAGAAAGCTAGCCTTAAAGTGTGACCCATTCTTTAGTAAACATCCTGCAATATATGAATATTTTAAACAGTATTTTTCTAGGAAAATGAAAAAAGTAATATAAGAATCAACAAAGCAACTAATAAGTAGTAACATCTTTTTTAAAACTGTTACAAAAACGTTATTTTCTTTACCACGGAATTAAGAATTTAATTAAAATAACAAAAAAATAATTAATTAATTTAAACAAATTTTATTTCTTCCTTATTTCAATTTAATTTTCCGAATAATCTAATTTAGTTATTAAATGCATCATTACCAAGATAATCAATAAATAATTTAATTTTTCTGTCTCTAAAGTGGAAGTACAGAAAAATATTAATATTTAATTTTCTGGAAAATCATTGCCCCCAGCGCTGAGCAACAAGAGTACTTGTTTGTGTAAAGAAATACGCAGTTTTTGAAAATTATATTCCCGACTTAAAAAATATCACCAAAGCAATTATTGAAAAAACAACCTCTTACAAATACTACCCTCTCCAATTGAAATATTCAAATGTTGCAATCAGAAACAGATTAAGGGACAATATTTATACAGGTTTGTCACTTTTTTCCTATTTTTATGAGTACTTCACCCTCCGGAATCTTTTACTTACACCAATTCAATGACACCCTGTATACTGCATACATCAAATCAAGTCAACTAGTAATAGTAGTAATAGCAGTAGTAAAATATCAAATTACATAACAAATTTTTCAAAAATCTTAATTTAATTCTCAAATCAACTAAAATGAAATTACCAGTACTTATTTGCAATTCTATTTTAGCACCATTTTCTTTCTCTAAAAAATAACAGAGCGAAAATAAAAGAACCGTACACAAATTCTGATAGATGTCATCATTATAACTCGTTAGGGAGGATATTTTATACACCAGACAACTACAAATTGTTCATTATAAAAACACTGCTTTGTGCACAAGCAGCACTTCATTTTACATTTCAAACAATACTCTGCTTCGTCAAGTCCCTTTTCATTCTATTCTGTTCAGAATACAATTATTGCCGAGGAACATTTTTCTGTGGGCAATATCTGCTATTCGAGCAGCTTTGCAAGCGTTCACCGTCAACTGCACTGGAAATAATTTGCATTCTGTTGTATGCAAGCTCCAAACCAAGAGGAATGCATATAGATAAATATTGAGTAGGCAAATACAATATCTTCAAAGAAGTTCGTAACATGCTGGAATGATTTTTATTGTGTTTATTTAACACTTTACGTCATCAACATCGATACATTAATAAAACAAAGACAAATGTTGGAAGTATGTATTTAAAAAGTAAACAAATAAGCATATGTAAAAAATTGCCACCATTTTTCTAAATACACTCTCAGAATTATAAAAAAATATTGTAATCTCTACATTAACTTAGCCTTCAAATATTTTACGTAGAAAAACTAACTCACTCTTTGCATTAGATTTGTAGGAATTAAACCAATGATATTTGATTACACAACAAATATGGTTCAAACAATTCACAATCTTTGACCGGTTTTTATTATCGTTCGACTTCTAAACATAAATTGAACTCTTCATGTTAAAGGTATTACAAAAATTTTAAATTTGAAGGCAAAGAGAAACCTAATTAACAAGCTGATATGTAGGTGAGCTTCTGTATCATTGACTTCTCTAAGACGGAGGGGCCTATTAGAACTAATCGTCCTGATTAGGTTACACCGTTGACCGCATGGCCTTCTTGGAAAGTGTCAATCGATCAACGTGGATAATCTTCGTTTTTTCTTGGGGATTCTTCTGGTTTCTATACACTCCACGATAGTATAAGCACGTATAAGGATCTCCTTAAGACCTTTGTAGTTTCGAAGATTTACCCTTAGTTCTTTTTAGGTTATATGGCCACAGTTTCTCATTATCCTGGAGCCCGCTGTTTCCACTCAAGTCGTATCTGGTTTCTATTATTTCGCTCTCAGTTCTTCTTGTACTTGTTATGTACCAACTTTATTCGATTTTCAGATGGCTACATTTTCTTCGTGTTGCGCTCAATTCATAAGTTAATCTATTGCTAGACGTAATTCCATGCCAAACATCACACTGGCTGGTGTTTTACTCGTTGTCTCATAAATTGTTGCTCGGTAAGCCAATAAAAATGGAGGAAGGCAGGTTTTGTTGACGGTCGGTAGTTTTCAATGTTGCTATTGAATATTTCCAACATACCATGTGAAAAATGGTTTTTCTAAAATTCTCCACAGCTCTAGCTTAATGGAACTTGGCACGTAAATTTGAAATTTGAAAAAAGCGAAGCTTGCGACTTACCGAATTTCCAATGGTGATGGCTTCCGAGGGCCCTCAGTTTTCGTCAGAGCTATGCAATACAGGAAAGCACAGGCTAGCACAGGAACGGGAATCATGCAGCACACACACAGGGCAATTTTTTAAAAATTTCAAGAAAAGTTTAGCGAGCGTTAGTATAGTGCGTTAGGTAGCGTCTCGAACATGAGTAGGTATATAGTATAGTAGTCGCAAGCCTATATCGCGCAAAAAGTACTATACAAAAAGAAAACAAAAAAATATAAAGAAATAGCGGGTTCTATTTGAATGCAACCAACAATTTACCAACTTAATTATAATTTATATTAAACTTAAACATAAAAAAAATAATGAATACTAAACATCATGCGACTGCAAGTGAAGAGGTATAGTTTTGGTTTTGTGGATGCTTAGTAGTTCACAAAAGTTTTGAAATACTTCAGATTCGAAATTCCGCTCGAAATGGATTTCTAGGGACTCTATCCCAGCATATTACCCAAATTTCAAGTAGAATTTCAGCTCCGGCTTCTTGATTAAGTATGGAATATATTTCTAGCCACTTACCAAAGTTGTCCTTTACTACCAAAATATACTGATTTCCACTGCTACTGAGAGGAAAAGGTCCAGCTATGTCAATAGCTATTCTGTCGAATGGAGCTCCAACATTGTACTGCTTCAATTGTCCTCGACTTCGAATACTAAGTCCCTTAATAGAAGCACAAGTGTCACAATGTTGGCACCATTTGTCTATATCAGACCGGCTGCCAAGCCAGTAGAATCGTTCCTTAACTTAATTCAAAGTATTCGCCATCGACCTCACTATACAGTGCTTGAAGAACTTTTGGAAACCTTTTCTAGAGCAGCATTGTTTGATAAATCTTTTCTTTGCAGTCGAGACTCTCCCAGGTTCTTTTTAATAAGCCGTTCTCGAAGACTAAAGAATTCCATAACGCCCAGTAGTTTTTAGAAACTGTGATTTATCAGAAATATCCTACCAGGTGGGTCTGTCCATGTTTTTCATCTTACATTGGAAAATAGGTCCAAAATTCTGATCTTCACTTTGTTCTTTAGCGATGATCTCATTATCCCAATCCTCTGGGCCCCGGATGCTAATTCTTCACCTTCTTCTCTTGTTTCCTGTCGCAGATAGTGCTTACGTCTGAAGAGCATGGTTGTTTGGATAAAACAGCAGCATTACGATTGGTTACATAAGTTCTGGTGTCCAAATCGTACTCCTGCAACTGTTGAAGCTATCTTGCCACTTGCCCTTCCGGATTCTTGAACTGTAGTAGCCACTTCAAGGAAGCATAATCGATCCTCAAGACGAATGGCTGACCTTAGAAATACTTATGAAAATGCTCCACAATTTTAACTATGGCAAGCAACTTTCTTCTGGATACAAAGTAGTTAATATTTTGCTTAGAGAGGACTTTGCTAAAGTAGGAAATCATCTTTTCGTAATCATCTTAAACTTGTGATAATATTCCTCCAAATCCAGAATTACTGACATCCGTATCCACGATGAATTTCAGGCTTGGGATATGACAGAATCAGAGAAGAACCCAAGTTCTGAAAAACTTGGTGATATTGTTCCGATCAGATAAATGGATAACTATTTTTCGTAAGTCGACGCAAAGTTTTAGCGATCTCGACAAAAATGTTTGCGGTAGTATGTGCACAGTTCCAGGAAACTCTTTAATTCATGTTTGTCTTTTGATACTGGTCGTTTTCAGATAGTTTCAATTTTCTCTGATCGGTCTTCGCTCCGTCAGAGAAAATAATGTGTCCTAAATATTTGACTTTCTTTTAAAAGAACATGTATTCTTTATTATGCTCTGGACTTAACATGAGTTGGGCCTCTCACAACTTTTGACAAACTTCTTGGACATTCTTCAAATGTAGCTGGTGCGTTGTAGAGACCAAAAGTTATAACGTTGACCTGTTATAAACTTGTTCCTATGGAAAATGCTGTATTTTCTTTATCATTTGAATCAAACTGCACTTGCCAATATCCACTTTTCAGGTCAAATGTAGTTTCCTCAGGTCCACATAGTAGTTGTTTCCTGAAATTCCGCTTTTGCAGATCTAGAACTGTCGCTATCGGAACCAAAACAAGCCTGAAGACAAAAAAAGGGAAACTTCACTATTACAAAGTGAGTTCTGGTAGACACTCTGTAAAAAAAATTGAAAGTAGATGTGACAATTGAGATAATTATAGAACAAAGTAAAATGATAATCTATGTGTTCGTAAGAAGTCAGAATTAAGACCTATTTAATTAGAACTTTTTGTATTAATTCGGGACCATCCTGTATATGTATATGTAGCAGTTGACACCCTGTACAATTTGTGCTGCTTGTAACAACCTACACCTGTATGTAACCAACCAGTTCCTCCTGCTCTATTAATTTTTTTTTTCTGCTAAACTAAACTTAACTAGAAAAAACGTATACTGCACACAGGGGATACTTTTATTTGCATTTCCGACTGGTATGAAGTAGTTGCCTTCTTGCCCGTATAATTAATAAGTCCCCAGCGCCCAATTAAATTAGCGTAATTATTTAGGTTAAGCCCGACATGTGTTCTATGCTAGGTTTTAATAAAACAACCGTTATTAATATAAACTCTCCCGTGGAATTTGTTTGACGGTGAATGGTGAAGTCCGGAATTTATAGCGTAGGTACGTCACGGTTGATATTGGCATGATTTTCATCCCACATTTCATTTTTCTCCGGCGAAATATTTCAGGTGGTATTATGTGGAAATGTACCTACGTTATGATTCTAGAGGAAAGTGAACACGACCTTATTCAGTTAACTTTATTACAGCAAGTATTCGAACTGTTTTGGCACCTACACAAAAACAACGTTTCATTTTTCTAAATGGAACTGAAATGTCATACTATTTTCAAATTGTAGGGAAGGTACAATACGCGCGTTCATGATGAAAGAAACAAATTTGTTTAAAATTCGGGTAATTATTTTGTGGAAGAGCGCTCGGACGCGCCGATTAGTATTTTTAGTTGCTGATTTTTTGACAGAAATTGTATACATAGTTTCTCAAGAACAACATATGAAGTAATTATTTTTTTAATGGAACACCATGTATATACTATTTTTGAATAGTGTGATGAATTATGAACACTATTTGTATAACATACCGTGTCTCTGGAATCAGCGGTTTTTGTTATAATGACGTTTGAAATGTGATAAATAGAAAAAAAATAATATTTCATCATAAAACATAAAAAAGAAATAATAACAATTGCTTTATCATAAAAGTTCAATGTTTTGTCCGTTTACTTCAAAACGTTTTTATAGTCGAAGATTTGTTTTCCGCTGAACGTTTTCAATTACCTCTGCTGGAATAAGTCTTATTTCCTGGCGTATGTTCTGTTTCAAGTCATCAACATTATTTGGTGTGCACCATATGTGCATAAACTGTAGATTTTCAAAAAACTCCATATGAAGAAACCTAACGGGGTTAAATCCAGTGACCGTGGTGGCCAGTCCAATCCATTTATTAGGGAAAATCAAGTCAAGAAATTGTCGACCTGCAATTGCAAAATGAGGAGGTGCCCCATCGTGTTGAAACAATATATCATTATAAGGAATACATGGATCTTGTGGATTAGGAAACACAGTAGCTAAAACGGGGATGAGTTCAAACTGAAGAAAGTCTAAGTAGCGTTTTCCATTTAAATTTTATTCAAAAAAATAAGGTCCAAGAATTCGGTTTTGACAATACGTGCCCAAACATTTATTATTTAAGGATGTTGTGTGTTACAGATTTGTGTCCAAGATTTTCAGTTGCTCAGTACCTGAAGTTTTGTCTGTTCACGTGTCCATTTAAAACAAAAGTAGCCTCATCAGAAAAAAATATCTTTCGGGTGAAATCTAAGTTTTGATTATTTATCTCGATTATCTTTCTACAAAACTGCGTTTAGGTCCAAATCGCCTTTTAATAGTTTATGTATCAATAATTGAACCTTATAAAGATGATAATTATTTCTTCGGAGTATTTGTCACATAGATCCCGATGACAGATTACAGTTACTGGAGATTGTTGTAACGGCTACAGGGGGCCTATTTACAATCTCTAGTAAAACGTCCAGTTTAGAATCTTCTGATATTTCTGCTGGTCTTCCTTTAGATAAATCTCGAACGTGGTCATGCTCAGCAAATTTTCTGACCGTAGATCTAGTAATTGGAGGATAAATTGCATTAAATAAATTACACACTTCTTATTGAGAACGTACTCTGTCTCCAAAACCAATCATCATAAGTACTTCAATACGTTCTTTCTCAAATAAATGCTTTTTTAAATGAAACGTAAAATCAAAGTTTACTGAATAAATATAAGTTATACCACTCTGTGTCGGCACTTTGATGTTCTGTGATCAAAGCCGTACCGCCGCACGTAAATACTGTCGCAAAAAAATCACCAATTACGAGGGACATCAAAAAGTAGTTTCTTTGCAGTTAGGAACTATTTATATACGAGGGATATTCCAAAGGTGTGATGTACGGCTGCTTATTGTGTAAATAAAATATTTATATTGTAATAAATATAAATATTATAAAACGATTATAGGTAAATGTATAAAGTTTATAAGTATTTTGTTAGTTAATCTTGGAAGTTTATATTGACTGGTAAATTTTAAAATGAAATATATACGTACTCTACTATATAAAAAATAAAGTAACCATGAGTAAAATTTGCAATAAAATGTTTGTTTAAGTATATAAAAAAACAATATACATTATTTTAAAACTACAATAGAAAATAATATAACTTATATTGTTTACAAGTTACAAATGCTGCAATAGGTAGGTATTTACTTCTCTTTTAATGCAGCTTTTCTTGGACTACTACGTGAAAGTGTTTGTGACGTTTGGCGGTCTTGGTCTGAAATATAATAATAATGCATTATATTCTTATTTTGTAATTTAATAAACTATATATTCGTTTCAGTAAAAAAATTACTCAAATGAAAACCCGATGTATAGCTATGTTCTGGTAATTGTTTAATACTTAATATTATTTAAGTGATTTGGGTATTTCTGTACGTATATTAATTAATTTGAGACAAATTATTTTAATTTATATAAAGATGTTACTGTACATACTAATCTGAAATAATAAATTTTCCGTAAAAAAAATTAAGAACACGTAAATATGCGCCAAGAGGGAAACATACAATTATCTGGTTATTTTATAGAAAATGTCCATAAAAACCAAAGTTGAAACCAAGAGCAAATCTTTAATTTCATAAACTTTAAAACAAATTGTTTATAATTTAAAATAACGTTCAAATACAAACTTTCAAATGGCGTACCGCGTAAAACTTTATATCTTGACCTATTTCTTTATATTAGTTGATGAAATATAAATTGCATACCTTGCTTTATTCTTTGGACAGTGGAAATATGAAAAAACCACGTCTTGAGGTACAATTATTCACAGTATCATATATCACGGGCATTCTTAGAAGATAAATAAAATAAACACATAGTATGTTATACAAAAAATATTCAGAATTTACAGTATTATTAAAAAATAATGTATAGAATATTAAATTAATGTTGACTACATATGTTCTTCCCATGTCAAAAAATCGGCAACTAAAAATAATAATCAACGTGTCCGAGCGTTTTTTCACAAACTAATTACCTGAATTTTAAACGACTTTGTTCCTTTCATCGTGAACACTGTACACAAGGTGACAACGGAAAGTGGGAACAAACTTTTTTATGACTGCTGATAAAATTTTTAAATTGGGTGCGTTTATACTAGATGGTGCCATGAATCTTTTGAGGTCATTTCGGATTTCATGACATTTCCGGTTTGACCAAAAATTACTGTAAATTTATATTTTTAAATGGGACACTCTATATTCTTAAACATTTTTGGAATCAGCGGATCATTTTACGTATAGTCTGACACATTTTCTGGATGTAAGTAATTTTTTTTAATTTTTAAAAATAAAACTGGAAGGCCGCGACTGGCAGAAATTGTTTTCTTTTTAACGGATTTTCAAAATTGTTGTACCACAAAATTCAGAAAAAAATTCCTTTATTAAAAAATCAATGTCATGAAATGTCATGAAATCCTAAATGGCCTCAAAGAATTCATTCACCATCTAGTATAAACCCCCTCTAATTCAAATTTTAATCAGGAAGTCATAAAAAAGTTACAGGGTGTTCCCACTTTCCGTTGTCAGCCGGTATAATAGAATTTATATTTGGTAGATACTTATACAATGTATTCTTGAACGAACACAAGTCGCAACGTGAAGATTTGCAACCTAAAAACCATTCTACTTTTAAAGGGGTGCACCGTTGTACGAATAATAGGGAATGTGGGAGGCATGAATGATTAAGGCGTACAGGGAGTTTTGAGATATTTTCCATCCATTTTACATGTACAGTGTGTCCCAATTAAGATGAAATTGCAGGGTATTTTGGAAGAAGGGGTAGAAGGATGCCGTTTTCGCAACACTGAACTACTTTTTAGAGAAACTTAAGATGCCGTACTTGCACATACCTTTTTGTTTTTGAGATTCAGGACGCAATTGAAAAAAATAATTTTATGGGACAATTGGTTCTGATCGAGTTTTTTTACGTAGAATACAAAGACGTACTTGTAATTTTTCTTCAGGGTGTCTCTTTTAAAATATGTTAATATGTTCTAAAGTATTTAAACTTTATGCCAAGCATGACAGGGATATATCAAATAGGGTAGAAATAATTGGCAAAAATCATTTAAAATTTTTAAAATAAACTCCGTAAGGAGCCATGTTTGATTTAAGCGTTATGTGTCAATTCTTCATATTTTCGGCACAGGATTATCCAGTTAGCATATGTACAATTATTAATGAATCACCCTGTATAATAAGATGCATAACTTCACTGTCGAAAAGTGTTTCAAATATTTCAACTGAAGTTTTATTTGTAATTTCGTTTTTCATATTGTGTAGATGGCCTATGTAACATGTATACCATAGTAGTATCTATTTTCAGCCCAGGATTATCCAGTTAGCGTATGTACAATTATTAATGAATCACCCTATATAATAGTGAAGTTGCATGAATTTTATATTGATTTAAATATAACAATAAATTGCCATATTTGTTTAAATTAGATGTTACAAATCAAGATACTGAAAACAAATAAAAACGAATACTATTATCAGAAAAATACAGTGCCACGCAATGTTTCAGGCACGTGTACCAGAGTCTTAAGAAAGAATTCATTGCTGACTTAACGACGACAGATGATTCTGAAGTATTTCATAAGGAAATACATTTTTCGTTGAATGCGTGACTTGCCTCCGTCTACAGTTACAAATTACTGTTCGATAAATCTTACACATTTTTTTTATGTCATAATTTATGTTTTAGTCCGTTCTCTTGTTTCTGTTTCTCTGGCTTTCACAAATATTTTGCTTAGTTGATTGATATTTTGGGAGTCATTTCATTTGACTGCAAAAAAGTAATATATATGATTGTTTTTTTACTCGTACAAGCCAATTTCTCACTACGTAGCACAAGAGAAATTTATTACTTCACAAAATTATTCTTAATTTGTTCTCGTCTACTAAACTAAGTACTGCTTGATATTTATTTTTTAAGAAATAAATCATTATACAATTTCTATTTCAAAAGCTTCAAAGTGCAAATTATACTATATCCTTATATCTATGAAACTAAAAAGGAAGATACAACATTAAAACTGTTGCAAGATGTCTTAAGGTCGCCGTATTTCTCGCTTAAAAATTATTAAATTTGTAGACTTTTTAGGTACAGATATCTTGAAAAATAAAATTCGTGGAACAAAATATCAAAATAGTTATTTTCACTTATAATACCACTAGAGCTTCAACTGTTACTGGAAATTTTTTCGTGCAAGAAAAAATTTCCAGTTTTTAATTGAAGCTAGAGTGGTATTCGGTAAGAAAATTTCACAATGAAGTGTTAAAAAATATCGACAAAAATATAAAGATATTAAAATGTTTTGATTGTTTTGAAGAGACAGTAGGCTTTGTATGTTAATTCAAAAAGGATCACAGCAGAATAAGATTGTTTCAAAGTACTACATTTATTTTTTGAAACATAGACATTTTATAAATTTTAGTGAATGTGTGCTTGTTTATTCCCCATTAAGGAAAGAAGACGTGGCTGAGGAATTTCAGCAACATTTGGACGCTTTAATTAAAACTACTAAAAGTACATACTTGGTAAATAATTATTTATAAATGATTTTTACTTATTAAATTATGGTAGAATAAATTTGAAGTTAAATATAAATGCCACACTATTTATAAATGTCACAAAATTTCCAGTGTAATTTCATGCTCCTTACCCCAAGGAAGAGAAAAATTTCCGGAAATTTTCTTAGTTGCTATAGTAACGCTACAAAATACAGGCCTTTAATTGGCTGAAAAATACTATTGTGAAATTTTCTATACAATTTGCGAAATAATGGTGTTTTAGGCACGCGACGTGAAGTTTGTCACAGTACACGTTAAGTGCTTAAAACATCTGTTCTGCAACATGTATCCAACAAGATTTTTCGTAAATTCATCAAATAAATATTCAAAATGGTTTCAACATAATCTTCAATTGCATTTGCTAATATGATCCCTAGACTATGTGTGACTCAGATACTGCAGATGAGGTGGAAACTGTTTTATGTCAATTTCTCACAAATCGAAAAAATTGTACCAAAAAAACTTATTTGATATTCGGTGTGCCAGAAAATGGTATATAATATTTCAGAGAATGTTATTCTAGCGTATTTATCCCAGTTATCTTTAAAATGTGCACTCTCTACATTATAGAGTAATTATTCAATGCTGCGAACTACAATGTATTTAAATAAAAATATGGATATTAATAAATATACCAATGTTATTGCTTTCCTGAAAAGGAAATCGAGTGGTTATAGACCCAGAAAATCCAGAATATTTTCTAAGAAACAGATTGAAAGGTTTATCAAAGAAGCAGATGATAAAAAGTACTTATTCCAAAAAGTTGTGTTGATAGTTGGTATATTTGAATCCTGTAGGAGAGAAGAATTAACTTATTTACGTACAGAGAACATTGAAGATGCTAAGTCGTTCATTAAAGTGACTACTCCCAATACCAAAACTAATGTTCCCAAACAGTACCAGATGAAGATATAGAAGGAATCAATTTTTTGGAAATTTCCGTAAATATGCAAGTCTATATCCATCCTCTATTGATCGCAATCGATTTTTTATCACGTACAGGAATTCAAAATGCCCTACACAAGCAGTGGATATAAACAGATTGCCGAGTTTCTTAGAGTATCCAATGCTACTGAGTATACTGGGCACTGCTTTAGACAATGTTTTGCAACTTTTCTTGCAGATACATGAGCCAACATATCGATAGTCAAGAGATACGGAGGTTGGCGTTCGACTTCTGTGGCAGAGGGGTGCATAGAAAATTCCATACAAAAGAAGCAGGCGATAGAAATGAAAATTCTCATAGAGAAAGAAAATACTACTTTAATTCCATAAACTCAGTGCATCAGCAGCACAGGGCTGCAGGTGTGATCTTCTTCCAATATTGAAGTTATAGGAATTGAAGAAAAAATGTATGTGTGAAATAATTTAAAATTCATTTATTTTACTTTGTTTTAAGCACAGGCGTTTGTAGACACAAAATTTTATGGAATATGGGATTCTTCAAACAAAGTTTTGTACAAACTTACTGCTTCTATAGAAAATGCATAGAAAACTTAAAACTAAGTAAATCAGAAAATTCTTTCCGTTTCACTTTAGTGTTTGAAAAAATCTCAAATTTTAAGTCAATATTCTTCAATGTGAAGAAAATATTCGGATCTGGCAACACTGATATCAAAGTGTTCAATACATTCCACTCGCACCGCAGATTCTGCAGATGAGATGGAAGCTGATTTATGTCCAATGATTTCTCAGAAATCGGAAAAATTGTACCAGAAAAACTCATTTCAGAGAAAGTTATTCTAGCGTACTTGTCTCAGTTAACTTACACCCTCCATATTATTGAATAATTATTCCATGCTGCGAACTACAATTCATTTGAATAAAAATATGGACATAAGTAAATATACCAATGTTATGGCTTTCTTCAAAAGGAAATCAAGTGGTTATAGACTCAGAAAATCCAGAAATCTTCCAAGGAACACGTTGAAAGGTTTATAAAGAAGCAGATGATGAAAAGTACTTATTTCAAAAAGTTGTCTTGATTGTTGGTATATTTGGAGCATGTAGGAGAGAAGAATTAACTTATTTATCGTTCATTAAACTGACTGTTCCTAATACTGAAACTAATGTTCTTAGATTATTTACAATACCAGAAGGAGATGTAGAAGGAGTAAATATTTTGGATATTTTCCGCACATATGCAAGTGTACGTCTATCCACCATTTATCACAACCGATTTTTTATCCCGTATAGAAATTGAAAACATACTACATAAGTAATGGGTATAACTCACATATTGTCGCATTTCTTAGAATATCCAATGTTACTGACTTTCCTTGCAGATGCAGGAGCCAACATATCGATGCTCAAAAGATACGGAGGTTGTCGTTCGACTTCTGTGGCATAGGGTTACATAGAAAATTTCATATAAATAAGCAGGCGGTAGCAAGGAAAATTCTCGGGGAGAAAGGAAATACCACTTTCGTTCCAAAAAGACAGCGGCACTGGGATGCAGGTGTTATCTTCTTCCAATATTGAAGTTATATGAACTGAAGAAAAAAATGTATATTCACCTAATATCCAACTATCCGATTTGAAGGATTGTGTTATTAATATGTATAATAACAAAATAATTTAAAATTCATTATTATACTTTTACGCATGTGCGTAAAAAAGATTGTTTTAAGCACATGTGCTTAAAAAACTGTCATTTCGATACTGAAATGACAATCGAAATATCATTATTATGCAACGATTTTACGAAAAAAAAATTATTATATGTTTTGTTTATACACTTTTAGATACTAATTCCCCGCAAATAAAACAATAACTTTTAAAAAGCGTTTGTAAGACACACACTATTTGGCCATTCTAACCTCACATTTTAACAATTTTTTTCACATACTCATAAGTGTCATCTTATATGTAAGTTTATGTTATAACATTATTTACATCTACAATTAAATCTAAAAAATCTGTCACTGAAATAAAATAGATAAATAGACAAATTTTATATATATATAAAATACGTATAAAATTCTCGTGTCATAGTGTTAGTCACCATACTCCTCAGAAACGACTTGACCGATTTTTATGAAATTTTATATGTATATTTGGTAGGTCTGAGAATCGGTAGTAATCTATTTTTCATACCCCTAAGTGATAAGGGTGGTTATGATGTAGCATTAAAAAATACATACAGCCCTTAATTTTCACCCTTTTATCACAAACCCCTATTTTTAATAGCCATTTTAGTAATTTAATAATTTTTAACCCTGGTAGATAACTGATCGATTATCACTAGATCAGCTAACCCCGCCAGGCGTCTACCGGTGTGATTTCTCACCACAAACCTAGAAAAAATATAGACAGCGTCGGTTCATGATATAGGTCACGTGACAGGTGCCGCGTTTGATATTGATATTGTATTTGCTTTATATTGGCGGTTGTGCAGATATGATGGCTGCGTTGCAATATGAAATTAACTAACTTGCTGTAATTTTAAATGTCATTAAAGAATATAACATGAATGTGACCAATCACAGTAAACAAATGAGATTCACGCTACAATATAACCAACGTAAATTGGCATAAAAACCAAGTTTTAGTGATTCTGGACCTTTTATCCATGAATTAGCAGTCGCCGGCAATATGACACTGGCACAGTCTATATTTTTTCTAGATTTGTGCTTTTCACCCAGTAAACAGCACGGAGTAGGGATGAGAACGAAGCCGACTACCAAAATATTCACTAGAAATAATTCATATGGCAAAACAACGTTTGCCGGGTCACCTAGTTCAATTCTATATTCAACACGTGTTTAACTAAATTCAGCCATTAAAGCTTAGTCAAGTGGTATTATAGAAAGAAATCCCAAAATGTGCGTCTTTCTGAACAAAAATTGTGTTTTATGCTGTTGTTTTAAGTTAGTTGAAGTATAATTTGTACATTTGTTACCTATGCGAAATATTATTGTTTGACGACGAGCTCAACAGGATTATAACAAAATAATTCTTTTAGGGTGAATGGTGTTTCCTGAACTCATTGTAGGAAATGATTTTAGTATAATCAAAAACATAATAAGATTTGGAAATTTCCCTCATAGGCCGCGTGTCAATCAATTTTGCTTTAACCTTTTCTCATATGACTTCCACTTTGTGACTAAAATGGAAAAATACGGGTCGCTGATTCTGCATATCCTCCCCTTCACGAAAGGTTCGGGCCTATCCTATTAACAGCTTTTCCGCTTTTCCTGGATTATTATTTCCACTGGATGAGGAAGCTTTGTGAAAAATCAAAACAACGTAGTATTACCGAAAACTTTTTTATTGACGTTTTAATAACTCTATTTTCTCGGAATCATCAGACTACCTACCGAGATATTAGTAATATAGTGATACATAAACTCATATCGGAAAATAAAATATCACAGGTTTATTGACTTAATTCGAAGGATTTAACAATATTAGAAGAAGCAGCTATTCCTGGAACATATTTCTTATAATTGTTTTATTCGGTGCAAAGAAATATTTAAAGAGTAAATGTTACCACACCTTTATTAGTAAGCAATTCCTATTAAATAACAAAGTCATATGTATGCTCTTTGATACCTATCAGATATTTAGGTACTTACACGAGCTAGCTTTTATCTGATCATTAACTATTATAAATTTTGTTTTATATGTCTATTAATTTTGATTAATAATAATTTTGGAAATTAACTCTTATATCCTTTTATAACTCTTTATCTCAATGGTAGGTTCAAAACAGGATTATTATTTACTATTCAGCTAAACTTTACTAAGAACTTTGATAACTTCAACTTATTAATAAGATGTTCAATTTTAACTGATTTGCTTTATATATTATATATAAAACTTTTAACAATGTAATTGATTAAATTCTCCTACTCTACCTAAATCCTGATGCTCTATCTTATACTCTAAACACAATAAATTCTATGAAATACAAAGTTTATTACCGATTATTCTTCTAAAATTCCTTCTTCATTAAATTTAATCCCTCTCTCACTTCAATCTGTGTCCTTCCTATTTATAGATGCGCGCTCCTATTTTAATTACTTATAGTTGTCTCGGCTTCCAGGTTTCTCTTTTCCTTATTATGAAGTTCAACTTCTATCGTACTTATCAATCTGTCATCCGTGAATTAATTTTGTATAACGATGTTCTCCAAATATGCCCTATGATCAGAAATAGAATTTGTATAACTTGCCTAATATTACTTGCTTAATGCATTTTATCATTATATTGGTCTTCTTTATTTCTTAACTATTTCTTGTAACTGTTGAACTGTTTATTCCTGTTCTATTTTAAATTTTAAATTTCAATGAAAAAAAAAACTTATTGTTATCCCGTGTCCTTGATTACCTTTTTTCTTAATGCATCCTTATTTCTACTTTAAGTATATATATTTTTTAAATGTTACATTCCCTTCAATCAATCAAATTAATTTTTGACATTTTATAAAATTTACATATTTTCTACTTAAATATCTCTTTAATTTAAAAAAAAAAACTTTTATTTTCATACTCTATTTCCTTCCTTTTACTTTCCATTGGAACTTCGTTTTAATTTCACTATAATTTTAATGCCTTTCATCACATTTATTAATACCACTACCCTTTTATTAACATATGCCTTTATATTAATCCTTTTTCTCAAAAAAAATTTTTTTTTTTAATTAATCTATTTATACCTATTTTTATATTATAAAAATTAATTTTGTAAGCCAATTTAGCTACATTAATTTTTATTTTTTGATATATTCAATCCAACCTTGTCTGTGGAATTGTTCCCTAACTTACTTAGATATTTTCTATCAAATGTAATATATGACTTCATTAATAGGAATTATACGAACATTGATAATTAATATATTAGCTTAAAAGAAGAAAATTGAACCCAATACAAATGACGCTAACGCATTTTCGTGACAACCTGCTATGATAAAAAACATTTACAATTTCGTCGTCTTATTGACGCATGTAACCTTTATTTCCACACAAATTTTACTCAAAAATGAAGCATTTTATCAATACAAACCAACCTTCTCTACTAGAAAAACTCAAATTTTTTTTTTATGTTTAAAGTTGAAATGTCCAAGCACACAAAGGTTATAACAAATTTTGGAGAAGGATTGCCTCCTAATTTCGGTACACCGGGTATACGAAAAAAGGATGTCAAGAAAATGGCCGCTAAGGCATTGACTAATTAACGCGAAGTCTAGATGTCCGATCCTCACTCTTATAATTATAACATACAAGGTGTCCCAAATTGCTAGGAACTCTTTGTTAGAAAATAAGAAAACAACTTCATATACAGGGAGATACAGGGTACTAAAAATAAAAATATTTTTTCTTTAATTAATGGCCATAATTATAAAGATCAAAATTTGAAAATTAGCTGCTTTCTTCAGAAAAAAATCTTGAAAAATAAATTACTTGGTTATCACACAAAAAATGTTACATCCTAAAACCACTGAGATTGAAGAGTTTTTGGTATGGTACATAAGTGACATAGACCGCTTGTATAATATAAAAAAAAAAACAAATTAAATATAAAACTCCAGTTGAAATATTTGATTATTCAACATTATATTTATGCAAGTTACAGAGCCTACAAATTTATATACTTCTCAAAATAACAACCATATATTTCGTGTAACTAAAGATGAAATATACGTATTCGACGCCATCCTACTTTTGAGTGTATCTCATAAACTGACACGAACTGTTTAGATGAGAATCTTTTGGTTCCTTCAGTAGATAGTACAATGTCAAGGAATAGTTTTCAAGAAAGCAAAAAATATTTACATGTCAGATAATTCACAAATAGATAGAAACGATAAAATGTTAAGCCGGCAATGAATTACAACAATGATAAAGTATTTTGGACATAAAGGGAAATCCGGTGAGATTCGGATACAAAGACTTAATGCTTTGCAGCTCATCTGATTACTGCTACAGTTTCGATACCTCTTACAACGCAGTACTTGATGACCATAAAGTCTCAGCTTTACCTTCAGGACCAAGAATCATGAGTAATTTTGAAAATGATGGACATCGTTAATGTACCCACTGACCATAATATGCCAGTGTAATGAAAGGATCGCCGATGTTTCGATTATCTGACATAAAAAGTTCGCTACCTTTTGTACAGAAATGTTGTCACCATATCATCAAATTATGATTCTATCGAAAAACTAAAAGTAAAAGGTTGGTGTATCAAAGAGAAAAGCGATGTGCCTTAACCAAAACTTTTCTCTACATATATTTCAATTGGAGGTGTTGATCCTTTTTTGTTAGTCTGCCAATAACTACAGTCAACATACAAGGTACAGAATGGTGGTAGTCCATTTTTACTCATGTGTGAAATGTCACTCTTGTCAACTTTTAGAATTTACAAATCTCATCTGATAAAAAAGAATTAGATCTGTTAGATTTTCAAAGAGAAGTACCACGTCATTACTTAACATGTTTCCAGAAATCAGAAGGTAGCCACTTCCAAAGAAAATAGTCAAACAACTCCGATGCCGCGTATGTCATCAAAGAGTAAGTCGGATAATGTATAAAATGTGACGTCAGTCTGTGCCTGGAACGTGTTTTTTTAAAAAAGCTTTCTATAAAATACATCATCTGAGACGCTAGCGAAATATACACTGTTCTTCACAGAACTGTCGGAAATTAATAAACGATGACATATGTATTTTACCCAAATGTTTAATAATATTTATAAATTATAAAGGATGTTACCACTTTGTTCAGACATTTTTGATTTAATTTCTTCAAATGTATTGAATTTATCCATTACTTTATCATCCTGTAGACAGTTTATTCAATTGAGAGATCAAAGAGGCTCCTTGTATCATTGAAAAGCACACTACTAGTTGTGACTCCAGGATTCATAAACCACATGCCTGGGGTTAACGTCGGTTACAGTCTTGTACGCCAGTAATATATTGGTATATTATTTATAAGACCCTCATAACTCTTTTGCAGGCGCCACTTGTTCATCGGGAGTTTTTCTTCAAGAATACTACCGCACCAGATAAATCTACCGAATAATACTTATTGGTTAAATTAGACGCTTAATCTTCTGCAGACTGCTAAGCCTTATGCCAAATGTCGACTTGCAGTTGGGTGTTTTCCTTGTGCTAGATTTATAGCCGTTAAACAGTTTAGAAATTTCCTTTCCTTTGAAATACTTTTTTAAATAATTGAAAAGTGTTTAACGTCAACAAATCATAATATATGGAGTATTTGGAAGAAAATTTGTTGCTCTATTCCTTCATAAAAAATATTGAATATTATTTTTATTTACACACTTATTTTACAGAGCCTTCAGAAATGATTATAAGCCACGTGATCTACGCGCATATGCAACCAACATTGCTCTGTTGGTAGCAGTTTCTAGAAAATCCCTAATCATCAGGGGGTGTCAGTGGTGTGGTTGAAGGGATTACTGATGTAAATAAATTTGTTTTTGAAATTGAGTACATAACCTAATAAATTGCTCGACTACTGAAATTTAATACATACATTTTAATATTACATAGTTGCTGATGAAAAGAGCGTTTATTTGTTTCGTTTGAAATGTTTTTGACTTTATTAGAAAGAGAAAACTACCAATCTTCTCTTGTTAATGAACAAATTGAAATTTGTATAGCAAAGAGTATATAATGTGAACACAACAGATTTTTTATTGTATTGCAGGGTAAAAGAAACATATTTTACTGTGTTAATATTTATTTACAATATTTGGGATTAAAACATTACATATTGTAGTTTAAAAAAATTACTTGTGGCATTTTTTAGTTATCTATCTTCGCTTGGGTATTTTGCCACTTGAATAAAAATTAACAAATTAAAATAATAACATGTTGTGTTCAAAATGATGTCCACTTGCTATGCCTGGCTATTTACCCTCCTGTGCATATTTTCAAATACATGTTGTAGCTATTCTTCTGTGATGTTGTTGATTTCTCGATTAATTGCCACTTCTAATCTTCGATAATGTGTATCGCTGTCTTAAATATAGCATTTTTCAAATGTCCAAACATAAAATAATCCATAATAAAAATGGCTCTAAAATAAGGGCTCGATATCTCAGCATTTATAGTTTCGTAGAAGAATATAGGCCCTACTTGATATCGCTGTCCAAACATCAACTTTTACGGGATGTAAACTGGTTTCTACAAATGTATGAGGATTTTTTGCAACCCAGGTTGCTATAATTTTGGCTATTTACTTAACCAGATAAGGATAAGTTCAATAAGTTACGATTCATGTTTTCTTGAAACTATTCACAACAGTGTAATCGCCTTCCATAGTCAATGGGAAGTAATTCTTGCACGACAGTTACCTTGTATGGGTGTAAATGCAACCGTTTTTTTTAAGCCTTGTTACATGTTCCAACTGAAAGTCCTAAAAATAAAATTTTTTGGTTATTATCTATAATTCGATATATATAATCAAAATACCCTTTTACCACATTGTGGTGTGGGTAGTAATTTTCTTAACTATACACAAATTTTCTCCATTCTTGTCTATTTCTTGCCAGTTCTTTTACTTCTGTCCACGTCTTTTCTGTATTATTTTTCCAATTACTTGATCCCATGTTGTTCTTGATCGTCCTTTTCCCCTTTTATGTTGCGTCCTAGCTTGCCATACCTTCTTAACCGGTCTTGCACTATCCATCCTTTGTAAGTGTCCCCACCAACTCAGCTGCCTTTTCTCAATAAATTCTAATATGGACTGTATTTTTAAATCCTCTCTAACCTTAACATTTCTTATTTTGTCTTCCCTTGTTATACCCTTTATTCTTCGTATTTCATTTCTATTGCTTGTATTTTGCTTTTTGTCTTTTAGATAGAACCCATGCTTCACATCCGAATGTCAGAATTGGACGATATATTGTTTTAAAAACGTTTAGTTTTTTTTGTGATTTCTTTTTTTCCTATAAACTTATTAATCATTGTATAATATAGTTTTATTGTTTTTCAATTCGTCTATTTAATTCTGCCTCTTGTTTTCCATTTTTTTCTATCTCCACTCCTAAATACTGGTAGACATCCACTTGCTCTATATTTTCATTTCCAATTTTTATATTAACTATTTCTTGTTTATCTCCTAACATCATGACTTTAGTTTTCCTCTTGTTCATTTTCATTCCGTTTTGTTCGAGTACCGAGTTCCATACATTCAAGTTGTGCTCCAAATCTTTCTTACTTCCTGACAAGATAACTATATCATCGGCAAATGCTCCTTCTGAAATATCGACCCTTTGTAGGTTTCTATATCCGATGTTTAACTTTTTTACTTCTAATGCACATTTTTTTATTATTTCATGCATACACGTTATAAAAAGCGTTGGACTAAGTCCCCCACCCTGTCTCAAACCTTCCTTTGTTGTAAATGCGTCCGACTTCATATTATATTCTATCACAAAGTTAATATTGTTCTTATATACACTCTGTATTACTCTTATATTCTTTTCATTTACACCTCTTCTCTTTAAACTTTCCCATACTTTTCCTCGTGGCACCTTATCGAAAGCTTTTCTAAATCAATGAATGCAAGAAATATTTTGTTTTGTTGCCTATTTGTTTTCTCTATTATTTGCTTGATTGTAAATATGTGATCTTGCGTACTTCTTCCTTTTCTGAATCCACTCTGAGATTGTTCTAATGTCTCCTCTATTATTGGTTTAATTTTTCTATCAAGAATTTTTTCATAGATTTTCATTGCTGTGCTCAATAATGTTATTCCTCTATAATTATTGCATTCTTTAATATCTCCCTTTTTATATACTGGTACTATTAATGATACTTGCCAGTCTCTTGGTATCTGTTCAACACGCCACGCTTTATTATATATTTTAAGTAACATATCTAGACCCTTTTCTCCTAATTGTTTTATCATTTCTACAGTTATTTTATCTTCCCCTGGTGCTTTGCCATTTTTAGATCTTTTATGGTATCTTTTAGTTCTTCTAACGTTATTACTTCTGCATTTACATCTAGGCCTCTTAATGTACTATCCTCGTATGACTCCGTATTTTCTGATGCGTTTAGTAATTCCTCGAAGTACTCTTTCCATCTTGTCATTATATCTTCTTCTCCTGTCAGTATGTCGCCTGTTTTACTTTTGACATGTATTGTATTATAGGTTTCTGATGATCTTACTGATTTTAGCACTGAGTAAAACAGTTTCTGATTATTTTTACTATTTTCCTCCATTTTATTTCCAAATTCTTCCCATGTCTTCTTTTTTGATTCTAATACCAATTCTTTTACCAGTTTCCTTTCTTGTTTATATATTTCATAACTATTTGTTGTTTTCTGTGTTAAATAATTTCTCCATGCCCTTTTTTTCCTCTTTACATGTTCTTTAATTTCTTCTGTCCACCATGCCGTTTGCTTCTTCTTATTACCCTTTTTATAAGTTCCACACTCTTGTTTAGCAGTTTCAATAACTATGTCTTTAAATCTGTTCCACATCTCCTCTATATTACCATTTGCCAGTATTTCATAGTCTTTCTCTATTCTTTGTTCTATAGCTCTCTTATAATTTTCAGCTATTTTCTTTTCTGTTAATTTATAGGATTTTATTATTTCAAATTCTTTCTTTTTGAAATTTCGTGTTTTCTCATTATTTTCATATTTTATTCTTTTCTTTATTTTTGTTACTAGCAAGTAGTGATCACTATATATTTGCGGCCCTCTTCGTACTTTTGTATCTATTATCCTTTCCATATTATTTCTTTGCACCAATGTGTAATCTATGATAGATTTTTCTCCTCTACTTTTTCTTCTTCTAGTATACTTATGTATATCTTTGTGCATGAAATAGGTATTAGTAACCATAAAATTTTGCATTAAACAAAAATCTAACATTCTTATACCGTTATTATTTCTTACATTTTCCCCATGATCTCCTATAATTGTTCTGTATATATGATCTCTTTTCCCTACTCTGCTGTTAAAGTCCCCTGTAATATATATTTCCCCTTCTGCTTCTTCTGTTACTTTTGTTAATTCCTCCCAAAAGCTTTCCTTACATTCCGCTTTGTCGTCTTCGTTTGGACCATAGACCACTATAATTGTCATTTGATGGTTTTCCTTGTCTTTCATTGTAATCTCTAGTATTCTTTCCGACCATGCTTTCCAGTTACTAATTTGTTGTACCATTTCTTTATGTATAATACATCCTACACTGGCTGCTGCCCTTTTTCTTTCTGCACTCCACTAAATATTAGTACGTGTCCATTTCCTATCTCGGTAATACCGTTGTTCTTTTCTTAGTTTCAGTTAACGCTAAAATTTCTAAATTTGCTTGTTCAAATTCTTCCACTAATTCTTTTCCTTTCCTTGTATGCTCCTAATATTCCATGTTCCAATTTTCCATATTTCATTTTTTTGGCTCTCTTTTCTATTTTTATCTTCTATTTTTGATTCGATTGTACCTTGTCCTCGCCTAGTCGTTATCTTTTTCTCTTCCGAATTGCCTTTATTTAGTTTTTTTTCATGTAAGTTTCTAGTGCATTTTTTTCCTTATTCCATTTTAGTTCTTGTCCATTTACTATTAATTTCTGGTAACCAACTTTGACATTTTTTCCATTTCTCTTTTCTTCTCTTGCCGTATTTCTTATTTTTCCCTGTATTTGTCTCTCTTCTTTAGTCATATCGTCGTTTATATATATTTTTCCTTGTCTATAATCCTTTAACTTATATTTATTTTTCATAACTTTCATCTTTTCCTCTCCATTTCTCATCTCTATCAAGCATGTATTACTACCTAATTTTCTAGCATCTATTACACTGACTTTAATTTCAAGTTCCTTTCCAGAAATGCTTGCAATTCTGTTCTTACCACATCTCTCTGCAAACTTTCAATTTTTAAGCCATTTATCACTATATTATTTCTTCTCTTTTCCCTTTCTAGTATTTCTAGTCTGTTGTTAATTATTTTAACTTCCATTTTCAATTCTTCATTTTCTATTTTTATTTTATCATTCTCCTTTCTCATCTTTTTAATTTCTTCAATATATTGTTTCTGGTCTCCTCTGAGCTGTTTAACTTCCTTTGTTAAATTTTTCATCATTTCCATTATTGTTTCTAGTTTATCTTCGTTACCTTTATTTTTAATTGGAGTACGCATAACCTTTTTACTTTTACCAAAACATTCTAATTCTTCAACATTCTTTTTCCTTTTGCCATCATCTGTGTGGTATTCGTCGTCACTATCCATTCTCGCGTTTCAACTATTTTCTTAGTACTGCCCTGTTCTAATTTATTCGGTTTTACAAACCGTTTGCCTTATTCAATAAAAAACTATCTTCTTTTTTTTTGCCCCGCGATAAGAGCTGTTGTCCAGGTCGACCCCTCGGAGACTAGACTCTTCTCGGTGTATTTTATTACATATAATACTTCTTATTTCAGCCTTTTACCTCTTTTTCTTCCTCTATATATATCACTACCTATTCATAATCTCAATGTATACACTTTCAATCACTAATAACGCTCGAAACCTCTCATAAATGAGTTTAATTTCGTAGCTATTTTAACACTACTTTTCTGTATACACACAGGACCGTCTCTCCTCCTATAATTCGATACCGGTTTCAAATAAAAATTTCAAAATTGATATATTTTAGAGATGCAATCTTGACATAGATTTTGTAGGACTGAGTTATTCATTGCTGTATATTATAAACATCTTCTGTTAGTACAGTTGGTCTACAGATTTTCCTTTGCAAATGCATTGTTTATTTTCAAATCGTTTGACGATAGTACACTTTCGGTATGAGAATGTGTCATAATCAATGTTTGCTATTGAGAACTCGGTCATAAATTGCTCAATGCTAGATTATAAGAAGTATGTTCACAACCCGTCTTCATTTATCCACTCCGAAAATGAGCCATTAAAATAAAGGCATCTTGCTCAATAGTAAAATGCATACTGTTCTGAACTGAAATAAGAATATTATTAACCTCAAAATTTTGTTTTTGTTAGAATTTACCAGTAATACAACGAAGTACCAAAAGTTTAGCTATGAAAACAACTGATTAGTTTGAAATATGTATGATTTATTAATGAGGCAAAGGAAAACAATAAGACACTAGAAAATCGCAAGGATTAAGTAAATCAACAACGGCGCGGAAATGGCGGGAAGACGAAGGCTGTTGAAAGATACAGAAATGCCAATTTTGCGTCACATGTCCTAATGATTCGTTTACCAGAATTTAATTGCACCACCACCAAGAAAATAAAATAACCGTTTAAAAAAAATTCTGGTCACGAGGCTTGTAATCATTTCTCAAGCTGCAGAGCACCAAGTCATTATCAATCAACTAAAACCATTACCACGTAGATGATGGTCACGGCCGAACTATATTCAGGGATAACATAACAGAAAACATAAAGAAATCATGCGAACAAAGCTCATAAAACTGAAGCTATGATCATCTAAGTTGTTGAAAATGAGTTTTGGTTTTATATCTCCGAATGAATATTGATACTAAGTCGGTGAGTTGAACAAGCAACAACTCAATATAGTTACCGTGCAACATTCATGCCGTAGAAATCGAAAGTAAAGGTATTGTGGAAGAATTTAGGATCATTTGGTGAATTTTTAATTAATAAGATTGCAATGATAAAGTTAGTTATCAAGTTCTCTTTTTGAAAAAACAGTTACAGTTTATTTCGTATATAACATAATGTTGGATAACTTTAGCCTGGCTTAATCAATAGATTTTGTTCAATAATATTGTATTAACCCTAATACCGGTTTAAGTCCCATAAACTAACTATAGCCACAACCAATTTTTTATAATGATATAAAATACATGGCCAACTATGCACTACGCAGCATCAGTTTTATCAATTTAACGTTTCTTTGATAACTTCCTAAATATAAAGTAGCAACTATAATGCAATTGAATGGCATAGAAATATATAGGGTGTTCCGTTTGGAAAAATGTATGTTTAAAAGAGACACCCTGTAGAGAAATTACAAGTACGCCACTAAACCCGTAAAAAAATCTATCAAATGCAAATTTCATCATTCCCACATCTCAGCTATTCTCTGAGATACGAAGAAACTTTTAAAAGTTTTTTTTTAATGTTGTTATGTATCTCAAAAACGAATGAAACTACAGATTATATTATAAGTTTCTATAAAAGCAGTCCAGTGTTCAGAAAACTGCATCCTTCTATTTCTTGTAGTTTCCGATATACCCTGCAATTACAACAAAATTAAGACATCCTGTACAAAAACAAGGATAGCTAATACCACACCATAAGATCATGGTTTATTTTCCAATAGAATAAAATAGATTAATCTATAGCCTGATAGCATACCACAAATACTTTCTTCTAAATTCTCTTTTGACTTGAACATCACTTTTCATGAGCTAGACTAGTTCTGGTAAGTAAAATAGGCTCTAATAACAGCTGTCACACCAACTAGGATTAAGAAGATCCTGTAAATCCAAGCATTCCTGAAACCGACTATCTTTAATCCTAATTTATTCTCTAGTGAAGATGACAAGGCTGGTTGTTGGATTTATTGGTTATGGGATTGTGGGGTAATAGGTTCATGGGTTTGGAGGTTAACAGCTTGAGTTTTGCGTTTAAAGTTTAATTTATAGGATTATATGCATTTGATAATTCTGAAAAGCCTAAATTTTTGCATTTTTGGGGTTATGGCAAAACTCTGACGTGATAGGATTAAACGAATCTGGATTCGGATTCAGCGACCCGGAAACATATAGTAAACATGGTCTGACCTCCAGGTCTGAGAATTTGTAGAAAATCATGCACTCGAGTCATAAGGGATGAGCCCCATGACTTAAAAGGGACAGTTATTGCAAATAATAAAATATGAACCTTTAAATATTTAGAATAAAATAGTGAGATTAAACGAAAATATCGAATAGAAGTACATCAATAGATTTAGGTTTTCAAACGAATCAGTTTAATTCAGTTTGGGGTAGATAACACCTGACACTGAAACTGATAGCAATTTCCAAATTCTGTTTCTAACGTGACCACTCCTTGATTGTTGAAGATAGCTTTGTAAATTATGAATAGGGAATTTAGACCATTGCATAGTTGTTCCACTTCACTGCTGGAAGTATCGGATGGCATATTTTCGCATCACTTGTCTTATTAGACTACTCTAAGGCTTTTGATCGTATCAACCATAAACTGTTTTTGGCTATACTACATTATATTGGTTTTAATATAAACTCATTAAAGTTAATTCAAAATTATCTCAGAAATAGGAAGCAGATTGTAAAGCTAAAATACATTTACTCAGGTGCATTGGATATTAAAAATGGCATACCACAAGGTTCAATTGTCGGTCCCCATTTCTTCTGCATCTATTCAACCAATATAATAAAGAGCATACACCATTGTAGAGTGCACTGTTACACAGATGATACACAACTGTCTTTTTCGTTCCATGAATCTGAGGTAGCAAATGCCTGTCAGACTATTAATGATGACCTTAATTCTCTGTTTATTGCACCAAAAAATCACTAATTGACCTTAAATCCTAAGATATCAATTATTATTTTATTTGGTCCTAAAAAAATGAAAAAAATCGATGAGGTAACAAATGAACTTTATATTTACATCGACAACACAAAAATAGACAGATTCGGAAAAAAAATTATTTATTACCTTCAATTCATCGTTAAGGTTTACTAAACATAAATATGTGTATTAAGAAAGCATACTGCAATCTCAAATTGATATTTTTTTAATTTTAAAACTAAATAGTTGTTATGTGATTCATTAGTGCTTTCCCATTTCAATTTTGGGGACGTTGTGTATAATGCCTGCCTTACTATTCACGATTCGTATAGAACAGAGTTAATTCAGAACTGCTGTGTCAGACTGCTTTATGGGAAACATGTTTCTGTGAGTAGGAAAATAAAAGAAATGAATTGGCTTTGCATGCGGGGCATAGATTGTTACATTGTTGCTGTTTGTAATTACAGTGTTATAATTAACAGAACTCCGTCATAGTTACCTTCTTGAGACAAAGACAGTTTGATGATATGTCAAGTAGAAATACATATCTACTTGCAATACCATCACATAAGTCATCTTTTTTCGAACGTTCTCCTTATTATCAAATATTCACAGTCTATTATACAGTACGGCGTCTTCACGTCGGTTCCTTTGATGTCGAGGTCCCAGATTTCGTTTTTTTACACGACCAAAAGACGACTGCGCATTTAGCCGCGCACATTCTCACGCTCAAGGGGCACGGTGATTTGTCAAGAGAGAGTTTCTCCCACTTCGTCGCATACATATGAATTTCATTGGTGCTCATTGCGCATTTAGCCGCGATTTAGCCACACCCTCTGGAACCTTCACTCGACGAACTATATAATAAACTGTGAAATAGCTAAAGAGTATATTTCCATTCGTAGGGAATTTAAAGCCTTATCTTTATCCATGTTTAAAATTAAATTGCGAAAATTAATATTGGATAGATTTATTATTTAATTTAGTTAGTTTATATTTTGCCGTTGCCTACTAGTACTTTTATATATGTCAGTGTTTTGCATGTGTATATCGTATTATAAGAAATATTGTAATGCTGGCCGCAATAACCAGATATAATATAAATATGATCATTTTCTCGTTCAGTGTACATTTGAGAGGGATGCTATATGTGTCAATTATTATTAATTATTGCATTCTTTTTATTTATGTATACAGGGTTAACTGTGACTAAGTACAAAAAATTTAACCACGTGCTCAGGGAGGACTAAAAGACAATAAAAAAGTTATTCCAGAATTTTAGCTCGATAAAATATGGGGCAAAACCCTTTTTTCCTACGGAAAGTCGGCGCCTATGATAAGTATCGACTGAGATGGCTTATGACTTAGATCCATGGTTGACTTTACATCTGTCAACAATGTACTACTACCATGCGGTCGTTTGCAGTGTTTCTAAATCCAGAAACGACACAAATTAACATTCTTATTAGTAATAATACCTGACAGCCTGATAGGTAGGTAACAGTTAATCCAGTTAGCTCCAGTATTTTGCATTCGTTTTTCATTATTTGGTTACAAACTGGTAAAACTACATTTTCACTCACTACCGATAAACACATTACCCGTAGGTACAATTATATAAAATGCCTATGTATTATAACCAAATCGAAGAAAGGAGTGAGTAGGTAGTTGTTTCTTTTATTTTGTTATCATGTTATTCCTTTTTACCCTCAACTTAAATGTCCCATGTTGAATGAGAGTCCCAATTTGTATGTCATCCATGGGGTTGCAGAGCTAAGGTATGGTAATTGACGGAAGTTACTTTATCTCTCTCAGCATTTCTAAGAACCCACGTATGATAACATAGCACTACAAAAAAAACTGGTCTGCCCGACGGACTAGACCTATATATTCTTATGCATTTTGAACGTTGAACACGTTGAATTCAAATCTAGGGTCCATTTAACCCCGTCATCACAGTTTCAAGGTCATTCTAACGTCAACACGGAAGATAAATAAGCAAGTTGACCATACTACCGTACACTTATGTTTTTGGAGTTGCTTAATCTTGACCGGGATTCATTTAACTCCATCAGGTTAGTTTCAAGGTCAAATCGAAAGAAATATGCAAGTGAACCGGACCATCGTACATATATGTTTTTGGGATCACTGGATCTGAATCGGGGATTTATTAGTAGGTATATCAGTATATTATATTTAAAATCGTTCTAAGGAATAAAGCAGCCTAGTTTCCTATAGTTTTCCACCATTTGCGCTACTTTTTTCCTGTAATCTAGACTTTTATGGTTCCCCAGGAAATTCTCGATAACCCATTTGAAACTCAGCCATGCAGCTTTTTCGTCTTGTCTCATTTTGAAGACAAAAGTATCATCTCTTTACGAATCTGAGATCCATTGAAAATTCGTTCTCGTAATTCGTTTTGCATCTTAAATATAGAAAACAACTTCTCATGATATAGATAGCATCTACTTTCGTTATTAAGAACTTTCACCCATTGTTTCTTAACTCCCAACTTAATGTGAAAAGTTGGAATCAAGACTTTAGGGGGAGCAACAAATTTTTCTCTATTTATATTCTGAGTACCTGGTTGAAATGAAACTGTTCTTGGCCATTATTTTGCTAGATAGTGGTTGTTTGTATCTCTACTCTCCCATTCACATAAGAAGAGAGATATTTTGTGAAACATGATTGATGTCTCAATAAAATAGTGACAACTTTTAAATTCCCACAAATTTACTATCCATGTTTGTAGTTAATTTTCTCAATAACTGACTTCATGCCCGTATACTCTTCTTTCAAATAACTGAATGCGCTACTGGAATGGAGAGCTATACATTAGTGTTATGAAAAATAACTGCATATAGGCTTCGCTTCGAAGAATCAATGGACAATCTTCATTTATTAGCCTTGTACAATCCAGATTTGAGTTTGTTCATTAATCGCTTAATATTAGTAGAATGGAGAATGTCTATCATATTGAAAAATATTTCAAGAATTCACTGATTCAGTTATGACAAATGAAAGATTCGATTCTACTCGCATTGTAAGCAAAATTTTTCAAACATGATGTAAAAACTCTTGAGACCCCAAAAATATAAAAAATGTATGTTAATTTTGCCGATTTGGATATCTATCTTTCGATTTAACTTTGTAATGACCTTGAAACTGGTCTTAGTGTAAAAGGAATCCCGGATTCAGATTCAGCGACCCCAAAAACATAAATATACAATAGTCTGGTCCACTTGCATATCTATATTTCGCTTTGACCTTGAAATAACCTGTAATCTACGGCGATAGGGTTAAATGAAACCCATATTTAGATTCAGTAAGTAAAAATACAAATTTTTAAATTACCACTTTTTTATGGTGTAATTAAAGTTTAGATGTAAAGTAATATGCTCTCTCTCTATCTCTTTATAAAATTGTTTAAAATATTTGCGTTAATGAAGATGAAATAAATATGTTCCGTTATTAAAAGGAAAGTACATTTATAGAAGTAAATTTCAGTGCCACCTCCATGCTGAAGGAAACCTGTTTCTGTTGAGGAGGCTAATAGTATTTGTTTAATAAACTTTAATGCCACCATCTCGAATGCACGGCACAATAATAATGTTTATTAGCCAAGTTTTCATTGCGTTAATAAGCGTAAAAGTCGAATTAAGCCAGCGCAAGGCATATTTCCTACAGACATAAAATAAGTAGCTCTCTCCACCTGAGAGAAAATGAGTTGGCAGCACTAAGCGCTTGGTACTACGTGACGAATCTCATGAGTAGAATCCCCTGAACTCGCTTTTTAAGTGCTGCTCTGAAGAAGAAAACTTGCCTGATTCCTCTATTTTAATTGGAAGTAATATCAACTACATCTAGCGTGCTGCGCCGTGGAACAAAACGGTGACGTATATAAGCAAATTAGGCTACAAAGTAAAACTTCCTCTTTCTGATAAAATGAGGAAGGGTGACTTAGCCGGCGGAGCGGTGTTATAAATCGTGCCTGTTTCTAATTTAAGCCTCGAGTTTCGTGAGCCATATTAAGCTACAGAATCGGCTTGTAAAGATCTCGGTTCGTTTTAATTGAAAATTATTCGTTGCTGATATTTCTTGAAGATGACAACGGAAATTTTCTCATCTTATTTCACCTTTTTTATGAATTTAATATTACTTTAGAATTATTTAGCGGAAAGTATGTAAGCATTTTTTAGACTTTTTCTTATCCAAATATAGCGTATTTCAAGACTGCTCTCAAATGTCATTTAAAAACTAAGACTTCGAATTACCAAAAATGGAAATTTAGCATATGTCATTTCCTATCTTATGCGTATATTTTAATAAAATAACAAGCACTTGTAAATGTTAATGTAAAAGGTATTTTTTCTAATTTTTACATATAAAGTAACATCTTTTGTTATCGAAACAAGTGTCAAAACGTTCTACTTTATGTAATTAGTTACATAATGAAAATCAATATGCAACTGGTTACGAAAAGTTCGTTATGTCACTAATTTCAAAAAAGAATTAAAATACAGCGGAAAAATAATAATGTAATTTTTATTTAAGTCTGTAATTTTATAAACAACACTTTATTGATTATTTATTAATTATTATTATTTAACTATAAATATTCACAACGCAGTTGGTATAGTTAGTTAAACTAATTCCAGAAGAAATCTTATTTGTTTACTTGCAGAAGTATTCCGTGTATATGTTATTTGATTACTCGATTCTCCAAGAATATCACCGGAAATTGTCTTTTTTTTATTTTCTATAGAATTTTCAACATATCCTTCTGCAACATAATTTGCCTTCCAGCCGTCGTGTTGTTTTATTTTTTAAATATTGGCCCCAGAAGTTTTTGTATTTGGAATATTTACTCGAAAATACGTCATCTTCAACATGTAAAAATGTTTATTCTGACTTCCAACATACACCGGCTATTCCCACAACCAACACAACCTAAAAGAAAACATGCGAATTAGTAAACTGACAAATGAAGCAATTATTAGTTAACTTAGCCATTAAAAAATTATTGTCATCCGCCTTCGTCAAAAACTTCGCTTTATTTACTTTTGAAAAAACATTTGATTTCTTAGCGTGGTATCCATTGGACTGCCTTTTCAAAAATGCTATCAAACTATTGTATGTTTTAATGTCTATAGTACTGTGTCCATAGCGTAGAAGTCTTCAAATTCTTCTTACCTTCAAAATATGTCAACAGTACTTTCTCATTGACGTCTTTTACTTTCTTCTGTTCACGCCATTTCTTAAATTTTTCATAAGCCAAGTCATATACCGCTTTGGATTTTTCAAGAATCAGTGAACATATGCCATTTCTTGCCGCTTATTCGATATCGTTTGTTATATGGTCAACATCAGAATGTAAATCACACATTTTTCCTAATAAATGGTAATAGTAACGATCAGCGTCACAGAATAGATCACGCCTATTAAATGTTAAGCCAAATGAGAAGAAAACTTAAACTGACACTGACCTACTAGATAATTGTTATTTAAATTATACTTGTATATTATCAAAATTAAAATCTTTTATGTAATACGTTATGAAACATGATTTTATGTAATTCGTGTGATATTGCGGGATCTCGCTTCGCTCGTCCTGCAAACTTGCACTCATTACATAAAATCATACTTTTCATAACTAATAATAGTTATTTTATTATTTATATGGTTCGGAAGTTTACCTACCCAGTTATTACTTAAATAAGTTGTTGGTTATGTATAGATTTATGAATACCTTTATTCTGACGTTTTGTAGAACATTTCAAGCGATATTTCATTTGCGAAATGCGTTCTTGGAGACTGGAAGAACCTAAAAAATATATATAAGCGGGTTGTTTCTGAAATTCTCCCACGTCAACATTCTTCGACAATTAAAACAGAAGATTGACGTCATTATTTATGTATGAACATAGGCACGTACTGTATATTGTTATCCCTTGTAGCCCCAGAAAAAAAAAAACATTAAGATAAGGACGGCTATCAGCCCTCAAGAGAAGTTAATTTGTACGTTAAGATTTTTATCGACTGACAGGAGTTACAAGGATCTTTACAATACACTTCTTTGTACTTATTAACCAAAGCGGCGTATGCCTGGTTCTTGTTGTTTCGGTTGTTGTAATCCTACGATTTCACTTGGTAGAGTCAATAAAAGCTTTGGTACAATCATTTTCTTTAGCTACTACACTACGCTACCAAAAATACAAGACGTAACCTCCAGCGTGGTTAAAAACAGGCTGGCAGAACAGCGAAGTTTGATAGATAAGACTGACTCTTAAGTCGGATGCACATTGCTCTGATACCACGCCGCACCACCTGATGTGATGTGACATATCTACTGTGTGCGTACACTGTTACCACTCCATACTATGCCTCCTTACGTTACATTTTATTAATGGCACTGGTTAACGCTTACTACAATTTCTGTGTTTGACCACTGAAAAAAAAAAGCAGCGCCACCAGCATTACTCAGATAATCTCTTGTAATAGTCAAAGTGTGTGCAAGGGCAACTGTGGCTGTCGTAAGCTTGGACTGAGCTGCTCGATCACTTTTACTTGCGAAGGTCGAACTTGAAACGTTGATGAAGCTATTGACATTGATTTAGAGAATTTCCTGACAGTTGAACTATCGGATGAAGAGAATTAAGAAGCAGAAGAAACTGGAGACACTGAGGAAACTGAAGAAAATAAAGAAAGTAGAGACTGCAAGCCACCAACGCCATATCACTTTGATGAGCATTCCAAAAGTAAAAAACAAAAATTCATTGAATAAAGTAAACAGTTCATGTAATATAAATTTGAATAAAACATGAGGATTTAAATATTCCACTTGATTTCGTACAGGTATAATTTAATTATTTAACTATTCTGTGACATATCGACTATATGTATTCAAATGATACAATCTATTCCTTATTTTATCGTATAACAAGTCATTCGTTCAGTGTTGAGACACGAATATTATATATTTCTCGATCTAACATTGACAACATTTCTTCAAAGTCTGCCATTTTATGTGCTTGACATGAAACTCAGGTGCACACTGTTACCACGCGACACCACGTTACAGCAAGCGACATGATGAAAATCTAGCAAGTCGGATTCGCAACACGTTGGATGCCGTGGCATGGCATGGCGTGGCGTGGTGTAGCGTCAGAGCAATGTTCACACAATATATAAAAATACATAACAATACACGGTGCCAGATCTTCTGCCGTTGCATCACATGGCCTGACATCAGAGCAATGTGCCCCCGGCTTTATTCACATATACTTGTCTCCCGCCTTGCTAGTACACAAAACTTCAGCCCATCCGTTTTTTGCAAGTTTGTCGAACTTCATTCAGTTCATGTCCAAGTTGTCGTCTACACATAATATTTCTTTTTTGAGAAATCTGGCATGATCATGCAAGACTGACGACAAAACATAATGTGTAGAAATACTGGTTTGGTAAGCTTCATATTCTTTTGGGAAGATTAAATGTTTTAAATTATTCAGTGTATTGGAATATATATAAAAATAACATACAGTGCCTTCCAATGAAACTTATCGACTCAAGGAACTAGAAGTCTTACAGTAGACACTTAGAGTCTTTTCACACGGGCCACTCAGCAGCGCTGCTGAGTGGGGCCACTAATTCATGGTTGACGTTTCGGTGGAAGTCGGCGACTACACGCCACCGTGGCGCTGCTAAATTTGTGGCGCGTCCGTGTTAATGAGTCTATATAAAACATTGTTTCGTCAAAACGGACCACTCAACGGCGCTTCCGAGAAGCGCTGCACGGTGGCCCGTGTGAAAAGGCTCTTAAATTTGGACAAATGTAAATGGAAATCATAAAGTACGTTGTTCCCCCAGAGACGATATTCTTTTGAAAAATAATTTCCTGTTTTGCCATTAACTTCAGTTAGAACTTTTTGCTAACAATGGGAGTGTTTGGTACTTATTACTCCTGCTTATGGTTGCATCTGTAATTAGTACTGTTGCATATCACTTATCTTAAACCGGATATCTAGCGGTTAGTACAACACTGTTTTTTATTATGGATATGGCTAGTAACAACTAGTCCGAAAAGAGATAACTACACAGGAGCATCAGCCTCTACAAATACAGTAGCGTTAGCTATCGTAATAGGTAGTAATTAAATAAAAGTAACTGTTAAAAATCAAAACAGAGAAGCGTACTCTGACAAAGAACCTATGACAGTTAGGCAGATGTTTTAATTCTATGTGTACTGATAGGAAGCTGTACGTCTACATCTAATAATACATTTTTTATAAACATATCTTCGATACAGTATATGACATCATGTATTTACTCTGTTAGCTTTCCGCTGGTCGCTAAGAGTAGCGGTGAACCATTTATTACCTGCAAACACGGAACTCTCGAATGGCCGATAGATGTAGTTAGTTCTACACCGCGTACGCATTTATTACCTGTTTCTCAATAGTTGTGAACTATTTTCTATTCAGGTAATTAAAATTCATTGAACAATGTTCAACGTCCAAGCAGCTATTGAGTTCTTGACAATTCATTTTGCAAATTACTTACTACGATACTTCTCAACTTTGTTTGTTTGAGCCGCTTAGGGTAGAATAGAAACAATTATAAGGTAAGGTTAATCAAAATTTACATTTTACGTGTTTACTGCAGAATAAATAGGAAACTATTTATATTGCAGTTGGTACTATTTCTGATTCTAGTGGGATTGTGGATTTTTAATATTAGTAAGGGTGGTAAAAACGTATTTGAAAGTTATTTTTATTTTATCCGTTTCGGTACTTCAGAAATGTTAGCTGAACTATTTCTTCTGTTACATTCACTGATCGGATAACTGGCAACGTGTTATAATTTAATATAAAATCCATTCCGATTTTGGAAGATTACAAGCTGGAATCAAGGATTTTATGACATAAATTGACAACTTAGCATTCATTTCCTTTACGACGTGAAGAAATTACATTACAGGTCGGCGAGCTAAAAATCCACTACGTTCTAGCATGAAGATCTAATTTAAGATATATCATGGGTATTTTATAAAAACGTACTGTGTCTCATACCAGTTCAATTGTTGATAGAATTTCATTATTGTGACAGTCCGACTATTCACTAATAAATTGCCTTTTTTGGTGCTATTTGGACAATATGTCGATCCTCCTATTAGGTATCCAGGTCAGTTCCACAAAATTGACTGATATTGACCATGACGGCGTCAGACCTGGTTCTTGTAGAATTATTCTGTTGAATCACAGTTGCAGTGATATTCCCATTATTTTAGATTTTTAACGTTCTTCCATCGTCAGTGCTTTTAGCATGATCCATGAAATGATGATACTATTCCGACATGAAAAATATTCTGGAAATCTACATATGAATCTCTCAGTCTGGCATTGTCAATGGTTTCATGATGTTCTAAATCCCTGTGTTTACTTATAAGAACACTTTGACTGATGAATCGTAGTTTGCGTATTCCTAGTACAATTTATCAAAGCGTAAGGGACATTTACGAAGTACTAGCAAATCGCAATAGGCATCAAGCGTACACCAATTTTCGCCGACCTCTGACGCCGAAGCGAGAGGGCGGATTCATCTAAGGGAGACAGCCTGTGCAGGCCGGGTAATTCGCCTGCAGGTGTAATCATGTATTAATTAAGCGGACACGCGCTCTGCCCCGCAGGATTTCCAGCGTTCTGCAACTGCATTGATTACCTTTTAATTAAATCAAAGCTTGATTAGTTGCCGGCTGCGATTATGTAGGCTGTGGAACGACGGGCCATAATTTCTAATCGGATGCAAATGTTACCCTTTTATTGCTGGAATTTATTGCAGGATTATTATCGACTTCCTAATGAGGTTGCTCCTTTTGAAATATGGTTCGATATTTGGGAGCTTTCAATGTTAGACTAATTGGAATGACACATCAGTCTTCTATATCTTAGTCTTATAAGCTACTTTAAAAATTTAAATCAGAGCAAATATTAAAACTTAAATCAACGCTTCTTATATAAATTGTTCGCATAATTGGGTGGAATATTATTAGCGACGTTGTCAAATTTTGGGCGTCTATAAATAATAAATAAGGTGTAACCAATATCACAATACAGATCCATTATAAAGAGAGAGGCCTGGTCTCTTCTTTTCTTGCTAAGGCTTGTATTCATATATTTTCTTCTCCCCTAACAGTTTTGTACAACCTCACTACTTGTACTTTTCCCAACGTATGGAGAAAAGGTTTGTCCAATATACAGGTTTATTAATTGAATGCCGATACTTAAGGGTGTGAATCCTTCGGTCATTTTAAGAAGACTTGATATCAACATATGTCCTAAGCCTCTTAATTTTTGAGCTACCGAGTGTTACCGTTTTAAGAAAAAATTTACTTTTTTATTATAATTTTCTTATCACTCCAGATATTTTTATGAAATTTTGTACACACCTATTAATCATTAAGGAGCATTGTTTGATGTAAAAAATGTTTTAAAATCTTTGCCAATGACGTCCGTACGAGGTTTGAACTAAACATTTTTGAAGAAAAAAATGGTAGGCCACTACTTTTGCTAAAAACTAAAATTATTTTTAAAATCTCCATTTATTTTACAGCAAATTCGGTTCCTAGACTTACTCTCGTACGACGCACCATTTTCACGTAAAAAAAATGAAAACCAAAGTTTTTTCCCCAAGTTCATTGAGACTGCTTTTGATATTTTGTTGCCATTTTGTAGACACCCACCATGCGTGGAAACACTTTTTTTAGGACAAAAATTAATTTTCTACTTTAACCAGTGACCTCCACGTAGGCATAATATTAAATGTTTGGATAGAAAAAAACGGTACGCCTCTGATTTTTTTAAATTTTATTTTAAAAATCGCGAATTATTTAGTAAAACGATAAATTCAAATTCTTAAACCTAAAACGAAACGACAAGACCAGAAAATACAAACAAAATAAAGAACCCAAATTATGTATTGCTGTCGAAAGTGTTCTCCACTCACACGTATGCAAGCATCTACTCTTCTTCGCATAGACTGACGTACATTTTCAAAAATTCCTGAGGTGTCTTTTATGGTTTGGCAGCATACTATTATAAGATTTCGTAAGTCTTCTTTGGCTTGAATCAGCACTGCGCACACTAAGCTTTTCAGATGACCCCAGAAAAAGTAGTCTAAACTATTAAGGTCGGGAGATCTGGGCGGCCATGACTGCGTTCTCCGCGGCCTATCAACCGATCGCGATAGTTGTGATTTAAAAATTCACGCACCCGTAAGCTAAAATATGAAGACGCACCATCGTGCATTAGCCACATCTGGTTTCTTAATAAAAGAGGAAGGTCTTCAAGCATTGGCGGCAGATCTTCAAGAAAGTGTAAATACGATTGTCCATCTAATCTTCTTGGGAGAAAAAATGGGCCTATCGAATAATCGTCAATAATACCAGTCCAAAATTTTAATGAAAACTGTTCTTGATGGTTTGATTCAACAATTGCAAAAGGGTTTTCATCCGCCCACAAATGGTTATTATGGAAATATCGTATTGAGTTTCGAGAGAAACTAGATTCATCGGTGAAAAGAATGTACTTGTCAAATAACGGATTTTCCAGTAACTTTTGAAGAAACCACTCACAGAAATTAATGCGCAACGGACTGGACTCTTTGAATGTGATATAGACATAACAAATTTTCGATAAAAATTTTCCAAACAAGTACGTGTGAAACATTAAATGTTGCCGCGATTTTCCTTGTGCTAGTTTCGGGTTCTCCTCAATTTCATGTAAAATTCCTTCTTCAAGTTCCGGTGTTCTTACTGTTTCAGGGACTCCTTTAGCACTGTGATCTACTTTTAAATTTCCGGATTCGTGAAGACGTCTATGAATCCCAGAATATGTTCTCGGATCAGGTAGTACGCGATTTGGACACCGCTTGTGGTATATCCTCCTGGCTTTGTATGCATTTCCGTCGGCAACCCCATAAGTAAAATACATGTCAGCTAATTCACCAATTGTAAAATTTACCATTTTTTATGAAATTTTACCTCCTACTCGAATAATAATTTTTTTATAATGAAAAATCAATGTCAACTTTATTGCGAAAAGAAGTGTCAAACATTATGACACTTTACCCAGCCTACTAATTTTTATTTTATTTGCCTTAAGGAAGCATTTAATGAGTTTACCGTTTTTTCTATTCAAATATTCAATATCATGCCTACGTGAACGTCATTTATGAAAGTAGAAAATTAATTTTTGCCCCACAAAAAATATTTTCACGTATGGTGGGTGTCTACAAAATGGCAACCAAATATCAAAAGCAGTCTCAATGAACTTGGGGAAAAAACTTTTTTTGGTTTTAATTTTTTTACGTGAAAATGGTGCGTCGTACGAGAGTCAGTCTAGGGACCAAATTTGCTGTAAAATAAATGGAGATTTTAAAAATAATTTTAGTTTTTAGAAAAGGCAGTGACGTACCATTTTTTTCTTCAAAAATGTTTAGTTCAAACCTCGTACGGACGTCATTGGCAAAGATTTTAAAATATTTTTTACATCAAACAATGCTCCTTAATGATTAATAGGTGTGTACAAAATTTCATAAAAATATCTGAAGTGATAAAATTATAATAAAAAAGTAAATTTTTTCTTAACTGTAACACCATGTAGCTCAAAAATTAAGAGGTTTAGGACATATGTTGAAGTTTTCTTCTTAAAATGACCGAAGGATTCACACCTAAGTATCGGCATTCAATTAATAAACACCCTGTAAATAAAAGGTGATAAATCTGACATACCTAATTTTAGGATTGTGACTATAATTTACGACTTTTATAAGATCTTTTAAATATATATACTAGATTTCTCGAATGCATTTGACAGGTTTATTCATAAATTAAGTCCCCAATTTGTTTTTTATATAAAACTAAGATTAGTTAAAAAACAGTCATATTATGAATCAAAAATATTTATTTAAACCCTGAATAGTATATTGTTATATTAGAATTAAAAGTGTCACTATTGTGGCGAGTAACTTTTGTATTTGTCAGGCGAAGTGTAGCCTAGCCGAGCGGAAAATTGCGAGAAAAAAAGATTCAAATCAAATTTGGATATTAAAGCGAAGTAGCTATACTCGCAACAAGAATTCAGACGACTTACGTCATACGAACAAATGAACAATTCATTATATTTTCATCAAAATATTTAAGAAACTGTAACTGATAGTAATAAAACTATACCGGGTGTTCCCTCTAAGACTTTCAGTGCGAATATCTCAGAAACCATCATAGCCAGTGTGACGAAATTTGGTATACAGACACTAGATGGCGCGTAGAATTCGATGATGGCATTAGTTTTTATACAGGGTGTTCGGTTTTCAGAAAATGGATTTAATTTCGATTTTTGGTAGTCAACCTAGGCAAAATTTGTATTTAAATTGAAATATCTTTAATTATGAACACATTGTGATAAAAAGTCACGAAAAATTTTATCTTGTCATAAAAAAACTCCTATGAAAAGTCCCCAAATTTCATTGTTTTGTCATGCCAAATGAGAATAGCCATGAGTCCAATTTACACACACGCAACTACCGCATGGATAGACGTCAAAACGTAAAGTGACAGAAACTGTCAAAGCAAGTATGAGTATTTTTGTAGAAATTTTATTATAAATACGTAATACCACGAGGTACCTACATTGAATGTGCGTACGTATTTGCAATAATGGTACAGTTTTGTTAAAAGTAAATGAAAGTTTGAGCAACCTTGCCTGTAATGAATACCCCTGAACACAGAAAATTGTGAAACATTTGCCGTTTCTTTAATTGCATCTTCCTTACAATACAGTAATTCTTATCAGGAATTATTATTATTATTTTCACCATATCACTCTCAAACTAATAAATTACGTGCAAACATTAACAGCTGTAAAAAAATAATATTCTGGGAAATCATAAAAGTAATAGGGGACGATCCGTAAATCAGAAAGTTGATCGAATTTATGAACAACCTCTCCCTTGGTTCGACTTGAAGCGCGCTATCTACAATCTAAACTTGTGGTTACTTAACCTAGAATTATTAGAAATAATAATTTATGTAATGAGTTCCTTGAGTGAATACGTCCGTTCCAGTAGCATAAATAAAAATTCACCTGCTTCAAAAACGATTCCACATTTATCAAATCTTAGTAGAATTTGGAGACCTATTCCTACACAAATTAAGTACATTAATACAATAAAAGATGATAACATAAGATCTTTAAGTACAACCCAACGATTAATGGTAGCTTGCCTAAGAAAAACTATAAGAGGTAAGTACAAAGCAAGAATGTCAATGTTGTAGGTAATTGCAACTTGCATATTGCTTTTGACCTTTTGAACTGTAGGGTTATATTTATAAGAAACTGCTCATTTACCCATATACTAGAATTATTTTTACTTAATTGCTTTCAGATGGAGAAGTTATTGGGAAATTTCTGGCTTACTTTCAAGAGCAGGGATGAGAAGGTATTTTCCAATATTTGTAGAACAGAAAGAACAAACGTAAAAATATCCACAAAAATGTTATGTCTCACCAGCATATCTTTAATAGATAGCAACCAGGAAAACAAAGTACTCTTATGGAAACAAGTTGACATACACAGTTACGTTATTCATTGGTTAAAAGATTCGATAAGATACTGAAGAAGCCAGATGCCAAGATTAGTTTCTATTCGTACGACAGATAGATGAGAGAGACGAGGAAAATTTTGCTAGAAAACATTAGACTTTACGTTTTGCCATAAATAAGGACATACCTAACTTTCTGTACTTGGTTTAACTATTTAATAAAATTAAAGTGCATGGAATGTGTAAGTTAACGAGTGAACTAAATAAAAAATGTAAATAATGCAAGGATAACGGAAATTAAAGTTTATTAAATTGTTAGTAGGTAGTAAATTGATTAACTTGACCCTTCATCTTTAAGTATTCATTATTTCTTAAACATTTCTGTTTAATAATTTGGGTAGAATAAAAAACCACAAATACAAATTATAATTTATTAAAATAAAATTACAATAAATTAAAAATATCTAAGTAGTATATCTACTTACATACATTTAATTGATTTTGTTAAACAGTTTGGAGAGTATATTACAAGAACAAAATTTTCAAAAATATTACACTAGACTAAACGAGTGATTTTTATATTTTATTATACCTAGCTATTATTCAGTTGTATCAGCATAATTTTAATTAAAAGTAATACATACCTACATTGTGGCTTATTTTTTAATTAATGACTAAATTGAATAACTTGACCCTTCATCTTTAAGTATTAATTAATATTATAGGTAAGTATTATTTCTGAAACATTTCTGTTTAATAATTTGTGTAGAATAAAAAACAACAAATACAGACTTTAATTTATTAACAATAAAATAAAATTACATTAAGTATCTACATTATTACATCTGGTTTTATATTAAACAGTTATTCTGTATTCTAATTTCTATTACAGAGCAACGTTCAATCTGAGAGATGGTCATGCATGTACGATTACAAACAAATCTTGCCATTTCATTGTTCGATACCAACCTTATTACATTATGTTGTGTATATTGTAACAACAGTTAGCTTTCAACATTTTTAAGATATTCTAACGAGATGTTTTCATACTGTACATAGAATTATGAAATTAGTTTATTTTTCTTAAATTTATTCGTTTAGAAATTTTAAAACCCACGACAGACAACTGAATTTAATGTCTTATAGAATATTTTTTTATCCATCATTCCATGTTCTGAATTATTTCCAAGAAAATGTCTGTAATATTTTTCGCTTATTCTTTCTGGTGGCAGTCTGGCACTACTCACACATAACTGAAAGATAAAAACAACAATTACAAATTATTATCTAGCTTTAAATGACTATTTAATAGGTACCTACTGGGTATAGTACGTCTGCAGGTGATTCTTCCTAGCAAAAACCAGTTGCTTTTAGTTCTGTATCATTATATGTAGTTCATTGTTTACTATTTTACAGATGTAGAGTTCTTCTTAAACATATTTTATCCATAAGGAACATAAGTAAAGTGCTGAACTGCTGAAATATGTGGACACAAGCAGAAGTATTCTCAATAATTTCTAGGTTATGCTTTCGTAACATTTCTATTGGGGGGCTGGGGTAGGTTCAGGTCTGACTTTCAACGACAAACACGTTCACATTATAATAAAAAAAGTTTTAGGAATCGTTTTGTTCGAATTCATTTGTTGCTAAATAAGTAATCAATAATTACAGCAGTTGGAAAAAACGATATTCTTTAGGTACTTACACAATTTTGTAAATTATTTTGTGATAAAAAATACGGGTACCTAATTATTATGTACACTGTAGTAACATAAAAAAACAATTTACTGAAGTTTTATTACATTATAATGGAACAATATTCACACTGTAACCCTAGCTGTAGCGGTAGACTGCACCGACACAGCGACCCCAATGCTCCAAAAGGTTCAACTTAAGTCTAAATTTTTATCGACAAGTCTCAATAACACCATTGTGCATACGTAAATTGCATTAAATACATTATTTAGCGTTATTTCTGTAAAATAAAATACTTTATGCCATTAATATTTGACAATTCAATGACAATTCATAGTTTTGACGTTTACTGATGTTAGTTTCTTCTGTGTAAGTCTGGCTCAAGGCTATGCACATTTTACGTGACAAAACAATGAAATCTTGGCACCTTTTGAAGGCATTTTTTATGTTAAATTTTGAAATTTTTGAATGTTTATTTATGAGAATGTGTTTACAATTAAGTATATTTCAATTTAAACATAAGTTTTAGCAGCAAAAATCAAAATTAAATCAATTTCTTGAAAAATGGAACACCCTGTATAAGAATTGATGTTATCATCAGATTCTACGCGCCATCTAGTGTCTGTATACCAAATTTCGTCGCACTGGCTATGCTGGTTTCTGAGATATTCGCACTGAAAGTCTTAGAGGAACACCGGTATACTACACTAAACATTTACATTATGTATTGCACTAAAATGCAAAAAATTATTGTTTTTAACGAGACCAAATATCGAAAATTACGTTGACAATAAAAACAAATATGTAACGTCAGCCATGACGTAAGTCGTCTGAATTCTTGTCGCGAGTAAGGTAAGTAGGATATATTGATGTAGTCATGGATACTTTGTCAAACATTAGTCGCCATATTCCTAATTGAGTATAGTTGTGATTGTTTGCTGAAAAGTAAAAATGAAATCTAATGAAGATTTAGGTGTACCTGAGGAGATACTGGACTGAGCGAAAGAGGCTTCTTTGAATCTTCTCCCAAAGAAATTTCAAGGAATGTATGAATGTGTCTACCAAGTTGTATACAGAAAATGTGTTGATGGTGTATTTCTCAAACTTAGCAAATAGAATAAAGCCGTCAACGCTTTGGCCACAATATTCAATATTGCGGTCAACGTTAGATATAAGAAGGGAATTTATATAAGCAAATATTCAAAGTTACGTGCTTTACTCAAGAGGCAATATCTTAAAATAATAAACTTTTAATGAAAACGTGTTGGACTGCTTTCAGAATTGTCCCAAGAATGAGGGTAATGACAGTTTCAGTGGTTTATTTAATTTTAATACTTGTTCAAGCTGTGTATGTAATATTAATGTGGAAAAACAAAAATAAAATTATTGTAAATATTGTTGAAGAAACCTTTGTAAATTAAAACTTGATTAATACTTTTAATCTAAGTATTAAAAATATCAACTTTAGCTCCTAGGATTGAAAGTGAGCACTTTTGTTGCTAAGTTCATTTATTTCTAGAACTAAAAATTTCAGCAGTATGCTTCTGTAGCGGTCTTCATTTACCGTAGTAGTTCTTCCTCGATCATCCTAAATAAATAAGGTGCAGTTATTTTGCTAGCACTAAAGCTACACCATACAGTAATTTTTGGTTCATGAAAAAAAAAAAATTCGTTTTTAAAGTTAAACGCTCTGTATCAGGAAAACTGAGTGTCACAGAGAAAAATGTTATAGGAACCCTTATTATTTCTTCATGCTCTCCCATTTCCCAAAGTTTAAATGAAAAATCAGGGACACCCTGTATACCACTTATACCATTGTGAAACACCCAATCTGTACAAAAATTTAATCGTACATTTAACAAGTTTATCTCCATGCAATTTATTTTTTCAGTTAAAAGCACCTGAAAAATAATTTCCTTGATATTAAATTAACATAAAAAATTCCAATTCCGTGAAATAATTTGTAATTTTTTTTCTCAATTTTCATTGATTCTGAGTGAATAATTATTATTGCCGCACACTGTTTCCATCTTAAATATAAAATAAAAATAAAACATAAGCAAATATTTCTAATATTTTAAATAATTTTAATTTATATATTAATTTTAATGCAACTTAAAGGATGCCATCCTAGAAATTCAGAAATAGGTCAGATCTCATCGCAAGATTTACGTATTCGTATATGTGCAAAAGTGAATTTGAGTTATTGAACGATGTCATTATGCCACATATGTTTTTTTTTTCGTTAGTAAATTTAACTAGATTAAATTTAATTTTAGATAATAATTGTTGAATCCAATCTTGGTTATGGAATTCTTCTTTAGCATACTTGGTATCAAAGAACATAGAATTGTAAAAAAAATATTTATATTGCTTAAATACATTTACAATAGTAATAAAATACAAAAGCTAACAAAAAAAATATATATTGGTAGATATTGCGGGTGGTGGCCAACGTTGGTCGGGGCTTTAATCCACAGAGTAGTTAGTTTCACACAATATTATTAATACCTAATAAAAACTTTATAAAAAAGAAAGAACTATGTAAAATTACATAATAATTGTACATAAATCAAGTAGACTGTAACATTACAGACATAAACATGGATAAACTTCAAAATTATGTTATTTGATTTTACAATTATTATGCTAAATTCCATTGTAAATTTGTGTCATTATAATTTGTCTTGATTTAATGTAATTTTTATGTTGGAATTGTAAAATATAGATATGTAATTTTTCTGAATAGATAATTTAAATTTTCATATAATTTGTATACAAGGTGTTATTAAATGAAGTAGCAAAAATAGTACCAGTGAATGTAGAGCCAAAAATAAGACGAATGAAGTCAAAATACCTTATATCATTTTAATTTTTTTCTTTAACATAGAGAATGCTAGAGACACGAAACTGGATATGAGCATTCTACTAATAAAGAGATAACTTTTCAATAATTTTTCGATCATTGGCGTATTTTATAAAGTAGTGAAACAGTCAACTCCATTGCAATACTTTATTAGAAATTTTTTATATGAAGCAAATGATTTATTTAAAAATATTTATTGCGAAGACTGATTTATTGCGCAACTTTTTTAACTCTTGTAATTTTTCGATAAAACCGATACTTTTCTAGTAAAAAATAGATGCGTCATCGTTCACCGAAAATTTGTAAAAACAAATCTATAAATTTTATTTCATGAAAACTAATAAGGAGAAAACATAGCAAATAAAAAATCTTAACTGTTTCTCTTGGGCCAGTAGGGTCCTGCCTCTGGCTGCAGCATTAATACCAATCGTAACACGAATTGCAAATCACCCTTGTCTTCGTCATCAGTCTCTGCAGGAGGCGCAGATGAGCTCTAAGTCTTCTTCGTCATCTTCGTTTAAAATGGGGGATCTGTTTAAATAGTAACTCTGACAGTTTTGGCATAATCGAGAGTAACTCATCGCTGCCTTTTTGCAGCTGATCCTTTCACTGCTGCAATATTTCGTGCACCCACAAAATATGAGGTCTAAAATTTCTCTGGGTGTTGCTTCGGTTTTTGATCATTACAGAAGCTAAGATATTGCCTTTACGTTCCCAACCTCACAAGTCTGGAGGAAGTTGGTTTCCCAGTCTGAGCTGCACCTGGTTGAATGTGCGTAATGTGTGCTCTTTTGTGGCCTCCTCACTGGATGGAAATGCAGCATCTCATTTTATATTCCATGCCGATTTTGCTGTAAGGTAGCACGATGAGGTCGAAGTCTTCCCCTATAACAACCACACTAGTTGTTTCACTTACGTACTGATCAATAGTAGTGCTTACAATCAATACATCAGTATTATGTGATGCTTGATATGTTGTGGTGTCGTTCTCTAGGAGTTTAGAACTCAATAGGTTGATTAAACTATCTTGTTCTGGTGGTTGGGAGAAATAATTCTTAAGTCACTAAAATTTCAGTTTCCAAATTGAAGTTGTCGACACACTTTTTCATCCGCGCGCCATAGCGTCTTTCCTGTTCCGCCGACTTAATGCAGTTGGAAGAGCTGCTATATCTATCAAAAACAGTGGTACATGTTCTGCTTTTGTTTCTATATATTAGTTGTGAAAACTGAGAATGTTCTTTACCAGATGACCTTATGTAAAAGGAAGCCTCCATCAATCACCTTTCGCTGGTTGGTTTAAACAGCTTGTAAAGTACGGATTTTTTTGTTTTCTTCATACCAACCCTATTGAATAAGGCCAAGCGAAATAGAGTCAATTCTTACTGCAAATAATCCTTCAAATCGATGTCACTGTTTTACTGATGCATATCTGTTGGAAAAGCCGAGGAGGACCTACTACAACATTTTTAACATTTACAAATTTTATTATTTTAATACGTATTATTAGTTATTGTGTTTATATAGCGTATGTTAATAAACTTGAAAATTAAATAAATCTCATGTTTTAACGTGTTATACAAATCGAAAGCGGTAAATTTTATCGAAACAAATGTAACCTTTTTTAAAGAGAAATGACTAAAGTATTTAAAAATTCAATTTTTACCTCTATAAAATGACACCTGTAAAAATTTTGGCCCAATGAGTATGGTGGCAAGTCCGTTCTTGACTTCCCTGACAGTATAAAACATCTACTGTTTTATGAGCCTTTATGGCCTACATAAAATATAATAATTTCATTAAATTATACAGGTCGGTTCAAAAGTTAGAGTCGAAAAGGTAAATCGCTGGGTACCCCTTAAAGGCTCTGTATCTCCGTTAAGGGACGCTTTAGAAAACAGAGTTTTATGACAAACTAGTGTTACTTTGACCTCCCCTATACAGTCACGAAAGTATGCCAGATACTTATCGGACACCCTGTATAATGTAAATTCAATTTTTCCAGTATATATTTTGTAAAAAAGGCATAATAAAACATGTAAATTTTCATTCATTTTTATCAGTCCACTATTACATTTATATTTCTAACTATAGATACGTAATTAATAATAAAATAATATTTACGTTTTAGTAGAAGACATTTTTTGAAACGCATTTTCATATAAATATACATTTTTGATATTTCCGTGTAGCTCAAGCGCATACCTTTCTGTTAAAGCGTATTAACGGCGCTTCAAGTCATATGAACGTTTCAGGATTTTTCAGGACCGAGCGAGCAAATGAAAAGTTATGAGGGCTTCCCATGGCTCAGGCGATAAAGCCGACTTCTCATAATCCCACTGTAATGTAACATAATTAAAAAATAAATTAGAAATGAAAAAGGATGACTTTAAACGTCAACGGGGTCGCAGTTCAATTTAATAAAATTTCCACATGAAGACATAAAGTTTCAGAAGTAATTATTTTACAGTCCAACGTAGAAAAGCACAGTAACTTATTAGCAGGAAGTAATATATAGGTAGTGTGTCTGAGGATTACACAAAATTTAGTGTCTGTGTCGATTTTAATCAAAAATTATATTATCAATAGACGTGTTTAATGTGACGTCGCATATTTAGGCAACCCGCAATAGATTGCCATAGATGAAATTATGCATACTGGATCTGACTATATACAAGCAGTGTTGCCAGGTCTCATGCTTTTGCATGATATCTCATGCATTCCGAGGAAATCTCATGCTCTCATATTTTGATTACAAAATCTCATGCTTTTTAATAGACACAAAAAGAAATAATAAAATTATTAATTACTCTTTGAAATCTACCAAAACAAAGACCTAACGAGAAATAAAGGCAAAATCGAGGGCAAAGTTGAATAGATAGAGGTAGGTATCTACAATATTTGGGTACCTTTATTGTAGACTGCTCTCTTAATAATTAGCAATTAATACATAAACGGGTATGACAGTCGACGGATATGCGGTGTATGTGCTGTATTCACGCTGTATTGCAGTGATTCTTAACTGTATTCCGTAAGAGTACCTACATTTTCGGGAAACAGCAGATTTTACGACCCGTGAGTCACCCTGCGTCACGTCAACTGGGCCTCAACGTTCGCCCGGCCTAACAAAAAAATAAATTAGAAAAGTTACGTGGTTAATAACTTTTAAGTAAGTACCTGTAAGTACCTACTTACAATGTAATATTATGATAAAATAGCATAACATAATGCTTTTTAATGAAATAAAAATAGTAGTAATAATACAAAAGTAATTAAAAATTAAGCTGTGGCAATAGGTGTTTTTTGATAAATTGAGCCATCTCATGCTTTTTTCTATAAACCTCATGTTTTTTTAAATTATTCTTATGCACTGAATTTTTCCCACCTGGCAACACTGTATACAAGGTATTCCGCATAAGAATCGACATAGAGCAGGTGCAGTAGAGGGTTCCAAAATATTGCAATTTAACCAAATATACCTACATACAAAATTGCACACAGATGGACAAACCCTCAAAGTGGAGCCAAATATTTCGAAAAGAATTAATATCTGAATTACTTTAACTTTGAATAACCAAATTTGGTACATGATTTAGGTTTATTATTGGTCCTCTTTAACGGGTGTCGTTTTATTACTAACTGCCAAATTTTACACACAAAGGCTACTACTGACATTTTGATTTCTTCTAATAAACACTATATAAATATTGTTTTAATTAATGCATTATTTCTTGAAAACCTTAGTGTTTTTTAAATTTAACAAGAGTAAAAAAGTGTTATAAATTAAATTCTGCGCGGAATATTATCATTCTCTTTAATTTCGATCAATGGAAAAAAAGTTTAGTATAATTTTAGGGGTGACTCACCCTCAGTGGATATCGTATAGTGTTTCAATTTAATTCATCTCATTGTCGAAGAAGACCAATAATAAACCTAAACCATGTACCAATTTAGTTATTCAAAATCAAGGTAATTCAGGGATGTTAATTTTTTTCGAAATATTTAACCCCACTTTGAAGGCATGCCACTCCGTATGTGTGCAACTTTGTATACAGGGTTAACTATGACTTAGTACAAATATTTTAAGAGGGGATAGGGAAAAATAAGAATTAATGGAATCATCCTTCAAAAAAATTCCAAACTTATTTATAAAGCCAAAAAAATTTTTTTCGATATTATTTTAAATCCTTATTTAACGCCGCCAATGCTTGTTGGTTGCATACTCTACAAGCATGCAACAGTCGATGTCGCTCATTAGTCAGATCGCTGTTATGTCATAATTGAATTCCTGTGTTTACGTTGTAATTTTGTTTTTCTTCATTTTTAGTGCCTTATTTTAATTTTTAAACGTTTTATAGTTATTAGATAAAGATATTTGTGTTGGGTGCAGATACTTTCCCACAATATAGTTCGCCGGTTTGGTTTTCTAGGTTATGGGACAAAACTGCCGCGGTTACATTAAAACGTCTATTATTCCTTTCGTTCGATTTTGTTATAATAAATAGGAATCTAATCTATCTAATTGTACCTACGAGAAGTGTCTTTTATCGGTAGTGAGTGGCTGTAATGAGCGACTATGTAGTTCTACCAGTTTATAACGAAATAATGGAAAACGAATGCAAAATACTGGAGCTAAGTGGATTAACTGTTACCTATCTATCAGGTATTATTACTATTAAGAATGTTAATTTTCGGTTCTACATTTAGAAATGCTGCAAAAAACGACGATGGTAGTAGATATTGTTGACAGCTGTAAGTTTTATCTATGGATCTAAGCCATCTCAGTCGGTTCTTATCATAGGCGCCGACTTACCGTAGAAAAAAAGGGTTTTGCCCCATTTTTTAAATATCGAGCTAAAATTCTGGAATAATTTTTTTATTGTCTTTTAGGCCTCCCTGAGCACGTGGTCAAATTTTTTGTACTTAGTCATAGTTAACCCTGTATAGGTATGTTTGGTTAAATTGCAATATTTTTGGACCACCTACATGCATTTGCTCTGTGTCGGTTCTTATGCGGAACACTGTATATCCCTGTCCTCCTCATTAATTAATTAATAATAATGATAAAAAGGCTCTTTATTATGAATAAAAAAATAAACAATATATTGTAACCTCTATATTGGGTTAGCGTAGAAACACGTCACGTAGACAAACAAACTTGATTGTCAGTCTTGATTACACAAGAAGTATCCTTCAACAAATTCACAACTGTCAAATGCTTTGACGTTTCGGCCATTCGCGTTTAACTGCTCAATATAAACTGACTGTGACGGCGAAACCGATTTGTTTATATAGGTTTTTAGAGTTCTCGAAGTTTCCGCGATCTCGAGAACGTGTCGAGAATAAAATAGAATATAGCCTGGACTATTCTAGATAACGTCAGAATAAAGGTATTACAAAAATTATATAGCTTCTAACACAAACAGACACATAATTTACAAACTAACGAGGTAGATGAGCTTCAATTAAAAATTCTAACGTAAACAGGAACGCAATTAACAAACCAAAAAGGTAGGTGAGCCTCCGTAATACTATATATAATATATATAATAGCTAGAAGCTACTCTACTCAACCATGACAGAATGTATAATAGTAGAGTAACTCTCAAAATGAATAATAATAAAAATAATATAAAAAATACAATTCAACTAAGACAGATTCAATTACTTACATGATATTAAAAAGATAAAGACACAAAATTATAATTAAGTTAACTGTTGATTAAAAAGAAAAGATATATTTATATCTAAACTTATTAGCAGTAAAATTTAAAAACTGATTAGGAATTATCTTTAAGAGAGAAATGAGAGGAGGGATTATTAATAGTTTTATAACAACACAACCGAGGTGCAATCTAATTCTATTATACGTCTTCAACCATCCATAAGGTTGGAGAAATTAGATCAAATTTTCTGAAATTATAAATAAAACGAACACAAGAATTCTGAACTTTTTGAATACGATTCTTAGCAGAATTATCTAAACAATAACCGTCGATAAAATCACAGTAATTAAAATTAGACAAATCTAGAGATTCATAAAGTTGCTTTTTATGATAAGTTTAAAATATGTCTATTGGAATGCAAAAGTTTTAATCAAGTAAAATATTTTTAAATAGTTTCTTGATGTAATCTCTATAACGAAAACCTGAATCTAAAGTAAATCCCAAGTATTAACAAAAGGTAAACGTAAGTGATTCAAATGAATGTGTAAATTATCTTTTGAGAATAATGTATGGTTTTTATTTCCGAATAATATTAAGTGTGACTTTAAAGGATTAAATTTTAAATTATGTTCAGCAGAAAAATTACATAACAACTCTAAATCTTTATTGATAAGTTCAGATGCGTGTAGATAATCAGAATGATGAAATTCAAAATAAAGTTGAGTATCATCAACATAAGCTTGAACGTCACAATTTTTTAAAGACTTAAGTAAATCAGCAGTATATAATAAAATAGCAGAGGTCCTAAGACCGAACCCTGTGGCACACCAGCAGAATATCAATACTACTAGAATAACTATTATTACCGTAAATTTAGTACGCCCGTAGACAGGACTTGATCAAAAAAAGTGAATTATGAGCACACATCAAATCATGATTAACAGTATCAAAAGCTTTAATACAAGGATAAAATTAGTACCCTTGTCATATGATTTAACTAATATCAACGGTAACTTTGGTTTCAAAACCAAGGTGGATATCTTGTTGGACGACATATTCTGTCGTCGACGACCTTATCTCCCATGACAGTATACATGAACATTACATAAAAAAATTGTATATTTCATGTTATTGGATCTAAGTTGTCATTATAAGACAATCCTAGGTATTAAAGAAATCTACCAAACAATATGCCATATTCTCTTACATAAGCTAATTAGGATCAATGGATTATTATAGAGTGTACGTTTTGTTTAATTCTACAAAAATTAAATTATGTTGCATTGGTATAGGTACTCTACTCAGTGTCTCACTACAAACCTGCAATCACTCTATTTGCCACAAATATTGTTCGTACCTGTTTATTATTTACATGTTTATGATGAGATTGTTTTTTTTATTTACTTTTTGTTTCAATTTATTAAAGATTATTTTTTTTTTATATTCTATCTTTTATCTTTCAATCTAGTTTGAAATACTTTGTTCACTGAACCCCCCCCCCCCCATGTCAAATTTCTGGCTACGCCACTGAGTCTACTGATATAACAAAATGATCATCGACAGTAAATTAGGTTCTACAAATAAAATAGGTATATTTTACAGTAGTGTAGGTACAATATATTTCAATAATAATGGCAGCCCTTCTAATTAGTTTTTGAACTGGTGGGACTCATGGATTAATATCTGTATAGCCACAAGAAAATTATTTCCTGCGACTGCAAAGTTGCAGGTATAACAGTAATAAGTTTTTATAAAGTAGTTCTGCGGCAACAAGTAACCAAGCTCTCCTATAGTGGTAAATAACTGGCGCCTATTTTGCCAATTTTTTGGCTATGATAGCTACTAAAAAACTTTATGTTACTTTTGTACTTAATTTGTTTATAAATAAATCTATTAATTACATTTTACATATTGTACGCGCGACACTATTTAAAATATATTTATGATTCATCCTGTATATTTTAAAAGAAAATATCCTCGAGGACTTCGTAATGTAAATATTACGGCTTCAAACGATTACTTAACAGTTATTTCAATTTCCAGTTAGAACGCAGTAGGCAGAAACGTTCAGAAGGGAGGATTTATTACAGCATTTTATTGAGCAGGCAAAGAATCGTTTTAAACGGCTATATCTTTCTGAAATGCATCAATAAACTTGAAGAGGAATGACAAATTTATGTCTACAATTGAATTAAATTTGCAGTTAAACTCTTCATGGCTTACTGAAATGGATCACAAGGTATCACACAAGCGGTACTTTATTTCAATAGAGAATTGCATATGCTGCTTGCAGAAGCAATCATCTAAAAATTCCGTTGTACACGGAAAAGTAACATATGCTGTTCATTCTCAGAAAAATTTTGCTACACTTTGCTAAAAGGAAATATTTTTGATTTATGTGTGCCAAGATTCGGCCGCCCGCGTTTTCATGTCCTTGGAAATATACGAGTATATCTCTGCCACTTTATTAATATTCCTAATGTTTCGGGTATATTAAATAATAATTTTATGTGCTAACTGCGGTTGAATACGAAACTACCAGTCCCAGCGCTAACTTCCGATGTAGCTGAATTTTTAAAAATCATGAATTGTTAAACGCAAAAGAGACAACGACAGCTGCTACGGCAGATAGCAATCTTTTAATGAAATATTAATAGTTGGGTAGAGTAGTATGAGCCAAAGTGTATTATATTTTAAATTTTAAAAAGGTACACGCCGCAGACAGATCGATAGGATAAAATGTATTTGAATAACAATCTTTTTAATGGATAATTTTCTAAATGTAGTATTTATTATTTATGTGACATTAAGTGAAGTTTCAAATAGTGTTTGTCTTCCTGTAAGTAATTTTGAGAGTTCGGAATATCGAGAATCAAATGTGCTAAATAATTCATTTTTTACAATTACAGAAATTTCTAAAGATCAAATATTGAATGCCAACAAGAAATTCAAAAGTAAATTGTCAAGTAGGCCTGATAATTTATTTTTTTTGTCGTAAAAGACTGTGTTTCCTATTTTCTAACGCCACTAAAATTATATGTGGAAACTTTCACAAATCTTTCCGGTTTTAAAATCTGGTTTCAAATCAGATATTTCAAATTACATCGCATTTATTTCGGTATTTTCCAAATTATTTGAGATTATTTTATCTGATGCAATTTATGCACATATACGTTCATCGTTATCTGCATATCAATATGGCTTTGTGAAGTCACGGAACACGACATCTAATTTGTTAGCTTTTACACAAATGATATCAGGCTTTCTTGACATCGGAAAACAGGTAGATGTTGTCTACGCTGATATCAGCCAGGTCATTGACAGAGCCCACCATAATACATTAATTGACAAATTAAGTGCTTTTGGTATTGCAAACGAATTATTACAGTCATACTTAAATAATCAATTAGTATATATAGAATATGAAGGTGTTAAGTCTGCTGAATTTGTTGCTGGCTCTGGAATTCCACGGATCTACTCTTGGACCACTTCTCTTTTTAATGTTAATTATATTTCTTCTTGTATATATTTACCCATATTGTTATTTGCGGATGACTTGAACATGCTTAGAGTATTGGATAACATCTCAGATTGTCATCTTTTACAGCGTGATCTAACTTATTTAAACGATGGGTGCGTGAACAATAAGCTCTCACAAAATTTAAGTGCGAGTCATATTACGCCATTTGCTCGAAGCCATGCAATGTTGCAGTATAATTATAATATTAATGACGTCATACTTGCTAGGAAATAAGTCATGAAGGACCTAGCAATCAGCTGGATCCTAAATTGACATTTTCGGTTCATATCAATAATATTGCATCTGAGGTTACCAAAACGGGCTTCTTAATTAGAAACTAGAGAATTTGAATCTATTCAAGCTATAAGTACTTTGTATTTTGCTCTTGTAATAAGTAAACTTGAATATTGTAGCACTATTTGGATTCCCTATAAAAATATGACTTCTGGCGAGGGTCCTGAATTTTTTTTAAAGTTTCTATTTTACAAGAAAACATGGTACAGAAATTATGACTATAATTTACTTTTTATATATTTTTAGGTATTAATAATATTGTGTGAAACTAACTACTCAGTGGACAAAAGCCCCAACCTGTGTTGAATTACACCCACAATATCTACCCATATATTCCTTATTATTAGCTTTTGTAACATTTTTTACTGTATTAGAAAGGTATTTTAAGCTAATATAAATCAAATCTCCTACAATTCCTATCAATGAAGTCATATGTATGTTCTCTGATACCAAACATCTAGGTATACTAATGAACAATTCCACAGACAAAGCTCTATTCAATAATTATCTAAAGAAAATAATCTATATAAATTTACTAACCTGCTTTAATGAAACACTATAAATATCTAACTTCACTTCAACACGACAAATTCAACCACAATAGATGAGATCTGACCTATTTCTGCATTTTTAGGATTGCTTCTTCAGGTGGCCTCCTTTGAATCAAATATCTAACTATAAAAATTATTATAAGAATTAAAATTATTTGAGGTTAAATATCGACAATGACAAAAAGTAACAGACTGTCAATGAATTAAATATGACAATACCTACTTGAATAATGTTCATCTTTTTTGTAAAAGTATTATTATTAATAATATTATGTGAAACTAACTACTCAGTGGACAAAAACCCCAACCTGCGTTGAATTAATACCTAAAAATAAAAAAATACAAAAAAGGCTCCCTTTCCACCATTCAGCATTATATTTCTCTATATATTAACGAGTACGATACTTGACTATATAATTCTGAATGTAACACTACCTTTGTTTTCTAGAATTCCTACAGCCTTCTCTGTTGTTGTTGGTATTAGAATATTGAGTATTCTCTTTCTTTAGTGGTACCAAACAGGCATTTTAAGATACCTGTCCCCTGGCGGTTATGGTCAAGAGAAAGCAATAATTCGTTGATTGAATGGCTGTACTGGAAAGAAAAAGTGCCTCTTAACTCGACAATTTTACTTAAAATACTTTGTTAACTTCAATATTTATTGATTGCTTCCTCTCTATCACAATATCAACCCTAAACACAACATATTTAAGCCTTTGTTACAGTGAAAATGTCTGTTAGATTGATAGTATTTTGTCCATTCCATCCCCTTTATTTACATACACAGAAATGAAACAAAATATAATAAGTATAGCTTTCCAATGCAAGTGGAAGTATACACGCTCATCATCCAATAATAAGTTGGTCCACTCTCCACTTCCAGACTAAAGTTCCTCTTCTGTCGAGTCTTCTTCCTGGAAGCCGTTGTAGACCTATGTTTATATGGCAAAACCCTATTGTTGTCATGAGACCTAACTGCCTCTGCAGTTTTCTGAATAAAATTCGGTTTGGATCACCCTGTATATGGTTAAATCTTTGCTAAATTATTTGAAGAGCCTACATAAGATCCTGTAGATCAATATAGGTTCCATGGAAAATAATTGGTCAGCCGTCCACGAGAGGACTTCTGCCTGTTCGCCACACCAGAGACCAGTTTGCAACCGCTACTGTCCAGTAACATTAGGTCTTCCAAACATCAAAGCCACTGATTCAGTTCAGGAGGTGGTAATCCTATGGAAAATGCCGCTTGTAGAGCCCGTTTATTTGTAACCGATCCGCTAACTCTGTACCATACAACTTTACTTCATAGTTAGTTGATTTTACCCCATAGTAGTTGGAAAATTAGATTTGTATAGAACTACAATCAATAAATGTAAATATTTACCAAGTGTGACTTTTATTCCTGTACAACGAAAGCCCAACCCTTCCCTCATGACCCTTTGGACATACCGTGTCTTCACTGTAGCTGCCTGAGTAGTGGTGTTTTTGCACTGTAAACAGAAACTGGCGCTCGAAGTAAACGCCGCCGCAGCTCAGGCATCATAGTGCAGACGCGACGTAGGTACGTCACAATACTTTCCATTTTAGTCCTGATATTATTTAAAAAAGTATACCAAACATTGTCACTGTAAAATTGTGCACCATAACATAATTTTAGACAAATCGTATCCGTAAAGGGCACAGTGATAAGGATGTCTTGTATGTACAGTATGCGCCAAAAGTATGGAATAAATTCAATAAAAACGAAACAATTATATTTTGGGAAAAATCCTCGAACAGGTCGATTTTTAATTTAAAAAATACATATTTTAGCGTAAAATGCGATTTTCAAATGTCATTTGTTTTCGAGTAATGACGTCATCGATTTTTTTTTAAATGGCAACACCATATTTTTCCTTGATTCTGAAAGATCGTTTAATTCTCTATCAGACAGTACTAAAATTTTGCCCTCTTACATAGGAAAGTTTTCGAGTAAATGACGATTGAATGTTAGAAAACGTAAATTTTATCCATAAAAAATAACAATTCTGAGGTATGTAAAATAAAATACAATTGATTAAATTTTATACTTAAATTAAATGTTCGAATTACCATCCACCAACTTCTTGACAATGCGCAAGTCTGTGAAGAAATTCTTCTTGCACATTATGAATGATTTCTGGGGTAACTGCGTATTTCGTCCCGAATGCGATTTTGAAGTTCTTCTAAATTACGTGGTTTATTAATGTATACTTTTGACTTCAAGTATCCCCATAGTACAGTTCGCAAGCTTGAAAAACACATCTAGAAATCAAGTCCGCTGTACATTGAAAGGTAAAAATGTATCGAATACGTTTTCGGGTGCTATTTGGGGTGTACATCGACCTCCTAAATTCGTCTGGCGATATCGGTGTCCAACACACCCCCAGGGGGTGAAAACAGAAAAAACCACGAATAAAGAACATTAAATTTTCTATCCGACAGTAAAAAAATTGTTTATATCCGTGAAGTATTAAGCGAGTTATAAATTAATTTCATGATACAATTTACATTAGATAAATGGACAAATATTTACTAAATTGGCCTGTAACTCTGTAACTGTACGTATTTCTATTTGTGTTAAAATGGAAAAATGTTTACATCGCGGTAACTTCTGAACGACACGAGATATCAAAAAAAGTTAAAGAGTAATTGTTATAGTGTGAAGCTTCTGCTATACAACTAAATATTGAGATTTATCGATAAATAACAAAGATATGAATAATTTTCACCGAGAATGTAAAGACACTGGCTGAGAAGCGATACGCTCTGTCTCTGGTTTTACCCGTTTTCCGTCTCGCTCTCAGGGAATATTCTCTACGTTTAGTCGCGTTAAATTAGCATTTTACTTACAACTTTTTGGGGACAAGTCCGATTGTGATGCGGTTTTCTGCAAAATGTTCAGGAATTATTTATAACAAAACGTACATCTAACCTCTGTACGCTCGCAACTTTTAATTGGTTATTTAACAAATGACCCATTTTTGTTGAACATATGGCAAATGTCACACACGATTCAACAAAATGTCTGGAAAATGTTCTCTCGGAGTTGTCGAGGTCCCTCTTTATCACTTTGGTGTTAGCTTTATTATTTATTGCTAAATTGTTGTAACTGGGCTAATTAACAAATTAAAAACTCCACCCCCGGAATCACTAGAGAACCGGATTCCAGGATTTCTGGCTTATTAAGGCAAACCATCGGCACAAGATTTTTGCAAATATAATTGTTTATTGTTCAATTGTTGCAACCTCGCTAATTAACAAATTAATAACTCTACTCCCGGAATCGTTAGAGAACCAGATTTTGCAATAACTCTGGTATCATGGGGAGAACCATTGGCACAAGGTGTTGCACGTCATTGTTTATTTTCCAATTGTTGCAACGTGGCTAATTAACAAATTAATAACTCTACTCCCGGAATCACTAGAGAACCGGATTTTTCCGGGATTTCTGGCTTTTAAGGCGGAACATCGGAACAAGAGTTTTGCAAATATAATTGTTTATTGTTCGATTGAACAATAAACAATTATATTGCAAAAATCTTGTGTCGATGGTTTACCTTAATTAGCCAGAAATCCTGGAAAAAATTCAGTTCTCTAGTGATTTCGAAGTGAAGATTTTAATTTGTTAATTCAATTACAACAATTTATCAATAAATAATAAAGCTAACACCAAAGTGATGAAGAGGGACCTCAACAACCCCCGAGAGAACATTTTCCAGACATTTTCGTTGAATCGTGTGTGACATTTGCCATATGTTCAACAAAAATGGGGCATTTGTTAAATAAACAATTAAAAGTTGCGAGCGTACAGAGGTTAGATGTACGTTTTGTTATAAATAATTCCTGAACATTTTGCAGAAAACCGCATCACAATCGGACTTGACCCCAAAAAGTTGTAAGTAAAATGCTAATTTAACGCGACTAAACGTAGAGAATATTCCCTGAGAGCGACACGGAAAACGGGTAAAACCAGAGACAGAGCGTATCGCTTCTCAGCCAGTGTCTTTACATTCTCGGTGAAAATTATTCATATCTTTGTTATTTATCGATAAATCTCAATATTTAAAAAACTGTTGTATAGCAGAAGCTTCACACTATAACAATTACTCTTTAACTTTTTTTGATATCTCGTGTCGTTCAGAAGTAACCGCGATGTAAACATTTTTCCATTTTAACACAAATAGAAATACGTACAGTTACAGAGTTACAGGCCAATTTAGTAAATATTTGTCCATTTATCTGATGTAAATTGTAACATGAAATTAATTTATAACTCGCTTAATACTTCACGGATATAAAATTTTTTTACTGTCGGATAGAAAATTTAATGTTCTTTCTTCGTGGTTATTTCTGTTTTCACCCCCTGGGGGTGTGTTGGACACCGATATCGCCAGACGAATTTAGGAGGTCGATGTACACCCCAAATAGCTCCCGAAAACGTATTCGATACATTTGTACCTTTCAATGTACCGCGGACATCATAATAAATTCTTGCACTAACTCTACTACCATAAAAATAGTCAAGAGGTGTAAGATCTGGCGATCTTGCAGGTCATTCTATCGGTCCGCGTCTGCCAATCCACCTCCCAGGAAAACAGTTGTCCAAAAAATCAGGGCGCGCATAGTGCGGAGGTGCACCGTCTTGCTGAAACCATATGGTATCGTCAGGAATGTCAGGGTCATTATCGTTAGGAAAAATTACTGCAAGGGCTGGAACAAGGTCTCCTGTAAGGGTTCCTTCAAAGAAGAAAGGCCCTACTATTCTGTCGTCAACTATTCCAGCCCACACATTTAATTTCTGAGGGTGTTTGACGGTTTACTGTACCATTCAGACAAAATGTGGCCTCATCTGAAAAAGTATTTGCCGGTGTAAATTTCTATTTCCTTGACATAAATCCATTAGAATTTCGCAAAAGTGTAAGCGGCAATCAGGATCATCTTCATTGAGTTCCTGCACAAGTTGAATTTTGTAGGGATGATATTTTTCCTTCCTCAAGATACGTAGCACTGTGCTCTGACAAGTGTCATTGTTTAATGCAACCAATCGTGAAGAATTATGAAGATTATCCACCATACTTATCAAAATGTTCTGTTTCTGATTTTCGTTAATGCTTGGACGTCCAGGTTTTGGAATATTTACAACGTTGCCAGTTTCTCTAAATTTAGACTCTACCTTACTGACTGTTGATTGGCTGATAAGGTGATCTGGATATTCTTCATTAAATAAATCGCAAACTTCCTGCTGAGTTCTAGTCATATTCCCGCATCCGATAAAATTAAAATTTCAATTCTTGAGTAGCAGCTAATGTGCCATAATACTTTAAATTGAATAATAATTTCTATGTCGATTACAATACTTATTATAAAGACGGTGTGACAATTACACTTTGCAAAGATTTTCACCAAAGTGATCCAAAAAATAACTATGGAATTCGAAAAACTAAACTTGAAAACGTTTTTGCTTTATTTTAATTGATTTACGTTTTCTAACATTCAATCGTCATTTACTCGAAAACTTTCCTATGTAAGAGGGCAAAATTTTAGTACTGTCTGATAGAGAATTAAACGATCTTTCAGAATCAAGGAAAAAATATGATGTTGCCATTTAAAAAAAAATCGATGACGTTATTACTCGAAAACAAATGACATTTGAAAATCGCATTTTACGCTAAAATATGTATTTTTTAAATTAAAAATCGACCTGTTCGAGGATTTTTCCCAAAAAATAATTGTTTCGTTTTTATTGAATTTATTCCATACTTTTGGCGCATACTGTATTTTTGCTATATAGTATTCTTTTGCATTATCCTTGCACCTTTGTCAGTGGAGACATTCAACTATTATACAGTGTGGAAGAAAAGTATGGTATATTTAAAAAAAATATTCGATGACGTCATCACGCGAAAACTAATGAACGTCGGAAATGCGTTGGTATAGAAAAAAGAATATTTTTAAAAAGCAAAATCGACGGGTCCGAGGAAATTTCATGAAACTTTGTTGTTTTAGATATAATGAATTTATTGCATACTTTTCTTCCACACTGTATGTTTAATTGAATTTACATCGCAAATATAAAAAGCAATTGACAATATCAATCAATCTATACCACAGAATTAAAATAGTTTAAGATGAACATATATGTTTGACGAGATCTTGAACAAATTTTAAACATAAATCTATATTCAATAGCATAGAGTCAATAATATTAATCAATAAAGTCGACTATTGAGAATGCGCCTTTAGGGCGATGACAGACACAACGGTTTGTTCCGCCTCGGCAGCCGAATTGACAAGTTATGGGGGATGACACACACAACGGTTTTCACAGCTAGCGGCGACCATCAACTCTTTCAATAAACAAGGCGGCGAAAACCGCTGTGTTTTGGGGTATCTAGCGCTTAGTAAACAATCTCCTCGGCTGTCAACGCAACTCAAACCGCTGGCTATGTGAAAGCATTGAATAAAGTAATAGTATTCCTTTAGTCAATGGTGAAAGTAATGTCAATTATCTGTGTACATATGGTTAGAACGTTATAAATAGTAACTTGGTGGTACCTAGTCAATATTTTAAAAATACCTTTAAATGGTTATAAAAATATTCCACAAGGTAATTTACTAATTTTAAATAAATAAAGGCAAGAAGTATATGAGTAAATATACTTAACAATTCAGATTATTCTGTACTGCTCTTGAGACAGTCGCATATCATTCCACTCGAAATACCTAATTTAATATAATACCGCCTACTTAGTTAAAGGCCTGCTAGATTATTATCTGATTTTCTTGCTGGTTCTATATTCATTCACGATAACTTGATGTAAATTCTAGCCGACTGGCGTAGGTTTTTTGTCCCCCTAATATTAATGTAGTCACAGTAAAGAGGATTCCTTTTGTGACAATGTCTTGCCGCAACTGCCAGTAAGAAACACGCACCCTTTGAAGGAAAATTCCATAACCTATCGTGGTACGGCAAATGAATCTCGAATATTTACATACAAAGTTAAGATGAGGGCCTAACGAAATAAGCTTGTTGCCTAAAAACTATGTTAAATCTATAATATTAAATTCAGTTTTCTAAAGCCGTTTTGTATTAAAATGTATCTAAGTATTCATATTTGAAGCTTTAAAATTTCAATTATACTAAAATATAATTGAGAGAAGTAAAAGGGTTTAGGTGCACTTTTTAAAAATAAATGGGGAAAGTGGGTACTAATATTATTTGGCAGTAAACAGATTCAATTACATTTCGCCATTATTCTGCCATTTATTAGACAAGAGAAAAACATAATAATAACAACAAATAATTATTGGATTTATTTGGAAGTATATGATTTCAAGTGCACTTAAATTATTTTATCACAAACCTATAACAGTAATAATGTGATTAATTTAGGTGATCGGTGTTTCCTGGAGTGTTTTTAAACACTTTTTAAATATTATTTCAATTTATTTGGTTTACTTTAACTTTTCGACATGTTTATTAGGATGGCCAGGTCGCTGCCTTTATTTTTGGCGTTTGTGGCCTAAATGATTTGGGACGAAGGAGCAATCCCTCTTTGTCCTGCCTAATCGCTGTAGGTCTGTACAGCCTCGCGAAGATGAACTCCATCCGGCGCCGACCCCGACCACATGTATGGCCAGTGTAGGAGATGAGCTCCTGGGATAGTGTATATCGAGGTTGATATCTCGGGGAATTCTGCGTCTCGTAAAAAGGATAGCTGAGCTTTGACTTTTCACCTGTTGCACCAGGTTTCAAGTTAATTTAAAGAATTTTGTAAAAGTGTAGTCGTGAGTGAGAGTTATGTGAGTGGCTTGTGCTGTTATAGTCATGTCGTCGGATAATAAGTATGTCGCTGTTGTATATTGTGCAAAGGTGTGGGAATAGGACGGTACCTGCTTCCATGGGTCCGGTTGTGGAAAAGGTTTGTTGGATTTGGATACGGAATTTTCGGTGGTGGAGGTAAGATATGATTAGTTTGGTAAAGGATATGGGGCAATGAGCATTTTCATCAGTGGGCCTTCATGCCAAACCGTATCGAAGGCTTTGCGACATCTAAGAAGACAGCTCCAGTAAACTGTCTCCTGTTGAAGGCCACCGTAATGTGCTCTATCAAGCGATTTGGTGAGGCGGTGGTGAAGGATAACTTTTTCTGTCACTGCTCATAGCCGGGAGTAGCCTTACGGGCAGGCAGATGGATGGGAAGGTGTGGTCTTTGTTAGGTTTAGGTATGACTATGATGCTTGCTGTTTTTCTGCGTATAGAGAAGTGTTTAAGTCTGAGTATTGCGTTGGTTATGTTTAGTTGGGCCGCCATACCCTTACGTGGTAGTCTTTTTAATGTAATGATATTTATTTGGTCAGATCCGGAAGCTTTTTTGCCGTAGGACCTTCTGAACTTTCCAGAGGCTGTTGTTGTGTGAGTCCAGCGACTTGAAGTGTCTAGCCCACCTTTCCTAGGCCGGCTCGCTCAGGGCTGCCTGCACTGATCTGTTTAATACGTTTAAGTCGTCTGTGTTAGGGAGACGGGTGCGGATAGCAATCCGTTTTTGTCACTGTCTATCTCATATTAGTTGTCTGATGTCCTCTGATAGAATGCCCCTGGGATTTGACAGTCGGGGGACTATTGCCTCTGTCGTGGTTAAAGTCACTGCGTTTTTGATATCTGTTTCTAGGGTAAGGACTGCCGCATCCAGGTCTTAGATGGTTTCAATGACTGGTAGCGTGATGCTTCTTTGCATTTTTGCTCGGAAGCGCTTCCAATCAATGAACCTCCTAGTGAAGGTGCCCTTGTTTCCTTGTCTCCGCCCTAAAACCAGCGTGACCGGATTATGGGCGATAGACCTCTCTTCTAAGCAGAAATCTAAGCAATTAGCGGGTTGGGTTTTAGGATGGCAATGTCTAGTATGTCAAGGAGGCCGGTGGGTCCGTAAAAAGTTCATCTGTTCTTTTAGACTATATTCCCTCCCTTTACCATTCGTTCTACAAAAATTTGAAGCATGATGCCTAATCTTCAAGTGCTATCCAACTGGTATCAGCACCAAATACGGTCAACGACGAAAATGAATAAGAAGACTGCTTGATCATTGAATCCGACTAAACATAATACGTATAACTGCTTATGCAAATCTAGTTTTTATTAGCAAAACGAAATTTTAGAAAACTACTCTGCGCTCTAATGCTCAGACCAACATTGAATTACAGCCTGAGAAACCTACAGCCAAACAGTCATTCGTCAGCGACCCACCAGACATATACCGATTTCGAGCTTATTAGCTCTCATCTGTATACCTTAGATGAAGTAACTGACGAACAGCTTTAGAGAGGTTACTAGAGGTTTTTCAGAGTAGTTGTTTATTGGAATTCCATGTTTGCAACATAACGTTATCGCCGTTTCAATGGTTTCTACGGCGATGTAGAACACTTCTTGTATGTGAGTCTTGTGACTTTTTAGTTCGGCATGGAGTAGCGAATAGCCGCTAGAGCTAGCTCTGCTACTGCGCGTTACTAATGAAATGTGCACTTAAACCCTTTTATTTCTGACCCCCTCAATTATCACCATTGGAAATTATCTTAGACATTTTAATGAAATTGCTAAAATATGAGTTTATTATTACATTAAATTACAATTTTAAAATAAAGACTACCTACTTGCAAATTGAAACAGCGTACAAGAATATAACTTAAAATCTATAATTTCGAGTCAATTGATATTACGATGTTCTGGATGAAATAACATTGTGATGTTTCTGAAATTGAAAAAGTTATCAGAATTTAACTTTAAAAGGGACCTCCAGCCATGTGAGTTCGATTGGTGTTGTTTAGGGACAAAAAAGGTTGACAAGGGAACGATTTAATCGTCGGAAAACATTAGCAAACAAGAAAGTCAAATTGTATCTATACCGGTGGTCCGTTTTTCATTGCAGCTCACCATTGGTATCTTGAAATCGTGAAATATATAGGATGGTTCAAATTAGAAAAAATTGCGTCTTTTATGAACCGTGAAATATATAGGGTGGTTCAAGTTAGAAAAAATAGCGTCTTTTATAACCATTAATATAAACGGATCGGTCAGTGGTCGCGCGGTTTAAGGCGTTAGTACTTGAATCGAGGTGACTAGACGGAGTTGGTTCGATCCCAGCTGCCGGTAGACCGTATATAAGGTATATTCATGGAGAGGATTGGCACCCTCTCTGTGGGTATGGTAGGGTGGAATAATGTTAGCTTGGGTCAATGTGAGAGATTGATGCCGGTTGATATTTGACCACCCCCCTAATTAATGAGGTTTTCCAGGTTTTCCTCATTCCTGCACTGAATAGTGGTTAGGGCCTACCAACGTAAGTCGTTCCTTGGCGCAAATGCGGCCTGCTTAATAATAATATGCCGCCCCCTCTCCCGCACAAGTCTCCGACTTCTGGGCTAATCCCTGTGATTAGAATGAGGGGTAGAGATAGTATTATTATATTATTAAAGCAAAGAAATCGAATGCTGCCGTTGCTTAAATTTTGTGAAAAATCTGAAAAAGCGATTTTAGAAAATGCCATTTAGCATTTTTCATAAATTCACAACAGAAAGAACTCACATTTGGTACAGAGCAAGCAAGAGTTCAAGAACAACTAGATTTTTTATATAAAACAATAAGTTGTTCACATTTTGATATGTTTGTAATTTTATTCTCCATAAGTTACTGTTAAGATCCAATATGGCGCCCATAGAAATAAAAACAAATGAATATTGTATAATCGGAACTAGTGTCTGTAGAAATTTCCACGAAAATTGATTGTTCGTATACTTCTTATCCCTCTATACCAAATTTCAGTTATTTCTGTTGTGACATAATGACGCTATAAGTATAGCTTTTCTTAAAACCGCTATTTTCAGTTTTTTCACAATATTTCTGCAACGCGAGCAGATATCTTAGATTTGTGTTTCAAATTAATTCTGTCTACGTATGCTTTCTTGTATGTGAACAGCATATTGTGTTACAAGGGCAGAAAACGCCAAGCAAGGACTGCTAAAGCGTTTTCTGCATGTGTGTGTGTGACACAACTATTTTTCGCGTACCAAAAAAAAAATCGAAAAATATGACAAAAATCTTTAATTTTATAAATACGGAGAGTTTCGTAGTACTTTTGTACCACTATCTTGACTTTGTAGGTAACAAATTTAGAGAAACATTGCTAGCGTTATATTTTTAGGATTGATATGATTCATTTTTACATATGGTAGGCGTAAATCTATGTAGCAGGGACTACTGCACACAACATATATGAACTTTCGGTATATCTTTCCGCTAGTTGTATTAGTGATTTTTTGTTTGTACTCTTACGAATGGAGAATAATTCAAACTCTACAGCGTGTTCTCAAAATCGTAAATGCCCTAATCTATCAAGTAAGCAATATCGGATGACGACGTGTATGAAGGGTTAAGGACGCAAGACCAAAATATGAGTGTAAGTGATGCGGTTGAAATATGTAGTTCCTTATTAAGAATGCCTGTGAGAAGTGCAATACATAGTGGCAGAGAATATAACTGCGAACCCGAAAATACTGGAAACTCAAGGAAGGAAGAAGATAAAGGTTGATGTTACAAAATACACGAACAATTCATGGTATTTTAAAAATGAGCTTCCGACAATAAGATAATTCAGGTTGCTTTAGATATTTTTATGTATTAACAATATTATTTGAAACTAACTGCTCTGTGGACTAAAGCCCCCCAACCAGCGTTGAATTCCACCCACAATATAGCCCATATATTATTTATTATTAGCTTTTGTAACATTTTTTACTGTATTATATTATATATATTAGCTTAAATCATACAGTATAATTGACATAATACAGTAAAAAAATTCAGGTTGCTATCTCACAGAATTGAACTTTGCCTAGAATCACTAGAAGGATGCATTTGTTAATTATGCATGGCAGGCCATACGATGACAATACCATGGCACTGTTTTGCTACATATGGAACCTAGTACTGTCGTGTATGGATATTGCACTATATAATAACTTTATTCGTAGTACACCAGAATCAGTTTCCAACCGTCAGAAGCATGCGCACTGCATCTAAAACAAAGCAATTGATGGTTGGAAACTATTTCCAACTGTTCTACGAACGGGTCTAATAGCCGACGACAAGTATTAACGTGTGACTGTTATAGTGACAGTGCTAGCAACCAGTAGGGTGTGTATGCAAATAGTACAGTGTATTATGTGTTAAAGGTGTGATATCCGGTAGGTGTAAGTGGGTAGTGGTAGGCTATCGCCGTCTAAGAGGACGGCATTCTACGGGTCAGTATAAACTTTTCAAAGTGAACTACTAAAGCTGTAGATGCAGTCAATGTCAACTCATCTTTGGTAATGTTGTGTTATTTAAATATTTCTTAAGTGGCACGCCTATGGATTCATGCCCTTTGCAACCCTCACCTCCCGTACTCATCCAAGTGCTATGAATGAATTATTCTTTATAATTTTGGATCCCGACTATACTAATGATTAAAAATTATCAATCAGTGAGTCATGCAGCGTCTTATAAGAAGTATTTAATACCTATCTTAGAGATTTTAAAATAATAACATTGTTAACAAGTTGTGGCAAGCGGTTAAAAAATGGTCCATTATTTTGTAATTTTTGTTTTATTGTGTTTTGTTTTGTTACATATTTCACAATTTTATGAGCAAGAACTTATGCAATAAATAAATATTTAGCTCAAGAATATTTTATTTCACGTTTTGGGTAAAATAACCTATAAATAAATAATTTGCGTATTTAAATGGAGTCTATTACCTGGCAAACCAGCTTCAACAGCAGTAAAAACTAGTCTAAATATTTTGTAGATTGTGCCATTTTCGAGAAAAATGGTGGCTACTAGTATAGTATTGCGTTAGTATACCATAGAATTAGTCCGCAGAAGGTATTTTGAAATTAGGAAAAAAAATACCAAGAAAATATCCATTACTTGATTTTGGCGACCGCTGGAGTTTGTTTGCCAGGGTAATAGACGTCAAGTAAAGTTTTGCTCAATATAGGAATGTACGTTTATTCAATATGTAATGAGGACTATCTATATCACCAACGTTTGCTCCTTCCTACCCTTCCAGCAATTTTCAAGTTTCGGCGCCTATGTTGGAATGAAACAAAAAATTTAAATTAATTTTTAATCGCTATATGGGACCCTCTGCTTCTCTAGCAAACGTGATAAACACTCCGCTGCCAAAATTTATTTAAGAACTATATTTAATGTGTTTTTATGTGTCCTTCATTTTATGGCATCTGTCCAAAACACCTTGTACATTTAAATATAAAAACATCTTTAAATAAATAAATGCATGTTTAATAATATAGGTTACAAATATCTCATATCTATACAACGTCAACAATAACTATAAATTTTAACAGATAAAACAATACACGTCTTTTAAGGATAGATATAAAGCAGAAAACAATTATAGTAAAAACGTAAGCCTACATAAGCGGAAAATAAAAATATTCGAAAGGTGTCGAAATGGTTGGAAGAACGAAATGATGCAATTCTTATCAGAAAAAAGTTCTTATGAGGATCCAACCATCTCTGAGACACTGTATGTATATATTGTTCTTATATTTCTCGGAAGTCATTATCTATTTATTACTATCTAACTTTTAACATAGCAAATCTATTACTTATTCTAAGGACATTTAAATGTAATATAAAATAAAGTACAAATCTTAACTTAAAAATCTCCAGGAATCAGTCACTATTGCAAATTATATACATTTATAATAATTATTAATAACGTTTGCGTAAAATAGCTGAGAATCTAGTATAATAATTAATTAATATAGATAGGAGATGCGTCCAATATATATCTGAAAGAATTATAAGTGAAGATATCCTGATATTATGTTATCCATTACATAAGATTTAACTTTTAATACATTCGTTTAAAGAAGTCTAGGAAAAATAGACTGTTTATGTTACATCTATGTAGAATTTAAATTTGTCGAATTAAATTTTTCCGTTGTACAATTACTATGCAACATACTTCAAGCAGCAATATTTTTAGGAAAGAGAAAGCTTCTGGTTTATAGTTATCCAGCTTTCTTCCAAAAATACTACAACGGCACTGGGTTGAGGTTTTCCTGACTCATGTTGTAGTATTTATCATCAACGTGGTCCAGCATGTACATGCTCTTTATGACAACATCCCCGTGGATATAGACGGTGTCAATCTTATTGACTGCACCTCTAAACTTAAACTCTGCAGCTAATTTTCCGTCGACCCAAATAGAGAAATGATCGTGATTCTTCCGAATAGCCACGCTGAAGGCCTCTCCGGGAGTGAAGGGAAACGTAGGGCAGCATTCCTCTTTGCCCCATTTATCAACAAGCCAGTCGTTGCGGATAAAAGATGAGCTAGCTGGAATGTGAAAATATAATTTAAAAAAAATAAGAACTGGTTTTATGATGTTCTGTGTTATCATTTTGGTATTTTATTTTTAAGTTTAATATAAACTCTTTTTAAAATCAGAAATACTTTCATGTGAAGGATGAAAGTGAAGGAAAATTACCCTAATAGCACACGACGTCCATGGACCATAAATGGACATTCGATGGATGTCTGTTCCTGGACATATTTTGATAGAACATACATTGGACATCCGATGGATGTCCTTTATGGGACATATTTTGATAGTACATATGTGGACATCCGATGGATGTCCAGTATTGTACATGTTCTGTTATAATTTGAATTTGCCGCTAAAATTCGTGCAGCGTATGGGTATTGAAAAAAATTGGTCCAGAACCAAGATGTAACGCTAAACTCCAAAGTTTAAACAAACTGTTCTGTTCCCTTTGGTGACGCTGATAAAGTGATAAACGTTGATGAGTAATCTCTATAGAAGAATACCTAAATTAGGAAACCGAAGCAATATAAATCACATTTTGTAAGTAAAGTTGTATTTTCTACTTTAAGTCTATTTATAAATAATTGAATTATTTGTTGGTTAGATTAAATTCATAACATCTTTATGTAGACAATTATGTCACATGATATTTATGTACCAACAATCGACATCAGTCATTTTCGCTTTTAGTTAAAGAAGTTTTCATTTTCACTCTAGTTGTTAAGTTCTCGTCTTTAGCTATTCTAGGCTAAGTTGAGTAATGTAATTATATGGTTTTGTTCTTATTACTTGTTACGTGTTATATAGTTGTTTTATTTGTATCTCTTAATTTATTCATGTAATTATTAGAGAAACAATAAATACATATTATCAAAATGTATTTCTATAGCTCCAATGCATACTTCCATTAAATGTCCAAAACAGGACATCCGTGGGTACCACAAATTTGGTACAGAGGCGGACATCTGTGGGTCCGAAAGTGGTACAGTAGTGGACGTCCCTGGGTTGTACAAAGTTGTGACATTTGTGCGTCCGTGGGACTTCCAATGGACCTCCATCGAACAAAAAAACGGACGTCCACTGGATGTCCGGACTTCCGACTTTGGACATCCTTTGGATGTTCATAGAACGTCCTTGTGCTATTAGGGTAGAAGATTGTTGTAATTAGTAAAACAGTTTTCTAGATTTTCCAGTGAAATTACTGCATAATCTAGGAAAATGATGCACAAATTTTATAATATTTAGAAAAAATCTCTTGTAGTTAAGAAGTCTCATCTTTAGAAACTGAATTAATTTTTCCCACATACTTTTATTTCTAAAATATGTTAGATAAAAATTAAATAGCTATTTTCCATACAAGTTGCGAAATATTGGTGTTTTCGCGTGACTGCGACATGAACCCGTTAAGCGCGCAAAACAACTATTTTGCAACATGTATCGAACAAGATTTTTTGTAAAACCGTCAAATAAATATTCAAAATAGTTTTGACACAATCTCCGATTGCATTTGCTATTATTACCGCTAGACTATTCTATTTAAACAACTTTAACTATGATGCCTATAAGGTTGTTGCTATGGAGCAGTTGCTATTGTGCGATGTTTACAAACTATACAAATATTTTTTTTAATTCTGAAATTTGTGAACGTTTGTGAACGTTAAACCCCAATAATTAAACTCGGTATTAATTCTCCATAAAACTTCAGTATATGTGACGCAGATTCTAGAGATACTGAAAATTCTGAAATGATTCGTCAGAAATCGAAGTAACTGTACCAAAAAACGTATGCAAAATTTGATTTAGGTGTGCCGAAAAAATGGAATGTAACATTTCGGAGAAAGTTATTCTAGAGTACTTGTCCCAGTTATCTTTAAAATGTGCACTCTACATTATGGAGTAATTATTCCATGCTGCGAACTACAATTTATTTGAATTAAAATATGGATATTAATAAATATACCAATGTTATTGATTTCGTCAAAAGAAAATCAAGTGGTTATATAGACCCAGAAAATCCAGAATATTTTCCAAGAAACAGGTTGAAAGGTTTATCAAAGAGGCAGATGATGAAAAGTACTTATTCCAAAAAGTTGTGTTGATTGTTGGTATATTTGGAGCCTGTAGGAGAGAAGAATTAACTTATTTACGTACAGAGAACATTGAAGATGCTAAGTCGTTCATTAAAGTGACTATTCCCAATACCAAAACTAATGTTCCTAGACAATACCAGATGGAGATTGATTTTTGGAGATTTCCGTAAATATGCAAGTCTATATCCATCCTCTATTGATCGCAATCGATTTTTTATCACGTACAGGAATTCAAAATGCTCTACACAAGCAGTGGATATAAACAGATTGCCGAGTTTCTTAGTACCCAATGCTACAGAGTATACTGGGCACTGAGAACCTTTCTTGCAGATGCACGAGCCAACATTGATAGTCAAGAGACACGGAGGTTGGTGTTCAATTTCGAAAATTCTCAGGGAGAAAGAAAATACTACTTTAATTCCATAAACTCAGAGTATCAGCAGCACAGGGATCCAGGTATTATCTTCTTCCAATATTGAAGTTATAGGAAGTGAAGAAAAAATGTATGTGTGAAATAATTTAAAATTCAGTTATTTTACTTTTATGCAGATGAGCGTAAAAATGTTTTAAGCACAGGTGTTTGTAGACACAAAATTTTATAAAATATGAGATACTACAAACAAAATTTTGTACAAACTTTCTGCTTTTATAGCAAATGTATGGACAACTTAAAACTAAGTAAATCAGAAAATTATTTACGTTTCACTGTAGTGTTTGAAAAAATCTCAAATTTTAAGTCAATATTCTTCAATGTGAAGAAGAAATTCGGATCTGGCAACACTGATATCAGTGTGTTCAATACATTCCATTCCACAGGTCAGAGGACATAGAGTACGAGGCCGAAGCGTGTTCATAATATGGCCCGGACCTGTGATTTGTAATTTTTTTATAAAATATTTTTAACATAAATAAATCTCGCAATCGACCTATAGTGTTCTATATTATTTCATTTGCCAGCAGAAATTTAGGAATAAAAGAATTTTGATAAATTATCTACCTAAAATAGGTAATTAAAACATAAAGACTTATTTATATTAATAATTCTACACGTTCCTGTGTTCTTCGTTGTAACTGTCATCTCCTTTGATCATTTTCTGACATATATAAGATGATGGGTGGGTGGATCACATATTATTGCAAACCGGACTTTGTTTTTATTTAATGCATCTTATTTGTCTACATAACTAGACTTTTGTTAATTTATTTTTCCCACTGGATTGAAAGTTTTTTTATACGGTCATCAAAATATTAAATTGAACATATCCGCGTCCTTCCATTTCTTCTTCGAGTGATATAAACAAATCACTGTCACATGGTGACAAATCTGGGCTACATGGCTAATATTCGAGTGTTTGGATTTTATTCGAGTTTTTTTTTTTGTGATAAAGCAGTTGTGTGTGGCCGAGTATTGTATAAATAAATAATTACACTTCGGTTAGGCACGTCTCTTCTTTTTGCCGAAAGGCAAAGTTGAGCAATATGCCTCTGCACAACAAAAAAAAAACCAATGATATGAACTTTCTCTGCACAAAGACAAGTTTTGGCTTTTCAAAGTGGTGCTTCTCTTGGTCGTCCCCACTCTAAGGTTGCTTGTTTTGATTCCGAAGTGTAACGCTGCGTTCACGCCAGATCGTAGGTGGCAATGTTCGATAGTGCGTTATAAGGCTTTCTCAAACGTCAAAGACGGAAGAACTTTCCCATCCGGAGACAACAAACCCATCTTGCTTAGACTTTTCGATAATCCAAGTCATCGGAAATGATTGATTGAGCACTACAGCAAATTCCCATCCTTTTTATACACCGTTTACTTTCAATCAGATCAAGGATCGCACGATTTTTCGGCGCATAGATGCTTCTTCGGGATTGGGATCTACTTACTTAAAATTTCTTATGCCAGTTACAGACTTGAAACTGTGATAGGGTTTTGTTGACAAAATGTATATAGTTAGTCGTAATGTCTTGTTTCAACAGACGTGTATTCTTCCTGCTCAGACATGGTGCTCCTATTGACAGTGAATTGATGTTGGCGAAACGCGTGATTCCCTTTCTTATAAAATTCCTACCATCACGCCACTCGCTTCACCTATAGTTGACTTCCAAAATTGACTGACTCATGTTATAAACCTGCTCACAATTTATAGCAGTTAACATAAAGAAATATACATGCAGCCCGTATGTTTTTCTTACAAAATCGTGTGCCGCATATCTCTGAGAGCGTACCCGGTTACACAGCTTCTGCTACGCATGCGTTGCAGTAAGTACGCATGCGCTGCTGTATTTGATTTGCTGCGACGAATTGTCGGATCCAACTGTTTCATAGCTATATCGTTCGGGCGGGCAAAATTTCGGGTATATCTTTTCGCTAATTTAATTATGAATGTAATTAATTTTATTAGTGATTTGATCGAAGTGAGGAATATCGGTTGATGACATGTATGAAGAGTTTAAAGCGTGAGGTCAAAGTATGAGTGTAAGTGATGTTGAAATATGTATTTCATTAACAAAATTGTACGTGAATAGCATATGTGTGCAAATAAAAAAGTGGTAAAGTACAACTGTGAAACGAAAAGTGATGGAAACTCGCGGAAGGAAGATTGTAATTTTAAAATGAGTTTTCGACAAAAAAAAATCGATTGCTATATCTTACTTAGTCCGTATAAATGAAATCGAAAAGGGTATACTGATAGAAAGGACGAAATAGTAATATGGCGAAGAAACAATTTAAAATAAATATTAAAAAATAAGAATCTGGATCAAAGAATATATTAAATTTTAACGAAACATGGACGTATGAAGGTCATACGGAAAGCAGTACGATATGATATAATAAGTGTTAATGTGTGACCGTTATAGTGACAGTGCTGGCAACCAATAGTAAATACTGTATATGTATTCTAAAGCCTTTTGTCCTTTTGAATGCGGAATTCGCAAATATTTGCGCGATTTATTTAAAGGTGGAAAAATCTCTATTTGTAATAAATTTTGTCAACTATTTATAATATTTTCTATCTTGTTCATCATGAAACTGCCATGGTAGATTATCAGAAGCTCACAACAAATTTATTACACAACATAATAATGAAAGGGGCTATAATATTTGTAGTGTTTGACAGTTTTGCAAATTGCAATTGTCAAAAGTTGAGATTTTCCCACTATAAATAATTAAAACAGAAGTTGCAAAATTCGTGCAAAAATCCGTGAATTTCGCGTCTATGAGGACAAGGCTTAAGTGTGATATCCGCGGAGTGCACATCAGGTAGGTGTAAGTGGGTGGTAATAATTGATGTTATGTAATGTAATTATTTTTGTCATTTTTGTATATTTTTTTATATCAGATCGCATTCAAATTTAGTACGCCTATGAAATGTTGCTCCTCGTACGCTTCTCCCGTAGCGCTTGTCTACAAGCTAGCGATTAGTCACTGTCTACAATTTTGGCCGCCGACTATAGCGAACGTTAAAGTACAAATTCCTGTTTATATTTGATCCTCTATTGTATTTGAGTTTTAATGAGACAAATCCAAATAAAAGGAAATCAAATAATGTAGACCAAATACTTGATTTCCATCTTTCTCATACATAGAAGGATATTAATTAAAAGAAACGCCGTTTCCAATAACATCTACAGTAATATTTCGACATTTTTATTTCGTTGTATGTTAAACTGTTAGATTGCACATAATATGAGCAATACCTGAATAAAAAAGATGTGAAAATTTTGACTATGGTTTGCTTCTTAATAAATTTAAAGTATTGCGAGCTTTGGTGTATCTAATAACTAGTTTTTCAAACGTAGCTCTTCGTGAGGTCATTATTTGTTCAGTATCATGGTTTCAAGTCTGTCAGTTCTATTAAGTCAGAGTTCCGCAGGGACCTGTCCTAGATCTCCTTCTTTTTAACTTGTTTGTGAATAACGTTTGCCTTGAAATTAATTCAAAAGTTCTTTTATATGTCTATGATCATAAACTGTTGCGCGAAATCACCTCCCTCAATGACTGTTTAATCCTTCAAGACGATATTAATAAATTGATTCATTGGTGTGACATCAATATCTTAAATCTTAACATTCCTAAAGAAAACATTAACTGATTTTGCCTTTAATATTAATGACATTAACCTGAACAGATGTTCCCAATTTATTGACCTTGGAATAGTATTTGATTAACGTCCTCTTACTACACGACGAGCTCCTTAGGCTTAAGTTAGAGTATGCTAGTGTTGTTTGAAATCCTGGTTATATTTTATATGTAAAAATATATTGAGTCCATCCAAAGACGTTCTGTGAAATACTTACTGTTTTCTGGTATCTATCAATGTGTTTTCAGGAAGTGCTAAACAATAGGTTTAATGTACTTATATTTGTTAGAAACACGCCAAAACATTATGAAATTTTATTTTTAAGTATATAAAATATTAATTAATATCATTTTTCTTCAGTGTTAGAACCAAATATTTTCCATTTTTACTACACAAAAAAATACTTAAAATTTTGAAAATAAGTAACGGCTATAGGATAAACCACATTATTATAAGAAAAGTATATACATGTCATACCTATCGAAATAGAATAGCTATAAAAGGAAGTTATTTCAAAACACTTATAAAAGCTTCTTGATAAATACCTTGTTAAACCAGTTTGTTGTCATAAAAACTGAATATAAATCACGTTAGCAAACATTTATTATCATCAAAATAACAATGTCATCGATTCGTAAGGCCGATTTCCCAAAGATTTCTGTTTCTACCATCAAACCGCAATCGTCTCAATTAAGGTTGTTTATAGGCTAGAAACTTGACCGTTATTAGACGGCGTCCAGACAAATCTTGAACCCTATCCCCTTAAATCACCAAAGTTTGATACTAACGATTACGTTTAGGTCATTAGGTTAACGGTCATCAAGATTTACTTACTGAATCTGGGATTTAAATGCAGCGGTATGATGGGATGGGGCCACAACTGCGATCCTTCCTGTAAATTGATGTAGAACGAGGAGGGTAGAATTTTCACCCGACCAGAAATTTCCAATTGCCAGTCTTTTTTAAATCCTTGTGGTAATTTTGCTGTCACTGGAACGTCCTGAAATTAATTTGTATGCATTTTTGTGAAGAAATTTTTATAAAATGTGATGTAGCATTTGCAAGCACAAGAAACCAATCAAAAAGCAGGTCATTCCATTGACTAGGTATTCTTGACAACAAAATATAACGATTTACCCTACTTACAGAGTATAAAAAAATGATACAAGGTGTTGAAGTTGAACTTTTAAAATTGGTTTTCCTCAATAACTTTGTTAATTGTTCACGTGTTAGTTTGAAATTTAATAGAGATATTTCTTGTGGTTGACCAAATCTTTAAAGGTATTATTATAAACCAAGAAACAAACAAACAAAACAAAAGCAAACGTAGAAACTGGATGGAACAGGGTACTTGTAAAATTTTATTTAGAATATTTTATTACTCTTGATAACTTTCCCAAAACTCTTCATTTTCGAAATAAATTCGATTTTTAAAAGTCATCGAATGTTAAAGAAATAATTTTAAATTTAAATTTCCAAAGGAACCCCCGAATGAACAATGTGTAGGTAATTTACAGAGGTGTGCTAACTGATTTTATGCAGTGCCTCTGAACATAGCGCTAATTAGATTTATCAGCTTTATGCAAGCAAATGTTTGCAATTACATGGGTACATGTAATTTGATGTACTAATAAAATTTAAAACAGATCATTTAAACACACTTATACACTAAAATTTAATTTATCATAGCAATATTAACATTTTAATTCACTGAAACCTGTGGTTTTTACCAAAGCTATTCAGTTGCATTTTCATACACACACAAATTGAACTGAAATCCAATGGACCCAAATTAGGGTAGTGTGGTGGCCACTGAATAGTTGCCTCTTTTCCATTTTAATTTTTCTTAGTAAATAAAATTGTTTGCGTAAAAATGATGAGGCTGGATAACCCTGTGTATAATCAATTATCAGATATTTATAACCTCGGTAAATTATTTACATATTGTTCGCCGGGTGTTCCTTTAGAATTTGAAATTTAGAAATGTTCCATGACTTTCAAAAATCGGTATTATCATGATCCAAAAAAATATATTCCTCTACGACATTGTAAAATATTTGTCCATGGTCGTACGTCACAAAAAATTGAAGACACAAAGTACCCATTTTCCACGTTTGATTTTCAGGTGTCTTTTATAATAATACCTACCTTTGAGGATTTGGATAACCACAAGGAGTATCTCAAACCTATATATGAAGAATTGACAAAGTTATTGTGAAAAAAAAACCATTTTAAAAGTTGCACTTCAACATCCTGTATCATAGGTAAGTGGAGTTAAATCGTCATATTTTGTCGCAGTTAATGGGATGACGTGCTTTTTTGTTACACCCTGTATATTTGCCTGTGTGCATGCATGCTGGGTTATTTCCATGGCATATACAGATTTATATCTAGGTAACTGAGGGAACAAGAAAATAAAATCATTTAAGTTTCATACAGGATGCTTCTGCAATAAGTTTGTTCATTTGCAGAGGTATAATAGAGAACACGGTAATCAACAATTTTCATTATCAACATGTGGTCTAAATCACGTGTGTTTACAATGCGCAATCATGTATCGCGTTGTTTTATTTCAAAATGTCTTATATTAACTAAGACTTAGCAGTTATGTGTCAATGAATGGGGGGGTAATTTACAAGTTCTTATGACTTATCGTTTATTCGAATCAACATCGAATTCTAGTACAGAGCCAAATGTTTAAAGACTGCAGACACCGATAGAATGAATCCAGTATATGAAGGTCATGGGCAAGGAAGACCGCAACGTGTCTTAAATAAAAAGCAGAAGTTTGTTGTAGTGGTAGTATTTTTATAACAGAAATACTTTATATGGAGCCTCCTACAAAATAACTCGTAAGTGATATTTAGTTTTAGAAAAATGTCATAATATTGTCAGAACAATCTAAATATAATAATAACAATAATTTGTCTTTATTGGACATATATAATAATAAACAAACTCAAACAATAGTTGGCGCCATTCGACTCTTCAGCCGCTCTTCCACGTAACCAACAAAAATAGAAAATAATACATAGCATAAATGAACCGAGTATATAGTAAAAAGTATATAAGCAAATATAGATACGAAATGAAAACAGCCATGAACATTTATCTTTTACTCAACAGTAAAGCCCTGACGTGCTTACGAAATGTAGTTATTGTATTGATCGATTTAGTATCTGATGGTAGTTGATTGAAAATCTTAGTAGCATTATATGTAAACGAGTTACAGAATTGAGCAGTATTATGTTTAGGCACTGTGTATAACCCACAATAACGAGTAATACAGTCGTGTATATCCTCACCCTTTGTTAGCTTGTTAAAAAGATATTTAGGGGATTGAAATTGATTAAGTTTAAATGAAAGCCATATGGTATTTAAATCTTTCAGACAAATTCAGCCACCTGGTTTCCTGAAATTTAATGGAGATGTGATCATATTTACGAAGGCCATAAGTATATCTAACGCAAGAATTTTGAATTTTCTGTAATGACATTTTATCCGAACTAAGTAAAGCAGGCCAGTAAACAACATCACAATAAGCGAGATGGGAAAGCACTAATGACTCACACAGTAATGCCTTAACATCCCTGTCCAGAACATCATTATGGAGATAGAGCAGTTTTAGTTTGCCAAAACTCTTTTTTATCATATGCTGAACATGCGATCTAAATCTTAAATCACAGTCAATATACAGTCCCAAGTTTCTACAATTATCTGAGGGTTACACAATATTGTTATTTAATGTAATTTTAAAGTTAGGATTGTCAATGATACTTTGTCTATCCTTACCGAATACTAAAAGTTCAGTTTTCTTTTCATTAAGAACTAGACTATGAGCACAAGCTACTTGAGAAAATGTTTCTAGGTCTTCATTTACATTAGTTAAGGCCAAATCGAGGTCAGATATAGGAAAGGAATATAATAATTGCGTGTCATCCGCATACTGGTGTATATAGCAATGTTTATGACTCCAAAAATCTGCTGTGTTAATGGAAAAATGAATCGGCCCCAAAACGCTACCCTGTGGAACACCTCTTGTTATGGGCTTGTATTGTGATAACTTATTATTAATCATGACACATTGCTGCCTATTAGACAAATAACTTTTAAAAAATGAAAGGGCAGTAGCACTTACACCAAAATATCTCAATTTACTACATAAAATAGAATGATCTAACGTATCAAACGCCTTACTTAAATCTAAAAGAATTAAAAATGTATTTTCTCTTCTATCTCTACTCCTAAATAATTCATCAGTTACATCCAAAAGGGCAGTTGTTGTACTGTGGTTTTGTCGAAAACCAGACTGATGACAAGGCAAAATCTCATTGTTTTCAAGTAATTATTTAATTCTTTAAATATGAAAACAGATTTTTCAAAGCAATTGAAAGTAGATAGGTACCACTATTCTATAGCTCAAATATTTATTCTTGGCGATTTTGAAATATTTTTATAAATTAAACGTAAACTCAACATGATATATATTAAAATTTGGTACTTCCAACTTTTGAAATAGATATGTTATCAACTGTAAATGTTGTTGGAAATATTTTGTTGACAAATCTTCTGTATTATTAACATTTTGAATATCACTACTATAAATTGTGACCAGTTTACTTACAAAACATCCATATGATGATACATATCTAAAAAATGTTGCCAATCAGCCTTAAAGAAAAGGAGTGGAACATGCTCTGAGTAATTTATTTTCTAAGCATAAATAATAAAATTAGTCGCACAATTCACAAATTATCAAACTTTTTGTTAAAAACACATCCAGTTATGACTTACATCATCTGCAGTGTCTAAATCAGAACTGCTAATATTCTGAAAGAGAAAGGGTCTTAATGTAGTAACGTTATCAATACCAAATACTGAAAGAAACATGCCAGTTAATAATTTCTCATTTTCCTAGATGGAGCAAATAAGAAAAAAGTTAAAATATTATGCCTAGAGCAATTAATTGTTGTCTTATTTTTTTTTTGTGAGAAATGACATAACGATTAATAACTTTGATATTTTAGAAAATCATATAGTGTGATGCTGGCAACAAACTATGTGTGACTTCGTGATTCACGTGAAGCGTGATTTATAAGGAATTTGTGTGTGGTGAGTTATGAACCGATTTTTAACGAACGAAGAACAAAGTAGCAAGAAATCTGAAACTATCGCGCTAATTCTTTTTCTTGACTAAATTGTGTTACTAAAAATAGTTTTAATACATATATTTTTTTTGTTCAGGAAAAAAACATCTGATTACAAGTTCAACTTCACGCAATACCGTGATTTCGTCAACAAAACTTTGATAACAATAATTAAGGAAAAATGCAAAAAAAAATTACGTATAAAAAATCATATCGAGAAAAAAGAATTTAATTTTGCACAACTAAAAGCAAAAATATGCAAGTTATTCTATTTGAAAAAAGCAAATTGTTGGCAATTGAAATTGATAAAACTTAACTGAAAATGATGCAGTTGACTTGATGTAGTGTTTTAGAATTGCAAATTAACTACAAAAGGGAAACACAAGATTTCATGATATACCAAATATTAGATGCCTGAAAGTAACATCAAAAAAGTTACGAGATTCCTATAAACCTCAAAAATTGTCATATTTTAATGTCAAATAACTGGATTTATAGTCCAAGCGTCGGAGATTATGTTGGCTGTAAAATTCTTACTGAAGGTTTTCTTTTTTCTATCGCGTTTTATGGGTACCAAAATTCGATATGCAATATACTTCAGTAGTCCAGTAACCATATACATCAGACTATGCGTCAGATCCAGTAGATTTGATGTTTTGCTAAGATGTTTATGGTGTTGGTCCAATGAATAATCAAAATTTTCGACCTCAAGCGCCGAACACAACATTGCCAAAAATCCAAAAAACCCAGATATTTTCTATATTTCTTCAGTTTTTGGCGATTTTAACTTTGGAGCACTAGTTTTTATGATAATAACTACGAGTACATTTTCAAAGTACAATAAATTGTAGGTACGTTTGTAGGTTTATCAATTTTTTTGAATACGCAAGTTTTTAGCAATATTTTGATGTTCTGTAGGAAATTGTAACCTTCTATAGTCTGTTTGGAAATGAAAGAGAGTAATAAAACCCCGAGATAAGAACCGGCCATGGGCGTGCGAAATATTTTTCGTTTCAGGTAATTATCGGGTAACACTAATGCTAACAGTTAATAGGTGTACATTAGTATATTTTACTGGATACATTATAGGGCAGGAGCCAGTGTATTGTGACAGATCAATCCAGTCTTAGAGTTGAATATACGTGTGCACTAGCACAGTGCAGTAGAGTAAAATTTGACTTGTGTTTAGTGACTATTGTACCGGTGGATATAATATTGTTTGGGTAAAATGTCGAGCTTATCAGATTACGTACCTGCTAAACGATGTGAAAAGATGTGCGCTGTCTCAGAATGAGAAGATTATTATATTAAATGTATTTAATACATTGAAACACCAAAATCCTACCAACAGTGTTGACGACATCGTGGAAAAGTGTTCTAAAGTGACAGGGATTGGAAAATCGACTATCTACAGACTTTTAGAGGAAACAAAAAATGAACAAGATACTGTAAATCCCCCAAAATCATCTACAGGGAGGTCAAAAGTCGTTATAGATGATTTCTTCAAAAATGTCATTCGCAGAAAAGTACACTGATTTTATTTTAAAAATGAAATACCAACGCTAAACAAAATTTTAAGTGAACTTTCAGAGGACAACGATTTGCCAACATCAGTAGAAGCAAATTATGGGCCGTCTTACGAGAGTTGAATTTTTGCTGGGAAAAGCAGAACAGGAAGTCAGTTCTTATCGATAAAGATGAAATTATTTGTTAGCGAAGATCCTACTTAAGATCAATTAGAAAATTCCGTGACGAAGGGAGGTATATTTATTCTAGACGAAACTTGGGTGAACGAGGGATATACTGTAACAAAAGTATGACAAGATAAAAATGTAAAAAGTTTTCGACAAGCATTTTTGGATGGACTTTCAACAGGGTTCAAGGCACCTTCAGGTAAAGGGCGAAGATTAATACTGACACATATAGGTAGTGTCATGAAAATTTTGTTAAAAAATTCCGACGAGTAACTGCAAATAACTAGCAAAGATGTATACATCATGTACAAAAAGAAGAGGAGAAAATGTGGGAACTCGATAATTTAATTGACGTTACTGTGGAACCTATCGGTATCAATCTAGGAGCCGAAGATAATTCATCGGAATATTCAGAGGATGAATTTTAGTATACCTACTTTTTTATTTTCTTTATTGTACATTTATACAACACTACATTTACTGACCATAATTTGAAATTTCAAAATACATATATTTTTGTGTGGAATAAAAGTCTATTCATTAAATTTAAATAAATATTTTGATAATAATTTTATTTAAATTACTAAAAACCCTCTTAACCCGGTTATAATGCTTAAAGTAGCTTCATGTTTTGAAATGCTGTTTTTATATCGCTTACTTATAAGAGAAATGGACCGAGAAATTGAAGCGGCATAGACAAAGACGGATTGTCGGGGATTAAATTTTAGCTACCTGCTACAATTTAGTACGGTTCGGTCACACAAAGTTTTTTTAAAAGTGCACCTCATCTATACCGGTAATACATAATATACAAATATTGCATATAAGCACCAGTACTACATTTATTTACGATTTGCATACATAATAAGCTTTTATTACTCTCTTCCATTTCTAAACAGTCTACAGGCCTATTTTCTTCGGGAAATACTTTTGGACTTTTTCACCAACTCTGTAAGGTCGCTTACACTCTACGTGAATTTTGAGTTTTAGGTATGACCTCTGTAAGAATTCGAGATCTCGAAGTAGCGACACTTTTCTAACATAAGCATATCTTCGTTTAAAAGTGTATTCATCATAACGCGATTTTGCAATTTTTGTCAGATACGATACTTCGTGGAATTATTATTATTATTAGGTAATATGGTTTTGCTCCTTTTACTTATTATATGGAGATGTTATGAAGGAAAATAAGAATTATGAATAATTATTTCAATTTCAAAAAAATTAAAATATACTTTATTGTAATTCGGCGAGAAATAGAAGAAAGGAAAGAACATTTATTGTGTTGATTGTGATTAGAAAATCAAAAATTAAACATTTGGAAAAATAATATAAACTAATTATCTAGGTATACTATAAAGTTCAATTTTAGTTTAATTGATTTTCTACTCAATACAATACGTGTTCTTTGTTTTTTTGTCTTGTGTATTTTAATTTTGAATAAATTTTTTGAAATAAAAATATTCACAATTCTCCTTTTCTTTCATAACATTTCCACACAATAAGTAACACGAGTAAGCAGGCCCGAAGGAAATAGACATACAGGGTCGAAATTCCTACAGAACAACAAAATATTCTTACACACTTCGGAAAAATTAATAAATTTTCGAAAGCTGTACTTCGGAAACTAATAGGTTTACAGAGATGGTTCTAGACACAAATTGTTAGAAATGTATTTTGAAAACGTACTCGTAGTTGTAATCGAAAAAACTAGAGCTTCACCTAAAACTGAAGAAAGGTAGAAAAGTTTTTTGGATTTTTGACAATGTTGCGTTCGGCGCTCTAGGTCGAAAACTTGAATTATTCATTGGGAGAACATCACAAATAACTCAGCAAAAAAATTAGAACTGCCGAAATTAACAAAAGGTCCCCTTTTCATGTGATAAGGTCACTGGACTAACTTTTTGATCCACTGGGAGGGAAGTTTTAACATTTTTCGCCAAAATCTTCGAAAGTATAAATTTTAGGGAAAAAAAATTTATACAAAAATATTCCTCACTAAACTCTTTACAAATATTTCTGTACAGTTTGTTTAATTGCGATAATAGTTTCTAAGCTATAACTCTGTGAAGGGGCCCGACGCTCCAACTCACGTGCTACACCAGTACAATACCTCGATTGTTCGGAACCAATAAGTCTCGAAATCATCACCGAACGACGTTTATTATGAAAAAATTGATGTAAATAGAAACATTTTTCACATTTTGACACTGAATGAATTACTTCTTTTTCGATGAAAAAATATATAAAGCAGAGATGCCACAGAATAGATTATGGAAGCAAATTATAACTGAACGAAATCAAATGGAATAATTAAATAGTTTTTCAGATTTATATTATACCGGGTGTTCCCTCTAAGACTTTCAGTGCGAATATCTCAGAAACCAGCATAGTCAGTGCGACGAAATTTGGTATACAGACACTAGATGGCGCGTAGAATCTGATGATAAATTCTTATACAGGGTGTTCCATTTTCCAAGATATCGATTTAATTTTGATTTTTTGGTTGTTAGCCATGCTAAAACTTATGGTTAAATTGAAATATACTTAATTATGACCACAAATGGTTAAATAAACATTCAAACATTTCAAACTTTAACATAAAAAATTGCCTCCAAAAAGTACCCAAATTTCATTGTTTTGTCATGTAAAACGTGCATAGCCTTGAGCCAGACTTACACAGAAGAAACTAACATCGCTAAACGTCAAAACTATGAATTGTCATTGAATTGTCAAATATTAATGGCATAAAGTATTTTATTTTACAGAAATAACGCTAAATAATGTATTTAATGCAATTTACGTATGCACAATGGTGTTATTGAGACTTGTCGATAAAAGTTGAACTTAAGTTGAACCTTTTGGAGCATTGGGGTGGCTGTGTCGGTGCAGTCTACCGCTACAGCTAGGGTTACAGTGTGAATATTGTAAAATATCTGTGGATATTTTAAATTGTTCCATTATAATGTAATAAAACTTCAGTAAATTGTTTTTATGTTACTACAGTGTACATAATAATTAGGTACCCGTATTTTTATCACAAAATAATTTACAAAATTGTGTAAGTACCTAAAGAATACCTCTCTTTTCCAACTGCTGTAATTATTAATTACTTATTTAGCAACAACTAAATTCGAACAAAACGATTCCTAAAACTTTTTTATTATAATGTGAACGTGTTTGTCGTTGAAAGTCAGATTGGAACCTACTCCAGACCCACAAAGAAATGTTACGAAAGCATAACCTAGAAATTATTGAGATTACTTCTGCTTGTGTCCACATATTTCAGCAGTTCAGCACTTTACTTATGTTCCTGAGATACAATATGTTTAAGAAGAACTCTACATCTGTAAATAGTAAACAATGAACTACAATGTTTGTATTTCATATGATACAGAACTAAAATAAAGCAACTGGTTTTTGCTAGGAAGAATCACCTGCAAACGTACTATACCCAGTAGGTACCTATTAAATAGTCATTTAAAGCTAGATAATAATTTGTAATTGTTGTTTTTATCTTTCAGTTATGTGTGAGTAGTGAGTGCCAGACTGCCACCAGAAAGAATAAGCGAAAAATATTATAGACATTTTCTTGAAATAATTGAAAACATGGAATGATGGATAAGGATAATATTATAAAGAAGTCTCTAACTCACTTTGAAAAGTATTCTAGAAGACATTAAATTCAGTTGTCTGTCGTGGGTTTTAAAATTTCTAAACGAATAAATTTAAGAAAAATAAACTAATTTCATAATTCTATGTACAGTATGAAAACATCTCGTTAGAATATCTTAAAAATGTTGAAAGCTAACTGTTGTTACAATATACACAACATAATGTAATAAGGTTGGTATCGAACAATGAAATGGCAAGATTTGTTTGTAATCGTACATGCATGACCATCCCTCAGATTGAACGTTGCTCTGTAATAGAAATTAGAATACAGAATAACTGTTTAATATCAAACCAGATGTAATAATGTAGATACTTAATGTAATTTTATTTTATTGTTAATAAATTAAAGTCTGTATTTGTTGTTTTTATGACAATTATTATGTCAATTTATGACAATTATGACATTTTTTATGACAAGATAAAAAAATTTCGTGACTTTTTTTATCAGAACGTGTTCATAATTAAAAATATTTCAATTTAAATACAAATTTTGCTGAGGTTCGCTACCAAAAAATCGAAATTAAATCCATTTTCTGCAAAACCGAACACCCTGTATAAAAACTAATGCCATCATCGAATTCTACGCGCCATCTAGTGTCTGTATACCAAATTTTGCCACACTGGCTATGATGGTTTCTGAGATATTCACACTGAAAGTCTTAGAGGGAACACCCGGTATACTGTTTTGTTTGCTCATGTCATACTCATCAAGGTGACGTGTAGTTGGTAGCTCACAGTCTCGATTGCCATTGTCCCAATATAAACTGATCTTTTTAGTGAAGAATTTAATTAGAATTTTTTCTGAATTCTGTTTTTATTTGTATAAACAGTATGCACATCAAATTTTGGTGCCAATTTTAAATTTTCCTCTCCTCAAGTAATCAAAAGTAAATAACTCCGAATGATTTTCAATCTCTGACGCCTGGATTATAGGTACAGAAATATGCTACATGGTTCCGATTCAAAATTTCATGATCTTTCCAAAAATATAAGAATATATATAGTAGAATATAGTATTTTTGAAATAAGAAAATTGTAGATTACTTTCGATATTTCCGAAAGTAGCCGAAAGTTAAAAATATTTCCTTTAACTCTTATATTATGTATATTATTCGCTTCAAAGTTCCACCCGGATCATCATCATTTTTATTAAGTATTCAAAGTGGTCCCCGAGTAGTTTTGAAGTCGCAACCATTGATCCACCCTCCATTTTACTACATTAAAAAATATATTCCTTAAAGAGGTATCATTATCTACAGACACACCCCAAGACGACATTTACAGAACCAGAAAATAAACAAAAGGCAAAATGGCTTTCCGAACCCCCTTCCCCTATAAAATAAATCTCCTTTAGGGCACTTTAGAAATAAAGCGATCATTACCAACTGCTGAACGGTATCCTTGTTCTGGCCATCTCCCGTGGGGACAGTGTAAGGCGCGTTCTGCGGCCCGATCTGGGGATAAATCTCGACTGTCGCAAGCTGGACATACTCCACGTCGACTGCACCTTCCACCATGAGAGTGGTGACTTTCGAGATGTTGATACGGTAAGCGAAGGCGCACAGATGTTTGCCGTTTATAGATAACAAAAATTCCGCTTCTGTAACGACAATGTCGAGGTTGAACTTCTTATTCCTGTACAGTTCGTACTTGGCTATGGAGGTTGTCTCTTCGGCTCCCCATTTGCCTTGGATACGAGCATTTCGTACAACATGCCTATAAAATGAATACAAGTGTTACAAAAATATGTAATTAATAATTCGGTATAATCGAATTTTATCTGAATTTGTCAACATTATTACAGATGAAATCAATTTAAACATATGTTGAAATAATTAGATTAGTTGATCCAAAAACAAAGGAGATATTAATGCCCAAAGTTCGCTCTAATCTCAATCGGTGCAGCGGGCGATGTGACGTCATATAATCCTAACGTTCACGTCATCCCGCCAGCGACCGTTACATCACCGCCGTTTACGCTTTATGTGAAGACGTTTCTCGTTACGTTTTTGTGTTTTTTTAATTTGTGTGTATACACAATAGCTTCTTTGGTCTTTAGTTTTGTTAAAGGGACTTTTTATGCAATAGGTACAATCATTTGCAATATTAATGGTACGCATTAAAATTAATTTTGCGATTTCTTTTGAACTTCTAACGTATTCGTAATGAAATCGACATTAAACTCTTAGCATTAGTTCTTAGTGGTTTCACTCACCAATAGCAATTTAAAGAAATTTACTCAGAAGCTACTCAGAACATCCAGAAGTTCCAAAACTATTTTGGAGAGAGTATCATTAATATTGTAAAGGCATGTACATACATATTTTTATATACAGTGTTTACATAATAATATTTGATCCGGAACACCAGTGTAGAATTTTATAGGGTAGAGTGATTTTAATGTTATTTTTTTTCAGAGTAGTGAGTTCACAGCATAGACCTTATAAGGTATATGGTTCACAGACACACGTATGGGACATATTGCTAAGGAGATAATGTTATCTCGTGACTAGCTATGACTTTTTTAATAATGATTTTTTTGAAAAATCGCATTAGGGATTTTTTATTAGAAATTTGACAACAATGGGTTATTCAGCACAATTTAAAACCCAAATACCCAAGTTTCATTGGTTTATGTCGTTGCATGTTTTTTTTAGAGCTTGAAAGTCCTAAAAACTGAAAATTCTTTTTTTAGTTTGAACATATAAGGGGCCTTGAAGAGAAGAGAAATGAGTAAAAACAGTAAAATATGATTTCCAATTAAACACATTAAAATAGTCTTCACAAACAGATAATGTTGCAATGCTGGAGAGCTTAACATTTTAGTTTCGTCGCGCTTCATCGCTCTGTTTCTAGGTGCGAACGACGTTTGACGTCATTGGTCGGTCTCATAAGGTACAGCATCCAGAGGAACTTACAGTTGGGACAATTTTGTATCGAAACATTGCAATAATGAATTGAAAGAAGAGGACCTACTGAATGACCTCCAACGTCTTCGTGTTTTTAAAATATATGCCACACAGCTTGAATCATTATAGGACTTGCTGCAATAGGCATCGTACATGCGTGTTTTTCACAAATGCTCTATAATTTTGAGCAATATCTCTACTACTGCATTTAAGTTGTGATTTCAACATTCAATAAAGCAAATTAGTGGCAAGTAAATTTGATGATGTGAATTTTTCACCTTTCATGTCTCGAAACCTAATCATCCGAAATTAAAAATTAGATGACGCTGACCTTGAATTAAATGTCCTTTAAAATGATGTAACAGACAATATCACTTTCTATTGATGATAAAAGTGACTGTTACCCCTAATTTGGGGCAATAATCTGGAAAATGAGTTAATTTATAAAATATTTCCCATTAAAATAAAATTTGAGGTATCCTACTGTCTATTTAGTTTGTGCATCGAAATAAAGAAAAGCTGGATGGCAAGTTTTCCGTAGCTCACACCATATTAATTTTTCCTTCTAACTATTTGCATTTGTCATTCCAGTTAAATAATAAAATAAAAAATAAATACTAAATATCTGTTTAGAAGTTTTTTCATATTATTTAATTTTGTAACAATATTGAAAAAGGTAGCAAACACCCCACTGATTAACTTTTTTCTTTACATGGCATCCTCCCAAACATTTGATGATGCCATGAAGATGACTGATGAAACATAATGCACTGAAGATAGATGTAGAAGTAGAAGTAGGAGAAGATATGTAGGTATTTGTTTAATTACGCATAAAATTAATTTTCAATAAAATCAAATAAAGCATCCTTTTAGATATGTATCTTATACAGGTACGAGAAAAATCATATGTATTACAAAGGAGTAAAGTGCCTATTTTTCCGAGTGATTTCACCCACAGGACGGAAAATGGCACTCTCTAGGACTTAGTTGAGCAGTAATGTTGTCAGATATGACACCACTTGATTTTTTCTTGTGATATTTGTAAATAGAAATAGTATACGATATGTTCAATTAACAAAATTTGTCAATTGTGTCGCTATTAAGGGCGCCGTATTCTTGAAATAGTTTTTTCTACAAATACAAATAATTTAAGACATTTAGGAACGGAATAATATAGAGCTTAGCATATAACAAGAATGTTATCTCATGCCACGTGGGAATATTTAAAGATGCTGGAGTAAAACCACAGAAAGAGGTCTAACCAATAAATTTTTCGATACAGAAATCTTTTAAAATACCTGTATTTTTTTAAATTTAACTGTAGATCTAAATATTCTAAACATAAATTTACATAATTCTGCATTTAAGGTTTCACTTTTGTTCATAAGTATGTGAAAATAATTGTTAAAATGGTGGTGTTGTAATAGCAAAAAAAGTGTATGTTACAAACGCTTTTTAAAAGTTATTATTTTATTTGCGGATAATTTAAATACTAAAAGTGGATAAACAAAGCATTAAGAATTTTATTTTTGACATTACTTTTCTCTGCGTGCTTTATTTTTCGAGATTTCTGTACAATCGTTTGCAATAATAATGACACTCTCTTAAAACAGTTTTTGAACTTCTGGAAGTTCTGAATAGAAATTTCATTAAATCTCTCTTGGTAAGTGAAACAACTAATAACTAATGTTAAAAATTTAAAGCATATTTCAATACGAATACGTCAGAAGTTTAAAATAAATCGCAAAATTAATTTTAGCGTCATTAATATTGCAAACGATAGTACCTAAAAACAGCACAAATTTGATAATTTTATGGGGTGAAATACAGCAACTATCATTATCTGTTAATGTCCTGTGACTAAGGATTGCAATGATATCTGGAAATGCGTATTAATACAAATTTTGGTGTTTTCAAATTTCGTGAACTTTTATTTTACTAGTCCTTTTCCTGTTTAAAAACAAACTAAAAGAGCTTATAAGAAAGTTTACGTTTTTAATTTCATAAATCAATATTAAAGCCTTATAAGCTTAAGGTTTTCATGAACATTGTTTTTGGGGCCTTGAAAATATTACGAGGTTTGAAGATTGTCTTAGCTTGATCGTATATCTGAAATGCTGCCCAATTTTCAAAACTTAAAAATAACACCTAATTTGGGTAATGTAAAAAACCACTTTTCAAAAAAACATTTCTTTTTACTCCAACTCCAGCTCCAATAATTTATCATTTGAAAATTGACTTGTCCTCATCAACATCAGGCTTCTTAGAAAATCAAAAAAATATAAATGTTGGGTCTAGTAATTTTATGTAAATTACCCCGTTAATTGTTGTCTATGGGTTTCGTACAATTCGAAGAGGTTCGTTTTGGCAAGGGAAAGAAACATCTTACATTACTATTTCTATTATTTCAACCTTCTCAAAATTCTGCTTGAAAAGTCTGTTTAAATAACAACGGCCATGACCATTTTTGCAATATGAATAGTATGAGTATGAAAGTCGACGATCGTATGGCAAAATCATTCTATGATCTTCGCGGCCTTTTTATTATTGACCATAAACGACAGTTTCATCGAGAATTGAGAGTATACATTAGTAATGATAATTTCGAATAAATTTTTCCTGCTGATTGTTTATCTTTTTTCATTAAAAAAATAAAAATTAAATGGTGACATTTAAAAGTTGTTTAGCACCCAACCTAAGCATATTTACCCTAATGTATATTTGCTGTTACGTAATAATTATCGTACATTTGTCAAGAAACTTTAATGAAACTTCTAAAGTTGATTCTTCGAAATAAAAATATCTTTCAATTTTCCCAATAGTTTTCATTGGAATGCACTGTGTATATAGCTACGCCTGGTATAAACTACTTTTGAACGCTCGTGAACTATAAAATAAGATGGGAGTCAGCCAAATCTGACGAAAGTCATTTCCCAAGAGAACAGTGTAGAACATTTTTATAAAATATCTTACCTTAGAGATATACGTGGGTTTATGTGGAGTGCTATATCACTTTCTTTTGTATTGCCACATAACAAGTTCACTGCAAACCTGGAAGTAAACGAAAAGGTCAGTAAATTTGCTACATTCGAAAAAATTCAAATAGAAAACATGGTAAATTGGAAAATACGTGTTGCCTGAAAATACCTTGTACATTTAAATTTTATCTATTATGAGGAAATAAATTGTTATATTTATTAGATAAAGTGTGTTCCGTAAAGTATATTACAAATTTGGGTGGTGATAATACATACAAAATTTGATTAAAAAACTCTAATAAACGCATCGTTTTGCATTTATAGAATTTAAGAGGTGCAACTATAAAAGCAGTTTTTATGACGTAATCTTTCATGGAGAAAGAAAACATTACGAAATTTTCAGGAACTGATCAGTTTATAATAAAATGTAGAGAGCTGATAGGTATTTTTTATCATCCTGTATCCTATTTTCTTTCAAAAAATGTTGTATACAAAGGTATAGCGAATGTCATAAGATTTTTAGAAAGGCTTTGAGTTTAAAAAATATTTGTCTCGTGTTTTTACATAAAATGTTTAGTTTTCTAGAATAATTTACAAAACGCAGAGGAACCATGCTCACAGATAGGTATTAAATTTGATGTATTCAAAAAGTAGGCGCTTGCGCATTTTAGTGTTCATGTCAGACAATATCTGCACAGGCGTTTTCATAACGATTGGATTAAAAGAAAATATGATGTACCAATATCTTGGCCAGCACAATCCCCTGACTTGAATCCTGCGGATTTTTATCTATAACAACAAACGACAAGCGCACTACGTTCTACGAATTGTGGAGATGATTAATTTGATCAGAAATAATGAATTATTATTAAATAAGTCAGATTTACTATTAGAGAGAGATTGAAATATGCATCGACACAGAAGGAGGTTAGTTTTTAACATATAATATTTGTTTTAGTTCTGCTGCGGTTAATTGTTGGAAAAATTTTATAGGAAAAAATTTTTTATTAGACAGGGTGGAAAGGTGGTCATTTTGATCTGGTCAAAACAACACTTTTTTAAAAACATGTAACTATTTCACATAAAAGTGGATAAATTTGCACTGTGTGAACATAAATAAATAATTTTAAAGCTTCTTACCAAAATAGGGTCATTGCGACAAGTATAGAGCTCAAAATTAGTAATTTACTAATTTCAATATGGCGGCTGAACTATAGAACGTTCATAAGAAATAAATGGAAATGAAATTTACTAGAAAACTAAACATTTTACATAAAAAACACAAGACAAAAAAATCTAAATTCAACATCCTTTCTAAAAATGTGCTATAACGTTCTTAGAAAAAAAATATCAGAAAATAGGTTACAAGGTGATAAAAAACACTTATTAGAGAATTATGCCATAAAAACTACTTTTGTAGTTGCATCTCTTAAAACTGCAAAATAGTGCATTTAAGAGATTATGTTTATTACAGTTTTTAAACACATTTTTTATGTAGATACTAATATCACCACTCAAAGTTTTTAATATACTTTACGACACACCCTGTATATCCCCATTAATACACAATAATCAGAAAATAATATATTAAAAAGTAGGAAGTCAGCATAATTTCCAAAAGCAGTATCTTTTTATGGTACATAATGTTATTGTATACCAAAGAAATCATAATCTGCTTATTTTTTCTTCGATCATAGTGTTTACTTTCATTAGTCTCTTTACAAATTTTGATAATCAAAAGTAAAATTGATTTTATGAACCTATATATATATATAATAATAAATAATATCTCTACCCCTCATTCTAATCACGAGAATTAGCCCAGAAGTCGAAGACATGTGCGCGAGAGGGGGCGGCATATTATTATTAAGTAGGCCGCATTTGCGCCCAGGAACGACTTAGGTTGGTAGGCCCTAACCACCATTCAGTGCAGGAATGAGGGAAACCTAGAAAATCTCATTAATTAGGGTAATATCAACTTAGGTACTAACTTTTTTGTTGTTTTGCATTGCCTCTTTGAACACTAATAAGTAATCATAATTTGAGAAAATTAAAAACATTTATTGTAACAAGTAGAAGTAGAAAGCAATGTTCAAAAATTAATTAATTCTCCTGAATAGATTATTGTTGATCATATTATTTATATTGCCATCATTTATGTCCACGGCATTACTCCATAAATAAAAATCGCAAGGATTCAGATCGAGTGATCTAGGTGGTCATGGTATGAACCTCCATTACCAATCACTTATTTGGGAAATGAGTGAGTATGCAGCCATTGGGTTACCTGTCTTCCTTGGTGAGGTGATACCTCATCACGTTTATAGATCACATATCTTGTATCAGGTGGATTATCTTGAAAAATGGTTTCATATGTCTACTACAATTTTTCAACTTAAAAATTTTAAACGCGCTATACCTAACACAGGACAAAGAAAGATAAGACTTACGTTTATATGAAATTTGTTTATGAAATTAAATGTACTTTTCATTGCCAAAGATTGTAAAAGGGATAATCAATCACCCTGTATAACTAATTATAAAATATTTATATACTTATTAATCTATATTCACGGTTTCGTTATATCAACACCCAATTATTAAAAAATTATAATTAAAATGAGGAAATTTTATATTATAGTAAGTAATCGAATCTTAGCAATACTATTTTTTTACAGTAAATAAGTTGCCTAATCTAAATCCTTACAACCTTATTGGTCCATTGGTGTAGAGATTTGAAATATTCAGTTACGAAAATCAATGGATTGATATTTCTCATAATTTTAATACGGGACTTTTTTGTGTCAAATAAATTTATAACAAGAGAAGAAAAATTAGCACATTATATGTATTATACTAAAAGTTTTATAATAGTGAGCATTAAGTCCTTTGATGCTTTTACAGAATAAAATGAATACCATCACTCATCACATACCTATCTAGCATTCAGCTTACCAACTCAAACAAGAACAGTAAATTGCCAATTATGTGCGCTATCTGTATCGGTTTACTATTCGTATTGTGCATGAAACCACTAGGTATATTTGACAAACAGTTATTATTTAAGCTCTCTATTCTTGCGTAAATTCTATAGCTCTAGGTGTAGATTGATGATTGATTGATTGATTGTACTCTACATTTACAGTGTATTCACGGATGAAATTGAAATGTTGGGAAACTTTTCTATTTTCATTTTACGGAAAAAAAGATATTCTTAAAAAAATAATATGCTGTAGTTCAAATACACTTTTAAGATAGCCAAGAGTTAGCCAGACGCAGAATGGACCGCATTAGGGTGACATCACAGTATTATGCAACTCGCGGTACTTTGTGTCATAAGAAATTAAATTTCAATCAAGAGTTATTATAATGACTCTTATAAAATCTATAATTAAGGATCAAATGATCTGGCTGAAAACGAGACATTGGAATTTGATTTATTTCTCTCTTAATGTATTTAAGAAATTTCTTCACTTGAATTCAATAGAAAACTGTTATTTATTAATTTTTAACCAACCATTCTAAAATATTTTTCTTTTCAAATGTTTTAAATAAATTTTCAATATGTGTTCTTTCTCCACCAATAACAAAACAGGTTTATCTGTCATCTGTCAGAAAACTTGCAAATTTGTATATTGAGATTATGTTGATTTTGTGTTTTTAGCGTAAAATCTTGTATAAGTGAGTTTATCTATGCTTTTTAATGTTTTATGGTAATTATGGTATTAAATATATGATTGCTTAAATAAGTGTGACAATTGAATAAGATACGGAAATAATAAGTGTTATTTTGTGAATTTTATTTTGCGTCTTAAACCATCTTCCCTTAAGGTCGAATTTTACAGGTAAATCTTCACGCCAATTTTCTTTATGACACTTGTAACGCTGGTTGCATAATCTGTGGCGTCACTACTAATGCGGTTTATTAATATGTACTTGATCCGCTCCCCTACTCAGACCATGATGATTCCCTGATAAGTCCCGTAATTGACAAAAATCACGAAGTGACTGACATCTGTTAATAGGTTTCTGAACTGCTGTAGAGGTCTACTGTATAAATAGCACCATAACAGTATGAAAATAGTATGAATTTTATCTTGAATGAAGAAAAATGCAAAATTTGCATAAGACAATTTGTAATAAGTCGGGTGTGGAGATGGACAGCAATCCAACAAATCGGTTTTGCATGTGTAGTGAAAACTTTCTGTATTTTTTAACTTAATTTAACTTAAAAGCAATTTGCCACATAATTATTAATCCATTATTTTATCTCGACCAGATCTTGATACTATTGAACAGGTAGTACAAGCTATTTTAGAATTAGAAACGTTTTTCGAATTTAAAAATTCTAGACGCCGTTTACCAGTATCTGAACACCCTGACTATTACAATACTCGCAAATTGGACAAGAATCAAACTGAAAAATGTTCAGATAGATGCCTCGGAAACCCCGATAGAGGATAATTCATGAAATTTATGAAATAAATTCCGTTCTTGGAACTCCCTCGTCTTATATTAAAATTTCTAACCCACCTTTAAAATTAGTAGTTGATTCGGGATCTTCGAAAACAATGATTCGTCCTGACGTTATTGAAAAATTTTATCCCGAACATATTTATCAATCTACCAATATAATTAAAACTTGTATGGAACAGAAAAAGACAAGATTTTGTGTTTTGTGCAAATATTCCTGCTGCTGATGAATTTCAAAGTAAATAATCTATAGATATCCTATTATATGATTTTCATGATTTTTACGATGGTCTTATTGGACTAGATACTATAAAACAATTTAATCTTTTGTTCGATTATCAAAATGCAGTAGCTTTTCATTACAAAATTAAAAGTCCCTTTTCTATAGAGACCCTTTAGAAATCTCCAAAAGAGTAACTGTTAATGCAAACGAAATTTTTATAACGGTGAAATTGTAATCCCTAGAATTGAATCAGACCATATAATTATACCGCAAACTATATCTTGCGCCGAAAAAGGCTTAGCTTTTGTTGAAATACATAATTACACGGATGAGCCCTGTACTGAATATTTTGATTATCCTGTTAGAGTAGAATCTTTGGAAAATTTCGTTCCTACAAAATTAAAAATTTCTCCCTTAGAACAATATGATTATACCAAGGGTACATAAGGTAGCCGATGCCCTTTTAAGAATCAGAATCGATGAACTAAATGCCAAAGAATTACCTACTTTAGAAAGCGATGACTTAGACTCGTTATTAAATAACCCGCCTGCAGAACCAATAAAACAATTAACAGCAGCTTTAGGTGATAATGTCGAAAATACCGAAATTAATTTAGCTTTATCAGAAAACTTTGCAATACCGGATCAAGAGCCCGATTTACTGAAACAACTAGAAGAAATGTCAGACCATACTCAGCATACTGGTGTTGAAAATCCGGTTTGTGCTCCACCGATTTCGGAACGCAGTATCAATAGCTATCAACGCCAGATATTTTTACTTGATACCCCGAACGTAATTGAGCCCGTCGCTATTCGTACTATAAGACCTTTTCCTGGAAAAACGCGTACGAGTATAACTTTTCGTACTTCTATTTCCGATGAAGAAATAACGAACGTCATAAAAGACTATCTCTGTAATACGCATTTAACTTGTTTATACTTCCACCTCCATTCTGAACAAATAAGAATAAAAACTCTCCGAGTTCTAATTTCTCTCCAGAAACTAAAGTAGTAATTTCTAATATCCTTCTTAAAGACTTAGTTTCAGAAAACGATAGATAAGAACAAATTAAACTTTTCCATGAAACCAAAACCACGCATAGAAACTAAACTATTAAATGAATCTCTCAGAAATTATATTGGCCTAACTTCTCTGATGTACACAACTATATCACTAAGTGAAATTTATAAAATGATCAAAACCCACAAAAGGTCCAAAATCAAACTACTCCAACCCCATCATGCCCTTTAAAACTCTTCATATCGACCTATTTCTTATCGAAAAACAAATATTTCTTACACTATTCGACCCCTTTTCAAAATTTGGCCAAGCCATAAAAATAGCTTCTCGTGACTCTCTAGACACCATCCAAGGATTGATCACTTTTACATCCTACTTCGGAACTCCTAGAGGAATAGTTCACGATCCCGGAAAGGAATTCGTGAATGAACTTTTCAAGCAATTTTGTAAACTTTATAATATTCAAATTCATGTGACATCTACACAAAATTTCCAGAGCAATAGTCCCACTCTACCTTATTAGAAGCAGTCCGAGTTTTAAGGGCAGAAAACCCTATTAGACAACGTAGAAACGACTCAAGACTATCGAAAACTCTAGTAAACTGTCCGAAAAACTTAACAAACAAATTCAAACTAAAAAAAGAAAAAGAAAAGCGTAATTTAAAATTAAACCAAGATAAGTCGGAACCAGAACCCGTAGAACCGGACGACCTGGTATATTTAAAGACAAAAACTCTTGCTCTAAAAAGACGCAAAACCCTTTTGAAAAAGTGATAGTAATACAAGACCTAGACGTAAAAGCCTTAACAAAAAAAGGGAAATACCACAAAGCCAAAATAAAAATGAAACGGAAATTTAAAAAACCTTCCTTGTTACAGGAAAATGGTCCTTTTACTAACGCTTGACAATGACTATGTTAACGAAGGACCTAGCTCTAGGACTAGATCTAAGACCAGTCAATAACCCAATACTACCTATTAACCTTGGGCCCCTGAAGACAGTTGCTTCTTATCATTCCTTTGTCCATATTATAAATTTAACCGAAATCGAACAACACATTCACATTTTAGTAAATTCATCTGCCAAACAGTTTTGGCACAATCAGTTGGTATACCTATCAAATCGAGTATATGAAAAATTCGAGATACTAACTTCCTCAGAAACTAGAATGAAGCGAGGTCTGTTGAACCCCATTGGTTATATATATTCAGAACTTTTCGGACTTGAATAATGATGAAAAAGAAGTGCAAGAACAAAAGATCGATATTATTTATAAAAATCAGCAAAATATAAACAAACAGCTTACTACTAAACTATCTATCCTAAACTCATTTACAACAGAAATACCTAAAGCCACGACCAAAACTAATTAATTATTAGAAATTAGCTACAGATTTTATTGACACGCAAACTTTGATAAATGATTGTACTATAACCCTCGAAATGTAAGACCAAATTGAAAATAGATTATTATTTGAGCATCTGAATATTGTCCATTCTGATGTGATTTCGCTCTAGTAAATGCAGACATTTTCAAAATTCTACATACTTTATGTTTCAGTGCTACCAACTTTAGATCAGAGTTCAGTTTATTCTATTTTTCATATAAAAAATCATATTTCAAAATCAACTATTTATATGGAAATCATTATCCCAATTTATAATCCAGAAGAATATAGCCTTTTCCAAATTTTCTTGTCATCATCAAACCTATCCATTATTCCCAAGCAACCCTATCTAGCACTAGGTAAAAAAGCAGATATATACAAACGGTTACCATCTAAGCAATCTAAGATTGGGAAGTACTACCATCAGTCCATAGAAGAAATCCATGAGCAAGATTTTGCCGGCATCCCAAGTATCATTACTAATTATAACAGTTCCGCATGTACCTTCTACAAGGTGCAATACCATAGAGATCGTGTGATCATGTTACCATCTGGGCAACTACTAGTTTTACCTTCTCGCCCAATATATACAGAAGAAATATGTAAAAATTTCGATCATCACTTTATTACAGAAGACACCCTTATTACAAACTCTGAAGGATGCACGTTGATTCTAAATGGGCGTAAATTCTTCATGTCAATTTCTACTCTACAGTCGTCAGCCCTTGTGTTGCCTGCGGTTGCGGTAGAAGCTAAACATATCTCTAATACCACCCTCAATAACGCAATAGACAACCTTGAAGGTCTTAATTCTCAAATTCAAGCTATGGATGTCGGAGTCCGTTTGATAGACCCCTCTTCAGTGAGCACCTCCTCATGGACCCAATGGATCACTTGGATCCTGATTGGACTTATAATCATCTTCTTACTGTTTATCTTCCGAAAGAGTATCAATTCATGGTTTGTGCGGAGACATAAACCGAAACCAGCGCCGAGACCATCACTTCGATCCGTTGTAGACTCAGAAGGGTCAACACCTTTCAAAGTTCCTTCTAAGAGGGGAGGAATTGTATAAAGACTTTATTATATATTTTTATTATCGCTTTATAATCTCCCCGTAGCTAAAGTTATGTAATATTATTATCGCTTATAAAAAATGTGTGTAGTCAGCACATCCAGTTTCTATTATATACTCACCTGGATGCGCTGAATAGCTAGTCTGATTTTATACGTAGCCTGAATAAACTCGCTTATATTCTAAGTGGTATCTTTAGTTTTTAAAATCTCAAAAGGGCCTAATACATTTAACTCTGACGTTGAATTCTGTCGCAGCTGAATTGACGAACAATTCTGGTTTTTCTCTTACACTTAAATTGTCCATAATTATAATGATTATCGATGGGTCAGTGGTCGCACGGTTTAAGGCGTCAGTACTTGAATCGAGGTGACTGGATCGCTGTGGGTTCGACCCCCGCAGCCGGTAGACCGTATATAAGCTATATTCGTGGAGAGATTGGCACCCTCTCTGCGGGTATGGTAGGGTGGAAGAATGTTGGCTTGGGTCAATGTGAGAGATTGACACCGGTTGACATTTGACTACCCCCCTAATTAATGAGGTTTTCCAGGTTTCTCTCATTCCTGCACTGAATGGTGGTTAGGGCCTACCAACGTAAGTCGTTCCTGGGCGCAAATGCGGCCTGCTTAATAATAATATGCCGCCCCCTCTCCCGCACAAGTCTTCGACTTCTGGGCTAATCCTCGTGATTAGAATGAGGGGTAAAGATATTATTATTATTATATTATTATTAATAATTTAATTTGTATTAAATACAAACAAGTCGATTTAGACTTTATTTGTTTGATAGTAAGTGTAAACACTTCAGTTGTTTTCCATGGTCAACTATGAATTTTTGAAAATAAATAAGTACCTAGTTTACATTTTTAATTCTTCTACAAAATCGTTATTACTTAAAATTTTTCGATAAAACTTTGTACATGCCCTTTTTGAGGATTTTTTTCTAAAAAAATTGCTAATATGATGAAATTTTGCTCCTAAAAACTGTCATAGTAGGCCTTGGATATATCAACCAGGCCATTTGATAGAGCCACTACATAGTACATACTGATAAAGTCAAAACAACAATTCGTAATACGTTTCATACCTAGGTTTGGCTGCAGTTTTGTTTCTGTTTATTTTACGACCTGCTGAAAAATGGAAAATTAATTGAATATCTATTCTAAATAAACGGAAAAAAAATTGTGTATATTTAAACCTATATAAATATCATCATTAAACTAAATATTTGTTCTCTGGCACCCATGACCATAACACTGATTTATAAACAATATCTATTGACATTAAATGAAATTTTAGTATTACATGTTTTTATACTTTTTATCAAAGAATTTATTTATATTTTTTAATGATCAACAAAATTGTGGGCCAAGCCAATCCTGATCTCCAGTTTAATACATGTATCGCCACCTGTACACGGTAGACGAAACTTAAGAATCCCGAAATAGTTCACTGAACCATCGTCTGTACATCGCGTCGCCGTTGTAATACACTGAACTATGTGAGAACAGAATTCTCTCTTGTGTTAAATGTAGAATATTCGGTTCAATTAAATAAAAATGTATTGACCCACCATAACACACATTTTCTTTTTATATTTGTTAAATAACTGAAATTGTTTAATTTAAAGCAAGAATATTTTTAACTTTTTAACGGTATCTAAGAAAAACAGAAAACTGTTTGATCTACTCACTTATGTAAAATGCAAATGTCAATATTGTCAAAATGTCAAGGTCGAACTCTTTCCTTATCAAACACGTTTATTTTTGAAACAGTGTAATATCTAATCATAAAAATTAAGTAATTTAAACAAATACAAACCTGTTGCATTCAGGTCTTATCGAGGCACGAAGTTTTATACAGGACCCAGCTTTAAGAGATTCAGGTAGGTCTTCTATGTGGGGCGGTTTCTCCAAGATGGAATGGCACTGTATAACATATTCCAAAGCGTCAACACCTACTTCCATATTTATTTATTTATCTATCTATAGTTATGTTGTGTAGTTAGATGACAAAAACTTCATTACGACAGAAGAACATATTGTTTACTAGTTTTTATCAACTACATAAAAGGTCCCGAAGGATTACGCGATATCAAATGATCACTACCACCGAATACCAATAAGTGAAAATTGAAATTAATTTTTCAGCTAGATATTGTCTATAAAATGTTACGGTATGTCTAGCAATTCGTCTATATTATTTACAAATTGGTAAATAGCATAATAGTAGTGTAGATATCTACCAGCTTTTGTCATCAACTGGTTAACAAATGCGTGATTCATTGATTGGGACATACCATAACTAATATTAGATTAGCACCGACTACAAATTAAGCATAAAAAACATTATAAATATAGGTAGGTCAAGTTTAAGATGCATAGTAAAGTAAATAAATGTCATATACTTACATATAAACAAATTAGTATGAAAATATGTTGACATTTTACTTTTAAATTTATTACCTATTTTTATTATTATTTCTAAAAATTAATTAAATAAATAAGCACCTCAACCAACTTCAATAACTTCCTTTAATTTCCCTAAATTGAAGTAAGTACCTAGAAGTCTTCCATAAAATTTTTATTTTATAGTTTCGAATTCAAATTAATAGATGCTTAAATAATATACAGGGTGTGTATAAGTGACCGTATAAAAGTTTACAGGGGCATAGATCCTGTTAAAATAGGATTAAAAGTATTATAGTTTTGTTTTTGCTATCTCGCATGTTAGCTGAGTTATAAGGTGTTAAATTAAAAAAATTACGATTTTTAGCCATAACTTGAGAAATAAAAGAAAATTTTAATTACCTACCTACCTCGATAAAATTACTCTAATTTATGGAAAAAAATGTGTCACTGGAATTAAACAAGCCAATCTGAAAATTCCTGGATCTGCACAAATTTTAAACTTTTTTCGCAAATTGAAAAAGGTTATCTTTCTACAAAAGTTGTCTATATCGCCAAGCAGTACATAATGTATCCTAAAGTTTGGTTTGGGTCCCATGTCTTGTTATTGAGATATGACACCTGAAATCTCACCAGCCGCTGCTGTGGCTGGTGTTTCCCAACAAAACACAAACAGGATCGTAAAAGACAAATTTGATTATTCATAACACGCGAAGAACCGAACAATGACAAGGAAATAACACTGTTAGTCCCATAAAAGATTATTCTAATTGTATAAACGACCAAAGCAGCACTCGACCTCTGCGACACCCGCTATTTCTAATCAGCTATATGGGTCCCCGTTGTCATAGCAACCGCCGTAAATAAGCTGATTACAGTGGTAATTTTAAGTTAGTGATATTCACCTCATTCAAAAATTATTTTGATTCCCCGAAAGATTCTCAAGATATGGCCGAAAATCGCTACCTACTAAAATTTGTCATTTTTAATAAAAGGAGGCATTTCTAATTCCAAAATCTTAATATAATTCTCCCTTTTACAAACCGAAAAGAATTTGTGGATACAAGCTATAATAGCGAGAGAGATGAAATATCTTCAAAATGGCTGTTCTCATATCTATACTTCATTATCATGAAAATAAATATATGTTGTCTCAATAAATGCAACCGAAATTTTAATTTTAACTAAATACAGAGACAAATATACTCGTATACCTCACAAGCATCAGCAACGTGAAATTGGAAAATATGTGTATGAGCATCACCTTACTCATAATTTTTTAAGTTGGTACATACTTAACATTAAATAATTTTTGCAGAATATAATGGAGGAAGATATTTCTTGCAAAAAAATAGCAATTTTAAGAGTCGATTATAATAAAGTTAAATTAAAGCAAATATAATAGATTTGGTTAGATAATATAAACAAAAAATATTATTATTAAACAATCTGCAATCCTTTTTGACCTTGACCTCGATTTTATACTGTGTTTTAGAATAGTTTACTTTATATTTAACAACACGCGAAGTGATGAAGTTAAAAAAGCATTTCAAAAGGCCATTCAAGAAAATTGTACTCACACTAGATTCTACCCTGGACTCGTTTTGTGTCTCTAAATGTTCCTCTTTGATTTTTTTCCGTGGAAAAAAACAACAGGAACACGCACCACAACCATTCTTTCTTCGACCCACATTTTTTTGTTTGTGTTCGTTTATGCCTGGCATTTTTATTGACCAAGCATCTACAGAAGACTAACAGCAATACATTGCGTTTTCATGTTAATCAAAGTCGCGAATGAACAGCGGATATAAATAAATATAGCGCTGATGTTTTGTGGAGTATAGGTGTAACCTTATTCATTTAAACAACTAACAATACCTGCAGTTCATGACTAATTTCTGTTATCTTCAATGCTACTAAAACAAATAATGACGAGTCGCCTTAAAATGCTTGGAATGAATTTGAATGAACTGCCTAATTGAGACTAATTATTAGAGGTTATTAAAGGTAATATGTCGTCACTTTGAAATTAAATTTTGATTTATATTTAGAAATGAACGTGATAGTTATGTTTGTCAGAAATACATTTTTTAGGATATCCTAAATGAATTGCGTAAAATATATATTTCCAAGACTTGTTCTATAAATATTTATCCTTGAAAAATATAAGATTGAATTATTTTAGATTCAATAGATTTATGTTCCAGCTGAACAGTCAGTCGGTGTCTTACTATTTCTTAAATGTAAACAGACGGGCGTGTACACACATACGAGTAATTTAGTCATATGTGTACACATGTAACACGTGCTAAACAGTAGCGGCGTTAGGGTAGGGCGCGGTTGGGCGACCGCCCAGGGCGCCGGATAAAAGGGGCGCCGCAAGCTCCCCTTTGTAGCCCATCCCAGCTAGCAAAGTAGTTCTATAAATTTAGAGTAATAGGAGTTTTATATTCTGTTAATATTTTATAGTTGTATTTAGAATACTAAATTGTTGCATTAATGTGGCACATGAGACTATTTTGCCTTCAGAAACTGAATTGTTTTTTAAATTTGTTGCTAGAACGTTCTTAGAGCATAATTTATAGAGCACTTATAAGATAACTGCTAATGTAGCCCTATAAGTGTGTACAATAACACAATTTTACAGCAACGGTGCTTATAGAATCAAATTACTGTAAAACCAATGCAAAATACTGCTTTATAGAATTATACCATCTCCTGTGACACTCTTATAAAATTATTCCGTAATGTCGCTTATAGTTTAATTATAGAACTATTGTATAAGGCGTTGTTAAGTTTCAATTCTGCTGCGGAAAACAAATTACAAATATGGAAGCTGCTATCGAACTTAAGAGAAAGAGCTCTTTAAAGCAGTTGTAGAGAATAATAATACAGTTGTTATAAAATCATTATAGAGTAAATAAGTAACAAAAGCCTTTTTGTTCCATAAAGAAACGCTATAGAACTATCATTTTTTATATATGTAGGTTTTTCATAGCCCCATCTGACGAGACCTGCCTGTAATAGTACGAAATATTTTGATCAAAGTATAATGGGAAAATTTGTATAACATAGTCGTGACTTGTAAAAATTATTATCTGCTTGCAGAAAGAAAATTTCATTACGATAGATAAGATTTATTTGATTGCTAAGAGAAATTGATTTTCTTATAGAAATTTAGTAACATATTTAATTTAGACCATTCCAAACCTTAAACATTTTCGCTTTTAGATGTTGAAGTTAAAGAATTTTAATAGATTTATTAAATAAGATTGAAATAAGTGAAATTACCACAATAAAATATGACAACACTGTGAATACTAATAAGTAGTTGCTTACGAAGCATATTTGCTCTATAATCATTGCAATCGACACAAAAATGTCATATTAGTGAGAATCCATTGGAAGTACAAGATGAAGCCTTTCTTTCTGTCGCCATATTGTGAAGAAGGAAAAAAAATCTTAATTAAAAATATGTACAATATAAATAGGTGAAATGATATCAATAATATAGATATACTTACTTTCTGACTATTTTATGTACAGTTGGTTGTTAAATTCATCAATTTAGAAAAAAAAAATTATTAAATTTCCAGCATCATAGAAAATATAAGGTTAACTGAGGGCGCGTCAAAAAATTACCATTATGTACATACCACATATTTCACGATAAAACTTTTTCCGCATTAAAATGTACTGCTCCCTGATGGACAAACAAACTAAGCAATTCGTAATAATGTAAGTAAGTACTCCTATGCAGGCTGATTAGGCCCATCTTATTGGTTCTTATTGGCCCGTCCATATTATTTCTAACATGTGCGATACAGAAACATTTTGTTTTTAAAAGATACAATTAAACGATTTTAAAGTTCTTTAAATATAACACCATGCAACACAAAATTGTATAGCGAAGTGCTATAGAATTTTAATGAGATTGCTTTGTAACTGTGTTATAAAAATTCTTTAAGACTTCTATAATTATTTCCTGCAAGCTTTACAGAACCGCTTAAAGAACTAAAAGGTTCTATAGAACGGTGCCCATTTTTATGGTATAAGTGTTGTAAGAACGTTTTGAAAATGTTCTTAGAACAAACATTGCTCTATAAAATTTGCTCTGGAAACGTTCTTACAATTTTTACAGAACAAGAAATTGTTAGCTGGGATCGTTCATAGTGAGTTGGGGGGCGCCGTAGAAATCTCGCCCAGGGCGCTGGTAGTGTTAAAACCGGCACTGGTGCTAAAGACGGGGGCGACTAAAAGATAAAAGTGCTGAAAATAGCTGTAAAGATGAACGCATTACTACTTTGATTTTAAGATCGCCGTATATCTCGCCAAGAATATCAAATTTTTGGTGCCTTTCGATACCGAAAACCCGAACAATAAAACGCAGTAAAAGTAAGCACAAATAAATTTGGGTATCCACTTTTCATACGTTTTATTAGTTACCTATTGATAATATTATGTAATACTAACTACTATTCAGACTAATGTCCCAACCAACGGTGATTTAGCCGTATATTCTTTGTTTTTTTTTATTTTTTAAATCGATTTTCCTACCATTCCTATTAATGAAGGCAAATGTATTATTTTATAGCAAATCCTACTTAGGCATGCTAAGAAAAAAATCTATATTCAAGATTGAATTCAATAAATATCTAAAATAATACTTAATCTAGCTAAATTTACTAACAAAAAAGACACAAAAGAGACCTTCATTAAATGAATGTCAAAACTCAAATTCACTTTTGAACATGCAAAATTAATCCCAATAGATGAGGTCTGACTTATTTCTGCATTTCTAGGATTGCTTCTTCTGATGATGTAGATACTCATTATACAAGGTGTTTCTTAAGTAGAAGTCAAGAAAAAAAAGTTTTTAATTTGTAATTTCTAAACCACTTCTGATAATTTAATTAATTTCGGTGTGCATATTTAGTGTGCCAGTAGGTATGAAACACAAAATTACCAGGTTTAGAAACTTACCAGTGGCGAAGGTGTAGGTATCATCGGGCATTATTTGCCAAAAAAATATACTTATATCAACTTTTATAATGTTAAAAATGAAATAGGTCAACAAAATTTATTTAATCTAGTGCATTTTTACACTTAAATTAATAAACATATCTTAGGGAGGTCATGCAAAACAATAATAAGAATATTTAATATTGTGTGTTGGCAAATTAAGCTTATTTTTTAAAAAGATTAAATTTTAATAACGACTTATATATTTCAATGGTGAAATGGCCAATGTGGTTTATATTTATGGCCTTGCAGATGGTAATCCTATTGAGGCTAGGCGTTGAGTGATAAGTATCTTATCACTCAACGGGCTAGGCGAATTTATACTACATCATCGAACTTCAAACCCAAGACTGTTCAGAAATGTTTTTCAACGTCTTTCGGAGTCAGCCTCATTTCAGAAAGGTCCAATTAGTGGAAGATCTTTGAGTGTCAGAACGCCTGAGTTGGAAAGAATTTAAGAAGACCCAAATACTAGTACTAGGAAGATCGCTAATCATAAATTAGTTAGGTCTGTTCTGAAGCATCAACCCGTATCACATACAAAGGGTTCAAGCCTTACTGCCGCAAGACTATCCTGTTCGCTTACAATTTTGCCATTGGATTTTGCAAAAAAAATGAACAAAATGTTGACTTTGCCGGTGGCATATTGTTTACTGACGAAGCTAATTTTTCCACAGATGCTACAATGAACTTGGAGAATGTGGTTTATGCCGACAGGGCTCCCCCACATTTCAGTTTGACTGCTCGTGAATTTTTAAATAAAGATTCAGTAATAACGTGATTAGTCGAAGCACTCAAGAACTAGGTCAACTTTGGTCACCCAGATCGGAGGAGCACTTACATCAACAAATTATAGCTGGTTGTGATTAGAGTTACTCCTGGATTTGCTCACGTGTTCGAGCTGCAATATCAAGGAGATCTGAAGCATGTATTTTGGCTGTGGGTGGCCATTTTCAACATTTGCTATAATAAATCATATAAAGTAATTCCATTGTTAATTAAATTATTGTGTTATTATTTTAAGTACAAACTGCTGGTTTTTAAATATTTGACACGCGGTAGCTGGACAATGGCTGTCATAATACTCCCCACATTTATACATAATATAACAAAAAACCCTTATTTTTGGCAGCAGAATATGCCCCTGCATGTTTGACCTGTACTTAAGAAACACTTTGTATTAATTACTATTTCCACCTACTACTACTACTTACTATTATCCATTTCCACCTCATTTTAGCAATTAATATTTTCATATATTTAAATGAAGCCGCACAATTTATACTAGAGATTCCTTAGGAGAAAATAAGTTGATTTAACCAAACATACTTCTGTACAATAAATTAATAAAATTAAAGTAATTAGCTTCGTGATAACCATCAAATTAGATAATTTATAAACTAACCAGTCCACTTGTGGTTTTCTTTACAGTGTTTACTCAGAAATGAGATAAAAAATGCACCATAGATAAACATTTTACGAAACTATACGAAACTTATATAATATCTAAGAACTAAAGATATATGATAAAAGTTAATATAAATGTATTTTCGTTAAATGTGTATACATGGAGTACACATGCAACAGCAAGTGCCAAAATAGTGTATCATGAAATAATAAATAAAAAAATACTATACGTATAGGTAGGTATTTATTTGTTCATTTCCTAAACTGTACATTATACTTTTTTCTTTTATCTGTATTTTTATAAAAATAGATATTTTGTTAAACTGGCTTTTGTAGTTAAAAGGAAATTTTGTTTCAAATTTATTAAATTAACCAGAAAAAAAACAGAGAAATAGATGGCTAGTAAATGATTGTTTTATTTCCAGTTAGATCAAATTGAATAGACTAACTAAAGAAAAAAAGCTGTTTTAGTAAGTATCTGATTATTTGAAGTAAATTAGCCACCGAATGTGTTAGTTTATAAAGTATCCGCTAATATTGTAATGTATCTTCTATCAAAATAAACAACGTTGGGTCACAGTTTGTATACCTATTACCTGCTAGCCAGCTAGTATACAAACTAAACAAGTGTACACTTTAGTCGTAACATATACAAAATTTTATCATACGAGTCTTCATTAGGTACTGAATTAACGTAAAAGTGCATTGCATCTTATATAATAGTCTAAGAGCCAGTGGCCGGCAACCTATAAGTAAATGATTATACCTGAAATTTTGCACAGTGAGTCTCTTATACCAATCATTCATGAAGTGATGACTTGCTAAGCCCGGCGAGGCCGACCCAACTGTTACTCAGGTGCGAGAGGTATGAAAATTTAATCAACTTCGTTATTAAATTAACAAAGCTCCTTTTGAAAATTTTAAAATTTCATATCTGACAAATTAGGCATTTATTTTTATTATTTATTATATTTAGCAGCTTTTATATTAAAATAATATAAACAAATAACCTCTATTTCTGGCACAGGTTCTGAGATTTGGTGGTGTCGATTACAATGCTTGACATTTCTGACAGTTATTTAACGTCAAAAATCGGATTTAATCAAATATTTTTGAAATTTATAATTTTTGCCAATTCCACAAGTGTCTGCCATGACCTTAGAAGCACGGCAATCGTCTGCCTTTGTTATTTTTATATAATAATAATTGTATATTTTAAAATTTTCAAACGGCAGCTTTGTTAATTTAATAACGAAGTTGATTACATTTTCATACTTCTCGCACCTGAGTAACTCTTGAGTCGGCCTCGCCGGGCTTAGCGAGTCCCCACATCATGAGTGATAGGTATAAGAGACTCACTGTGCAAAATTTCAGGTATAATCATTTACTTATAGGTTGCCGGCCACTGGCTCTTAGACTATAACAATAATAATAAATGGTTTATTGTGCACACAAAATGAAGTAAAGAATAGACTACTTTCTTCTCTGTGACTTCTAAATAAAGGCTGCACAATGTTGAAACGCGTTTGAAGATCATATAAATATCATAGTTTATTTTTGATGTTATAAACAAATTTACATTAATCCCAGGACAGAGATGGTATATATATTTAATAATAATATATCACTTCCTCTCCCGCAGAAGTCTTTGACTTCTGGGCTGATCCTCGCGATGTGAGGGGTAGAATACAGGGTGTCCGGAAAATATACGCACAAACGCATCCTTACCATTATCAAAAAGTCCAGGCGTTATTTCCCGGCAACTCTGCATCGTCTATTTTTTGTAATACCATAAATAATCTTCACAATGAGGATAACGAATTCTTACAAACCATACTATTTACCGACAAAGCAGAATTTGGTCATGACTTGCTTAATTTACAAAATTCCCATTTTTGGAGTGAAGAAAATCCTCACGTAGCCATGGATACCCCTTGTATCCAGAACAGATTTTCGCTAAATGTATGGGCGGTAATTGTAAGGGATCATTTAGTTCGACTACATTTTTCTCAAATAGGCTAAATGGTGAAATATATTTAGATTTTTTAAGGAATGACTTACCACTTCTCCTGGAAGACGTACCCCTGCAAGTAAGAAACATAATGTGGTTGATTCAAGATGGTGCCCGCTACACTTTAGTGTACCAGTGATGAGGGAATATATTGATACGGAATTTCCTAATAGATGGATTGGCCCTGGTGGATTTGTGGAATAGGCCCCTAAATCACCTTAATCCCAATGGATTAATTTTTTCTGGGAGTACCTCAAGACCCTTGTTTATAACGGACCAATAAACAACATTGCGGAATTAAGAGAAAGAATAATCGAAAGTTGTAATATTATTTGACAGAAGCCCGGAATATTTTTTCGAACCCGGCGCTAGTCATTTTTACGAAGAATTAATTTATGTATAGAAGTAGCAGGGAACCACTTTCAAAGTCGTTTGTAGATATTGTTTTATTTGTTAAGTAGTTAAATAAATCTTGTTTTTGTTTCCAAAGCACGCTTTGTATTTATTATTGCTGAGAACTACGTGATCTCACAAAATCTTCATTGGCATTTTTCTCGGAAACGGTTACTTTTAGTGAATTGAAACAAGAGTACCTTTTTTAAAGAATATTTAATGGGATTTTATTTTGATATATCAAAATTAGAAAATAATTATAAATAAAAAAAATTGACCATATTCCTTACATGGATTGGAGGGTTGAAGGTGTTGTGGTTTTTTATTTTGGATTCTTATGTTTACGGGCCACCTTAATACGTATAACAACTCTACCGAATTTAAAGAAAATCGGTTTACTACAAAAAAAATTACGTCAGAAATAAAAATTTAAGACAGGTCATATCTTTGTTATTATTGAGAATTCGAAAAACTTTATACGACTGTTTTTCTCAGTAGATTAGGCTCCCGAAGTTTGTGCACATATTTTCCGGACACCCTGTATTATCAGTATTACCATAGACTAGTATATGGTCATTACCTATTCACAAAGCTATAGTTTATAATTTGTGTACGTATTACAACTAAAGAAAGAAGAAATGTCATTTTAACAATTAAAAGCTAACTTCTACATTAATTGTAAAATGACTATGTACTTACTTGACAGATATGTTTTGCGTTTGGCACTACAGGGCAACACATAGTTATGTGTAGGGCAATTGAAATAGTTTGTGTGTGGTTTGTGTTGACATATGACAATTTAAAATGAAACTTCGTTCACAATCAGTCGTGGTAAAGTGGATAGTTGTGGTGTAAACATTATTAATACTTGTGTTATTTGTAAAACAAATCAGAATAACTGACAATTTCATTAATAAGAAATACCGATAAAGTAAGTGCCGATAAATTTAAAATGCAGGTAAGTGACTATTTAGAACCGTTCTAGACCCATTCAGTATAGAACCAAAATACATGATAAGTACCTATTTGGTAAGTCAATGCATTTTTTGCAGGAGGTTATAGTACAAGTACCTTATTACTAGTTATCTTTCGTTCTGATTTGATTAACATAATGAAGTGATTTGATAGTTTGTTCTTTTTTCGTTTGCAATGTAGTTCCCCCACTCCAACTCAAAAAGTGAATGAGATGTGAATTTCCTGCACCCCTCGATTATATAAATTTTCTTCAATAATTTGAATCAAATCAATTGTATTCAAACTGTTAAAAATTGACGACCTTGCTTGTCAAAAATTGAAGATATAAAACTATATGTTACCGAAAAAGGCAGTTTATACATAAATTACGCGTTAGGTTTATATCTTGTGGTCACGAGGAAGTAAAGGAAATGTGAAAATGGTGAGTAAAGAGGTGAATGTAAACAATATAATATAAACAGAGGCCACCTCTACCACATTTTAATTTTAAGAAAAATCAATGACGGACCATATTTTCTCTCTAAAAATATCCAGAGACGTCGTGCCTGTGCGCACGCCACTGGTAAAACTGAAAACAATATTTTTATCGCAAAACATGTATTGCCCAATAAAGCCTGTAAAATTTCATTAATATACTCTGAGCGGTTTCAGCAATACATATTAATAAATTTGCATTTTTACTTAAACCTTTAACATCCTGTAGATCGGAAACTAAGCGTTTTCAGAATATAAGTATATTAAGGAAATAGCAAGAAATGCATTGACTTACCAAGTAATACCAGTAAGCAATACTATTGAAAATATTTCTGTTTTTTTTTCTAAAAGTCACCGTGAAAGTTTCGTAAGTTTCTATCGAAAACAAAATTTACTCAAGCATGAAATTTTATAATAAATTACAATAGTACAACAATGAAGTTAAATTACATTTTTTTTATTTTTGTAATACTGATTTAAAATATAATTATTTTGATTGTATATATATTCTCCTAATAAGTCTCAATGGTTGCGTTCAGCACACCTAGTGCTCACTGATTGTTTACTAATATAGCTCACTTATCAGCAGTCAGATCATGTAGCAGGAAAGTTTTGTGATCAGTAATAAATTAGAAACACAGACAAGGATAAGAAACTGTCGTTCGACACGGCACTGATCAAATATCAAATACAATCAAAGTTGATAAATAATCGCTCAGTGACTGCTACTGCGTAGTGCGTACCGGCCAATGATCTGTGGTGCGTACTAAATCACTGAAATGTAATTTTATATTAGGATGACTGGAATGCGCTAAAAGCTGCGCGAACAGATTATTCATGATCAGCGCCATATTTTGTTTTATGCCCCTAGCAATGGCGGAGCAGTAGAGGCTTAGAGGATTGTGAATTGAAATGAAATTGAATTATTTCGTGCTATATGCGGGTTAATTTTACAGTCCCTTATAAAACATGACATGTTCCAACAACACCCACAAAAATACACAAAGAATAACACTAACGAGATACAAGATAAAAGAAAAAACCACACTGTACGCCAATGACGTGTTTACAAACAAAATAATGGGAAATTAAGAACACCGTACGTGCAGATGGTTGTCTCTCTCGCACCCACATACATAACCAATGAAGTATGTCTTTGCTAAGTTTCATGTGCCTCCTTTTGCCTGCTAGGTTTGGTACATCTATTTGGATGCGCAATGGACTTAACGCATTCCATATCTTACATTTCAGTGTACTAAATATGCAACCCGGGTCCAGCCAGGACTTTCCAACAGGCGATCACACTTATTTGAAACTATCGTAAATCCAGTCGTGAATTTAAATTACAAATAAAAAAAATCGCTTATCTTTTTATTTGGGTTTTTGCCCTTGTAAAATATTCGACGTAGATCTTGAAATTTTAATTTTCATTCTGAAACAGCGCCCAGGACTAGACCATCAGATTGGGTCTATCTAGGGAAAATGTTCTTTTCTTCGCATCGGCCGATGGTCAAGCGGTTTAAAGCTTTGTCCTCATGGACGCGAAATTCGCAAAAATTCTCACGACATTCGCAGATTTTGATTTAAATTACAAAACAGGAATACTAGCGCTATTTTCATTATGTGGGGTTAATACGTTTGTCTTGAGCTTCTCACAATCGATCAACAGTTTTATTATTAAAATGAAAGGGAGTGTTGCAGTTGGTAAAATTTGTAAAATGTCTCGCCACTAAATAATTAATTCCAATTTTCGAGAACTTTACGTCTATGCGGGCAAGGCTTAAGGAATCAATACTAGAATCAATTTGGCTACTCCACCCGGATTCAAATTACTGATAAACCGCAGTAATTTCGCTGATTTCGCACAGCAGGGGTACTATCGCTATTTTCATCATTATGTGGGGTTATAGTTAGTTTAACTTGAGCTTGTGACAACCTACCATGACAATCAATGACAATTTTATGATGAAAACGTTTCAGTTGGCAAAATGCCAACAATTGGCACTTTTCCCGCTATGAAATAATTTGCGCGAATTTCGTATCCATGAGAACAAGACTAGAGCAAAAGCCATCTTAGCTACCACTATTGTAAGTTTGGTTGCTTAATCTGCATGGTCATCTGATCTGAGGCCTGAGCTTCAGTTATTGGACGCATTCAGCACAGATTGGTATTCAGCAGACGAGGTCAGCCGCTAATTATAACAGGGCTGTTAAACAGCCGCTTAAACAACACCGAATGGTGTATGATCATTTTATCTAAGGTGCTGATTGTTCTCCGCGGAGCTGCGAATAAAATTTATGTAACATAACCTTACATTGGGCGTATTCAGACGAGGTCAGCCGCTAACTAAACTAAAAGCTACAAATCATATAACTAAACTAAAAGCTGCTAGAATACTAATAACAGGGCTATTAATCAGCTGCTTACACCGAACAGTGTGCTGATTGTTCTCCGCGTAGCTGCGAAAAAATTATTTGTAACATAACCTTACATTGTTATACTAAAAAGTCATAATATCTATTACACAGAATAATAAATTTGTTAAGTATTCATCAAATGTTCCATAGAATAAAACGCCAAAATAAGTAAGTAAATAACTGTTTTTTATTGATAATAACATGCAGCCAAATAATTGAAAATGGATCATTATTATATAGGTCACACTTTATCAGTGTTCTAGTATTCCATGTACATACATATATTATATGTAACTATCACATATTCTTGTTCTTATTTAAAAATAAAATATATGCGAAAATATTATTAACTTTAAGGTACCTACAACAAAAATTAAAATTTTCTATCTATGTTGGTAATTTTATCTTAACATTTTATTTTGATTTCAAGAAAATAGCTCAATGTCAGTGGTGAATTATGACTTTTTACAGCCTGATTCAGAAGCCCAAGCCCCTTGCATATTTTTTGTCGGTTGTCTAGGGATGAGGGCGAATTATAAAAAAATATATGTATAATAGGTAGGTAATAATAGTTATTTATGTATCAAGGGAATTATATAAAGGGCCTTAATTCCCTTGGGCAATGTGTGCGGCCCGAGGGCCTCCGGCCCGAGGGACAGCAATTGCCTGAGGTTATTAAGGCTCATTAATTCCCGTGGTACATAGATAATTTTATTTCTGACCGATTTCAATAAAATATTGTTTATTTTTAAAACGGAAAAATTCCCAGTATATTTGAATCAGTTACCATTGATTATAAGAGTTTTGTTGTTGCTATGTTACGTATATGTATAATAGGTAGGTAATAAACAAATTTATTTATGTATATTCTATAAGAGGCAAACCCAGAGCAAAACATTGAAATTCCAAAGCGTAACATTTGGAAAATTGTAAATAGGTACCTACTTAGAATAACAACCATGTAAATAAATAACATAACATCACAAATACGTCAGCGTTTCGCTTACGAAGAAAGCGCAAATTTTCCTGGCTTACAAAAATACTCAGCGGCTAACAGTTAGCATTTAGTCAGCGTTTTATTCAGTCTGAATTTCTTACTTAGCGGTTCAGCGGCTGATCTCGTCTGAATACGCCCATTGTCATACTAAAAAGTCATAATATCTAGGTATTACAGACTAATAAATTTGTTAAGTATTCATCAAATGTTCCATAGAATAAAACGCCGAAATAAGTAATAATAACTATTTTTTTATTGATAACATTCAGCCAAATAATTGAAATTGGACCATTATTATAAAAGGTTTTACGGTAGCGGCTCGGTTTCAACTTTATGTAATAGTGTTCTCTAGTATTCTATGTACATGTAACTATCATATATTCTATGAGAAAATATTGTTAACTTTATGGTACAACAAAAATTAAAACTTCCTATCTACGTTGGTATATTTTTATCTTAACATTATTTTGATCCCAAGAATCTATAATAGCTCAATGTCAGTGATGAATTATGACTTAGGGCTTGATTGAGAAGCCCCTGCCCCTATAATAAGTATATTTTTTGTCGGTTGTCTACGGATGAGGGCGAATTATAAATGTAATAGGTAATAAACAAATTTATTTATATTCTATAATAGGAAAACCCAGAGCAAAACATTCATTGAAATTCCAAAGCATAACCCTTGCAAAATTGTAAATGCTTAGAATAACAACCATGTAAATAAATAACATAACCTCAGAAATACGTCAGCGTTTCGCTTACGAGCGCAAATTTTCTTGGCTTACAAAAATATTCAACGGCTAACAGCATAGATAAGCTAACAGTTAGCATTTAGTCAGCGTTTTATTCAGTCTAAATTTCTTACTTAGCGGCTGACCTCGTCTGAATATACGCCCATTGTCAGGGTTGCCAACAGTTGAAAATTGAAAATCGCAGCTGCGCCGAAAATTTGTAGCCCAAAACCCACAAACATAGAAAAAATATAGACCGAGACGGTTCATGATAAAGTCACATGACAGGTGCCGCGTTTTCTAGGGACCTAAGGTCCAGAAAGTGGATATTTTATTTGCTTTATGTTGGCGGTTGTGCAAATATGATGGCTGCATTGCAATCTGAAATTAACTAACTTGCTGTCATTTTAAATGTCATTACAGAATGTGACATGCATGTGACCAATCGCAGTAAACAATGAGCTTCACGCTACAATACAACCAACGTAAATTGGCATAAAAACGAAGTTTTAGCGATTCTGGACCTTTTAGGGCAGCCATGAATTTGCGGTCGCCGGCAATATGACACTGGCACAATCATCTTACATTTCAAATTGCAGAAGACAATCACAGATTACAGATATGAAAAAGTATAAATAAATAGTAACAGACAGAGAGAGAGAAGGCGCCGACTCTTGGATTTTTTAAGCCCAATTACCATGGATTTTTTGTTTTAAAGAGCCCAATTTACCGCAACCCGCAACTGAATAAATTTCAACCGCAATTACTTATTTTCTGTAGCCCAATTTGCGGTTTATAGCCCAACTTGGCAACCCTGCCCATTGTTAAAAGCTGTACGAGTTTAGCGAACATAAGAATTTTAAAGATGTACTACAAAGCCCTCAAAAAGTAAAGTTTACCATGAATGATAATTGCAGTAGAAAACTGAATGTATCTAGTGTGCATTGGTGTGCATGATCATAGAGGAAAATCTTATCTGTATTAAATTTAGTTTGAGTGTTTAACCCACAAACCTAGAACAAATACAGACGGTGCCAGCACAAAATAAAGATGGTGCCAGCGGCAAACTGTCGACGACCGTTTTTTCATGGCCACCCTAAAAGGTCCAGAATCGCTAAAACTTGTTTTTCATTTACCAATTTACGTAGGTTGTACTGTAGCGTGAAGCCTCATTTGCTTACTGTGATTGGTTACAATCTTTAATCACAGCTTAAATAACAATCAGCTCACAGACTCTACGGCGGCACCTTTGAAGTATTAAAACCTGAAAATTTGTCCTTGAAGCTTGTAGTCTCTCTCTCGTTTGGGATACAAGTCAGGACCGGATTAAAAATAGTTGTCCCAATTTAGAAAGTTACATACTAAATATAAATTTGTTTTACTTGAAATTGTTTAGAAATAAAATAACATAACAGTATAAAATACAAGAAAATCAACAAACCACAAAATACAGCATTCGTGCGCCAATAACGCAGTCGTTGACGGTATGGCATGCGCGAAGATCTGCGCGAGACGTTCCCGCTCATACGAGTCTGTGAGCTGATTGTTATTTAAGCTCTGCTTTAATGACATTTAAAATGACAGCAAGTTAGTTAATTTCATATTGCAATGCAGCCATCATATTTGCAGAACTGCAACATAAAACAAATAAAATATCCATTTTCCGGACCTTAAGACCCTAGGCAACGCGGGACCTGTCACGTGACCTATATAACGGAACGGCGCCGTCTATATTTTTTCTAGGTTTGTGGTTTAACCCGTCCTATTTTTAAACGAGGAGTAAATGAAGAAGTCATATATACACAGGGAAAAATAACTGGAAAATATAACTAGATCATTTTGGCGGTAAATTTAAAGAAAAACAGAAAATAGACAAGCAATACAATAATTCGTTGCTGAGTTATGAACAGAACTATTTCATTTGATTTAGGATTAACTAGGAGGGAGAATAAACAAAATAATCAATGAAGTGGCAACGTTAATCTTAACAGAATATAACTGACACTTTAAATGTTAGTAGCTGACAGTATTGACCTTAACAATAAACATGAATTTATGTGAAGCTGTGTAAACTTGGCGACAAATGAACCAATAACAAGCTAGTGTTTAAGGGCCAGAAATTTAAATCACTCCTCTTAGTTTAAAAATAAGGTTATAGTAATGCGGAGACTGCAATTTTTATTTTTAGATTTCTCCAAACAATACCGCCTTTCTGCAAATCATTCCACCAAATCTCTGCTACTGGTACCAAACTTACCAGATCTGCAGAAAATTTGTAAGATATGTTTATTATACTTTAGCAGTTTGTGAGACAGCATGTTTCGGATTAGGTAAGAATTTCATGCAACTCACACCCAAAGCGGGCTGTTAAAGTGTGCATATTATGGGAATAAAAGATTTTTTGAAACCGTTAGGTGTTAATATGGTGAGACAGTGTCCGTAAATTTCACCGACACCTTTTGGCTGTATGTTCACAATGATAAATAAATACGATTTACAAAATAAGGTTTTTTTTGAGTTATAGTTTCCTTTTTGTATACTTATTTTTTTAATAAATAAAAATAATAAAAACAGAAAATTTACTGTAATAATATAATTATATAAAAATTTACATAGTTATTCGTAATACTTCATTAAAATTTATCCATTCTTCTAGTCTAAGGCATCTAACAGGTCACAGATATTTAATATAACATTAAGAATAATAAAATAAACTGATAACAAATATTTAATAATTATAATAGTTATTACAAACACTAAGGAATGCAAGTTGTTAAAATATTTAATATACACTATATTAATATTACATTGGATTTGGTGTTGGTTTTTATTATTAATATTAAATAACTTACGATTAACAATAATTAATTTTATTTTTTAAATAATAGAGAAAACAAAAACTGATATTGAATGTCGTCAAAAATAAATAAATTCAAATTGTAACGAAGATGCCCAAATATGTAATATATAACATCTAATACTCTAAATAACTGATTAAAAAAAAAACAAACTGTATTGCCAACAATTTTGTTACTTTTGGGCACAAATTATTTATAAGGCCATTGTGGTTATTTTATTTACAACATAGATTTGGTGTTCCACTTTTATTGAACGATATTGTTAAAAATCAAGTTAGACATAAACATGAAATCTTGGTAAATGATGAGGAAAAATATTAATTCCCTCTTTATTTAAGCATATATTTATGAACATTGAAATATAAAATGTTTATTCACTAATTTAATTGACTTACTGTCGTCGGTGAAATAAAATTTGATTTTAATATCAATTCTGCATGAAATTAACTGAAATACAATACAATACGTAAATAATTATTTAACGGTGCAATCCAATAGTCATCACTAAATTAAAAACTTGATAATAAGTTAAGTAAATCTTATTTCTGGATTCTATCATTACTTGTAATATGGTAACTACTTTAAAATATTCTTTTATAATAAAAGCAAACCCTCGATCTAATTTTTCTGATCTTTCAAGTATAAAAAATAATTTTGCAATCTTTCTCCGTAAAACCTCCCTCGATAAACAATAAGCAAATAAATATAACAATTTTGTACTATAACATGCATAATTTACAGAAATTAATAAAAAATAGATCCAAAAATCTTACATATTTACAGTACTCTTGAAACTTTACTTTTAAATGTCAAGAAGAAGAGAATACATATTTTACGTTATGTAAGTTAACAACTGTTATGTTAAAATTTTATTAAAAAATTTGAAAGGTATTAAGGGACACTCTTAACCAATTTCTAAAAGCCTCCTACTGTCTCTTAACGTTTTTGAAAAACCACTCTGTGAATTTCCTCAGTTGCTGCACTGCTGCTTGGGCTTGATCCTGTAACTTTCTATTTTCTTCTGTTAAACGTCTCACTTCATGTTCCAGAGACATCCGGCGCCTCGTTTCCCTGTTCACTTTCAGTTCTAGTTCTGCCACATGACCTTGAAGCTCCGGTACACTGGTACTGGAACTTACCCTATAATAAAAATAATGCTAAACCTGTCACAATTCGGTCTTTAATTCAATAAATTGTTTGACACTTGCAATTTCCTAGTTTCAATGACTTTGGACGCTATGCAACAGATTCCAATTTGTTGACCAATTTTAAAAATATTGGCACTATTTTTTTTTTAAATGAAATAAATTACAAACATTTTGGATGTCTATGAAATTATTATACAAGTCATACTACCCAGAGCTTTCTAGATCTACAGGCCGATTTAGTTATTAATTTTAATCACATATTCAGAAGGCCTTATAAACACAGAATATCAAAAAATAAATTTTTACTCGACCTTTTAAAAGAAAAGCAAGGCAAAAAGGCAGCCCTTAACTCCCGGTAACAAAATGCTCCTGGTACGCAACTAATTTTCTTACGATGCAGTCATATGCCGTTCGAGGATTGAACTGAAACGGTGTTGCCATGTCAGGAGCACACAATAACATTGTTCAATACTATGAGACAGCAACTGCATGGCTGCTGCAGAGATGTCAAAAATTTTAGAGATGTGTTGAAGCAAAAGAGTGTTGCCACATCAGATACATTTTATTCCAGCAAATTTGGAGATCTCGTCACATATATATATAGAGGGGGGATATGTGGAAAGAACAAGATACTGCAACCAGAAGTACTGGCACTCGCAACCCATTATTTTATTTCAGATTGTCTCATGTATCAGTCGCAACGCTATAACTAATTTTAGTAATTTCGAATACGCAGATGTATGTTTTAACTTCGACCAATTACTTGACTACAAAATCAAAGAGTAGATAATCCCAATTTATTAACAAAGTGCTATGAACGAATGAGTGCTGTTTTATATGTACTGGCATTTTAATCAGATAGATACTAATCTACTTTTTGAAAAGCAATAACTTTATATATATGTAGCTACAAACTGAATAATTAATTGAATATAATACTACAAGAGAGGAAGAATATAAAAATGTTACAGGAGGCAAAAGTAGGCACATTGTGAGCAATGATAATGGGAAAAGACTAATAGAATTTGCATTGGAGAATGATATGAAAATAGTAAGTACTGCATTCGACCACAAAAACATACATAAAGAAACCTGGATAGCACCTAACGGAAAGACAAGGAATCAAATCGACCATGTTATCATTGAAAAAAAGCATGTAAGAAGTATGAAAGACGTAAGAAGTTACAGAGGAGCAGATGCGGATAGTGACCATATATTAGTTGTCGCAGACATGAAACAAGAAAGACCACAAAAAATTAAAATGGGCAGGAAAAAACGAAAAAGATATGATATGGAAAAGCTGAAAGATACAGAGACGGCAATCCATTTTGAAAACGAAATGACAGAAGCGTTAAGAAACAAACCACAGAAAGAACAGACAGAGGATGAATGGACACAGATTAGAACAGTAATGGAGGAGGTAGCGGGAAGAACACTGGGGGAACCAAAATAGCGACAACGAAATAAGTGGTTCGACGAGGAATGTAAGCACATGTTACAACAGAGAAATAAAGCAAGGATTAGACAGATGGAAGAACAAAACGAAGAAAATAAAAGAAAATATGAGCAGATAAGAAGAGAAGTTAAGAGAATATGTAAAAGTAAAAAGAAGTGTCCTTGAGCGGAAATGGAAGAACTAGAGGAATCATACAAAAGTAAACAACTGAGGAATTTTTACCAGGAAGTTAAGAGGAATACAGAGCAGAAAATACGCGAACCATATATGTTTTTGAGAAATAAGGACGGAGACTTAGTAGGTGATATAGATGGGAAATTAAACAGGTTCGCCCAGCATTTCCAAGAATTGTTAAATGAAAGCGAAGATGAAAGTGGGAACGAGTGCGAAAGGAAGGAGCAGCCGGATAATACAGGAGGAGATGAAATGATCAGAACGCCTACGAAAGAAGAAATAGAAGAATGTGTGAAACAACTAAAAAATAACAAAAGCGCAGGGGAGAATAACATACCAGCTGAGATTCTAAAGCATGGTGGCGAACTCTTGATTACGCGAATATGGAAAATAATAACAGAGATTTGGGAAAAGGAGGAAATGCCAGATGATTGGAATAAAGCCTTAATAGTACCAGTGTATAAGAAGGGGGCCAAAGAAGACTGTAATAATTATCGAGGAATAGCACTCTTAGATGTTACTTACAAAGTGTTAGCAAGCATAGTGAAAAAAAGGCTGGCCCAGTACCATGATGAGCAAGTAGGAGAATATCAAGGAGGTTTCAAAGCCGGAAGATCGACTGTAGACCAAATCTTTGTTATGAAGCAACTACAACAGGACACATACGAACATAATTTAAGTTTGCACATGCTGTTCATTGATTACCGGCAAGCTTATGATTCTATCAAGCGTAAAAAGTTGTCTGAAGCAATGGAAAAGTTGGAAATTCCAACCAAACTTAGGAGGTTGGTGGCAATGACAATAAGGAAAACGGGAAATAAAATAACGTTGGGAGGAGGGGTTTCGGAGGAGTTTAAAGGAAAAAGGGGACTAAGGCAAGGTGACCCATTGTCTACAGTTCTTTTTAACTTTGTACAGGAAGTAATTTTTAGAGAAAGTGGAATAAGAACTAATGGTCTAATATACGGGTGCATGGCTTACGCTGATGACGTCGTTCTTATGGCTAGATCGAAAAAAGAAGTAATAACTACCTTTAAGTTACTGGAAGCGAAAGCAAGAGAGTATGGCTTGGTGATCAATGAGAAAAAAACGAAATATATGGTAATGAAAGACAACGACGATTTACGACGACCCAGCTAATTTAATCATCAACTGCACGGAGAATAGAAAATACATAATAGAAAAAGTTCAACAAGTGGATTATCTAGGAGTGACGTTAACATGTAAAGGAGAGGAGGAAGGGAATTAGAAAAGCGGATGGCAAAAGGAAGTAAAGCTGCAGGTATGCTAAACAGGATTCTAAAAGCGAAGAATGTATGCAGATCCACAAAAATAAGGCTGTATAAAACTATAATAAGACCTACTGTTACTTACGCTTGTGAAACGTGGATAATGAGTAAAAGGAAGAAATTAAACTGGGAATATGGGAGAGGAAAATATTAAGGAAGATATTCGGAGGAATTAAGGTGGAGGGAGAATTCAGAAGAAGGACAAATAAAGAAATAGAAGATCTGTTTAAGCAACCCAACATCGTCCAGGTAGTGAAGACGCAAAGAGCCAGGTGGTTGGGACACATAGCTAGGATGCCCGACAACAGATGGGTTAAAAGAATACTATCGGCAGGAGGAGGGAAGAGGAGAAGAGGACGCCCCAGGAAGCAATGGTTGGATGAAGTCAAAGATGATCTGAGGAAAATTGGTGTCACGGACTGGAAAGAAGAAGCAAAGGATAGGAAAAAATGGCAGCGAAAAATCGCAAAACTTTAAGCCAAGGGCCACTAGGCCTGTAGCGCTATTATATATATATAATACTATAAAATTCAATTACAAATAAGTAATGAAGACTTTATTAGATTAGATTAAAAATAATAAATTTTCCTTACCTATATTTGTTGCTATTAACAAATAAATAAATATTTAACGTAAAATATCATTCATCTAAATAAAAAAAGTATGTCTGTCTCTTGTCATTGAGTACACATTAAAAGAGCAGTAAAAACTAGATTATTGACGTAATAATATGGTAGGTTAAGATTCACTATTACCTGCTTGTTTATCACAGAATGTGTCTCTGTTTTTTTGTCGACATGACGGTTTTTTGAATTATTTAATCAAAACTTATCAACCTCTTTTAATAATTTACATTGTGAGTATTGGTTTTTATCTTACTATTCAAATAATAAAATGTAAATGATTTATTATTTGATTTGTTGGAGTTTTGTAACTTAACATTAAATATTTTTTAAACTGAATCTTAATATTTTATATTAATTGAATACTTCGAGACCGCTACATACAGTCTGAAAAGGGGTTTAAATGATTTAAAAATATTTTTTCACTGTAAATATGCATTTAATTTTCTTTTTAATTGTGTACTTGATTTATATACATTTTTCTCTATCTTTCCTTAAAATGAATGACATTATTACTATACTCGCGACAACAATTCAGACGACTTACGTCATACGAACAAATGAATAATTCATTATATTTTCATCAAAATATTTATGAAACTGCAACTGATAGTAATAAAACTATATACTACACTAGTTGCATTATATATTGCACTAAATTGCAAAAATGATGAATTTTTAACACGACCAAATATAGAAAATTACGTTGACAATAAAAACAAATGTGTAACGTCAGCCGTGATGTCTGAATTCTTGACGCGAGTATATCAATTTATTGGATATACAGTAGACTTGCGATACCGTGAACACAAAATGCACCAGGTGCCTTCACGGAATCGATTTTGTTCACGTTAATTGAAGTATACAAAAAGTGAAAAAGAAGCAAGTAGTCTAGTCTGTAGCATTTTATTTATTAAGCTCTACATCAGTTTTTGTAAAAAATGTAGTTACTTTACTTTGAACTTGTTTAGATGACAACTTTTTCAATATTGCTTTTTCGTAAACAGCTCTAAGACTAAGAATATCACTGATCTCCAATGAATTCTGCTCCGTCCACGTTAATACAGTGTTGATTGCTTCAATTGCTTCTGTGTGTGATACCCGCCGTTGAATGAACGTTTGTCTACGTTACCAGGAGAAGCGGTGTTTACGTTACAAGGTAGATAATGGAACCAATATAGTGTTCATGTTACCGCGAAGTTCACATAAACGCAAGTTCATGTTATCGCGAGTCTACTGTACTACATTTTTACAATTTATGTATTTTATGCAAATTTTAGACTAAATAATAATAATAAGTACTAGAAACTTACCGATTTTTCAAAACACTCAGAAATGTTAAAACTTTCAGATTCATAATGATGTGTCTCATGATTTGTAAATTCAGCTGCTTTAATTTTTGAGATATTTACAATAATTTTACAGAACTATATCCTGTATATCAAAAATAAACAATTTGTGAACATAAATCTCTAATTGTGTTATAAAAAAAATTTGCTCTTATTTCTAATACATATTTTTGTGAATTCAAGATTTTTATCTGGTATTTATTAATCTAGTTATTACTCATTTACACTTTAGTTTTTTTTAAATCATTATTTAAACCTCCTTTTCAGACTGTCACTTACTCAGCTCCCAGTTTATCTTGATGTCGGCTTGACGCGACATTGCCGAATTTAAATATTTTTCTAGTACCTACTTAATTGAATGTTAAAACATGTAATAAATGCTATATAATTTATTTTTCAAAAATATGCAATTAATATAGTAAATTTCAGTTTAAAAAAATATTTAATATTGAAGTTACAAAACTTCAACAAATCAAACAATTTCATATAAATAGTGAGATCAAAAACAATACCCACTAGGCAAATTATTGAGGCATAAAAGCTTTTTGTATTTAAAAACTGATAGTAATACAAGAAACTCCGTGCTGTCAATAATAAACAGACATACTTATTCAGTGAAAAACAATTCGGCAATCTGAATCTTGACCTACCGTATTAAGGTCAATAACCTTGTTTTCAATGCTTACTCAATGACAAACAAACAAATTTGCATTTATATAAACAGCTGGTGTAATGAATATGAAATCATGACTATTTACTATTTAACAGATTTTTAAATGACATTTTAGATTGCATACTAGAAGTGTGTCATTAGAAAAAAATATATGACTTCAGTACTGAACTTTAAAGAACATGCTGTTACGTATATGATCCTGACGAGATGGCAACATGGTTTTGCTTCAATAATCGAATGCATCAGAAAATTTGTATCGTACCAGCAGTGACATGTTACCGATTATTATGGGTGGATTTGCTTATCTTTTGAAAGGTCAAGTATTTTTTTCCATTTTCTGTCTTTATTAGGTCTTTCGAATATGTGGTTAAATGTAATGACATTATACTGAATCACCCTGTATATAAAAATTATAAAATTAAAATGATTTCAATATTTAATTGTTTATATTAATAGTATAAAATTAATTCAACGGAAACACATTTCTTAAAATTTGATGTTTCCGATTTTTAAATACTGATCATTTAATCATCACTGATTATTGTACTCTGCCATACTAATGGACCAACTCTGTGTATGTGAAAACTTTGGAAGACCATAATATACATACAGAACATATTAAGAAAACTACTTACGATGACGTTATGGAGGCATCCATAGGTACCTCTTCACTCCAATGCCGATTGGCTTCATGTTCACTATTTACTTCGGAGTTGGACCCAACTTGCATCACGACTTTAGTCGCAGCATCAACCAAACTGGGCCAATCGCTATCTTCCGGCAACGGGAAATTATCTGGAAAAGTAATCACTTTTGCCTTGCTTGGACTAGCCATGTGTGATGTTAGTTCATCTTGCGGTCTCTTGAATTCATTAGGAAGGGGACTAGAAGTTGTGCTTGCATTTGAAATAACGGTAGCTGGCCTAGCCATCGTTAAGATCACTTCGGGTTGAGTCTTGTGGACGGTAAGTGTATTGTTAAGGTTCTCCCTAGAATGAGACTTAATTTCTTTGTTTAACTTTGGCTCTGAGGCAGCTTCAATATTGTCAGGATTTATTAAGCGCAATAACTCTTCTTGAAAATTGGTGGAGGAAAGATTGGCACTGTTACGATTAGAAGATCGTGCAGTAACGCCAGGTCTTAACTTTGCCTCACCATTTATCGACCTAGGACTCTGGTTTCTGCTTGAATATGCAGCTGACTGAGATATATTAGCATGCTTTGCCGTTCTACGTGCCTTTGGTGACATGTTTCCACTTCCATTAGATAACTCGTCTTCACTACCAATCAAGTTCATCCTGTCACTTATAGAACTGTCAGTAGAATGACCATCATTTATATTTAACCTCCCGAACTCATTATTTAATGGTTGGACCGTAGAATAATCAGCTACTCTTGGAGCTCTGGTGACAATGTATTCATTCTCCTGCCGCATACGTTCATTCTGCTGCTTAATAATATTGTTTTTCTCCATTTTATAACACAGATCTAATTCACTAGTGTTAGTGTGAAGAGCTGCACTCAAAGGCTGCGACACATTAATGTGCTGTAGTGGTAATGAATTGCTAATTTGAATCTTGTTGTGTTGAATTGTGTAGTGGTTATGTGGTGGTTGTTGCATTTGTGGCATTTGGTGTGAATTGTTGCGTTTTGGTGTCGAAGGGAAAGTGTTGTTTGGGTGGAGTGTTCGAGAACTGTGTTGATTGTTTTTCATGGGGACTGGAGGCGGATCTAACTCTTGCAAAATGTCATACCATTTGTCATCACTTGAATGTCCACTGGAGGAACTGGTCAAAGTTCCCTAAAAATCAATAATAAAATCTACTGATTTTTGCACAACCTATAGCTGATATTTTTAGATATATATATTTTTAATATATATGTGCGAATTTTTGCCAAAGTGTCATAGAGATCATTATATGAAATGAAAATTTTGCATGGGATTAATCAAATGAATAAACCATCCTTTTTAAATGGAATTGCATATAAAAGAGATCTGGAATGGTTTAATGTAACATTATCTTCCAAGTTTAACTCTTTTGCATCGGGAGATGCAAATTTGAGTAAATTTTTGATTGACATATATGCGGAAGACGCATATTTTCGAAAGATGTAAAGAGCATCTTAAATCGGCAAACGTGTGTTGCCGTATTAATATAATTTTTAAGTTATTGATTGTTGTTAGCACTGTCAACTTATCAACACAAGATATTGTACACATAATAAGATATTCATTTACCCACCAACAAAATTTTGGAATTAATATAGTAAGTTTCCAATTGTTTTTACTACATTTTAGGTAAAAAAACTAAGTAGGTATTTAAACTTGGCGAGAACATATTGTCAATTATGTTGTTATGTTCAATAATTGTCAACTGAGTACTTATTATAAATACTTACATTAAAAAAACACGAATTTTTATATATATTTTCAGTATGCTTCCACTAACGACAATGATCACTAAATGAATAACACTTCTGTATTATTTTATGAACAATATCAACGAGTTATAAATAACTACATATCTTGTAAAAATTTACAATAATTGTACTAGATTTCATATGTTTTACTTATTATCCTAATATTTTTAATACTGATAAATTAGTAAATCCAATGTGCCGCGTTTAATGATTGTTGACAGTGTAGAATTTAGGGTTTTTATGATTATTTTTAGAAGAAAAAACAAAAACAGAAATAATATTACAACAGACTAACAAAGAGGTTGCTTAAGGTTAAATTGAACAGATGATTCACTCGTTCTATCACATTGAACTTATAGAAAAACTTTTTTTAATAAATTTATGTCAAGCTACAAATAAATGAATTAAAATTCTCAATTACATAAATCTTCTCTAATACAAGAAATAAATCCACAAATATACAGGGCAATTTTGAAAGTGGGATATTAATTTTAACTGATGGCAGCAGACATTAAGTACATGATTTTTTTTTACAAAAATGGCTTTTAGGGGTTTTTAGGCTTTCACGGCCAGTGCTGTAATTTGATACATGGTGATTTTCCAGGTTGTTATACCGTGACCTCGGTAACTGGTAGCTGCCAGAAACAGAGTTAAAATGCACATCCCTAGCATGAGCTGGGATTCTTTTACCTGCCCTGGTTGTTCTCGGGCTAGGCTCTGTGGGGGTAGACCCGCTATCGGTGTCGCTGCAAAAGCTTCACCGCGACTGAGTCCTCAGTCACGGCGAAGCTTTTGCAGAGTCACCACTGAACATGCCGACAGTGAAGAGCGGCGAAACGTTTGGAAGCATGGGATGCGACCAGTTACAGTGGCGGCTACGGAACGCCTCGGAGGATCACCATTATCCGAGGAACGGTTCCGACCGTAGCAGTCGTAATACCAACAGTAGGAACCGAAATCAATATATGGACAGACCCAGAGACACCGATAGCGGGTCTGCCCCCACAGAGCCTAGCCCGAGAACAACCAGGGCAGGTAAAAGATCCCAGCTCATGCTAGGGATGTGCATTTTAACTCTGTTTTTGGCAGCTACCAGTTACCGAGGTCACGGCATAACAACCCGGAAAATCACCATGTATCAAAAATGGTTGTGATAAATAGTTTTTAATTACCGAGATAACAACCATGTATAAATATAGTTTTATTTAAAAAAAGTTTATTTATTTTGACACCTTTCCGATATTCATTTGGTTGATCTGACAACAAAATTCTGGTGATTAAGTAGAGTTTATATAACATTTTAACATTTTCTTTCCACAGGAAGACGGCTTTAGGTGGTGTGCAAATTATAGGCCTACATGACATATTCAATTTCAAAAATTCTATTTTTAATAATGTATTACCAATGGTTCAAATATAAAAATATTTTATTATTTTAAGGAACTGATCACCTGTAATTATTTATAAGTTAAATAATTTAATAGCATTTGTTAACGTTGTTTTGAATAAGTTAGTTGAATGTTTATACTTGTACAAATAATATTAAATTTTTAAAGTCTATATGATACTACAGAATGAACAATTATAATGGAACCACTTACAGCTTTTAAATTACTTATCTATACAGGATGTTTCAATATTCCACTGTAAGCAAAAATTAATCTTGTTCGTATACTAATACTAAATGTACTGTCTTAGATAGGTTTATCAATTTGCAAAGATAGTTCCATTATACCTCCAAACAAAAAATAATTATCTAATGAAAACCATAACGCTACATTTCTTACTAAGTCTACTTACAAAACATCCTCTTTATAATAAGCTATATAAGATAACAAACTTGAAATTAAAAGATGAACAGCGAGTTTTAACTACTGCACTACTTTTTAAATTTAATTGGAAACTATTTGAGGAAAAAATTTTGCTTACCTCCGTGTTCGTAGGAAACCTCGATTCTTGACCATGAAATGACTTGCTGCTACTTCCAGTTCCATAACCCGAACTGTTGCTGCTCCTCGGAGGAGAGAAACTCCTCTCGTAGATCCTTCTGTGATGCCCCACCACAGCTTGTTGCATCTGAGGTGCGCGTCTTCCTTTATTCTCGTCGTTTGTAGTACTCTCGTAATCGCCTTCGTAGTGAGCCTCGTTGTATTTGCAATTTTGCAAAGTACACCCCTTACGGGGGGACCCATCTGACAGAGGTGGTATCACAGTCAAAATAACGGTCAGGGAAGTCTTCAATAAGTCCACCATTTGGTCATAAGTCAACGTTGCAACTGCAACTTTACAGATCTCTACCAACCGTGAATTTTGGCGCAACCCTGCCTGCCAAGCCTGGCCAGCGCTTTCCACAAGTGTTACGATACCATCAGGCTGAACGTGGAAACCTAATTGGCCCATAATATTTCGACTGAAATAAAATAAATATGTTTACACAACATAATCGTAAACTTTGTTATTTTTATAAAAAATAAGTATTATGTACTGCATTGAATAATTTTGTCATTATTTTTTAATTGATGCTACCAATAATATCAGTTTGGTTGCCTACCCTTATCGATCACGTGGGTCTGGAACATTGTTGAACACACTATTCTTAATGTGAACAGTTTTTGAGAAAAAAAGTTTTTTATATTTAGACCTATTTATAAATAATAATAATGAATTCTAAAACAAAAATGACAAATGTAAATCAATAATCTATAAATGATACTGCAGGAAACAACTACCCGCGGACTAATGCCCCGACCGGTATTGAATTATACCTGCAGTGTGTGAACAGCCAAAAAGCCTTGTCGGCCACACCACCAGACATACACCGGTTTCGGGCTTGTTAGCCTTCATCAATATGTCATAGGTGAGATGACCGACAAATGAACTGGCCTCGATTTCTCACCTGCACTTGATTTATATGTCAACATACATATGAAAGAACAGGCAGTTCAATCTATTGAAAATATTAAACATTCCTAAGTACTACATAAACATAAAAATTGACCCAAGTGTACACTGGACGATAGAACACTAAGACAGTATTTAATGTAACCATACCATTTTCAAGTTAAAGCATTTTGTTCCCAAAAACATTTTTGTAGATGGACTATAAATAAAATCAATAATAGTTCATATTTAGCTGGAAATATATTGATAACTGACCAATAAAAATGTAATTTTTAATTTATCAATATATATACTTTTTATTTTTAAGTAAATGTAAACATCAGTCATCTACAATAAACACGTTTTCAGCATCCATTTTTGTTTTCAGATAATGGTTGAGTTGACGTACTTTATGACACTTCTGTACAGTGATTTAGTCATAATATTAATTTTTGCCACGTATACGAAAAGCCTTATGAAGACAGAAAATTTAAAAAATTAATGTTTACTCAACGTTTTAAAAGGGAAACAAAACTACCCATAATTACCGGTGACGGTAGAAATTGTAGAGAGTGAGTAGTATTATTGATTCTCTCTGATATTTTTCCAAATTTAACCGGGACAAAGTTAAAATTAATATGTAAAAGTTATATACAACTACACCTAAATATATGGAGATTATTTAAAAAGTAAATCTAGTGCATAGAAGGAAAAGTGGCCTTAGTAAATTGATAATTCAACATTCATTATTGGTGAATTTATTATCTTTTTTGGTATACGTATAAAGAAAAACTTGAAATGGAATGCTCATTGTGCAAAAAACCACCTGATAAGGAACTTTTTACTTGTGATGTTTGTAAACAACCATACTGCCAAAGTTGTAGCTGTCTCTCTTCTACAGAAATGAGGGTGATGCAGTTGAAGAATAATAGAGTGCTGAAATTCAGTTGCAATAAATGTCAAGAACACACATTAGAGGACATAATAAATTCAAAACTAAATTTAATAGAAAAAAATTTAGTTACAGAAATACAAAAATTGTATAAGGAAGTCCGTTTTCAAGATAATAAAATCACTGATCAGATGGTTTTAATTAACAGATTAATGACTGAAATATTGGAAATTAAAGAATCGAAACAAAAGGAGTCCTATTCTAACATTGTTAGGAACAAAGCTAACAATGAGGTGTTAGTGGTAAAACCAAAGGAGAAACAATTAAGTACAAAAACTAAAAAGGATTTAAAACAAAATATTGACCCAAAAAAGATGGCTATTGGAGTGGAGAATATTAAGGAGGGCAGAGAAGGAACTGTAATTATTAACTGCAATGATACCAACTCAAAGGAGAAGATAAGAAAAACTGTTACAAATAGTCTTGGCGACAAATATAATGTGGTTGATGGTAAATATAAAAATCCAAAAGTGATTATACGAGGCGTAGAGGAAGAATTTATTGATTGCAATGAGGAAACTATTATAGAATCCCTTAGAAAACAAAATGATATATGTATCACCAATGAATCGGTTTTCACAGTTCAGTCAAAATATAAGAAGAAAGGGAATATTAACAAAGGAAATATTATACTTAATGTAGACGTGGTTTTAAAGAATAAAATTTGTGAAATGGGAAGATTGAATATTGGCTGGAGAAGATGTGTAGTACATGAGTTTTTCTCAGTTGTGAGATGCTTTAAATGTGCTCGCTATGGTCATGTGGCAGCAAAATGTGAAAACAGTGTTACTTGCTATAATTGTTCAGGACCGCATAGAACATCAGACTGTGAGTCGATCTCTCTGAAGTGTATTAATTGTGTTGAAACAAATACTAAATTGAAGAAAGCCTTACAGACCAATCATTCGGTTACCGATCCCAATTGTCCTTGCTACTTGAGATTTCTAAGCTTAGAAGAAAGAAAAACAAAGAAAGCATAGCAACCAGAGGTACTATCGACGAAAGCAGTCCTCAAAAAGTGATTCTGGTTACTGTTTTAACATCTTTCACTTAAATGTGCAAGGTATTTTGGTGCATGAATAACATAAATGTGGCTCTAAGTGATTTAAATGCGGATTTTGTGGCCCTCAGCGAACATTGGCAGAGCAGTGGTAGCATTCATGCTTTTCAATTGGAAAATTATAAATTAGTGTCTTCTTACTGCAGACCTACATGTCAGGCGCATGGAGGTGTGGTCCTATATTCGCGACAAGAATTATCTACAATTATATGTGAGGAGATACACCAGTTGAGTGAGGATTATTTGTTTGAATGTACTGCGGTAGAAGTTAAGATGAACGGTAGTACTTATGTGATATGTGTTATATACAGGCCTCCTTCTGCTGATTATACAGATTTCATGTATAGGTTAGAAAACTTGTTAGAAATAGCTACTGATAAGAATAGGTTGGTTATAATAGCAGGGATTTTAATATTGATGTGTTACCTACTGGAAATGAGAGGCAAAAATCTCCTTGTTTATCTGTTAAATTCTTACAATATGAAAATGACAATAGATCAGCCTACAAGAGTAACAAAATCCTCTGCAACTTGTCTTGATAATATTATTATATCTAATTATATTGATTGTAAAGCAGAGGTGATATCGCTGAACATATCTGATCATTTTGCACAGATTGCATGCATAAATAATAATTCTTTTAGAACCAGTGTAACACATGAATATAAACGTATTTATAGTACCGAAAATTATAATTATTTCTTTAGTCTACTACAACAGGAAACATGGTTATCAGTATACGAAGCAGATGCACTGGATGATATTTATAATGAGTTTATTCAAATTCTGCTGAGATATTATAATATGTCATTCCTTTAAAATATATAAAATCTCAAAATGATAAAAAAATATAAATGGATTTCAGATACCATTATTAAAGCAAAACAGACACTAAACTTATTACACGAATCACATTTGCAGAATACGATTGAGAAGCAAACATATGTAAATTATAAAAATTACTACACTAATTTATTACAACAAGAAAAGGCTAATTTTTATAGAATACAGATAAAAAATTCTGATAATAAATCAAGAACCATATGGAATATTATAAACACAGAAAGTGGAAAAATAAGTCAAAAACAAATATTTAATGGCATTAGTCATAATAATGTAACGATAACTTCTCCTCAGTGGGCATCTGATATTTTCAATGATTTTTTGTTAACATTGCTGGTACCTTGGTTTGTGATTTTCCTTCAAATGATAATTATAATTATATTACCACCAATGCAAATTCAATATTTTTGTCAGAAATAACACAGAGTGAAATTATAGAAACTATTATAAGTTTAAAAAACAAGTATTCCACTGGAGAAGATAATATAAGTAATATCATCCTTAAAAATAGGTTTTTCATTCTTCAACCATTGTGTTATATAATAAACGAATCCATTAGAAAGGGTATATTCCACAAAGATTAAAACTAGCAGTGGTTAAACCTTTGTATAAGAAGGGGATCCTTTATTGATTGAGAATTACAGACCAGTGAGTTTACTCTCCTCGATATCTAAACTATTTGAGATTTCTATGTGCAACAGACTTATACCTTTTGAACAAGAACAATATAATTAATATGTCTCAACATGGATACCCAAAAAATAAATCCACGATAACAGCTACTTTTGATTTTGTAAAAAGAATAGTTAATCATCTGGATAATGGTTATATTGTTCTTGGAATATTTTTGGATCTATCTAAGGCCTTTGATTGTGTAAGACATGATGTACTTCTTGCTAAGTTGGAAAAAATAGGCATAAGAGGTGTAGCTCATGACTGGTTTTCATCATACCTTACTGAGAGAGAGCAGAGTGTGTGCATCAATTCTAAATTAAGAAACTATTATTCAGACAGTAGTAAAATTGTATTTGGAGTGCCTCAGGGCAGCGTGCTGGGCCCTATTCTTTTCTAATATATATCAACGACTTGTATAAATGTGTAAATGATGACTCAACTTTTGTAACCTCATATGCTGACGATACTAGTATTCTAATTTTGGAAAAGATTATAAGAAAATAGAAGTAAAAGCTCAAAGTGTCATGCAAAAATTTCAATGGTTTAAAAAAATTCATTAGTATTAAATAATGACAAGACAGAATGCATTTTGTTTAAACATAGTAGAAATAAGCAGGATTATCCAAAGCAAATAAATATTAATGATGTACCGTTAAATATGTAACAACTTTAAAATTTAAGGAGTTGTCATTGATGAGCATTTATCTTGGAAAGATCATGTTAAAGTGTTATGTGGGTGTCTCAGTACTGTTTGTTATTCCTTAAAAGAATTAAAAAAAGTAGTTGATCTGCACACTCTGCTTGCAGCCTATTATGGATAATTTTTTAGTTTGATGTCATAAGGGATCATACTCTGGGGGTTCGCATATTGAAGAGATATTCATTGTACAAAAGAGAGTTGTAAGAATTTTAGCTAATCTCGATTTCGAGAATCTTGTAGAGGGCATTTCAGAAGATTTAATTTGTTGACAGCTCCAGCTCTTTTTGTGTATGAATGTATTACTTTTGTGTTCAAGCAAAAATCAAAATTCACAGACAACATCCAGAAACATGAGTATGAGACCAGGCATAGAGATGATCTTTCTTATCCGGTGCATAGCACAGCAGTTCTTGAAAAAAGTTGTTATTATAAGTGCCTCTGTTTCTACAACTGTTTGCCATCTAAGATTAAAAGTAGTCATACATTAAACTATATTCAGAAATATGCAAGAGAATGTTTGATACGCGGAACCTTATGTATTAAGATAAATCAATTATTAATTATTAAAATGAAATGTATGGTGGGTTTTGTATTTCTAATTACTGAAATATGTAACGTTTTTATTGTTTTTTTATTTTTATTGTTTATATTTACTTAAATATTGTCTTGTCTCAATGTTTGTATTTTGACTTGTACTATACAAATGTTTTTTTTTTTTTTTGTCCCTAGTATGAATAAAAATTCTATTCTATTCTATTCTATTCACAGGATCCTTGTACACATTAAATTTTCTTATGACCAAGCCACATGGCATTCGAGCGTTGAAGCAAAATAGTATTGCCATATCAGGACCATATACATAATAATATTGTTTAAAGTTCCGTGTTTTTATTCAAATCTACCATCAATCGCATCTCCCACAACTTTGAAGCTCACATCGCATATATAGAGCAATGCAATGCAGCCTGCAGTACCTGCACCTATGAATCGTTTGTTTATTTCAAATTGTCGTCTCACGTGACGGTCACAATGGGTAATTTTATGAATTTCAAATATGCAGATGACACACAGTCTGATGTAGCATGATACTTAGTTGAATTTTACACTTGGTTTCAAAATCAAAGTGCAGCTTTATTAACAAAGTGATATGGATGGATGAATGTTGTTTTACCAGTACTGGCATTTTAAGCAGGTAGATACCAGACTACTTTTTGAAAAGCAGTAATTTTCTAGGTATACGTAGCTCCAAAACTATATAATTAATTGAACATAATACTAAAAATTCATTTTCAATGTAGTGGAGACATTGACAATATCGAAAATAATAATTGTAATTACCTAACCCTGTATCTACATTTGTTTTTACAAATAAATAAACATTTAAGGTAAAATATTGTCACGAATTTGCCCCACTCACTCCCAAACCGACGACTGTGGCACCGCGAATTGCCTAAGATTGCTCCGATCGCCCCTACGCCATTCTGGTAAACAAACAACATGCGTGAATCGGCGTTACCAGAAAATCATGGAAACGACGAGAAGCCTTCAATTCGAACGAGAAAATGGATCTAGAGATACTGGAATATACCTGGAATATTCGTTGGGTCTATAAAAGAAGAATAAACGGCCGAGTTAGTTAGTCTTGTATAAGTCTTGTATTACAGTCTGAATTAAAGTGTTTAGTTGGAGATATCAAAGTGATTTAGATAGCGATTAATTAAATAAGTGTTTAGTTGACCTGTAATTAGTAGTGTTCAGTAGTTAATAAAGAAGTAATTTATTAACGGATTGTTTTTCTGGAAGTAAGAAAAATCGGATTGGGAAATCCGTGACAATTTGGTGTCGGAAGTGGATTTAACTGGAAGTTTCAAGAGCTTTCTGGAACCCTGTTCACAAAGTGGGATTTAACTGGAAGTTTGAGGAGCTTTCTGGAACCCTGTGAGTGGGTTTAAGTGGAAGTTGGAAGAACTTTCTGGAACCCTGTGCGTGGGTGGAATAAAGACCCAAGTGTGATATATCACCGCACTCGTCTTGTCGAAAGGAAGTGAACGGTGGTATTCGCGAAGGACAATCTCGAACATTCTAGAACTTTGTACGGGAGTGAGACAAAGACCCAAGTGTGGCATATCACCGCACTCGTAGTGACTGAAGGAAGTGAACGGTGTTATTAGCGAAGGACAATCTCGAACATTCTAGAACTTTCTACGGCAGTGAGACAAAGACCCAAGTGTGATATATCACCGCATTCGTCTTGACTTAAGGAAGTGAACGGTGTTATTCGCGAAGGACAATCTCGAACATTCTAGAACTTTATACGGGAGTGAGACAAAGACCCAAGTGTGACATATCACCGCACTCGCCGTGACTTAAGGAAGTGAACGGTGGTATTTGCGAAGGACAATCTCGAACATTCTAGAACTTTTATGCGAGTGCGACAAAGACCCAAGTGTGGCATATCACCGTCGTGACTTAAGGAAGTGAACGGTGGTATTTGCGAAGGACAATCTCGAACATTCTAGAACTTTCTACGGCAGTGAGACAAAGACCCAAGTGTGATATATCACCGCACTCGTCGTGACTTAAGGAAGTGAACGGTGTTATTCGCGAAGGACATTCTCGAACATTCTAGAACTTTCTACCGAAGTGAGACAAAGACCCAAGTGTGGCATATCAGTGCACTCGTATCATTGTAAGGAAGTCAACGGTGACATTTACAAACACATTCCTGGACATTCTAGAACTTTCCAAATAGAGTGAATGCCTGTAACTAGAAGTCAAGTCAATATGGATGCACAACTGGCAAAACTATTAGAAATGATGCAGACAATGCAAAATAAAATGGAAGACCAGGCGAAGACGATGCAAGAGAAATTAGAAGAACAGGGACGGACGATGCAAGATAAATTAGAAGAACAGGGACAGGCAATGCAAAATAAATTTGAAGAACAAGGGCACAAAATCGAAGATCAGTCCCAAACGATGCAGGATAAATTGGAAAAGAAATTTGAAGAACAGGGACGGACAATGCAAGAGAAATTAGAAGAGCAAGGGTATAAAATGAAAGATCAGATACAGGCAATACAACAGGAAATGAGGGATCAGACGAAAGAAATGCAGACAAAGTTAGAAAAATTGGAGAATACACTAGAAGAAAAACTAGAGGAGCAGTCATATAAAGTGACACAACTAGAAGAAAAACTAGAGGAGCAGTCACATAAGGTAGAAACACAAGTAGAAGAGAAAATGTTAGCACAAAAACAAGAAATAGACGAAGAAATAAACTTGGTTAGAGAAACCTGCGAAGAGCTTCGACATAAATTAGACAAGATAGCAAAGGAGGCGTAATCAAATCAGAAGGACCTGTTATCCGACGCAGAAAAGCGAAGCCTCCTGAATTCGACGGCAAGGTCTCTTGGAATGTCTATCTGCGTCAGTTTGAAGCAGCAGCTGCAGCAAACGAATGGTCTGATTGTGAAAAGGCTACTGCTTTAATAGTTGCTCTCTGAGGGAAGCTCTTGACGTCTTACAAGGAGTTCCTGCTGGGCAGCAGAGTAACTATGACCTTCTGAAACAGCATATGGAAATGAGATATGGTGATAAGCACCTGCAGCAAGTGTATCAGGCACAATTAAAGAATCGTCACCAACAGAGTGGTGAGAATTTACATTTTGAGACCGGCGTTGCCCGACTGGTTCGATTGGCATATCCAACAGCCCCGTCCGAATTTGTAGATCAGCTCTCCATCCAAGTCTTTATCGACGGCCTAAGAGATTGCGAAACACAGCAGGCACTACGGCTCGCTAGACCTAAAACGTTGAATGACGCTCTTTCGCATGCACTGGAATTTGAGGCAGCAAAGATGGCATCCGGTAGACATGTTAAAGTTCGGGCCATCAGTGATAACAGCGATAATATGGGAAATGGAGACATAATCAAAACATTGAAGGAGGTCATTGAGAAACTCAGCCCAACTACCAATCCGAAGAGAGAACAATCTGATAGTCGAAGGGATCGCCTTGTTCAATGCTGGAACTGTGGGCAGATGGGACATCTGAAGAGACAGTGTAGGGCCCCAGTCGCAGATCAGCAAAGGCGCGACTCCCAAGCGGCAGCCTCCAAGGAATATGTTAAAGTGCGGACCATCCGTGATAATAGCAATAGGATGGCAAATAGAGAGATAATCAAAACACTGAAGGAGGCCATTGATAAATTCAGCCTAACTACCGGACCAAAGAAAGGACAACCCGATAGAACGCCCACTTCAATGTTGGAACTGTGGGCGGGCGGGTCATTTAAAGGGGCAGTGTAGGGCGCCAGTCGCGGATCGACAATGGCGCGACTCCCAGGCAGGCAAGGAACATGGAAACTCAGACGCCCTGTCTAGACCTTGTCCTACCAACAACAACAAACACTGTAGTAGTCTCGAAAGAAAAGAGGACATATCATTTGTTCCTTGCAAGATAGTAGTAGCCCAAACTGAAGACAGTTGGAGTTCAGCGGCGGGAAGACCAGCAAGCTGACTGTGACATCAAACCTTTACTGGACTGGAAAGAAGCCAACAAGCGACCGTCTTGGGCTGAAGTCAGTAGTAGAAGCCCAGCATTAAAGAGTTATTGGGCTCAATGGAATTCTCTGGTGTTGGAAGACGGTGTCCTAAAAAGAGCATGGGAGAACAATGACGGAACGGAGGTCAAGAAACAAGTACTACTCCCGAGGTCCCGGGTCAAGGAAGTGCTGCAGGAAGTACATGGAGGTACTGGGGTGGACATTTCGGTATCAATAGGACTCTACAGAAGATTAGGGGCGTTTCTACTGGTTGAGCTGTAGGACGGATGTAGAAGATTGGTGCCGAAAATGTGACGTATGTGCAGCCAGCAAGGGACCGAAGACCCGTTCAGAGGCAAAATGCGCCAGTACATCGTAGGAGCACCGTTCGAGAGGATTGCCATTGATATCGCTGGCCCATTTCCGAAAACCCAAAGTGGCAACCGATATCTGCTAGTAGCCATGGACTACTTCAGCAAATGGCTGGAAGTATACCCTCTTCCCAATCAAGAGACCACGACCGTAGCAGAAGCCCTAGTCAACAACCTGTTCTGCAGATTTGGTGTGCCCATGGAACTGCATTCAGATCAGGGCAGAAATTTCGAATCAGGTGTGTGCGAGCTTATGGGAATCCGAAAAACCAGGACCACCCCACTGCATCCCCAGTCAGATGGTATGGTGGAACGCTTCAACGCCACACTAGAAACCAATCTGAGGATGTTTGTGAACGAGAACCAGACAGACTGGGACAAGCTCATTCCACTCTTCCTGTTAGCTTACCGCTCAGCTGTCCATGAAACTACTGGGAAGACTCCAAGGATCATCTTTGGAAGAGAGCTTCGCCTTCCAGCTGATTTGGTATTCGGTCGTCCCATGCGGAACAGCCCACGAGCCAGACACTTACACCCATGAGCTAGAACAAAGACTAGCAGCCGTGATCAAGTCAGATCTCGAATGCGACTAGAGAGCGATCGCATGAAGACTCGATCGACGTCCGGGCCAATACAGTCGGATTCCAACAAGGTGACCTGGTGTGGCTGTACAACCCCACGCGGAAGAAAGGAAGATCGCCTAAACTACAGAACCGTTGGGAGAGCCCCTACACAGTCATTAAAAGAATCAATGATGTCGTCTACCGGATACAGAGGACTCCCAGGAGTAAGATGAAGGTCGTCCATCTGGAGCGTCTGTCCCGATATCGGGACGATCGGTCCTAAGGAGGGGGCAGTGTCACGGAATTTGCCCCACTCACTCCCAAACCGACGACTGTGGCACCGCGAATTGCCTAAGATTGCTCCGATCGCCCCTACGCCATTCTGGTAAACAAACAACATGCGTGAATCGGCGTTACCAGAAAATCATGGAAACGACGAGAAGCGTTCCAGTCGATTTGAGAAAATGGATCTAGAGATACTGGAATATACCTGGAATATTCGTTGGGTCTATAAAAGAAGAATAAACGGCCGAGTTAGTTAGTCTTGTATAAGTCTTGTATTACAGTCTGAATTAAAGTGTTTAGTTGGAGATATCAAAGTGATTTAGATAGCGATTAATTAAATAAGTGTTTAGTTGACCTGTAATTAGTAGTGTTCAGTAGTTAATAAAGAAGTAATTTATTAACGGATTGTTTTTCTGGAAGTAAGAAAAAGACGGATTGGGAAATCCGTGACAATATCTTATTCATTCATATATCAAGATAAAAAAGAAATGTTTACGCCTTGTCCTTGAGTACACATTAAAACACAAATATTTATATTTGGCAATGTGTATCAGGCCGACACTTTTTTGATATGGAAGCTGTGGTTGAATCGAGGGCGCCAGCGGCATAAAAATCATAAAATTTATAAAACGCCAGAAGACTTTACATTAGGCATTCAAAAATAGTCAGACTATGGAGGGACCTAGATAGCAGCCATCTAGGGAAAACTTAATGTAAGCAGTTGGTTACATTGTATTTTAATCCCAGCGCATACAATTGAATCCAAAACGAAATGTTTGTAATTCGACCATATAAATCACAAAGGCAAAATCACATGAAATTGTTTTTGTTTTCTCAGAATAATAGGTTACTGTGTTTGCATTCTCTTTAGTGATTACATAAAAAATCAATTGTTTGGAGCAGTTAAATTGGTAAGTCAATATTAAGGTTAATGATCTGGCACTTGTGCTCTTTTTGCACTGCCAGGGTATGCACAATTACAATGCAAAGTAGCCAAGTTGTGCGGCTTATCCCAAGTTCTATTAATTTAAATGATAATTATAAATAAGTGAAATTTTTTATTTTTTAATACTAACTGGGGTCCAATCTATCCTTAAAATAATGACAATTAAACCCTTCACATAGAACATAGATAGATATATTACTACTCAAATTTTAGTTAAAATTACCTACCTAATAGAAAATTCCTGGGCAATATGCCCAAAAGTAACTGCTTTCAACCTATCCATAATTTCCATCAGTTCATCCCTGTCTGCATGCGTGTCCCTCATGTGAATGGTCATGCATTCTCCCTGATGATGATAAATCCTGAGGCTGTTTGTCTGCGGGGACCATCCTAAAATTGATTTGCATGGAGTGACAAACACTATTTGTCTAGAGAGTTCCTCAATTAGAACGAATGTATCGGAAGAAATACCCAGGAAGCACTCAATTTGTTGGCTCTGTCCACTATCATCTAATAATACTTGCCATAAAATGGCACCTCTTTGGCATAAGTCCGGTATGAACCGGGGACGGATTTTGTCTTTCTTTTTACTACTAAATATAGCTGTAAAGAAAAAATTGTATTAAATTGGTATCTTTTATCAATTTATTTCGTTCAATTTTAAAAGTAAACTTTATCTATATTTATTTTTACTAAACTAGTTAACAAATTCTAAATATTTGGATCAAAATATAGAAGGTGAGTGATAATATAATATATATTTATATTTTGTAATGAGACATATTTCTACATTAAATCATATTGATATAGGTATAAATTATTATAGTGTCAGTTTTTTAATCATAAGCATCAGTTTTGTAATATATCAGATATAATAGAGGATCTGCGGTACATGAACAAATAGGCGTGACTACTGGTTTGCAGCAAAAATAAACAGAGACTATAACCTCAAACATATTTATTTATATGTTATGAAGTGCTTGTGTTTTGGTATCTCGAAACAGTTTTCAAGTTTATTGTTAAATTTTCGTTTTATTTTGTAACTTTTCTAGTTGTCTATGTCATGTATAGTGAATAAGTTAGACACTGAAAGTGCTGATAGATATATGCATACAATTAATGTAACTAGAATACATCCATATAAATTAAATTTAACCGAATGTAATCACATATTTTAATAAAATACCTATAATTGCAAATATTTGAATTCCTAAATACCAGAAATATATTCCAGTTTAAAACAAAAACTTCAAAAGTGGGTGTCTACAGATTAAGAAAAAAATAATATTTTTCTCTCCTGAAATAAGTTGCCACCAAATACAATAAAAAGTACAGTGTGTCCAATTTTCGTGGTAATCGCATGGTTTCTCCTATTTCCAACGGAGATAGGGACTTGCAAGTTTCACATTCCTGATCTACTTTTTGAGAAAAGAAGGATGGCGCAAACAGAATGTCCGTATCTTCTTTTGTTTCTGAGATACAGGGTGAAATTGAAAATTTACCATTTTACGGCACATCCGTATCTTGCTTATCCTGCAACATATCAACAATCTGAAAATGGCTCCTTATAGAACTTTTTAGAATCCATTGGCGTACTTAGTTTATTTGTCAGGGTGCTAGTTTTTGAGAAAAATAGGTAACTTAGGTTTTTAAATGGAACGCCCTGTATATTTTTCACCGTTCGATTCAGCTCGATTTACTCTTTTCAAAAATATAACATAGTATGTAGTTATTTTTAATGCTTTCGCCATAACCTGCAATTAAAGTCGATTTTGATATTATCTAGGTAAACTAACCATAACACAAACATTTTTACAAAAATGTAATTTTCAAAAAATAGTTTAAGGATGCTGTCTGAAATTCAATATCAATTCAATATTATATGAAGGCACAGGATATGAAATGTAGTAAGTAAATAAATAAGGTAAACAGTTTTTAAAGTAAAAGAATATGCAAATAAATAAACAAACCGGTATATACAACTAACAAATAACAAAATAATAATAATATTCATGTTGGTGTAAATTTCTGTGATCTCTTGTTGAGATCTAGTTTCAGGCTGTAGCTTATTTCATGATGTATTCAATAGATGATTTTAATTATAATAATAATATCTTTTTTATTATTATTTTTACTGGTATGTTTAATTAAAACACAGATGAACTTGTATTTCTTATATTGGCTAAGGATATAACAAAAGGATAAAGAGAATAAATAAATAAATAAGAGAACAAATAACTAACTACCTAACAAATAATAAAATAAACAAATAACAAATTAACTAAATAATTTTTTGCTACTCTAATTAACATTATGTTTTAAATACTGTTCAAACACATTTCCATTTTTCGTAATACACATTTCACATCTTTTTCTTATACTATTCAAGGCATTAATAATGATAATAGGCCGCTCTTGCAATTCTGTAAATGCCTGTTGGGTTGCAACTCTAAGATCATTTTTAGTCTCGTGACGCACACTATAAATTTTATTTTTATAAAACCCCAAAGAAAAAAATCGAGCACAGATAGGTCAGGTGATCTAGGAGGCCAGTTTGCGGGTCCTCTGGTACCAATCCAGTGATCCGGGAAATTGTCGTTTAAATATTGAGTCACATTGTGAGAATTGTGAGCTGGAGCCCCATCCTGCTGAAAGTATATTTCAGGCAAATGTCCCAAGGGGATCTCAACCAACAAATCTGGCAAATTATTTATTAAAAATTGTAAATATCGGGCGGCAGACAGTCTTTCTTGAAAATTTCAGTATTTTATTCTGCCCCCAAGTATAAAGCAAGATACACTGAAGCCAAATCTGCCTTGCTGTTCACGGGTGAATGTAATAAATTCGTTTGTTTGAGACCAGTGCCTAGTATTGTGTCTATTGAAAATACCAGCACTGCTAATACGACTCGTCAGACCAAATGATTTTTCTGCAAAAGTTTATGTCATTCTGAATATTTTCCAAATACCATCTACAAAAATTCATGCGTCGCTCTGCATCACCATCACCTATGCACTATTTTTGATTTATAAGGCTTGAATTTATTTTTATGTAATATTGTTTGTACCCGGGACTTTGTCACACCTACATGCTCTTGTATTTCTCTACAAGAAGTTTTGGGAGCGGCCTCTACGATAGCCAATACATTGATATTGTCAACTTCATTATTTTCCTTGTTATACATTTTAGGTCTGGGTTTACAAAAGGAACCATAATTTAACAAATTTGACTTCATTTTAAAAAATATCACTTTATTTGGTTGCCTGCGCTGTGGATATCTACAAAAATTTTAATGTAAGTTACTAAGTAAGTTTAGTAGAAATTTAGTAATAAATACCTATTAAAATAAAGTTCAGATGCATCATCGGCATTTTCTTGACGTTCAAAGAAACAACGAAGCATATCATACTTTTCATAATATTCAAAACGTTGGTTTACTGCCATACTTGTATTATTGATCAAGAGAAATTTGTGAAAAGCTTTACGTTTGTACTGGATAAACACAATAAATTTGACAGGTACTAGTAGAATAGTTTTTTGTTTAGCTGCCATAGCCTACTAAGGGTCAATAGAGCTGATCAACAAGATAAAAAGTTTAATTGCAGATTATGGCGAAAGCATTAAAAATAACTACATACTATGTTATATTTTTGAAAAGAGTAAATCGAGCTGAATCGAACTGTGTCAAAATATACACGGCGTTCCATTTAAAAACCTAAGTTACCTATTTTCTCAAAAACTAGCACCCTGACAAATAAACTAAGTACGCCAATGGATTCTACGTAAAAAGTTCTATAAGGAGCCATTTTCAGATTGTTGATATGTTGCAGGATAAGCAAGATACGGGATGTGCCGTAAAATGGTAAATTTTCAATTTCACCCTGTATCTCAGAAACAAAAGAAGATACGGACATTCTGTTTGCGCCATCCTTCTTTTCTCAAAAAAGTAGATCAGGAATGTGAAACTTGCAAGTCCCTATCTCCGTTGGAAATAGGAGAAACCATGCGATTACCACGAAAATTGGACACACTGTACATAATGCAGCTGTGCTTCTTTTACAGAGCCACATAAGATTATATGATCACTTACTTTCTTCAAATCTCTTTTTCTTCAATTCAAATAATTTTAACCTTTTCATAAAGTACCAGATGTATTACATACTGAGTGTCCATTTAGTGTGTAATTGGTGTATTACAAACTTATTTTGACTAAAACTAAGTGCATTCAGAAAAAGCTGTCGGCCAAAATTTTTCAACATTTAAAATGTCAAAATTTGAGCAGTTTTAGGATACTCATATATTTTCATCTGAGGGTTACCAGAAAAACTGTATTTAGTTTATAAAATACCAAAAAACTGGCTTCTCTAGCCAAGAGAACTCTTAGGGTATATTAATTTTTGTGATACAATGCATCTGCCAAAAAATTTTTAATAATTGTGAATAACTCATAAACCGTTGAAGCTAGAATAATAAATTATCTATCACATTTACTAAAAATTCACCAGGAATTCGGATATGTAGAGATATATGTAGTGGTCCATTTAAAAAATTACAACATTAGCTGACAACTTATGTCTGAATCGCTCTATATTAATGAAAATATTTTTAACGTGCTATTTTTATTCTATTTGGCAACTTTGAACTTAGTTTTAGTCAAAATCAAATCAGTTCTGGAAGCTGTAATCCACCAATTACACATTAAATAGACACCCAGTATATGTACACATAGTGTTTGCTCTTCTATTAATAATTGCTTGTAAAATAGATATATATTCACCTGAATTTTGTTTTGGACACCTACTTATTCTTCTTAATTTAATTTTGGACTCTATGGGGTAATTCAGAACTTATCTAAAAAAATTTAGGAATAGAGGCATCATGAAAAATGGAATCAATATTGTAAAAAAAATGTTTGTAAAATCCTTAGTTTTCCTGGAAAAAAAATATTGAAATTCTAGTAGTTTCAACCACATAGCTGGGCTACTGTAGTCTCTAGCTAGGAGATTTCAAATATACGATTACTTATCGTATTAACTTTTTAGTGATGCAAGTATTTAGATTAGTTTTTTAAATATCAAAAATGGCTTACATATAGCTATTTGCAGTTGTTTGACCAGTTTCAAGTGTCGTGCGGAAGTGTATTTCATAATCATTTTTGAACTGCTCTTTTTGATTTTATTTTTACAAAATTGTATTTGTAACAGTCCATTCAAATTTTTTTTTTAGATAAGTCCTGGATCACCCTATAAAAACTCATTGCTTCTAAGTAAAACTAAAAGGCACACATATAGAAGTATCATGAATATTTTTTAATAACAATAGTTTGGTACATCAAAAAGTAAACGTAAAAATAGATGAAATATTCAGCAAATCTATTCACCCAGGCCTTTCGCTAACTAGTTAAAATTGTTTATATCTGTCGAATTCAGAAGATATTTTGAAAAAACGTGTTGCTTACAGTTACTTCCACAGTACACCGTCATACAAAAATTAGGCATTTTAATAATAAATAGAAACCACTGAAATATTGTATACAGGGTTAACTATGACTTAGTACAAATATTTTAAGAGGGGATAGGGAAAAATAAAAATTAACGGAATCACCCTTCAAAAAAATTCCAAACTTATTATAAAGCCAAAAAAAAAATTTTTTCGATATTATTTTCAATCCTTATTTAACACCGCCAATGTACAAGCATGCAACAGTCGCTCGGTCGGTATCGCTGTCATGTCATAATTCCTGTGTTTACGTCGTAATTTTGTGTTCTTCAGTTTTTAGTGCCTTTTTTAATGTTTAAACGTTTTATAGTTATTAAATAAAGACATTTGTGTTGGGTGCAAATACTTTCCCACAAAATAGTTCGCCGGTTTGGTTTTCTAGGTTATGGGACAAGACTGCCGCGGTTACATTAAAACTTGTCTATTATCTATTCCGTTCGTTCGATTTTGTTATAATAAATAGGAAGTGTATTTTATCGGTAGTGAGTGGCTGTAATGACCAAATATGTAGTTTTACTAGTTTATAACAAAATAATGAAAAACGAATGCAAAATACTGGAGCTAACTGGATTAACTGTTACCTATCTATCAGGTACTATTACTAATAAGAATGTTAATTTTTGTCGTTCCTACATTTAGAAACGCTACAAAAAGACCGCATGGTAGTTGACATTGTTGACAGATGTAAGCTTTATCTATGAATCTAAGCCATCTCAGTCGATTCTTATCATAGACGCCGACTTTCCGTAGGAAAAAAGGGATTTGCCTCATTTTTTAAATATCGAGCTAAAATTCTGGAATAGATTTTTTGTTGCCTTTTAGGCCTCCCTGAGCACGTGGTTAAATTTTTTGTACTTAGTCATAGTTAATCCTGTATTAATTGGAGTAAATGTGAGGTTATAGTTTTGTTTATCCATCAAACAACGACCTTGACAATCGTGAGAGCAGGTGCAGACATATTATATTATCATTCATCACACTTAATAACTCACATAGTTCAAAATTGAGACAGAACCTTATTATAATTATAAGACAGCGACACCTTGCTAGTGATCTATAAAAATATTTTAGTACTTACAAAACTTCTGGCCTGTATCCACCGGCGTAGAAGTTGAATAATTCATAACCAAGTCCTTCAAGTACTCCTGTCTAGTCCTTGTGGCCATAGTAACAAACTTCTCAGACCTGTGTGCCGCATTCTCAGCATTAACGACTTTTGCTAACAAGAACTCCGCAAATACCTTTCCTTTGGGAAATACTGCGCCTTCCTTAATTGGAGGTCCGAAAACTTCCACATCTTTTGATCTACTTACGGCCACTTTGTAGTGGGTATTTTCGGTGCACGGATTTATGGCATGTACTACTATAAAAACGTGCTGGAACTGCGATCGTATACCTTTGGGAGTAAATGGTAGAGAACCAGGTTCTTGAAAGACGATGGTTACTATATCATTGCCTATGTGTCGTTTCCTTAGAAGCTGCTGTCGATTGTTTGGAGTAAAAGGAAGCATAGTGGAGACGTGAAACATAATCTCGCAATCTTGGTACTGTGCATATATAGAATATAAACCAGTGGAATCGGCTGTTAAAAAACATCTATATTAGAATCAAGTTCCAACTTTTTATTTTAATCGATGTTTTATACAGGGTCGACGACTAAAAACTCAAAATGACCGCCTTTGAAAATTTACTTTCCCGGGATAATTTTTTCTTTAATGTACTGTATTAAAAATTATTAAGCTCTGACATAGGCAATGAAAAAAGCTTTAATTTGATGTAGTCAAATCATGTTTGGCTTTGAAAGTGCAATAGCACGTAAACTAAACACTATGGAGATATATTCATGGCTTCTGAGTCTTCCAATTAAAGTTAAAGACATTGTTATAAGGAAACTGGATATAAACAGAACTTATTTTCTTTTTATTGCAGGATGTGCTATTATTTGTGGAAATGCTCTAGAAAATGCAGTAAATACAGAATTATTAATAAAACGTTATAAATTAAGCATTTTTATAAAGGGGAAAACTTTGAAGAGAATTTATGATTTAAATAAATAAGTCTGTTTCCTGTTGTTTATATAATTTTTTAAAATAAAATTAATCGTTTCTATATAATAATGTATTCTTTAACTGAAAAATTCAGAAGCCATAAAAATTGTCCCGATAGTGTTTTGTTTGCATGCTATTGCACTTTGAAAGCCAAACATGATTTGATCATTTTTAACAAAACTACAGTAACAAAAGCTATTGTTCTGTATATCAAATTAAACCTATTTTTCCGTATATCAAATTAAAGCTCCATTCGATAGCATAATAATTTTTTATAAAGCGCATTATAGAAAAAAGTTATTCCGGGAAAATAAATTTTCAAACATGGCTGTTTTGTAAAAATATTAGAGAGCTGGCTAGGAAGGCCTTGAACAGAAATGATACCTTGATTGCTAAGGTAGGTATCTTAAAAAATAAACGTGATATAAGCCTGAGGAGTTTTAAGTGGTGGACCCTATATGCATTACTTTTAGTAGTATTCAAAATTGTTATTTTTCTAGAAATAATATTTTATTTTTAATTAAAAAATAAACTGTTCTCAAGATAATTTTGTTATATGGGTTATATACATCTCATCTACCATATTTAACAAAAAAATGTAAATTTTCAAATTTGCGGCATAAATAAAAAACAATTAAAAATCGTTACTTAAATGCAAACAAGACAAATTCAAATTTTCTAATTCATTATATGAAGAAAAAATGTACAGGTTCCCCCAATCAAATAGGCAAAAACTAGTAAAAAATGTCTCAGATTCATTTTTTCATTTGTGTTTTAATCCAGTAATCCATACACAAAATTTTTCTAAAACTTTCAATTTTTCAGTTATAATTCAAATATATTTTTTCATACTTATACAAAGTCTAAAAACAATAACGTATCGAACTTTAGAAAATGATTGTACTGATCAAAACAAGAAATTAAGTTATCATAAACGTATGTTCTAAAACACTTCGTATTGCAACCCTTTTCAAAGGATAGATATATAAAATCAGTTTATTTATTTTTTAGAAACAGTGGTAGATGGCATCACCATCGGCTTCGCCATTAAAATTTAGACCACAATTTCTAAATATAAGTAAAACTATTCTTTTTCTTCACCCTTCTAAGGACTTTATTTTCAATAAGTATTTTAAGACATCTGTTCATTGTGAACATTTTTTATTTTGATCAGTATTGTCACCTTCCAAGGTCCAGTTACTAGTTTTTTCACACCCTGTAAGTATATGTACACAAAAACAATTAAAAGAAATTTTAAATAGGTACACAGTGTCAATCAGAAAGAACTAAAATATTATGTTTGAACTCGTCATGTCTTATACAAATGTCGCTGGTTTAAGAAAGACAGGGTGTTCAAGGTTTAACTTTTATTTAAAAGTTAAAAATCTAAAAGAACGTTAATTGTTCAATTGTACATAAAAAATGTACTTCTAGGTCACCTAACTTTATCGATTTCTGAGTTATTTGCATTTAAACGTTTCAATGCATTTTGTGGTGATTTTCTTTCAGGCCCTGACATTGCAATTTTTTTGTTTAAGTAGGCTTGCGTCAATTTTTCATGTCAATAAATATTAACGTATTTTGCGTGCGTGGGATTTGTGCAAAATTATTAGCAAGTGATCAAAAAATGTCACAACATAATAATTTTTCCAAGAGTTGAACACCCTGTATTTCTTAAAGCAGCGACATTTGTATAATGCATGATGATCTCAAACATAATATTTTGGTGCCTAGTATCTCCAGCTTAGTGTTGACCCGTTCTTTCTGACTCACCTTGTATATAAAAAACAGAAAAATATTTGAATAAGGTATCCCATAAAATTATGTAAGTGAAAAACCGGAGATCACTCATACACAAAATACTAACCCAATGTTGCATAAGACAGGTATGTTAAATGAACTAAGATATCAGATACAGTTTTATGACTATCTTCCCTCCAAAAAGAACAAACTAACGGAATTGTCACCAACAGTGCCAAAATGGGCCTACTCTATAGGTTACAATAATTAATAAAATACAGTAACTCCACTTACTTTTATTATCCAATCCTGCTTTGTACTTATCGAATCCACTCAGCCTGACCTTCTTCCCGATCGTCTCCAAAAACTCGATGAAAGCTGGCCCAGCTTCCTCATTATTGTACATCTCCTCCTCTGAGTTTTGTCCTGCCTTGCAGTACATAATACCCACCTTGTAGTGGTTTGTCAATCCCTGTTCATCCAACTTGAGAATCTGGTCAATGGCTTGCTGGTTATGGATGCTCAGCCTTAGACAGCCGAGTTGGATTTCAGGAGCTACATATTCGAGAACTTCTTTGGTATTGAGGGTTTTCGGGTTGCTGGACGCCTTAATATTAGGAATGGCGTCCTCTAAGACAGCGCCCCGTAAGGTTTGCAATTCGGAGGTTCGAATTACTAATCTGAGAAAATTGTATATGTATGTATAAGACTGAAAGAACTTTTATTTGTATTAGTTCGCTTTATAGCTAAAACTTTTAATGTAAAGCTAAAAGTTTAGTCATAAACAATTTAAAAAAAAACGCATATACATATAGGGTGGTCGACCTTCCAAAGCAAAAATTATAAAACATCTAAAACTAGTATAAACTTGCTTCTAAATATTGCCACTGTTGATATTCAGTTTATACCGGGAACATTTTAATGCTCCACCAGACATTTTACATTTATTTTTTATTTTAAATTTAAAAACTAAACATTACCAACACCCTGTGTCTCAAAAACGGTATATTTTAGGCATTGTTTATTAGTCATATTATTTTTTGATATTCAATTGTTCTTGTTACACCTCTGGTCCACCCTGTGTACAACGTGTCCCTTTTTCCTAATTAGCATTTTATACTACTTATTTATTTTATTTGAAGGCGCGCAAAATTCATATGAACGTAGGTCTAAAATTCTTAGTTTTAGAGATCACAAATATTTAAACAAAAATTGATACAGACGATACATGGAAAAAAGTCATAGTGAATATCAGGTTTTTAATAATTAGTAGGTACTTACTAATTCTACAAAAAACAGTTCGCACCTGGATAATAAAAACAGAAATTTTGTTTTTTCCAGTAACGAATCTTACAATTTTTTCATGGATAGACATTGAGAGTAAAAAATTTAAATTGGGCAATAAATTAAATTATTTTTGGTAAAAATATCTATAGCAAGTTCAATTCATAAAATTGTTACTTAAACGTAATTAAAATATTTATTATGCACTTTCTACAAAATAGAAAATATATAAAATTTGAATAACTGTTTAGTCAAATAAAACGAAAAATACAACAATAATATTGCACAAAATAATATAGTAAATTATAACATGAGATTTTAAATTTTTAAAAGCAATTCAACTCGACGAGTTTTGGTCATAGCAAAATTTTTGCGTTAAATTTAAGTCGGACTACTTTTGCGAACTTTTTAAATTCAACTTGTTTCCTAAATATAGAGAAGAAAAACAATTGTCTTTAATATACACGATTAAATTATCTATATCTGTCATCATGTGCGAGTAATCCAGACTAAATAAACAGAAACATTACGCATGATGACTATTGCGCCTATTCCAGTTGACTACATACATCGCATACTTTAAATCCGCAGAAAACAGACTACGGTAGACAAATGAACAGTTGTCTTTTTCACCTGTATATCCTGTGATTATCTACAACACTGAGTTGTTTCCGCGGTGGCGATTCGCGATGCAATCGCCTGCCGCTAGCCAGGAGAAAGACTAATTCAGAAATGTCTATCCATCTATTGTTTAAACATCTCGTTACTCCCGTCGGTTTTTAATATATATTTAATTTATTTACTTTTTACTTTTATCTGCCGGTCAAATATTCTATATGGTATTCTATGGTTAAAATTAAGGCAATTTTGTGTAAGTATGTGTCAAGTGGGTCATTCTCGTAGGGTTTACGAAGTTGATAAAAGAAATCATAAATTCAATTAAAATTCATACTTTCTAAACGTCTTGAAATATTTTTGGTAAACACAAATTTTTTTTAGTATGTTGGTAGGTATGGAATATAAAATTTGCACCTATATGTATACAAGTAAGAATCAAATATTACACAAAAAAATATGAATGAATATTTTTTTAACTGAGGTATTCAGTTTAAGGCATTTGTGTAAGTCAGTAATAAACATTAAGTGTATCAAGGAAAGAGCCAATATCTTTTTGTTATATATAACAAATTTCATTTCAAACGTTCAACGTTTTTCCGTTCCATTACCGATCATTGAATTTTTTTTTAACTTTGGCGTCCCTTAACGTCCTAAAAGTGAATTTTTGAATATAAGTAAATTTGCATAAACCGTCGTTTTTTACCCTAAGCACCCCTAGGGTAGGGTGGGGTGCTGGTACGTGCATTTCAGGACACTGTATATTAATATTTTACAGACTCGAATGAACTCATAAATTATTATCCACCATTTTCCATATCATGCCGATACACTAATATTTATTATCCTGAATAGAAAAAATAGTATTTTGTAATTTTCTCTCGAGTTTTCTGCTAACCCATCATAATCGCAACCAAAAAATTTTCCCATATAATTTATATTTATATTATAACATTCAAACAACATTACGAAGGTTACAAAGAGTGAGATCTTAAAATGTAAATATGGGCAGGAACAACAAATCCAATTAAATGTTGCAACCCTTTATAGATTTACGTTGTTATGCTCACATACTTACCTATACTGATATTGCATAAGACTCGTCGTCATCTGACTCTCGGGATGTATGACTTTTTCTCGTCGTATCGATATAGCCACGGGTCCGAGCTGCTCGTCCATCCCAAACCAGTTCTGGTGCTCTGAAAGGAAATGGTAACGGATATACATCGATGCTGTAATATGCTCGGAGACATTGACATTGATTCTGCTCCGAGTCGAGTAAAAGTTATTTTTGTATAAATCAAGCCGTCGAGTTCAGTATTCGGTATAAATAGCAATAGCACATAAGCATCATCAACGTACAGTTGGAACTTAAAAAAGCATAGAAAGATATCTATACAGACATCCAACAAACAAAATTGTAAATTACAGAATAAAACCTGACGTTGAGTTTGAAGCGAATTTAGAGAAACTGGAAGTGATGGACGTCTGCGGAATGTGTAATAAATTCGAAGAAATTCGCAGAGAAAGTCATGAAACCCGAAGAAATTCAAGGGAAATCTGAGCAGCAAATTCGCAAAACGACAGCGACAGCGGTTTATCAGTGTATCGCGATATAAAGACATGTGAGGTATTTAAAAGCATTGAAAAACCTTTTATACTTGTACCATACACTTTCCTTAAAAAATTAATATTGAAGCGAGGTTTGCTCTGAACACATTTCAATTTTATGAAATTCGCGTTCTTTTATTAATTTTTGGTATCTTCGTAACTGAAAAATATTTTTAAATTCAATTTTAGTTCATCCGTTGTTGAAATAAAAATGTTTATTTATGCTTAGGAATAAAAGACAAATAAAAAAATTACATGATGACAACCACAATTAAAAACACTTTCGAATGACGTGTCACTCGACCTAGAGTGCCATTTAAGATTCTAAAGTTGAATGCGCCCTCGCGAAGGGGGTTGTTCTGGCGAGTCTGTATTTAATGCTAAAATGTGCCCCCCTCGAAAATGGACGTGTCACGGAAATTTTAATATTTTAAAACGTAGTTCAAAATAAGCCGGGTGCAAAGTTTTCAATGGTACACCCTGTATGTACCTACCTACATGCATAACTATTTTCTTCTAAATGTAAGAATATAATACCAAATCAGAGATAAATAGAAACATAATGCACAATTCTAACCAAAAAATCTCGCTAATACGTCGTAATAAAAGTTATATTTGCAATGCCTCGCAGTCTAAAAGTACTGCCCATTTGTTGTGCAAGCATCTCAAATCCCTACTCGATAAAATTAAATATTCTACATCTACACCCATTGCGAGATACTCAATCTGACGCATGAATCGTCGGCAAGCAGACTATCGATATTGGATTAGTAGTAGTGAAGGAAACACGTAATAATATACCTACATGCATAACTATTTTCTTCAAAATTTAGGAATATAATACCAAATCAGAGATAAATACAAACATAATGCACAATTCTAACAAAAAAATATCACTAATACGTCGTAATAAGAGTTATATTTGCAATGCATCGCAGTCTAAATAGTACTGCCCATTTGTTGTGCAAGCATCTCAAATCCCTACTCGATAAAATTAAATATTCTACACCCATTGCGAGATACTCAATCTGACGCAACGAATCGCCGACAAGCAGACCATCGATATTGGATTAGTAGGCAGGAAAAAATACATCGGCAGAAGAAAAAAATTACGCGCATAGTAGAGTAACCCAGTTATTAGACTATCATGAAAGCTGAACGGGTACAATACCACCTGTATTCCAAAGCTATTTTTAATCTATTTTTTTTGGATTTTTGTTTATGTGAATAAAGGAGATAGAACCAACTACATAAAATCAATCAATTCACAGTTTGCCAACTTTGGATGTGTTTTTTTTCTTTGTCTAAAGGTCTCAACACAAGAGTTTATTCCTTTCTTTCTTGTTGACCACAAAAAGGAACAATTGCAATTTCAGAATGTGTGTAGATAATTCTTCATTACTTTATGCTCCTTTATTATGGCCCGACACTGACTTGTATCGAATCAGATGAAGAGTGACAAATAATTAGATAACAATTTTAACAAGATTTCACCAAGTCGTAATAGTGGAGTTGCACTTATGTGAATAAATTACTATTGATTTTTGTATATTACATTCTAAATCTATAAATGTAACAAATATTTTCAAAAAATTGCATTTTGCCGGCAGTTGAAGTTATATTCTGCTTTTCTTACTGATTTTAGTCAGATATGAAGAATAATTTTGACTCGACAAAATTATTTCACAGAATTCTGAAAAAAAAAAAATAAAATCTATTCAGTATGCCAAAATTTGTTCAATAATATCTTAGCTTCACTTTTCTTTTAAAGGCGCCGTATTCTTGAAATAGATAGTGTTTCCTACAAATAATTTTAGATATTTAACAATAATTGAATAATATAGAGCTTAGCAAATATCTGGAATGTTATCTCATGCCACCTGCGAATATTCAAAGATACCGAGGTAAAACGAATATAGGTATAATGACAGAAAGAGGTTTAATCATCAAATTTTTAGGTACAGGTAACTCGTAACCGATATAGTTGATATAATTGTAGATATTATTATCATTATTATTACAAATTATAGAAGAGCAGTGGACTACTGTCTTATTGTGCTCAAAAAGGAAGATACAAGATGAAGTAACACATATCCTAATATAAACAAAGAAGAAAAACAAAAATATATTTTTATCTCTACTTGCAACGCTGCACTGCTTTGTTTTGAGAAAAAATGGAATTCAACGGAATTTAACATCAAGTTAAGGAATTCAAAATAAGTTAAGAACTCTGGAAGACATAAGAAACTCAAGAGGAAATCATAAAGACATTCTTCCTTGAGAAGAGGAAGTTTGGTGTATCAAATTATGACCGTGAGTAACTTCAAGTATCAATTTTTGATCCAGTGGACTGGTCAAGAAACTGGCCAATACATATTGGTACATACATGTAATATAAATATTATGATAAATCAGCTTAAGTAAATTGGAGGCAATAGCATCCATTGTCGTGATAAATTGTTGGGTCTTTATGATGTGCGCGTTTCGTATTTTATATACATTGAAAGTCTTCAAAAGTAAAAATTAAAAGTTTATTTTCTATACACTCATGTAGTAATTCTTGACCATGAGGTGTTATATAATGTTACTTAACCCTGTGGGATATGATAATAATATAATATATTAATAGAATAAGTACTACGTGGAAAACCAAAGTGAATGTTAATTATATTTAAATAGAACTCCGCCAAGAAGTAGAATATGAGGATTCGCACCAAGTGACTTTCAAGAGAATTTATTATTAGAATCCAAAAGTTGTTTAATTGTGTTTTGCTTAAAATTAACCGAGCATTTTCAAAACAGTTGATTTCACTAGCAAGGAAGATATTACAAAATGCTAGTCATTTGATTTTAACGAGAAATGATTTAACCAATAACTTGTTTGATATACATGCATATTTAATACTGACTAGGTAAAACCAGTTCAAGTTACTCTGTAATGCATTTGTTAATTATTGACCGAAGATAAGCCGTTATAATAGATAATAATGAGTACTTCCTCTATTGCAATTTATTTCCTTCGGTTTGATCTACCGCAAATGCAATTATTGTTTAATGTTCAACCAAGTGTTAGATGTTAACTTAATATCCTAATGAAGAAATGAAAACTTGTTCTGTTACAAATTGATGATTAAAATTCATTATTCACTTCGCGATTAAGTTTGAATAAGATATGTTTTTGTTTAGGTAATACGTAATTTTATTGTATAATATACACATTAATGGAAGTTGCTGAGATCAAATTAAAAATTCAAACCACAAATAAATGCGCAGTTAAATGTTGACCCGTTTCAAAGAGTACCAAAGTTTATAAAGGGCAATTCAGAACTTATCTATAGTCTGTTTGGAAATAAAAGAGAGTAATAAAACCCCGAGATAAGAACCGGCCATGGGCGTGGTAATATTTCGTTTCAGGTAATTATCGGGTAACACTAATGCTACCAGGTAATGGGTGTACATTAGTATATTTTACTGGATACATCATAGGGTAGGAGCCAGTGTATCGTGACAGATCAATCCAGTCTTAGAGCTGAATATACGAAGACGTGCTAGTGCAGTAGAGTAAAATTCGACTTGTGTTTAGTGACTATTGTGCCAGTGGATATAATATTGTTTGGGTAAAATGTCAAGCTTATCAGATTACGTACCTGCTAAACGCGTCAAAACATGTGCGCTATCTCAGAATGAGAAGATTATTATATTAAATGTATTATGTATGAAACACCAAAATCCTACCAACAGTGTTGACGACATCGTGAAAAAGTGTTCCAAAATGACAGGGATTGGAAAATCGTCTATCTACAGACTTTTAAAGGAAACAAAAAATTAACAAGATACTGTAAATCCCCCAAAATCATCTACAGGGAGGTCAAAAATCGTTATAGATGATTTCTTCAAAAACGTCATTTGCAGAAAAGTACACTCATTTTATTTTAAAAAAGAAATACCAACGCTAAACAAAATTTTAAGTGAACTTTCAGAGGACAACGATTTGCCAAATATCAGTAGAAACAAATTATGGGCCGTCTTAAGAAAGTTGAATTTTTGCTGGGAAAAGTAGAACAGGAAGTCAGTTCTTACCGATAAAGATGAAATTATTTGTTGGCGAAGATCCTACTTAAGATCAATTAGAAAATTCCGTGACGAAGGGAGGAATATTTATTATCTAGACGAAACTTGGGTCAACGAGGAATATACTGTAACAAAAGTACGGCAAGATAAAAATGTAAAAAGTTTTCGACAAGCATTTTTGGATAGACTTTCAACAGGGTTCAAGGCACCTTCAGGTAAAGGGCGAAGATTAATAGTGACACATATAGGTAGTGCCAGTGGTTTTGTAGATGGCGGTTTACTTTTATTTGAATCTAAAAATACAGGTAACTATCACGAAGACATGAACGCAGATGTTTTCGAAGAGTATTTTACACAGATGTTGGATCTTATTTCTCCGGGGTCTGTAATTGTCATGGATAATGCCAGTTACCATTCACGGCAGGCCGAGCGGACGCCTACGACTGCTTGGAGGAAAGCCGATATAATTCAATGGTTATCCGGAAAAAACATTTCTTTTGAAACAAATATGGTGAAAAAGGAACTTGTCAATCATAATAAAGACAAGAAAAAATATGTTATCGATGAAATGGCAACAAATCGCCAAATAACGGTACTACAGTTACGACCTTATCACTGTGAACTTAACCCAATCGGATTAGTCTGGGCGCAGGTAAAAGGAGATGTAGCGGGAAATAATAATACGTTTAAATTAAGTGACGTGAAAATTTTCTTAAAATATTCCTTGGAACGAGTAACTGCAGATATCTGGCAAAGATATATACACGATGTACAAAAAGAAGAGGAGAAAATGTGGGAACTCGATAATTTAATTGACGTTACTGTGGAACCTATCGTTATCAATCTAGGAGACGAAGATAATTCATCAGAATATTCAGAGGATGAATTTTAATAAACCTACTTTTTTATTTTCTTTATTGTACATTTATACAACACTACATTTACTCACCATAATTTGAATTTTCAAAATACATATACTTATTCTTATGTGGATTTATATAAAAAATTAAATTTAAATAAATATTTTGATAATAATATTGAATAATTTTATTTGAATTACTAAAAACCCTCTTAACCCGGTTATGATGCTTAAAGTAGCCTCAAGTTTTGAAATGCTGTTTTTATATTGTTTACTTATAAGAGAAATGAACCGAGAAATTGAAGCGGCATAGACAAAGACGGATTGTAGGGGATTAAATTTTAGCTACCTGCTACAATTTGGTACGGTTCGGTCATAAAAAGTTTTTTTGAAAGTACACCTCATCTATACCGATAATACATAATATAAAAATATTGAATATAAGCACCAGTACTACATTTATTTACGATTTGCATAGCTAATAAGCTTTTATTACTCTCTTTCATTTCTAAACAGACTATAAAACATTTGGGAATAGTCAATATCGTAAAAAAAAATCTGTAAAATCCTTATAGTTTCTGAGAGAGTTCTTGAAGTTGTAGTAGTTTCAATCTTTACATCGCTGGGCTACTGTAGTCTCTAGCGAGACGATTTCAAATATCCGATTACTTATCGTATTAACTTTCGTTTGTGATGCAAGTATTAATTTTTCAAATATCAAAAATGGCTTACGTATAGCACCTCGGAGTTGATGGGTACCATTTTAATTTATGAAGAAGTGAAAATGCTTTAGCAGAATGATTTCCCGGTAAACATGTTCAAATGCAGCTACTTTTACAACGATGTGCAGTGTACAAGTGTAATGCAAACGCAGGCGTGACGCGAGAAATTTGCAACCGAATCGTGGAAGAGATGGGGATCCAGGAACGTACACGGCGTATTGCAGCAGTATGGCATATCACACACGAGCCTCAATTATATCCGTATCGTGTCCAAGCATTAATACCAGGGGGGTCTGGACGAGGAGGACCGGTACACCATGGCCGTCACGATCTCCTGTCCCAAAATTTTTGTATCAGGTATGTCAAACTATTTTACTAATTAAAACCACACATTAATTCTATTAATAATTAATAACAATAGCGGCAAAAACAGTTGAATTTGCTGCATTAAAATAGGTAAAATGTAATTTATTTCTTTCCTTGGGAATTTCTTTCAATGTTTTGCCGATCGCCGATTATACCTATCAGGTTTTACACTGGATCAGTTTCCAGTGCCGTGCGGAAGTGTGTTTTAAATCACAGCTCTTTTTGATTTTATTTTTACAAAATTGTATTTGTAAGTCTCCTGCGCATTCAATTTTTTTATATAAGTTCTGAATCACCCTCTAGATATACAACAGGGTGGTTCTGAAACAAAAGCGTTTGTTAAAAGGAGTAAATTTCTTTAAACAATATGTGGCCTGTTCAGTGTTCAATGACACCAACTATAATCGGCTTTCAAAATAGTAGAGTGATTTATTCTATAAACCAGTTCATAATTTATAGCAATCAACACAAAGCGAAATACGAGTCGTCCGTAAATAATTTCGTATCAAATTGTATGTTCCGCATACCTCGTATCACATTATCCGATTACACAGCTTCTGCTACCAATACGCATGCGCAGAATGCTCGATTTCTATTAGTAATGATGCCATTTTGTGTTTGTATTCATAAGAATGCAGGATAATTCTACAGTTCTACATTCTAATAAGTTTTACAGGAGAAATATTGGACAATAAAAAATGTGTATGAAGGGATTAGGGTACGACACCAAAATATGAGTGTAAGTGATGTGGTTGAAAATCTAATGAAGAACATACAACAGGGAATCAGAAAATAGTGAAAACTCGCGGAAGAACGAAGACAGAGGTTGATGATGACACAAAATACGCTATTTCTAGGACAATTAATGGATTATATTTTAAAAAGTAGTTTTCTACAATAAAAAAACTTCAGGTTACTATCTTATAGGATGAAACTTAGCCTAGAATATCTAAAAAGGTGCTTTTACGAATTATGTGTAATATGAATCTTTGTTTTATAAACAAAAAAAAAACTTAAGGCAAATATTAGACGGTCGAAATTTGAATCGAAGAATATATTACACTGATTAAACATAATTGAAGGTTACAAAAGTGTAGCACGATTGCAATATCCAGAGCAAACTGCAGACTTTTTTGAAGTATTTTAGACTGGATTAAAATCACTTTCTGAAAAAGCACGGCGCCTAATAATAACGTATATTTGAAGTATAGCAGAATGTTTGGAACAAGATTTACTTGTTTTTGAATGACGATAAACGAAAAAGTAATGGTGAAATAATTTTTGGAATTTGAAGTGAAAGTTTGATCCTGCAGAATTTTCTAATGATTTTTTGTAAGAATATTCGTTATTTCCCATATGTTAAATCAATAGAAAAGAATAGAGTTTATTTACCAAAAAAACATAAAACAGTAATCAGTAAAAAAGGAAATTTGTAAATAAACCAGAATATATAAGTGCACTGTTTATGAAGAGACCAATATACCTATATATACAGGGTGTACTTTTATTTGTGTACAAATCCGTATAAACTATATTCTTCAAGATAATCAAACAATTTTTTTAAATTTTAACTGTCATCGAAAACCACTTCCTCTGACCCTACCACAGCATTTAAGATGGCGATCCAAGACCTGCTATGATTTTTTGATACCCCAGAAATTCAAGAAAAACGTTTAGCGATTTTTTTAATTTAAAATCTGATCTTCTGATCTGGTGTTAATCAGAACCTCTCAAAACCCCTATGTGTAAAATTTGAACAAAAACTATACATAATCTTTTCTTCTATAGGTTCTTAAAGTTTTATTGTTATACAAATTCGTAAAAACTTTATTTTTTAAAATAACGCAACAATTTTTTTTTATTTAAATGTCATCGAAAACCGCTTCCTCTGACCCTACCACGGCATTTAAGATGTTTTAAGAGACGTTGTGATTAACTCCACTTTATCAGATTGTAAATAAAAAAATCGCTAAACGTTTTTATTGAATTTTGGGGGTATAAGAAAAATCATAGCAGGTCTTGGATCGCCATCCCAAATTCAACAAATTTTTTTGGTTATCTTGAAGCATGGTTTTTACGGATTTGTATACAAATAAAAGTAGACACCCTTTATATATAAGAAAAAAATACAATTTAATATTGCACTTAAATATCATTAAAAACATAATAGTTATAGGTATAATAAAAGAACACAAAAATACACATTAGACAACAAATACATATACTTCCATTTTTCCGTATAGAGAAGAGCTATCAGTACAGATGCAAACCATACATTTTTCAGTATACATATCTAATAAAAAAGATAGTCTAAGAAAGTAGAAATTGCGCAATACATGAAACTCTTAAGTCTTGCGACAGAATATGCGTGAATTCGCAATTCGTCATGCGCAATTCGTGATATGCGAGGAATTCGCGAATAGAATGTAGGGTCTTGTTCGTTAAAAATCCATTCATAGAAACCCTACACACAATGCACGAATTCCTTACAAACCACGCACAGCGAATCGCGAATTCACGCATAGTCTGTAGCGAGCCTAATGAGAAAAGCTAAAATAGCTCTGCTTAAGATTTATAATATTATAAATTTGTTTCCTGGATTTAATTAATATGTATTTATCAGTTTTGATTTTGAACTGCTTAAGGGTAGTCAATAGTCATATGTTTAAGGGTAATAGGAAGCGAGTTATACAGGGTGTCCGGAAAAGACGTGTACAACGAAAGACCACAGACTCCTGGGTTCAAAATAAGCCGATTTAGCCCAATTTACTTATTTCCAAAATTGCTTCGTTTCGCCGCTAGGGAGCGCCAAAGTTCGCGAAAAATTTTTGTTTATTCCGAATATCTCGAAAACGACTTGATCGATGTTAACCATTTTTGGGCTACGCAGTTATAAGTCTAACCGACACTTTTGACATTATTTAAAATCTTTTGCAGTCATTAGAAATATAAGAAAAATCATGTATCATGCAAATATAAGCACATATTTTTTTAACCCCCTGTACAATTACTCTCAGTTTTTTTCTATTAGTAGCTGACTTTATTTATAAACTTTTTTTATACTTTAAGAATTTTGAATAGATGAGTAGTTTAGGCAGAAAAAATATTTTTCGTATGTCAACAATATCAGCATTCGTTCTGCAACAAATAACGAAAATTCCAAAATTCATTTATATTCTATTTAATAAATACGAGATAATAAGATTAATATAGCAAATAAAAAAGTTATAATAATAATAATAATAATAACTTTATTTGTCCAACAGTCACAAACCAATTACAGGACAAAGTTTACAAAGTAAATAAATAAATAAACCAAAAATTGAGAATAATTAAGAAATGACAATACAAAACAAACTAACACGAGTATAAACAAAATTATGTATTACTCATATAACTAAAGGTGGTATATAATTCTGTCAAATTACAGTGAAAAATGTCACATGAGGTGCATCTTTTATTATAATTGCATATCATTGAATACACAGGAGATTCAATAAAACATTAGTGTTAGCAATCGGACAGTAAAAAGTTCGTGGTGTACGACTAGCTACTCTATTTGTTAACAAATATACGGAATTTAGGATTTGAGGACAATCGATATTATTACTGAGAAGTGAATGTAAAAACTTTAAACTGCAAAAGTTCCTCCTAAACTCTAACGAATTAAAATTGAATCGAGTAATTAATTCCTTATAATCACATCCTCTGTTGGGATATACGCCGTCAACACGAAATGCTAGAAATTTTTTCTAAACTGATTCAACTAATTTGATATAGCAATTGTAGCACGGATTCCAAACAAGGCAACAATATTCAAGTTTCGATCGGACGAAACTGAAGAACAGTTTTACTAGAACTTCGTTGTCTTCAAATACACGACCTTGTCTTACTACGAATCCCAAACGCTTTAGAGAAGCAGAAACTGTTTGCTGAATGTGTTCAGAGAAACTCAATTTGCTGTCGAAGCATACACCCAAATCTCTAGTCGTGTCAGTACGTAATAAAACTTCTGTATCTACATTGTAGTGAAAAAGAATGGGATTTGTTTTACGTGTGTATGATATTACTTTACATTTCGAAATATTTAATTGTAACTTGTTAGAATTGCACCACTGTAAAACCTTGTTTAACTCATTCTGAAGAGCCATACAGTCGTCTAAGCTGTTAATAGACGAATAAATTTTCAGATCGTCAGCAAAAATCAACTTATTGCAAGTAACAGAGACATTAAGATCATTGACAAATAATGAAAAAAGTAATGGCCCAAGATTAGACCCTTGAGGGACACCTGACGTAATAGGATAAACCCCAGATTTGAAGCCGTTGTAGGTAACATAATTGTAACGATCAGATAAATAAGATTTTAATAACTGTGCTGCATCAGCAGTAAACCCGTAAGCAGATAATTTGTACAGCAATATTTTATGGTCTATGCGGTCAAATGCCTTTGAAAAATCTGTATATATAACGTCTACTTGGCCTTGCACATCTAATACATTTGACAAAAATTGTGTCATACAAATCAAATTAGTGTTAGTTGACCGTTTTTCCATGAAGCCATGCTGATCTAGCGATATTATGTTTTTAAAATGAGGGTAGATCCGGTTATATAGTGAGATTTCAAAGGCCTTTGCAAAATTACACAACAGCGTAATAGGTCGATAGTTTTGTACACAAGATGGATCACCACTTTTTAAAATAGGGCACACGCTAGCCTTCTTCCAATCATCGGGAAAAATACCAAGGCGCAATGACAAGTTGAATATTGTTTGTAAAGGATATGCTAAAACATGAGCGCAATCCTTGACAAAAAACTTGGAATTAAATCGGTCCACACGTCATTTTATTTTTAAGTTTTTTATGGAGTTAATTATCTCAATTTCAGAAAAGGATTTATAGAAATAGTAGGCATATTAATGTCAATATCAAAGTTTTGACTGGCATCAAAGGTGTTATTGGATTGCAGAAAGACACTGTGAAAATATTTTTAAATGATTCGACAATATCGCTAGGATTGTTAAAATCTTGGTTTTCACTATCTCGCATAATACCGGGAATCCTGCTGACACCTCTTTTGTTATTAATGAATGACCAAAATTTCTTTGGGTCAGTTTTATATCACCTGCAACGTTAGCTAAATAATTTCTGTAGTCCCTATCAGCAAGAGTTTTTGCTTCAGATCTAAGTCTCTTAAAATTGTTTAGGCTATCAATGTTCTTATATTTTTTGTATCGCCGATAAAAATATTCTTTCTGTTGTATACAGTTTTTCAACACAGAACTGAACCAGACTGGATATTTGTGCTTTTTGTTATGTACTGAGGCACATAGGCGTCGACAGTTTCAAAAGTTTAGTATAAAATGCATGACAAGCTAAATTGACATCCCTAAACTCACTCAAAAAGACCAATCAATTGCTAACATGGCGTTATATAGTGCAGGAAAATTAGCTTTCTTAAATTTGTACGACTTATGATTATTATTTGTGGGAAACTTGTTGAGATGTTGAGCGCGTAAAATAGTCGTAAAAATAATTGCGGGATGATGATGGTCTTCTATAACTAGCGGTGAATTATCACGAAATACATCACGAGTTTCTCAGCAAAACAAGGTCAAGTATTCGGCCATTTAAGTTAGTGACGTTATTGTATTGATTTAAGTCAAGAAAATTTATAAAGTTAAGCATTACACGACTCTTTGGATCGTCAATAGCCAGCATAAGACTTGGTATATTGAAATCTCCTATAGTTACAAAACTTTCAAGACTATGCAAATATTGTTCAAGACGCTCAAGAAATAACTCTAATATAAAACTATTTGTGTCAGGAGGAATATGCAGAGTAAATATGGAGAATACACAATGTTGCAAAAACAATTTAATGCCGACAATGTCGATAGAAGGAAATTCAGATCTAAGGCCAGACAAATCAATACTATCAATGGTGAAACAACTTTTACTTGCGATAAGAACACCACCACCACGAGATAAACCAGTTAGTTCAAAATTACGATCAGATCTATTTACAATAAAGTTGTTTGGAAATAGTTCGGAACTTGAGATGTCATTGGATAACCAGGTTTCCGTTAAGCACACGAAGTCAGATTGGCACACACTAACATTGGAGAAAAAAGAATCTATCTTGGTATTCAGACCTCGTACATTTTGGTATTGAAAGCAAAAATGGATGGTACTGCTGGACTCTCTCAGTTTTCCGTAACAATTTGGGGAACACCACGTACAAATTTGATCCGTAAGTTGTCCTCACCGCCATCTTGCCTCCGTTGTAGTTCCAATTTCAAGGATTTTAAATATTCCAGTTGCCTTGGGGTCCTATCGAAAGAGATAAATATTCGACTTAGATTGTTGTTATTAGCTTTGGCCGATTTGAAATTGCGGATGACGTCATGAACAGAAGACTCATTTTCAAGATGCACTCTAATACGAGGCTTATTGTTGGAAGCAATAAATTTACCTAGGCGAATAATTCTTTGTTCATTGGAAAGATTAGCGTTTGGAGACACCTGGTTGATAATTTCTAAAACTTGACGCTTTTCATTAGCCAATCTTGTGTTTTTATCCACGTTAGAATTTTGTTCAGCAACACCAAAGATAATTAAGTTGCATTTTCTATTTTGTCTTTCCTCGAATTCGCGCATCATTTCCTCAAAATTAGTATTCGTTAAATTATCTTGCTTATCCTTTGATTTAAGCTCACGGAGTTCTTCTTGTAAGCTAAGTATAGCAGCTTTGAGGTCATTGATGTCTTGTCCAAGGACATTGCAGTTGGAACAATTCCACGATAGACTTTTGTTTTTGGCGTTAATTGAACGAACTTCAGACTGACTCAAACCCACACAAGATGCCTTGTAAGGTTTTGCAAACGCAGCAAAATACTGCAACATGTTTTTCCATAGAAGTATTGCAACATGTACATTCTGGATTAGGCATGCTTGATACGCCGCTGGCTAACCAGTACAAACGTAGTACGGAACTTAGCAATATATGTTAGCGTAGATTTGAAACGAAAGGCGTTATTTAATAGAAAAGCAATTGATGCTTACCAGAAAATAGTACACTGCACACTAAAAACTGTGGGTAACAGTTGATGAAATACTAGAAACACTAAATGAATAAATAAGCAATATAGATATAAAAATATCAGAAGACTAGACACCACCGGTCGTGCTCGTGCTCGAGTTATGATCTCTTTACAATAAATGCTCAGTCACCACCTTTTCTCGTACGCAATAAGTAATCCGTTTTACGGTTTTACGAAGTTGTAGTGCTCTCCATGGATTACCTCGTAAAATGTTAACTGCGTCTTGGATTCACCTAAAAAAATCCTCTTTATTATTAACTGCGTAGGCATATACTTTACAAAAAATGATCGCTAGAAGGTAAGTCAGGTGCTCGAGGTGGCCATTTTATAGGAGCATCGTTTTCTCTTCCAATCCGCCTGTTAGGATACAGATTATGTAAATACTGACTAACGGGTATTGTAAAATGGGGGGTGCACCATCGAGCATAAACCATATGTTACGACGAAGTAGTAACGGTAAATCGTCAATAAATTAAGTAAAAATTTAAATAGTTGACCCCATTTAATCGATGTGGAAACACAACCGGGCCAATAATAAAGTTGTCTATAATTTCCGTCCACACGTTTACTCTGAATTCATATTGAAAATGTCTTATTTTCAGTACAGTGTGGATTTTCATTAGTATAAACGTGTTTGTTATGGATATTAATATTTCCTGACCTAGCAAAATATGCTTCATCTGTAAATAAAATGTTTTTGCTGAAATTGATATCATGGGCTCTTTGATCTTGTATAAAATTACACAATGCTAAACGTTTTTCAGGGTCAATGGGTTGATGAACCGGTCATGAACCGATTGAATGTGGTACGGATGTAGTTACTGCTCCTTCAAAACATCATGAACTATGGTTTTGGTATCCCTATTTCTTGTCCAATGCGTCTTGCAACAATTTTTGGGTTCTCTTCTATCTTATCTACTATTTGTTCCTCCACCTTTATAGTTTTCGTGGTACGTTGACGCCCTTGAACCGTATTCATTTGGTGGAAGAACCAAATTCGCGAAGTCGCCTTTCGATGTTGGCAAAAGTTTGATGATTTGACACTCGTCGATGAGGGAATCTGTCCATGTAGACCCTAACACTTTTGCGGCCGTTATCTTGACAAACTCCATAAACCAAAAGCATATCTACTTGTTCGGAATATGTATTGAAGTTGATACTTAAAATATCAGAGCGTACTTCTGGTACTCCGTTATTTGTTGCAGAACGAATGCTGATATTGTTGACATACGAAAAATAGTTTTTCTGCCTAAACTACTCATCTGTTCAAAATTATGAAAGTGTAAAAAAAGTTTCTAAATAAAGTCAACTACTAATAGAAACAAACTGAGAGTAATTGTACAGGGGGTTAAAAAAATATGTGCTTATATTTGCATGATACATGATTTTTCTTATATTTCTAATGACTGCAAAAGATTTTAAATAATGTCAAAAAGTGTCGGTTAGACTTATAACTGCGTAGCCCAAAAATGGTTAACATCGATCAAGTCGTTTTCGAGATATTCGGAATAAACAAAAAATTTTTGCGAACTTTGGCGCTCCCTAGCGGCGAAACGAAGCAATTTTGGAAATAAGTAAATTGGGCTAAATCGGCTTATTTTGTACCCAGGAGTCTGTGGTCTTCCGTTGTACACGTCTTTTCCGGACACCCTGTAATATGCTTTTGCACAGAGATAGGTACATAAATCATCGTTGTCCGCAAGTTGTTTTTCATTTAGGAACTCTTAGATTGCTATATATATAACACGCCACCACATCCATTTCTATACGTTAAGTAAGGTGCTATCATTTGCAATAATAATAGCACTCTCTTAAAATAGTTTTTGAACTTCTGGAAGTTTTAAATAGAAATTTCATTAAATTTCTCTTGGTGAGTGAAATAACTAATAACTAATATAGATTTCAATATGAATACGTCAGAAGTTCTAAAGAAAACGCAAAATTCATTTTAGCGAGTGTCATTATTATTGCAAACGATAGTACAGTATTTTGATTTGTTTATTATCTAACATATATTTTAGTCTTTTAAACCGGTATATAAACTTCCTAATTTTTTTTTGGCTATATAATTTACTTGTGTGCTCTAACTCAATTTTTTGTCAATCATAACTCGCCAAATATTTCTCTTTCCGGTAATATGCGGAATTCACAATTTACAATAGATCAAAAGTTGGATCAGATGTATGATATACGAGGAGAGTTCAAAGTATTCTCGGTGGTTGTGTGGTTTTCGATTTTCTTCAACATTGTAACGTCAGTCATTATGGTCGTCTTTTATTAAGGATTACTACAAAACAAATGGTCATAATTAGTTAAAATTTCATATACATAGTCTCAGATAGTGACATTAGTTAATGCAATAATAAAATTACCCACATCGGTAGCAGATCAAACTGACACCGATAATACTTTGAACTCCCCTCGTAAATAAAGGTAGGTAACAAGTTTTCTTTAAATTTAGAGTTAAGTATTTGTTATCCAAGTAGTTTTTAACTTTTTTCTAGATCTTTCTCTACTATGACTTTTAGATCGTCAATGAAACATATCAAGTTTCAAGATATGTAGATAGGCAGATAGCGAAAAAGATCAAATCAAAATTGCAAACGCAATTTTACAACGAATCGATTTGCCTTACATAACGTCATAAAACAAACATCCTGTATTATTGGGAAATATGGAAATGCGGTTGCGAACTGCAAATTGTTGTGCCTAATTAAGAAATCCATCGACCTATCGGAACAGATAAAGATAAAATCAAGTGGCACAAACGTAACAGTTAATTTATATTTATATGGCTGCTGAATCGGCAAGCATTCTCGGTATTCTCGCAATGGAATTCGACCCTGGGGGTACTGACGGTCTTAGTCCAAGTTAAATACGGTTAAGTATATGGAAATTAGATCACCTTGAAGACGGCATCCAGTAAAAAATTGGGTCTGATGCTGATGTACTCGTGAGAAGATAGAAGATGGTACGTTTAGATTTCTATGACTAGCTTTGCAGAGGTTTTCTCTGGTTGCTAAAAAAGTTTTTCTATTTCAATCTCAAAATATCCATGTACTACAGAACTTGGACTTAATTTATACGTTTATATTTATTAAAGAGAACAATTTATTTTTTCCATCAATAATAATTATTTTTCATTGGAAAAATACTGATAGAATAAGTATTTACATTACACCTTGGAAATCCCGAATATGTACCTATATGGGTGTCCGGAAAAGACTTGTACAACGGAAGACCACAGACTCCTGGGTTCAAAGTAAGCCGATTTAACCCAATTTACTTATTTCCAAAATTGCTTCGTTTAGCCGCTAGAGAGCGCCAAAGTTCGCCAATAATTTTTGTTTATTCCGAATATCTCGAAAACGACTTGATCGATTTTAACCATTTTTGGGCTACGCAGTTATAAGTCTAACCGACACTTTTTGACAACAAACACAACAATAACAACAACAAATAAAGCAAGATCTAAAGTAATTGAGCAAGAAGAATAAACGTAGAGACTAATTTCAGTAGCTGCTTAGATTTGACACACAACTGATACTTAAAATATCAGAGCCAACTTCTGGTACTTCGTTATTTGTTGCAGAACGAATGCTGATATTGTTGACATACGAAAAATATTTTTTCTGCCTAAACTACTCATCTATTCAAAATTCTGAAAGTATAAAAAAAGTTTCTAAATAAAGTCAGCTACTAATAGAAAAAAACTGAGAGCAATTGTACAGGGGCTTAAAAAAATATGTGCTTATATTTACATGATACATGATTTTTCTTATATTTCTAATCACTGCAAAAGATTTTAAATAATGTCAAAAAGTGTCGGTTAGACTTATAACTGCGTAGCCCAAAAATAGTTAAAATCGATCAAGTCGTTTTCGAGATATTCGCAATAAACAAAAAATGTTCGCGAACTTTGGCGCTCCCTAGCGGCTAAACGAAGCAATTTTGGAAATAAGTAAATTGGGCTAAATCGGCTTATTTTGAACCCAGGAGTCTGTGGTCTTCCGTTGTACACGTCTTTTCCGGACACCCTGTATAGTAAGTAGTGAAGTGTTTTAAAACGAAGTAAATCAAATAATTCAAATACAGAAATAATTATAAAAAATATATAATTAAACATTTTTTGACATTAAGATGAGTCAACTCATCTACTGGTAGTAATTTTGACAAATATTTACTAAAACCATAAGAACAAAAACACATGAAGCTCATTTTTAAAGAGCCGCGGTCGCTCATCTAAAACGAGCCTCTAAAACGTTTTCAAAGCATATTTTGATAATTTAACAGGTCTTTTAATATATATATTATCTTTATCCCGGTTACATCGAATTTTTGTTAATAATACAACATTTTTAAAATATGGATACAGATATATCACTTTTCTATCACAATTATTCTATTGTTTTCATATTTACTATATAAAAAAAAATATTTAAAAATTTGGTTAATTTTTATTTGAACTCGATTTGAAATATCCAATGTTTGAAGCTGAAAAAATTGATTTACTACTTACATTTACTAAAGAAACAATTTTGTAAAGAACAAAAGTTAAACATTGATTTTCTTTTTTCTTATTCTTTTTATTCCAAATCTTAAAAAAATGCCATTACTTTGTGTCATTTCTTGGATAATACATGAAAAATTCTACAACCGCAGGCTGCCTAAAATATACGAGTATTTTCATTTGAATTTTTTGGGTATTTTGAATTGTAATGGTTGTCTTCTAGATGAGTGATATATTTTTACTGTAAAAACTAATGGAGACAAACAATTAATAAGAAAATAAATATAATAACAGAAAAAGGTCTCTAATAAATTGCACCAGGTTATCAGACAAAAAAAGAAGCTTTAGCCTCTCCAAAATTTAGAAATTTAGAAGTACGTAGACAAATTTTAGAAAACTTTTTGATAGGTATGCCACTTTCATCAAACTTATGACATAATAGACTTCACACACTATTATCAAAATCTACGAAAACAGAAAAAATTGGCACGTGGTCTACGAGACAAACAAATTTGAGGACCAATGATTTAAGCCTATCTAGCGTTTAGTATTAAACATTAATAACATCAAACTAGAGCAAATGGTTGGCACAATTTTAAAATTTATGGCAAAATTTTAAATTCGAACAATTAATTACTCTGATTCTAATGTGAATACAATTATAATACATCGAGAAATTGTTGGTTGAAATGAGCTGTTTATTTTTTGATGAATTATTAGAAAAACATTTATCGATTTCCAATTCAATCAAATTTATACAGCAGAACATAGATTTTTATCGTTGTAAAATACAGAAACAATATTAGTAGCATGTTTTAGAAGCAGAATCAAATATCCCGTATCTATTTCATTTGACAAACCGGTGATCAGTGTGACAATATCTAGATAGCTTCTCGTTGAACCGAACGTTGAACACACATTTATTTCATTACTCTCTTTAATAGACATTTTTGTACTAAATATAAAATAAACTGCTAAATATAGATTTATACACTTTATATTGACATTTGGAATAAATAATGCAAATCTCTTGACGTGTTCCATATATTAAGAACAAAATATGCACCAATTAGCTTTCTCTCGTATAATTTGGTAATAACATTCGGTGAAGAGGTACTGATAAATTCTCGTACAATTACGTAATCTGTTGTTTAACCTTTTTTCTCTGGCATAAATGATTAAAATATTTTTGAGAATGCGACATATTACCTTGACGAATAAAATGTTTTTTTTAAATTGGAAAAAAAGTATTTTGCATTACATTGCCATATTTGTAACATCAAGGTTAAAACAATAATGGTTTAATTGACAAAAAGCTTTAAATCGTATGAGTGAGAATATCAAATTACTTATCAACCTTACTGAAATGTCTATATGGATATTAAGGTCTAAACTAACATTTGGAAAAAATTAGCAGAAAGTCCTTTAAGAATGACCAAAGTAGGTATATGTTTTTATTACAAATTGATAACAATGGAATTTCAAACTGTTCGATCAAGTAATGAAAAATATAATCACGGTTATCTTTTTTTGTAATAAAATATCCAAGGAATTTGCAAGTCCATGCATAACTGCAAAAAGTTGCTTTTGATTTGTAAGTCATTACTGAAAAAATTTTAAAGACGTAATCACATTGATTTATGAGCTAGAGGTGTGAAGTTTAAAATATATGTATATATCACCTACATATACGAGTATTTCTGAAGACGTTTGATATAGATTGATGAAACTTGGGCTAATCATACTAGCCATACAATTAATCAAATAATGACAAAAATGTAATTGATGTCAACGTGCGATGTAGACAATAAAGGAGTAGATACTGTTACTAAGAGAATCCAAATAAAGAGGTCAGAAGAAATTAAATAATAATAATTTATGTACCATATTACCAATATCAATACAAAATGAGAGGTACCTAAATAAATGTAAATTTACAAATATATTAAGGTGGCCGTATTTCTCGCCGTAAAGTGATCAAATTTGTAGTGTTCTTTAGGTATAGAAATCTCGAAAAATAAAACACGTAGAGCAAAACCAAAGTCAATAATAAAATTATTAATGTTTTGTCTATCCACTTTTACTATTTAAATTATTATTTTGCTATTCTAACCCTCTAAGCTTAAGGTGCCCGTATCTCTCGCCGTAAAATGATCAAATTTGTGGTGTTTTTTAGGTACTGAAATCTCGAAAAATAAAACTCGTAGAGCAAAAGTAATATCAAAAATAGAATTATTGATGTTTTGTTTATCCACTTTTACTATTTAAACTTTCCTCAAATAATGTAATAACTTTTAAAATGCATTTATATGACACACATAATTTCGCTATTCTAACCCACATTTTAACAATTATTTTCACATACTTATCAACAAAAGTGAACAATCTTATATGCAGAACTATGTAAGTTTATGCTATAACAATATTTACATCTATAGTTAAACTTACAAAATTACGTATTTTGAAAGATTTCAGTACCTAAAAATTCATTGGATAGATCGCTTTCTGATGTTAAATATTGATTTTACTTCGGTACCTTTGAATATTTGCAGGTGGCATGAAATAACATCCTTGTTATTTGCTAAACTCTATATTATTCAGTTCTTAAATGTCTAAAATTATTTATATTTGTAGAAAACACTTTTTCAGGAATACGGCGCCCTTAACAATTTTTTTCACATATGTACTGATAAACAAAAGTAAACAATCTTATATGCAGATCTATGTAAGTTTATGTTACAACAATATTTACATCTGCAGTTGAATTTAAAAAAAATTGTTTGTTAAACCACTTTCTAGCATTATACAGGGTCGGAAAACGCTGATGGTCTATCTGAATTTACATGAGAGCGACAAAGTAAAGTATAGAAATCCGTGCGATAGACAAGGATGACTATATTGACGACGTTTTATAAATTAGAATAGCGCGACTGCTCAGCTCCCACTTCTAACCGAGCGCATCCGATTGGCCGGAGGTTTGGCAGGCCTCCGTCAGCTTCAGCTAGAATGAGAGGGAGTAATTTAATTTCCAGGCTTACATGCAGTGTTGCCAACTGTTGGCTTAAAATCCGTTATTATATTACGAAATATAACAAGCACTGTAACAACCTGTAACTTAACTTATCTAGATTCATAGGTATTAAAAAAAACGTTTTTTGTTGATCGGTATCGGACGTAAAATACGAGAATTCCCTACTCTTATTATTCGTTTTGTGCGCCGTCGCCGTATTGCCGCATAACAGTGTTTACCGGAATTGTCGAGCTTCTGACAAATACCTAATAGAAAGGCGACATGACACCATTAATGAATTAAAATCTTCGTTTTACGAAAGATTTTACATCTTTGTTTACGAATTTAAAGGAGCAACGTTTATATCTATTGAATTCTCAAATCACTAATAAGCTAAATTCCGCTAAAAAAAAGTATAATTTGTCAAAAATTCCGCTATTCCCAATTAAACATTTTGTCCGCCAAATATCAATCAAATTCCGCTAAATCTAACGAAAATTTATCTATGTTGGCAACACTGCCCCCTTCCTTCTCATCTCTCTGAGAAATTGTGCTGACCTCTTTTAACGGATTGTATTAAAATATCAGAATACTGGAGTTGGAATTGCACAAGTAGCGACATCTCTCGCGAAAGCGAAAGGCAAATAATAAAATAATAAAGGCAAAGATGGCGATTGGTCGCTGAGATATAAGTGGGAGTGGATTTTATTTGTTGAATGATGAAACGGGCGGTGACTATTTATATTTTAAAACGTCGTCAATATAGTCATCCTTGTCTATCGTATGGATTTCTAATTTCTATACTTTACATTGTCGGTCTTATGTAAAGTCAGATAGACCATTCAGCGTTTTCCGACCCTGTATATTTTTACTTCGGTACCTATGCATATTCGCAGGTGGCATGAAAAACATCTGTTATTTTGTTATTTGTAGTCCAAGCAACGAATGCTCAAAAACAGGTATAGAGGGAAATGCTTGGAACAGAATTTTTGACTTCGCAACTTTGTTTGGACTAGTTAGGAGGTGAACATATCAAAAGTCCCCGCCCATAGCCGAGAGGAGTGGGAGGTGTTTGAAAGTCTCATTACTCTCATTTTTCGTTTTTTTGCTTATATCTTGGAAACTATGCCACAGCATAAGTAAATACAGCAGTGAATCTCCTAGTTGGCGGGCAAGTTAGCGCAGCCAACGACGCGCAGGTAGCAGCCATGTTGTTGGACTAACCACTAACCAGCATCATTTTAACTGCCAGCTGTGTCCCGAACTGTTTATGTGTCAAAAAGTGAGGTTATCAGTAATATCTGTGCTGATATTTCAAGTGTTTCATTTTACTCTTTAATGTTTATCCTGTTATTTTGTGGTGTGTGTTTAGAACTTACAACTTTTTTCGACGATGCAACGAACTTCGAGAGGCTATAATGCTTGTGCAGAAGTTCGCTGTACAAACAATCAAAAGAAGATTTCCAAAAGATATTCATCGGTAAGTAAACAAATTTGTTTCGAAGATCACTATAAAATAAAATTACTATAAAAAAACATTCTAGATAACTGGGAGGTTGTAAGTTTTCAATCAGGAAAAATGATTAATTTTAGTACATAAACAATAAGGTTAATAGTAATTATAGGTAATACAAAACAGAATTTCTTGATAAATCTCTGTTGTCTTTTTGAAACTACATTCTTGTAGTTTAAAACGTAAATAATGTTTTACAAGAAACTTAACACCTACCTAGTACGTGATCCAATCCAAACACAATTTTGAATAAATATATATTTTTACCTTACTTTTTTACCTATCTACTGGATGTTTACTTGGAATTATACAACATAACATTCTCTTTTTTAGTGCTAGAAGATGGGCCATAGCTTGCGATAGACAAGATTTGCTGGAAAAAGACGATTTGTATACCAGTTATAGATGACTTGAAAAATAGATTACATCAAAATGTTACTCCCACAATATTTTATCAGTTGGAGGGTTCTTCATCTTCACATCAAGGGCAATCTACAGATGAAATTGAAATGGGTTTTTCTTCGAGCACTTTGATGTTTCAAACAGCGAATTATTCTACGAAAGGTAACAATTTTTTATTTTAAACATAATGTACTGAATTTTTGTTAGCTTTATAATACAGGGTGTAACTTTGAAGGGGGGTCCGGTTTAGAGGGGGTAGTCCGTGTTCCCTAGATTGCTAATCTGAAATTAGTTTTTTTTAAATCAAATAAATAGCCAAGTTATGATTAATTTTTTAAACTGCACCCAAATTGCTATACACGCCGCCCCTGCACAGCGTCCGAGTTTCACTGCAGAACCATGTCTACGGCGTTGCCAGTTAGATTTCGGAATTCCGGTCATTTCAGGCCCAGGGTCGTATTCCACGCAGCGCGATGCGACGGAAGCTGATATTTTATAATGAATTCAGTACATACGTAGCTTTGTGTGTACTACGTATTAATAACACGTTATAACAGGTGCATTGGAAGAAAATGTTGCCACAAGATCTCTTCTGATCGCATCAAAAGTACTAGAACACGCAAATGCAGAAGCTATAACAAAAATAGTGACATAATTGTGAGGCCGTGAAATGTGAAAGTGAGGATTTTTTTAGTGAGGTAATGTGAATGCAGAAAACAATAGTCTGGATATGCAAAACTACAGCTTCCAATTTATTGTGATGAGATTTAGGCGATGCGAGTCACTAGAAATAACAGAGCACTAATTCAATGTAAATACCTATGTTAAACTAATTTTTGCATGTATACACCTCAGTTTGATCGTAATAAATTGCCAATGATACGACAAGTTCCGACGTCTAAATGTTAAGTAAGGAGATACAAAAAGAAAAAACTGCAATGAATAATCTTTTAAATATGCTTTTTATAACATTGCGACTCATGCCATTATACTTTTCTGTCAATCCTGATGAAGTATGGATTTTAAAACCATTTTCGACTGTTGTAAAAAGTACGTAATGTAAGAGTACGTAAAAATACAATTCTTTACTGATCTATTAACTAATTATTATTATTAAATAATAGTATTGTTAGGTGGATTTTAATACGTTACCTACTAATTATTGCCAGTAAAACTTAATGTTTTAAAATAATTGTTGCTGTTTTATAAAATGTTTAAAAAACTAACTACTTTTAAGGGTTTTATCAACGTCCCTTCAATAACCGTGACATTGACCTAGTTTATAAAATACAAATATCGCATAAATACTGCACCCAATACATGAAACCAGACTAGATCGTTTTATGTAAAAATATACAGATATGAGAGAGAGGTATGTCGTCTAAAGTATAATGTATTAACTAATAATTATTATTAATCTTAAATAATAATATTGGTGGATGAATAAGCATACGTTAGGTATTAATTTATTGTCAGCAAAGCTTGTTGAAAAATAATTTTTGTTGTTTTATAAAATGTACCTACATAATTAAAAATAAATAAATTTACTTATTAATATGATAGTTTTAAAATATTTTTAAAGTAATAGTCTTTAATACAAAGTATTTGTTTTTTTTCAAACAGTGTGTCAATGACCCTTGAATAACCTTTGCTCTGGCCTAGTTTATAAAATACCTCATAATACGGAGGATGGATATGATATAGGTATACTGAAGGGCTCCAACAGACAACACCTTCGTTCGATTAAAATAAGCCTTGCCAGTTATCACCAAGAACCATATAAACTTGAGTTATCACTTTTAAAACTCTGTGTTGTTAATTTGTTTTACACAAATTGTGCCTGGCAATGGTCAAAATCAAATTTGCATTTTTGTTTACTATTCTATTGTGCAGAATTATTTATATCAAATTTTATGTATAGTTAATGAACATGTATGCAATTTTATTAAACTATTTGTCGTTTTATGTAAAAATAAACAGATATACGAAAAATATAAAGTTAAACTACTACTATAACTTGCGATGTTAGCATACGTGAATGTGGTGGTTATGGCACCCTTAACACGCACCTGTTAGAATAAAATATACCGTCAATTGACAGTAGTCAAAGCGGCAAAATAACAACTGGCCAATGAGTCAGATATGCCGCAGGTTTGTTTTGATTTTGACTTAGATTCAGTTTCCCTTTGTCGCATGAGGAGGAGGATGTAACGCGGTGTGTATTTTTGAGAGTTTTTATGTGTTTTTAGTGAAATCAAAATATAATTTGTTCAGTGCAGTATTGTGTTTTACCAAATTTATTTTCGTATTAATTTAAAGTGGTATTTTGTTCAGTTCCTTGTGTAGTGTAAGTGTATAACTTATAAAAGTGTGCTTTTATTGTCAAGTGTGTGTAATATTATGAAAAACATGTATACGAATCAAGAAAGAGTTGATATGGTTAGAGCCTATTTTTGTCAGGAGAAAACAGTGCAGTTGCAAGAAGACGATATCGGATGGATTATCCTGATCGACACGTATCTAAGAAATTGTTTGTAAACCTCCTATAAACATCACGTGAGTAGAAAAATATTATGTATTTATTTTTATTTATTTATTACTGTTCTGACTTAATTTTCTGTTAGTTGAATTGTTGTTGATTTATAGAGTATTTTATTTAAAAGAATATATTTTTATTTATGTGGGATAATAGGGCTATAGGCGAACACCCACTCAATAAAAGTAACGCGCCAAAAAACAGTACCTCACGGGTGGTGTGGAAATTTGTTTTCTAACAGTAAAATTTCTCATCTTGCCCATCTCTCACTTCAATAATGAAATGTGACAACAGCGCAAAGGACTACTGTATACGCCTGGAGCAACCGATAAAGGCCGCGTCTCTAGATTAGCCCAACGCTGGCCTTACCAGCGGCGGAGTATGAAAATTCTGAAAAAGTTAACAAAAAAAAATCAGTTTTTATGGCGGAATTTAGGAAAACAAACTTATGATATGTGTTTATAAGGGTCACAGGTACCCCCCATCAAAGTTACACCCTGTATACAGGGTGTTCTCTAAGTCCACATTCACAATTTAAGTGAGTTGTGTAAACATATTTTTCTGTTCTATTCTTTTTTATTTGTTTTAATAAATTACAGTGTCAAATTAGAGAAACTTATTAAATACTATTTATTCTTCGCTGTTTCCCTATATATATTCGTTAAATATTTCTTTTTCATAAATATACAAACTTACCCCTATTTATATTATAAAAAGAGTTCAATTTTTATTATCAAAATAATAATAATCAAATAATAATGATATAGTATGTTTGGCGTTGGATTCAAACTAGGTAATTTTTTTTTCTTTTTCAGATACTCTGACACCACTAACTATTGACATCAACACGGAAGATGCAACTGTAGATTTACTTTCACCTTCAAGTTCTTGTCAAACCTCCCCTGTTTTACTTTCACCAAGAAGTACCTACCCAAACTCCAAGTACGCTCACTTCAAATACACCACGAAAAAAAAATTATAAAAGTAAAATTAAACAATTGCAACGGGAAAATGCTCAATTAAAGGAACAAGTAGAAAATTTGCACAACAAAAACATATTGAAAATATTAGTTTAGAAGAGTTTTAACAATTAACTTACAAATTCTGTCCCAGAGAACTTGCAGCTTTTATAAATATACAATTATTGCAAATACAGAAAAAGCCCAAAGGACATTTACATTATAATAAAGATTTAAGTTTATCTGAGAGACGGAAAGTTGCGGCAAGAATTCAGATGACTTACGTCATACGAACAAATGAATAATTCATTATATGTATTTTCACCAAAATATTTAAGAAACTGCAGCTGAGAATAATAAAACTATATGCTACACTAAATGTTTGCACTATATATTACACTAAACTACAAAATATAATTTTTTTTAACGCGATAAACTATCGAAAACTATGTTGATGAAAAAAAAATTGCGCAACGTCAGCTAAGTTGTCTGAATTCTTGCCGCAACTATAGTTGCAATTATGCACGGAAATTTTTAATTTTGACGCTTACATGTCTTCAAAATTCAGTTTAACCAAAGCCTTAAAAGTAATTGTAACTACATGTAATATTGATGTACATAAAAACAGTAAATTTTATTTTGGAGGGCAGTTTAGCTGAATTATTGGTTTTAATATAGTACTTTTGTCACCTTTAGTACAATACATACACTCGCAAATTTACATCAAATTTAAGTATAACCATAAATAAACTTGTCTCTGTGCACGTGCACTAGTAATTTATTACAGTTACATGTATGTACTCCACATCTTAAAGTTAATTATTTTGTTATCATTATACCTGAAAATACCATTGTATTTGAAAACTTTTGTATGAATAAATAAATAAAAAATAAAGTATTTTATTTACTGATGTAGCTAATTAAGAATATACATATATATTTTTGGAAAAACTTCCAAAAACTAGAAGAGCAGAATTAATATTTGTTTAGTTTTACATGTAAATTAGATATACCCAGTAATAGGACATGAACGATATAGGAAATATTCAATAAAGTTATATTTAAATAATGTTTCTGCGTGTTTAAGAACACTAAATAACTGAATGAAATGAACATTTTCATGTAAAAAAATATTTTACAATAGAATAATAAATCACTTGCTCCTGATTTTAAATTTATTGCTAAGAAAGCAATTTGTAGGTGGTAGTTTTTACATTTTTCCTCAAGACGCCTCTGTTCGACTGTACGAAATTAGCGAGTCCGGGCCTGGCGGTTAGTCCAGCAAGATGGCGGACACAGAGACAAAAGATGAAAGGCGCCGCCCGAGAGATTCACTGCTGTATTTATTTATGCTGTGACTATGCGTCCTATCGACATAACCATATATAAAATGAAAGTTGATTAAATTTGCTACAAGTTTTATTCAGTCAGGTTTTTCGATATCTTGTATAGTTTTCGAGATATCAGTTCTTGAATGTCTGCAATTTTGGAAAAAAAAAATTTCTTCACATTTTTGCTCTTTTTGACCGGACAACTCTTCAACGATGTTGTCTGAAGCTTTTTATTTGTGGCATTTTAGTCTGATTGGGTTTTTGCCACACTTCTGAAAAAATAATAAAGATTAATTAAACAAGTCCTTGCGCCAAACGGATCAGTCAAGTGTTATTTTTGAAAATAAGTTTGCCTAATTAAAAAATCTCACACTGAAAAAAGCAGATAAGTAAAAAATAACAAAAAACCACATCACTATCACGCACTTCCGTAATAATATATGCATTTAATTGGTTAAAAAAAGAAGGAAAGAAATAAATTAAAAATGTTATTGACAATAAAATTTTCAAGTTATTAAACAATTTAGAGAAGTGCGCGATAGAGATGTGATTTTTTGTTATTTTTTACTTATCTGCTTTTTTTCAGTTTCAGACCCTCCCGTGTCCATTCGGGCACGTTAAGCGCTCCGTCAAACGTATTTCTGGTATTAAAGGAATTGTTACATCCACTTTATCACGAAGAACTACCACGGAAAGAGATGTACTGTAGTATTTGACAGCTATTCCTCATCAACCTCAAGCACGAAAGTAGCAAGCAAGTCTGCTGACATCCATTTCACCGAAAACACCGAGATAAACGTCAAACAAGAAGATTTTCTGTTGAACAAGTTCAACAAAAGCAGGTTCATCAACATGCTTAAGGCTTACGGTGAGCGCTCGATCCAAAGGGATATAGTTTTCGCTCAGTAACTCCTCAACGAAAAATGATAAAAATATGCGGTTTTTTTAATAGACTACAAATACTATTTTACGTCGGCGCTGTGTTTTGAAATTTTGAAAATATGCAAAATTCATTTTAAAAAAATTTATTTTACACTTTTTCAAAATTTCAAAACACAGCGCCGACGTAAAATAATATTTGAAGTCTATTAAAACCGCATATTTTTATCATTATCCGTTAAGGAGTTACTGAGCGAAAACTATGGGTTTGTTCCAACACAGCAAGAATCGATTCCGAACCGTTCAGAATTAGTCAGTCAGTTTAGTTGTTAATGTACTCTCGGCGAATGCGACGTAAGACGGTGTTGGTCAAACATTTCTCAGGGTACTGAACAGTTTTCAACGGTTGTTGGAACAGATGTTATATATCGTTTGATAGAGCGCTCATCGTAAGCCTTAAGGTGAAGCTTGAGGACAATGGGATCAGGACCCTTCAAGCAGAAAGTGATGCGGACGTTCTGATTGTTGATATGGTTGTGAAAATGTCGGAAACAACAGCTGTCGGCATTGTGAGTGAAGATGTCGACCTCATAGTCCTCTTGATGGCTAAAGCTGATGCGCATAAGGACATTTATTTTCATCAAGCCTGGACGTGGGAAGACAAGGAATTCCTTATTCTCGTCCCAAGAGCTTCAGCAACAAGGTTTCAAGGACGTGCTGCTTTTGCACGCCTTTACTGGATGCGACAAAACACCTTCCGCATTTCGAAAAAGCAAGGTCGCATTTGCGAAGTTGTATCTGAAGTCGCCAGAGGTCCAGAAAGCAGCAGCGGTCTTTTCAGACCCTTCCTCCACCACCGCCCAAGTACAAAAGGCAGGTGAAACCTGCATCTTGAGATGGTATGGGGCTCCAGCGAAAGAGGTCTCCCTCAATGCCTACAGGTACAAGTCATTCTTGAAATCGGTGGCCACCATCAAAGCTGATATCTCTTGTCTTCCTCCTACCGAGGGAGCAGTAAAACAGCATTCCCTCCAAACATTTCACCAAGTTCAGCTGTGGCTGGGAAATGACCTGCCTCCTCAGATGTATGGGTGGAAGATTGAGAGCAACTGCCTGGTCCCAGTACACAGTGAGTTAGCAGCTGTACCGGACGATATGCCCAAAATGATTTTCTGTCGATGCACGAAAGACTGCCAGCGCGAAGTGTGGCTGCCTCAAATGTTCCCCAGCATGTCAAAATTGTCAGGGGAACTCCCTGAATGGGGTCCCTCAAGTTGACTCCAAAGATGAAGAAGAACAGGAGGATGGTTGTGTTTTGTAAAACTGTCACAATGTCTTATAGACACTCATATATGCACAAACATGGTCATAGCAAAATATTTTCCCCTTAAAATGGTCTAAATCTGGTCAGTGGGCCTACAAGTATATATCCTAAAATCAGTATCTGTGCTATTTAGACGTCCAGTACTGAATATGTACCATTATGCATATTTCGGCCAATACGTTGCCCGGGAATGGTGAGAAATTGATAGATTCATTAGTCGACAGTTATCGCAAAACTTAACATTTGAAGGAAAATAAATAAAATAGTAAAGTAATATATATTATTGAAAAGAATTTAGTGCTCTACAGCCCTATGGCCAGCATTTAGTTTTTCGGTGCATCGTTGAAGAGTTATCCGGTCAAAAAGAGCAAAAATGTGAAGACATTTTTTTTTCCAAAATTACAGACATTCAAGAGCGGATATCTCGAAAACTATACAAGATATCGAAAAACTTGACTGAATAAAACTTGTAGAAAATTTAATCAGCTTTCATTTTCTATAGAATGGTTATGTCGGTAGGACGCATAGTTTCCGAGATATATGCAAAGAACCGAAATATTAAACTTTCAAACACCCCCCCGGCTTAAGGGCTAACAGAATATAATTCTTGAACTGAATGACATATTATTTATTTATAATTAATATAATAATTTATGACATATATACGTTGGTAGCTTGACAACTCTTGTTTTATTAAAATTCCTTGTAGACCTGAAGATGTAGTCTTGGTTACTACGAAACCGGTTGTCTAAATAAAATAAAAAGGAGTTTATGAGATTTAGACTTTTGTTTATAACACCATATTCATCTACTACTCATACGGGTTAACCATCTTCAATAATAAATTTATTAATTTTATGAATATTTTTAAATTTCTTTAGTTACAGTCGTACCTACGAGTGTTGTGCTATCATATGGCGACCATAAAATATATAGAAGGCCAAAAGCATTTATTTACATTATGCACATAGTCAGACTATGTAGGAGCTTAGAAAGCAATTATCTAGGAAAAACTTACTGTAAGCTGTTGGTAATACTGCATTTTAATCCGAGCGTACAATTGAAACCAAAACGGAATGTTTGTAATTGGATCATAGACAATATATTTCTACGAATTGTACATAAAATTTTCAAATTTGGTTTGAAGTTACCCCCGTCAGTACAACCAACCCATAAAAGCTATATTACCAGACGCGCATTTTCTCCATAGGTTGATTATTTTCGGTACCTGTTTTGTTTCTGATTTGTATGGTGGCGACGCAGACCCATCTTGCCGTTATGTACACACCGAAGTGACAAACTCTAGTAAACACAAACTTTACTATAAAATGTAAATGAAAATTTCTTACCTTGTCCAGCGAAATACTTTCGGTAGTACAATGCACCCTGATCTACATTCTCTATGGGCCTCGGAAACCTTTGGTATGGACACGTCGAATGCCTCCAATGTGTCTCTCCGGGAGGAAACTCCAACACAGCCACGCCATACGCCAGCGGCGGTCTATGCAAGGGCTTCCTATTATGCCCATTTTGTAACCTAGATAGACTCACAATCCTCTCCTCTTCTCCCCCAATCTCGTTTCTGAAAAAGGGACAGCTCTCCACCAAGTCGTTACTCTGACCGTCACCGCAGTCGTCTTCATTTTCTCCATCGGGAGTGGACGACCTGACTAGCATGGACGCGGCCGAAGCCCCTGTGGCAGTGTTCCTCCTCTTAGCCAGGAGGTTTCTTCTTAAACGCACGGTGTAGTTCAGATTTGTCGTAAGGGACTGGCAGTCGTAGTGCGCAAAAGCTCTACGTCGCGCTATCTCTTCGGCCTCGGCAGTGAGACTTGCTGAACTAGAGGAGTTGCTTACCGCAGAGTCATCCATTGTTTGCCTTGGATTCTTGATGCCGGCGTTACCAGGAACGTTACCGTTGGTCCAGAAGTGTTTCTTTAATTTGTTTCTCAGCTTAGGGCTCTGAGGAAGATGGTGACTAGAACCAGTTTCCTCTGGATTGTACTTCTCCACGGTACCGTCTACTTTAGCCCTGAGATATTCAGAAGGACCTGGAGATCGCTGATCTGTTCCTACTAAACCTGCCGGGCGATAATCCTGCAGCATTTTGAAGAACTCATTATTGCCTACAGCTCCTATGGGCCTGTCTATGACGTCTATGGACCCGTGACTGCCGTACTCCCTCTTCAACGTAGGGGAGTTTGAATTGGACGGTCGATTGTTATGGTCCAGCAATTCTAAGCTGGAGTTACTTCTGCAGAGGTGCTCAGGAGGCAAATGCTGGGGTCTCCTAGGGGTGGAGTGATGATGGTGGCGATCATTAAAGCTGGATCTATTGGCAGCGAGTCCTGCGTTAGCCCAGGCTCGGTGCACATGAGTGTTGTAGTAGTCCACTGCAAGAGCGGTCCGTTCGCGGATACGGTTCGTGGCGGACAGAGGCGCCCTAGGCGGCGCGGGTCCGCATTCTTGCAATCCGATCATCCCATCACGCTGTAACAAAAAAATAATGTTGAGAATTTCATTATGTAACACATACCTACATTTGTATATACAAAGTGCAAAATGTAACTAAGACGTTACGATTAACTTTCAGAAAGACTACTTTATAGGGAACAAGGATAGACGGTTTTTCTAAATAGCCTAAGCAACGAATGGGTTGTAGCGTGCATTGAGGGGGAGGGGGATATTTCTTTGGGGTAGTTAGGACGTAAACATAGCAGGAGCAGGGACTTTTAATATGTTTACGTCCTAACTACCCCCAACATATTCCCGCATCGTCAAGTGCATGCTACACTCCTTTTTCAGTCATTCACTGACTAACCTAAAGGCTCTAAAGCTGCGTATACATATGGCAAGTCGAGCACGAGTTGAACCTGCAAGGAACCTTGTTAGTCATAATAATATGTATACGGCAGCTGCGAGCTGCTCGACACGTGCTCGACCTCGACTTGACGCTAGCTGGTCGCGAGTGTCGTGAAACTCTAAAGATGTTAAAGGGGAAACAATAAATAGTGCAGAAACAATTGGTAAATATATATAATATATAAAAACAATTATTATTGGCGACATCGGAAGGGAAATAAATAATGTAATAGCAGTATTGAAAACAGGAAGAGGTTAACTTCAACAAGTTAAAGCTGTAATTTCCTCATTTTAGATATTGTGAAGTGTAGCTACGACAGTGTTAAAATGAAGTAAAGTTGAATCAGTATATATTTTATAGACTCGTAAGTAGTTTGCTACGTTGGACGGATCAAGAAAACCTCGTGGTGCACTCGCGGTGGGCTTGTGTTGCTCTCGGTACACTAAAAAATCGCTTCGAACAATGTCTAGCCCGACTTGCTATGCTATGTACAATCTATTGCAATAATAATGGCACTCTTTAAAACGAATTAGATGGCTTATTTGGAATTATTGACGTATCCGTAATGAAGCCTACCTTCAAACGTCAACATTAATTCCACTTACTAATAGAGATCTAAAAATATATCAACTCAGAACTTCCAGTTTTTATTGCAATATAGTATATGCAGCTTAATGGGCGCGGAACAGTTTTTGATAAATTCGTCCAGTCACTAAAGATATAGACTTAAAAATTCGCGCCATCCAATCATTGCAGGGCAAACAACTTTTAATAGCCATTTAATAAAAAAAACTTTTTGTTTTGGTTTTGCTTGATTTGACTAGAAGAGTTAGTAGGTACTAATGGTTTGCTGTAAGCTCGCTGTGATAACCTATGGTACCCCTATAAAGTGCACAGAAAAGTAATAAATGTCTTAAATTATAGGTAAGTGTAATTAGCGGCAACTGGAACTTATCGCTATTATTAAGTATATATCTTCTAATAAAGTGTTCATTTACTCTCATCGAATGCAAAATGTAAAGCTAAGATAGCAAAACTAATAAAATAATCGACAGAAAAATTCTATTAATGAAAGTAGTGGTTTTTTAAATAATTTCTATATACATACAAGTCTGTAAGGAGACATTTATTGCGCATAGAACCAATTTACATAAGATACCTTAAGCTGCGTACCCACTAGTAACACACCCTCGTTATGTAACGTCGTCTTGAACAGTGTCAATCGTGATATGCGTAACTGAACTTCGTTGCGCCGTAAATATTTGGATGCTTCCATGTTGTGTACACGCTGCTACTTCTATGCGACTACCCATGTTGGCTGTGATGTGATGCGACGAAATTTCAGCCTCGTCCTCACGGTCGTGTTGAAGTTACGCGACGAGGTTCTGTTACCAGTGTGTACGCGGCTTTACGCGTGTCGTACTTTTTGAACTCAAAGAGCATTCAATATTGCTATTTTATCACATACGTTTCCTTTTAATTTACAGTAATATTACTGAATCAAGGTTTATTTTATTGAGAAACTTTGCAACCTGATTTTATTTATATATTCATAACGTCGTTCAGGTCAAAATAACAAAATTCTGAAATATTTCAAATATATTAAAATCGCAAGAAATAACAATCGTTGGGAGGTTAGAGATATCTTCCGCAAAGCACTAAAAATTATTGCATCATAAGAGTAGTGGCAAATAAACAATAAAAATTCACATCATTTTCGTACAAAGGTAAGTGTAGGAATAGAAACCAAAAATGATTGCAAGATCACTACGACAAACAAGCATTATACTTCCATCTCACATGAATAATTTCTGCATACAATAAAGATACTTTGACTAATTACTTCACTTACAAACAAGTTCTGGTCAAACATCTTATTTAAGTTCTAAGTATACCACAGGGTTTCACTGGCAAATTGATCAGATTCTTACAAAGGTAGAAGGTAGAACACATTAGAATTCACACACCTCCATACACGTAAAATTAACTGGCAATACAATGTAATAATTAAAATACTTCGTACCACATAAATTTTGTATTTACCAAGTGTGTGTATGTGTGTGGTACGAATAACCTCAATTAACAAAGCAATATCTTATAATTACACCAATTAACAAAACTATTTCCATCACGTCATCTTCACAAACGATGACATTTTCATGACAACCAGAGCATTATTTAAAATGTCTATTTATATTCTAAATATTAGTTTCGCAAATTACTTAGTTTCGTTTTATCTTGAAAATTCACGATTTTTATTTTGTTACGTAATGTTTATTATTTACAGAGTGAATAGATTAAAAAATGTAACTGACGTTTATGAATAAATTAACCAAACCTAACCATAAATACCTCGACGTAGTAGTAAGTTTATTACATCATTATTTAAGGGTTCATTCTCATATAATACACCATATCTCTTTAATAGTCTTCGTTTAACTTTAAAAAGTATAGTCAACTTTCAAACTTTTAAAAATACATTAAAATATTATTTTAAACATAAATAATTTATTTTGCATTTTATTATGCATGCATTATTTTTCTTTCTTTTTTATTGTGTTTATTATTTTACTTGTATGTTCATTTCATATTTATCTTTATGTAATATTTCCTTTTACGCAGCGTTACTATTAAGCTGTAATCCATTTTTCACTGAAGTTTAATATGTAAACATTTTCAGGTTGAGCCAAAGCAGCCTATGGCTGAGCCTCGCCAATAAAGACATTTTATTATTATTATTTACGTTATAACTCCGATAGATTGTTTTACCGGAACATAAAAGAGTAAGTACTGTAATATAATCTAACGTGTATCGCATTATATTTTATTTCATACTGTCTTTATAATCCTATTTAAAATTAATAAAGTTATAATAATTATTCAAATTAAAATTATATATTAGTTGGCAATGTAACAGTGGTACCAACTTAACAATAACAATGTTTTCCATTGCTCATGATTTTCTTTTGCATGTCACTGTCAAATAAATAATACCATCATTTTTGTATTGTTTTGTATTATGGATATTTTAGAGAAGATTTTAAATAACTACAGATGCAATCTATCTATAAATACTTAACAGTATTAACATAATTCCAACTTACAACAATTCATATAAGTCCATCAATAAAAATTAATGATAGTGTTGCTAGGCAACAAATTACGGTATCAGATGCTGTGCTCGATTTACCGACCGCAAATGATTTCCGGAAATAGTCATTTAGCGGACAATATGAAATAAAAATGCTTCCTTAAAATAACATAGCGAACTAACATATTACTATTACAGAATGTTAACTTTTTACACGATTTATTTGAATAATTTAATAATACAGAGATATAGAAATGTTCTTGTAACATTCTTTATCTTTTTAAGGAAGCTTATTTGTATCTTATTACTGAGGCATACATATATTCGTCTCATTTTTGCTTTATCTCTATTCAAGAAATATAATGTATCGAAAAAAGTTCATAATGTTGTCAGGCAAGATGTAGTATCCAGGGAGTAATGGGTCATTCTGAGAAATGACAACAATATGTAAATATTATTTATCAAATAGAAATGGCTGGATTCTTTTTTAAATAAATGTTTTTGTTTATTGTTAGTGATTTTTTTAAGTAGGTATTTTTTTCTCTTCTGTGTAAAAACTTGTTATTTATTTTTTTTATAATGAGAAGAGAACCTGATTTTAATTTTAGCTGATTGCGAATTCTTCAAACAAAATTTAGTACATTACATTTTACAATATTCCCCTCCAAGTCAAAATGATGGATGCGCTACTGTCATTATACCCGTTTATAAGTTGGCATAATTACATTTTACAAAAAAATTCTTTATTAAATATTTACTATGGATTAGAATGAGAGGTAGAGATATTATTATTATTGTTATTGTCTTCACCACTCGCACTATGTTTTATGCGAATGACATATAGTACTGTAATATTTATAATGGCAACCATAAGATTATTAACTTATGGAATTTATTTTGGATATTACATTGGAAAATATTAAACATTTTAATATAATAAAACTTAATTAAATTCGCAATGTTTACGTGATCATAAAGTATGACAGTTATTCTCTAATTTAATATACTGTAGAATACATACCTTGAAAACAGAAATAATCCAATCAGAAGGATAGTGCTCAATTGCAGCACCAAACTGCTCTCTACCTATTTCAATTCGATAATGAAAAAAGGAATTCGTACTTTTCAACAAGTCTAAATTTTCGATATGGGAACTCTTGTCACATCGTGAACCACGGTCAACATAACGCGAATCTATATATAACAGGACGTTCGTGACAGTGGGCTGTTTTATAGTAACAGTCTCATCCTCAAAATTACTCACCGAGCAACAGCAACAGCACAGATTTATCATTTTCATTCTCAAACAGGATATCCCCAGTCAAACTTCCAAACACAACTGGGTACTTTGGCGAGTTATCGGGCAAACTGCATGAAGTATTGCTCATGTTATCTCCTTAGTACCGTGTGACTCATTGCAGCAGTTCATGTACTTTAAGGAAATCAATATAAAGTGGCAATTTTTAATATAGGTACTGATACAGCAACGCGATTTGCTTTTATCTAAAACAATACCTACGGCGCGTAGATTTGTCAGAGATTATTGATACCGATAAGTATTCCAATATAGTCACGTTGTAGTAAACCTATAGACACAGATTCAGCAAATATCAACGGACGTACGGGGAAATTTTGAGTGATCATCACTACCTCAAATAAATACTGAATTGATGCTGGGTGTTTATAAACTGTAAGACGGTCAGCCACTCACTGATTCCAAAAACATCAACTTGTGTATTTATTACTTTATTTTACGTGGGTGGATCAAATAAAATAAGGAATTTTATTTTAAAATCCAGAGAAGTTACAGTACAACTTTTTGAATTTGAAAGCTTAAAGAAGGTTATGTGTATACTGTCATGTCTGACGAATTCTAACCCCTAGAACAAGCTTTGTGAATATAACAGCAATTCAACGTGGTTACCTTGCTGTCAAATCACTTTAAAAATGGCGGTTGTAGGACAAATAACTTGACATGACAACAAGCAGAAATGTGTGCTTTTGTATAGAACTGTGGTTTGCTCATTATATTTTATACCTATGTCGGAGTGCTAAAGATAATTTAGAGTATTATAATGGTTTTATTTTGTTATGTTACACAAATCCGCACTGTTTGTACCTACTATAGACGCCATTTTTAATTATTTTAGGTTAGGGCGTTGGACTGTCATATATACCACTTTCAGTTGTAACCAACATTTAGATAAAGAAACCAATATTAACAATTGGATAAGGGCAGAGTATACTGACGTATACCCAGAAACACAAAGCCAGTAGTGGCAACGGATATATTTAAACAGGCATAAAAAATACACATAAAAGTGATACTTTATTATAGCTTACTCAGTATTTAATGTCACTCACTGTTTTCAATATTATGTAAATACAAATATTGTAGAATATTACCTAATGAATTTAATCCTTTCAATACAAACTTTAAAAACCACTATTATATTGTCAGAAGACTGCCGCCCACTAAACATAATTAAATTTCTTCAATGTTATAGAAACATTTCTGTACTAGCTGTAATGTTGCTCTCAGACTTATAATTAACTGTATGCAATGTCCCAGGGACCTTTATTCTGCAGGCTAGAAACATTGCAGTGTAAGGTTCCTAAGGGAACACATTACTAGCAAATTGCATTTTAATTTCTATTAATATTGCACACAAGTCGCAGTGCAATGTTCTTTTATAACATTCCAGACACTGCATTTGGAATGTTGGTAAGAATGGAGTACCTATTGACTTTTTTAAATTTAAAAATACAGTATCAGTATATACTACAGGGTGTATATTTTCTTCGGGATTTTATGACCAAGCATAAATTAGGGAACTATTATTCCCTTGCCCGTGGTGCCAACCGTGCCAATTGCCAAAGCTCAAATCTTGTAGATATCCTACCAAAATTCGATTACACAGTATCAGGGAGATATAAGTGGCGCCATCTGTCGGCTATTAATATACATATAATTAACTGAATCGTTTCGTGATTTTGATAAAAAAACGCATATTCCACAATCTTAAAGAATATTTATAAACTGGCCCGCTCTTTTAACTGAAGCATAATATTTCTGAGAGTAACTATAGATTAAAAAAAACTAAATAATACCATATGAAAAAGATATGCAAATCCGTTGCAGAAATGTTGTAGAATTAATTTACCCTCAACATTTTTAAATAATATTATATTATGAAACATTGTTCAAAGCATTCCACAACTTTCATTAGTTATGTATCGTAATTCAACTCAAATTCAGCTATATGCAACGTTGCACAGATATGCTGTAATGTTTCATGCTTAGTGGGCGCATTCAATTACTTCCGAATTCTCGTCGATGACGTTCGTTGTGTCCGTTGTTGACAATTGCTTTGTTTATCTATATTCACAAACAAAGCCTGAAAAGTCTCCTTCTAGGGACTAGAATTCGTTGGTCACGGCATCGTCATAAAAATCCTTAATGAAAAGAAGGATAATCAAAACTTGCGTTTTTTATATCTGTACTAGTATTATCAATTTACAGTAAATGTTCACCTCTCGTTGGTGAATATGCTAATGATTCCATATGCTCCCATAAATAGTACTGATCCATCATATTCAAAATTAGACTTGTGAGAGGTCATGGAATCGACTACTTCATTTATTTGAAATTAGCCCACATTATCTGAACATTCTTATTGAAACTGATTAAAAACATCTACTTATTTCAAATGTGAGAGTTTATAATTGCTAATATGTCCAGTACATGTAAAAGTAGTTTTATCTGTTACTGTTACAAGATTATAGCGATAAATTTTCACTGCCATTTATAAAATTATAACATTCGTGGAAAATACAGGGGCTGTAGTCTCTGGAAGTACATCATACGACAGTTGCTTGAACGAATATTCGCGGAAGAATTTTGCTTTATGGTGTCCTTTATTTTCTTCGACTTGTAAATATGACTGGCTCAAGTACATCTTTAATCTAGGTCTAGGTAGTCCCGTGTCTTGAACTCTTTGCGCCATGCGAATAAAAGATTCTCTATGAAGATGAAACCTGGCAGGAAAACTATGTGCATATGCTCCTGGCGTAATACAAGAGACAAAGACTCACAAAAACCAAGAATCATAAAATAATAAACTAATTAATTCATATATCTTACGAACTTAGGTTGCGTAGAGCGTTCATGAAAACTGTTTAATTTAATTTCGTCTTAAGTTACGAGCTTTACGAGGTAACATGCAGCAGAATCGGCTTGGCCCATAATTAAGGTTATTGTGAAATTAACATGATAAATTTAATTAATTTACAAATATTTATTATTATGTATTTAGTCACGATGCATAATGTGCAGATATTATGTAATGGATGACATCTATTAATATATCTATCTACTTAACTTGTCCTAACTTAATCCATTTGAAATATTTGTTATCTACTGCGTCGTCTAAATACTATTTGGTTTCTCTTCTTAAACAAAAAATCCAGACATATGTTATACATGTGCATAATTGAATGTTTATCGATATCATTTGGGTAAACCATCAACTCTGAAGTATTAGAAATTAATAAATTAAAGCATACGATTTCATTTTCACGCAGTTTGTGTCTACTATTACGTAATATTGGCGTCGTCTTCTCCCACACCTTCAACTTATTATCCTTACCAAGAAAACACTGCGATTGGTTGAGACATGAGTTATTGACATGCAAAAGAAAGTGAAGGGTAAAATATGTCCTGAACGATGCAAATCTATTCTAAATATACAGAGTGGTTCAGTCATAATGTTATTAATTAACCACATAAAACCACATATTCGAAGGACCTAATAAAGATAGAAAATCAAAAAAAAGTACTTAACCTTTTAAAAGATAAACCAATTATCCCATAACAATTGGTAACACGACGCTCCTGGTACGTTGCAAATTTTCTGATGACGCGTATGAGTATTGAAGCTATATTAAAGTCTAACAGTGTTGCCACTCAGGATCACATACATATAATAAATAACAGTATGTTTTTTTTTTGAGAAACAGTGCAATATAAAATGTATGCGTTTTGTATATTTTGTAAGGTACCTTTAAAAATTGTTGCATTTCTAAATTATTCATACAGTCAATAATTTTGGATAAAACATCGAGGTAGTATGAATAGTGCTCTTAATAAATGGGCAATGGGCCTATCAAACACTAGGAGGGTATTGGAGAAGGAATGGAGGGTGTAGACAGGCCCACGACTTCTTCAATGAACCTAGTAAATCTACGAGGATGTGGCTGATGACGCACAACCTTCGTTAGATAAAGAAGGCTGTGGATGAACCTTAGTCGAAGGTCCCTGAACCAAATGGTGGCTGGCCACTGTAGACTCAGAAGGCAATTGTACTTGATAGGCGTAAAGGAGAGTCCCTTATGTCCGGAATGTCGAGAGGGGGAGGAGACCCCTATCTATTTTCTAGGATATTGTCCGGTCCTTGGAAGAGTAAGATATAGCATCTTTGACGACGAGGAGCTGCAAAGGGAAGAGATAAAAGGCCTACCATGGACCAAGATCATTACGGTGTCGGGTAGGTTCCAGGAAGGCCGAGGGCAGATAGTGAAGAGGTGATGGGATGGTAGGGTCGGCAAAAAGGACCCACGCGTCACGCGTGTCCTAATTGCCAGGCTGATGCCGCCCGATACACTACTACTAGAATTTGGATAAAATATTAAAAACATACCTATTTTTATCACCTTTTCGTTATGTTCTTGAAAACAGAATCAAGTTGAGCTTGTAGGTTGATATTCCCAAATAATGCAAATCGCATTTGATTATGAATATGAATCAGAATCAAATCCATTACTCATGATCAGTAGGTACCGAATAACAGACGCACATGTCTATTAAAATGTCTTTTATAAATTTTTCCACGGTTCTGTTCAGCAGAGGACAACCGCAGTCTTTCACTAGTCGGGCCGCGTGCATCTTTTCCAGATGCAGTTCGACGGCCGGCTCACTTACGTAGCAAAACGGACCCGAACGATATTCGACTTATTCCGCCGGTAACGTATTAAAAGGATATTTGAACTGTCAACTTTTTAGCTGTGCCGATTATAGCCTATCCGATGTCGGCGCTGATTACTGCTGTTGAGCATTTATTATAAAATTCTCAGATTTCATATTGATGACACGAAGTGTTTATAAAAATGCAAATATAATTATTGTTTGTTTCTGTTATTATTTAGCGGTTCTGCAGCGCTTGTCATTGAGTAGGCATTAAAACAAGCTTATTGGTCTAAATACGGTAGGTCAAGACTCGGATTGCCGGATTGTTTATCACTGAATAGATATGTCTCAGATAGTTGTTTGTTGACAACACGAGGTTTTTTATTACTGTCTGTATTTAAATACAAAAAAATGTTTCAGGCTCTCTTAATAATTTAACCTAATGGGTATTGGATTTTATTTCATTATTTATGTAAAGAAATGTAAATGGTTCTGATCTGATAATATATTTTCTTATGTTGGAAGTTAATTGCATATTTAAAAAAAATAATTTATAGTATTAATTACATATTACAATAAGTTGGTCAAACTGACACCGTGTTAAACTGCCGCTTGTGACAGTCTGAAAAGGGGGATTAAACAATGGTTTGAAAATATTTTTTTTTCGGCGTAAATATGCATTTACAATTTTGTTAAATCGCGTATTCGTATTATTTCTAAAAATAATGACATTATGACTGAATCACCCTGCATATAATCAGGAGTGGGATTTCAGCTTCAAGTCACATATTTTAATGACAATTTATCACAATGATTGAGAATTATACACAGTGCCTGTAATTTACTGTAGTTTTGATAAAAATTTATCAGATTGCCCGAGTTTTCTGGCCATTTTGCACAGAGCGTATTATAATGCCGGGTCCAGACCAAGCAGACAAAACAACGACAAGACAAAGACATTCATGTTTCGCGACAAAGTGGCGACAAATCCGATACATTTCTGCAACATTTTTGTCTTATTTTTGTTTCCAAATTCGGAGACAGTTGCAAGTCCCGTCTCGAGTCGGTAAAGATCAAAGGGTCTCTGTTTTGTCTGCATATTTTACGACAAGTTGTCGGCGCAGTGTGAACGGTATGTGCTGACAAATGTAGGAGACCAATAAATCTGTGGAAAATCACACATATTTAGTTCTGTTATGTTGTTGCAGTGGAGTACTTATGTCTTTTGGCAACTGCAGGACCAACAAGGCATATCAGATTCTCGAAATCTTCGGTGGACATTCTTAAAAAATTCTTAAAGCTTGAACGAATCTCACCACTTAGTCCAATATCATTCTCACGTAACTGAACTAACAATTTATTTATGGAATAACTTTCTCGCTTTTTTAAGCTTGGTCTCATCCAAAAACGTTTGCGTTTCATTTTTCCAACATTGGATGAAGAGGAGAGAAAAATGTAACAACTGGTGGCTATCAATAAAACTTAATTTTTTAAATTTACTTCCTGGTGGAAACGCCACATGGTTAACAACTGATTCGCACCAACTGAATTTTGTAGCACATTTGTCCTTGTAGTGTGGACAGTTTGTCTCAATTTTGTCTTGTCTGAATACCTAAAATTTTGTCGCAATTTTGACGTGTTTTTGTCTCAAAATCGTGTTCACTTTTTGTCTGCTTGGTCTGGACCCGGCATAACCACATAGTGTCTAAATCGATTTCGCACAACATATCCAATTACAAATTATGAATTTGTTGGTTCACTGCTGTCAGACATACAATAACAATGTGAAACTTCTTGAGATTTCGTGAGCCGCCCTGTAAAAAATTCCTGTACTTACTACGGCGAGGAATTTTTATTGTTTGAATGAGGGTAAGAAATATTTCCGTCGTCGCTACCATGCGTTTCATCCGCTCATTCAATTCAATGCGGGGACCGAATCTCCTAACTCATACATGACACATTCTTTGCAGGTATTGGAAATACCTTTGAGGAGACCAATGACGGTGCAACCTCTACAAAGGTTGAAAAAGTGTATAAAAAGTATCAGGTATAGGTGTATACAGAGTAATGCGGCGTTATTCGAATAAATTTCTACCTAAATAATTATACGAATAATCACATTAATTATGACATTAATTTGCGATTAAATTTATTTACGAATACATCCTTAGACATTCGTAATTATAACTAACATTCTCTATTCATTATTGGAAATTTTAATAAATTCTATTAACATAAAAAAGTAGATTGCATAGGTTTCATTATAGATCAGTGCATACGTTTGACAATTAATAATTAGATTTTTTACAGATTTTTCTGTAAATAATAGGGTATAGACCTGTGGGAGATTTAGATAGTATCAAATGGATAATTTGCAGTCTGATTCAATCTCTTAATATAGATCCCTTTAAAATCTGCGTATCTAAAGTTTAACAAATTTTCCGCTACCTAAATTTTTATAATAATAATTAGAATTTTGAAAGCCACGATAAGTGAAAACTATGTCTTCTGCGATTTATTCATTCAGTAGTTATGTTAATAGGTACGTAATGAAAATATTTCATACATACATTGTAAAAATGAGAAAGAAATTTCCTTAGACTGAATTTATTAGTGCGGTGAAATAGGTAACATTTTGCTAAGTAAAATAATTCGTTAATTACAAATAATTTTTGCCCACATCTATACAGGGTTGACTATGGTAAGTACAAATATTTTAAGAGGGGATAGAGAAAATTAAGAATTAACGGAATCGCCTTTCAAACAAATTCCAAACTTATTTATAAGCGAAATATTTCTTTTCCATATTAAGTATATTAAATCGTTATTTATGCCACCTATGCGACCTGAAAGCCGCACGTTTAAGGTCCATTTACACACATCAGTGACATATCAGTTCAGTGTCAGTTCAGTATCAGTGTTATTTGTGGTCGATCACTGATGCCAGTTTACACATATCCGTCTGTAGTCCGTAAAAAGGCGTTAGTAGACGATCAAACAAAGTCATCTGAATATATTTATCTTGCAGTTCATCAACATTTTGTGTCACCTCGATAAGCTTTTCATCCATTCTAAGCAATAAAAAATCTGGTCAGTTCGTCAGTAGAATTACAAAAATATCGTCGCCGGCGTATTTAAAATAAACTGAACGGACCCTGAAACACGCCAATTTAAAATCTAAGCAACTATTTTTTATGTTTCACTGATACTGATACGGAACTGACACGGCACTGATGTGTGTAAATAGACCTTTACAGTCAGAGTAGGCAACTAGCAACCTACGGTAATATTCCGTGTCATGTCATAACCGAATTCCTGTGTTTACATTGTAGGTGTGTATTCTCTGTGTTTGTTTTGTTTTCTCTTCTTTCTGTGTTTCTTCTCTTCAGTGTTTAGTGCCTTATTTTAATTTTAAACGTTTTATAGTTATTAAATAAAAGAATATGTGTCGGGTACAGATATTTTCCAACAATATAGTTCACCGTAATTAAAGCTAGTGATGAGTGGAATATAGAACTAATACTAAAATATGAAAGAAATTTTCATTACTTAACGCCAACAGTTCAAATCAAGGCGTTAAATTCATTTTAAAAAGTGGCATTATCATTACAATATTATTAGTCCATTGAAAAGTTACATTTAGGGTTGCATTTTTTAGAGGACGCAACTTTATTGTTTAGATGTGACGGGGATCAAAAAAAGCTTAACTTGAAGTTTGTGGGGTCACAACTCTCCAAATTCGGCCGTCATCTTCGAAAAGGGGGTTAAATTGTTTTTAGCATTTATCAGGTAAACTATTGGTCATACAAAAATAACAAAGATATTAAAGAAAAACAATCAACATTTTTGGACAAATTTTCTTTTGGACGCCATAATTTATATTTATTTTATATTTTTTTTATTATATTCATTAGTTTCGGTTTTACAGCGCTGTGAAGTAAACACTAATTTTCCCTACTGATAAGTATAAATTTATATCAATGATATGGCATAGTTTTTAATTATTTTTATAATAAAGTTTTTTTATTATAGACATTTCAAAATAGTTTACCTGATAAATGCTGAAAACAATTAACCCCCTTTTTCCAAGATGGCGGCCGAAGTTGGAGGGCTGCGACCCCACAACCTTCAAGTTAAGCTTATTTGGAGCCCCCCCTCACATCTAAACACTAAAATTGCGTCTTCTAAAAAATGCATGCTAAGGCCAAAATAATGTAACATTTCAATAGACTATATTATGTATACGTATACTTGGGTCGGTCAGTGGTCGCGCGGTTTAAGGCGTCAGTACTTGAATCGAGGTGACTAGATCGGAGTTGGTTCGCGCCCAGCTGCCGGTAGACCGTATATAAGCTATATTCGTGGAGAGGATTAGCACCCTCTCTGCGGGTATGGTAGGGTGGAATAATGTTAGCTTGGGTCAATGTGAGAGATTGATACCGGTTGATATTTGACTACCCCCTAATTAATGAGGTTTTCCAGGTTTCCCTCATTCCTGCACTGAATAGTGGTTAGGGCCTACCAACGTAAGTCGTTCCTGGGCGCAAATGCGGCCTGCTTAATAATAATATGCCGCCCCCTCTCCCGCACAAGTCTCCGACTTCTGGGCTAATCCCTGTGATTAGAATGAGGAGTAGAGATATTATTATTATTATTATACTGATTCGAAAGCATTATCCAAAGAAAAAACGATAAGATATCAATCAATCAGAAACCTGCCTACTAGAAAATTTCCTGATTATATCACTTACAACATATAAGTATGTAATAAATAATTGAAAAATTTATTAATTTATCTATCTTGAATCATTGTATAATTTAGAAACTAAATAGATAAAATATATATATACATGGTTTCATTATGCATCATATTAACCACATTTTTTTAAATTTATATTGTTGCAAAACAAATTATTTGAAGCACCATTTAGCTACAATTTATACAGGCTCTTTCACGAGAAAAAATAAAAACTTTATGAAGATATTCTTAGTATAAAAATAAGCAAAAGCAGTTTATACTGTGGGGCCGAAATTTATCACTTCCGAAACGTCAAATAAAGAACTCCTAACAATATTTTTCAAAAGTTGGTCAGTAATAGATACAATCTATTTTTACTGTTTTAGAAAGGTATTTTAAGCTAATATAAATCAAATCTCCTACAATTCCTATCGATGAAGTCATACCATTGTATAAATAAAAAGAAAATCAGAGTAGCACGGATGCAACATTATGCAAAATAATATATTTAGCTATTTTCCAGTGCACTCTCTAGATGAAAAGTTTTTAAATTACATTTCTAAACATAAATAAGCAAAAAAAGTATCGAATCGTTATTTTTTAGTTTATGGAATATCTTCGGTTTACAACTATGCGAACAGTTTATTTTATAGGAAAATATTCTTTAAATTCAAACGTTATGACCGAATTCCTCAACATAAAGGTTTGCAATGATTAGGCAGTCATAACAGACAAACAGTTAAACCCTTAACAAAATATAATTCAGGTTGGAACCCTTAATGTTGGGGCGAATGAACAGTGTAATTAAGAAATCATATAAACTGCTCAGTTTCAAAATTCTCACTACGTTTTTTCAAAACGTCAAATTTTAAAGCCCTTAGTGCTGACGGCTCCCAATATAATCTGCTACTGGTTGATGAATTGCGTGAAGGTGTGAATATTTACCTTAGTTAGATAATTAGTAGATCTATTGTGTATGAAATATATTTTACGATACTTGCATAAATATGAGTAGGTATTCTATATATTTTAAAAATTAACACTCCATTTATCAATAATTATTCTTTTGAAAAAGTATAGTTTCTATTGTAAAATATTTTAATTACTTTTTAACTAATTCGGAGGTCTCCTATTTCAAAAATGGTGCATTTTTAAACCAATAGCCATGGGCGAAGTAAGGGGGGCCTTGGGGGGGAGAATAGAACAGAAGAATAAGATTTATTAGTCCAGCGTGAGCAATACAATTTTGCTATTGAATAGGTCAAGTTTAATAAATACAATGTAATTGAAAGTTAAAACAAAACAAAAAAGAAAGACTTACAACTATTCACATACATTAAGCTATATATATTAAAATAATACAATATACGACAAAAAATAACCTACAATAATAAAATAGAACTAACAGCTATAGTCCAAATATTCCTGAACGGAGTATGCACAAATTTTTAGTAAAAACATTTTTAAATTCTTTTCAAATAGATGAAATTTGTTTATATCTTTCAAATTCCGAGGTAACTGGTTAAACAGCCTCAGCCCCAAAACATTGTGAACTTTCAAGGACATGACAAGGCGTCTAAAAGGGACACAAAAATTATGTTTGTTACGAGTATCATAACAATGGACAGATACATTAGTAATAAAACGTTCTTTATTTTTATAAATATATAACAGTATTTCAAAGACGCATAAACTTTTCAACGGAAAAATTCCAAATTTTGCGAATAAAGGTCGGCATGACTGGGTAGAGGGTACACCAGCTATACATCTGATGATACGTTTCTGGGCAATGAAAACGTTATCTGTCCTACATGAACCTCCCCATATCATAATCCCATATGCTAACCTTGACTGGACTTGTGAAAAATAAAAAGATATTAACTGGGGTATGTCCAACACATCCCTCAAAATCCTAGTTTGATAACATTTTGAATTTATAGTACTGGTAAGTTTATGACAGTGACTCCCAAAAGTTAAAGTTTCATCCAAAGTGATGCCTAAAAACGAAACACTATTACTTTTTTCAATGTTGATATTGTTAAACTTTATATTTAGGGAAGATGCTATGCGACTTTGTGGTGTACGAAACATTACATACACTAGCGTCAAGAATTCAGATGTTACACATTTGTTTTTATTGTCAACATAATTTTCGATAATTGGTCGCGTTAAAAACAATAATTTTATGCAATTTAGTGCAATATATAACGCAAACTTTTAGTGTAGTATATAGTTTTATTACTATCAATTGAAGTTTCTTAAATATTTTGATGAAAATATAATAAATTTTTCATTTGTTCGTATAACGTAAGTCGTCCGAATTCTTGTCGCGAGTTTAGTTTGTTTTAGCACTATTAAAGAATAAAGAGTTTCCACTAAACCATTTACATAAATCAGAAACTCCTGCGTTTATTTTATTTTGAAGGGAAACCTCACACCTATCCGAAAAGAGGATCGAGGTATCATCAGCATATTGTGAAACAGATGCAACAGAAATTATTTTTGGTAGTTCATTGATATAGAGAATGAACATTATAGGTCCCAGAACAGATCCTTGGGGCACACCAATATCACTATCTAAAGTAGAAGATATATAAGTAGATTTTTTTAGGAGGGGGTAGCACTTCCAAAAATATGTATAAACATCGGGCAATGGCAATGTTTGTATAATTATTTATTTTACTTGTGGAACTACCCAAAAGTGTGTGAAAAAATATTACAGCATAAACGTAGGCAGATACAGCAAACCTCCATTTTTTGCTTGTAGTTGACCTCACGTTGCGCCATTGACCAATGACAAATATCGCCAAAGAATCTACCGTCAATGCACGTTTTTTAATTATCTTTTTGTGTACGTCCACGGACCTGGTGGTGCTGGTCAGTGACGATTATTACTCGATTGTCTGGGGTCCCACATTTGCATAGCAATTAATGACTCATTTGATTAAAATGGGTGGGTCGGTGCACTGCCATTTATATGGCTGTAATGTAGTGGATTTTATCTATTTTAACGGCAACTCCACCGTGAAACTTAAATATGATAAATGTAACAGGTTTAATAAACAATATTAATCAATAATCCTGCAAAAGACAAAAGGAACCAGTAATAACATTACGAAGATATTTATTAATGCATTATTTAGTTAACTGTAAAACATATTATACAAAGGTTTAAAGTTAGACGACATCCAACTATTTGATGAAAATTGATTGACAAGAATTTCAATTTAGCTTTTAATGATGTCATTTACTTTTCAGACTATGATATTAAACTATTAAATATTCAAAAAGCTGGAGCTTATTCACTCAATATGAGTAGGTTTAGATTTAACTGAATAAACATGAATGTTGGAAGTCGTGGAGACCAGAATATTTATGACAGTCAGAATCATTTTTACTTATTAGTACCTACCTACGTTATGTAAAAGTATTTGTTTCTTCTAAAACGAAATAAGACAGTAAGGCAACATTATTAATTGATTAGGATCGATTATTTTTCGACAACCATTAGAAACAAACGATTTTATTTCAAAATAAATAAATATATGCTAGGATAAATTACAATTCAAGGTGTAAGAAATAACTTACAGCATACTATTTTCTTTTTCATATATTTTCAGGTATTAACAATATTGTGTGAAACTAACTACTCAGTGGACAAAAGCCCCAACCTGCGTTGAATTACACCCACAATATCAAGTTAAAGGAGGCCACCTGATGAAGCAATCCTAAAAATGCAGAAATAGGTCAGATCTCATCTATTGTGGTTGAATTTCGAGTTCCCACTCCATATATAGAGTATATCAGGTTAGTAAATAAAATAAATTCCTTAGATAATTATTGAATAGAGTTTTGTCTGTGGATGTTCATTAGCATACCTAGATGTTTGGTATCAGAGAACATACATATGACTTCATTGATAGGAATTGTAGGAGATTTGATACATATTAGCTTAAAATACCTTTGTGTGTTACAAAAGCTAATAATAAGGAATATATGGGTAGATATTGTGGGTGTAATTCAACGCAGGTTGGGGCTTTTGTCCACTGAGTAGTTAGTTTCACACAATATTGTTAATACCTGAAAATATATGAAAAAACTATACATAAAAGGTACATTTTTTATTTATTGATACTTGACAGTTAATCAGTTTGACGTTGTCGTAATTTAATTTCATTTTGACACTGTCAACATTTAATTTCAAATAATTTTAATTTATTGGTATAATAATTTTTATAGTTAGATATTTGACTCAAGTTAAAGGAGGCCACCTGATGAAGCAATCCTAAAAATGCAGAAATAGGTCAGATCTCATCTATTGTGGTTGAATTTCGAGTTCCCACTCCATATATAGAGTATATCAGGTTAGTAAATAAAATAAATTCCTTAGATAATTATTGAATAGAGTTTTGTCTGTGGATGTTCATTAGCATACCTAGATGTTTGGTATCAGAGAACATACATATGACTTCGTTGATAGGAATTGTAGGAGATTTGATATATATTAGCTTAAAATACCTTTCTTAAACAGTAAAAATACTATTTTCTTATTACATGCGAATGACTACTAAAGATGTTGCATTAATGTTATTTGTTATACTATTAAAGTTACAGCTTTGGGTTTTTTGTAAATTAAAGTTCATTTATCATGCAACCTTGTTCTGCTCAGAATGTTAATCTAAAACTAAAAGAATGTTATTTACATTGCCACAAAAAAACCTATGCAAATAGCTGATTTTGTATTTCATTGTTAATTTAATTCAGTAGATATTCAATTAATTATTAATAATTTATTATTATTAAAATTGTGTTTAAATTTTATTTATATTGTTATTGCATATTGTAGATAAGAGTGATTGAACAATTTTTATTATTATTATATTAAACCGCTGCGTCCTAGTGACGACATAAAAAGAACGCAAATATACAACTTTTCCATATAAGACTTTTCTATTATGAATATCGTCAAGAAGCTGTAGTTTAACTTTTAAGGTTATACACCCCGTACTCTGTTTATATAAATTAATATTAATTCACTATACATTTGCTTCAACCAAACTGTTCAGTTAAAAAATATATCTGTTATCAGTTTAGTCACAGATGCCACAAGAAATCCTCCTAATCCTCAAAACCCTCCACATTTACATTTACCTAATCTTTCGAAAACAGAAGTGCGTGCACGTGCAAACGTGTGAACGAGCTGAAAGAGGTAAGTTCCCATGACCCTCTACATACTGACAGATATGTTCAAGTAACCACAGAATCTGAATTAAATCCTGTTACGTTAAGTACATATGGATAATGTACAGAAACAACTTATATCTTTGAGGTAGGATTCAGAAATATGATTGGAACAAATATGTTGAACATTTCCCTACCACTTAAACACAAAAACGATAAACTAATAATTGATAAAAATCTTCTCTTAAAATAAGGCTCGTGAAAAGTAAGGAAAGTTATGACTTAAATTTTGGATAAAAAGTTTAATTAAATTAAGATAATGGCAATGAGGGATCTTATTTAAATCCGCCAGTTTTGTCCGATAACCTATAAAAACAAACCAGCGAACTATATTACAGGGAAATATCTGTACCCGACACAAATTTCTTTATTTAATAACTACTAAATGTTTAAAATTGAAAACGGCATTAAAAACTAAAGGAGAACACAGTATCACAACGTAAATATATAGGATTTCAACTATGACAACAAATTTAACCGTTTAGTGTAAATAGTGTTGTTGGTTGTCGATTCTCTAAACAACCATTGTGTAGGATGGGGATGAATCCTATCGGAGCACAAACACTTCAGTTGAATTTTAACACCTGTAGTAGCCACAGACCATCTGGTGGTCTGTGGTAGTAACTGTATATATTTTCTCTAAGTCGGTATACAGTAAACTTGGAGAGTCGCTTTTCTTGATGCGACTTTGGAACTGTGGTTTTTAATATTAAAACTGCTACATCGGATTCGTATATTTTACCTACTTTTTTGACACCAAAGCTAGAAACGGAGTCATGCAAAGACTACTAACGAACTAATTTATTTTTATTGTAGATGGAAAACATAGTCTACTTCGAAACACTGTTTTCTAAAGAAAATCCGGTTACACGATTATTTTCTCCAAAGGACATTAATAATGCATTTCGTTGATTATGTATGCCGAGTGGATGTATGGTACTTATTATATTGCTTTCGAGGGAAGGTGGGTAAATTACAACAGTTTTAAAATTTTTCTGACGATACAGAGGACAACATTTAATTATTTTCTTAATATTTTTAGTTTTCTAAAAACTGGTACAATTATTCAAGGTAAAGAACAATAAGTATTATGCTGTCATCACCAATACTTCGATTAAGTGTAGGTTCTTCAATTTTTTATATAATATAATTAAGTTTAATTTGAACAGTAATACCATAGAATAATTAAAATTGTATGCAAAAAAAACTAAGTTCCTGTCATTTTACAACGTAAACAATAAAATTACAATCATTTTTTTATCATTAATTCTAAATTTAATTTCCTAAAATTCCATGGTATGTTATACTAAAAAATTAATATTAAATCTAGAAGAGATGAATACATTAATTAATTTTTAATTTTATACAAAAAAAAAACGTTTTCCATGCAAACTGAACACGAATCTGATGTGAGATTTGATTTAGTACATTCAGGTTTTAGTAAATAGTAAAAAATATTGAAAATTTTGGAAAATAGTTGAATTCATGAATCAAGAGAGAAGAAAACCGAACATGTATTTTGCCTTCAGTGTTTAGTAATTTTGAGATATTTGCCATGTTTTTTAATTGTGCCCCTTTGGAACTTAGAAACTAATAATGGTCGAATAGCTTAAACAAGTTTTACGCATCACATTGAATATTATTCAGAATGATTAAAACTTCTTTTTTGCGCACATTAGTTTTTTCAAATGCAATATTTCAGTTTTCTGGATCTAATCAAGTGATCACACAACTAAATTCTGAATAAACCTATATTATTATCATTTGTTAACTATCTTCATTTTTTTGTTTTCTTACTTGAGAATAGGAAAAAGTAAGAACGTTCTTACTTGAGAATATGGAAAGGTGGCAATCCTAGTCAAATCTATATCTCACCAACAATCCTAATCAGAACTGGTTTTCCGAGCATTTTTAATCCAGAATTCAAATATCCACCAAATACATCTAAACATGCAAAATAACCACATTCCGGAATTATTAAAAATATTGTTATGAATGCACGCCCCTTGTGTTTTTTTACTGAAATGCATTATCTAAAAATATGCAGAATTTAAATTTCTCCAAGCTTAAAGAATTTTCAACGGCGTGTTTTCAAACACAACATTAGCGTCATCATAATATTTCGTCAAGTATCCTATGTTTGCATTCTGATATGGATTTCCTCTCTTATCGCTGGGCGATAAAATCCTTATCTGCAGTATTCCGCTTGAATATGCTTTTTATGAATGTTTGCCTACCGATTATTTATTTACGCATTTACGTCAAGATTTGATTGATGACCGCCTTTTTAACTCTTAATTAGCATTCCTTTTCATTTCATTAATTGGAAATCTACTTCACTGTCTTCATTTTCTCCAGTGAGCAACGAACATTATTCTTTTTTTCAGCAGGTAATTCTACTTATAATGAAAGTCTATATTATCATATGAAACTAGATGTGGTATAGCAATACAGTGCTTTCATCATAATTTTAATTGGTGATGGCTTATGAAAAGCTGATTAACATTTACCAACTAGGAGTTGCCTCTCGTCAATAAGAAAATCCGTGTTGGGAGAACGATGGCCTTCTATGACTTACATTAGAGAGATTCCCCTGAGCAACGTCACCACCTTTTTCTCCTTAGTATGTTGATAGGCGGCTCAGATAGATTGATCTCCTAATGGGAGGAAGTACAAGGGACCCAATGGAGCCTAAGTGATGTAGCCTTTCTGCTACTCTCCCCACAATTCCAGGTTCCAGTCATCAAGAAATATATTTTACAGCTTTTCAGGCATTGTTTGCGAAAGCACATGAATAAAGTAAATGTAAACAACGGACACAAGTTTTACGTACGATCGGGTGGCATCCACGAGAGTTCGGAGAGAGTTGGATGCGGCGGTCATTAGCGCGCGCGTTTTGTAACAATAGTGGTATTTTTAAAGATTGCATTGGAAGTAATAAATTACTTAACTCTTTCGAAAACACCCTCCTTGGTTTGGATTTCTTGAAACTTTTGATTAATCCGTAGCTGCAGCTCTTCCAGGCTATTTACAGGAGTACCATACACTAATGTCTTCAAATATCTCCAAACAAAGAAATCTAGAGGGTTCAGATCAGGCGATCTTGGAGGCCATAAAACAGGTCCGGCCTGATCTGAACCCTCTAGACTTCTTTGTTTGGGGATATTTGAAGACATTAGTGTATACTCCTGTAAACAGCTTGGAAGAGCTGCAGCTACGGATTCATAAAAAATGTCAAGAAATCCAAACCAAGGAGGGTGTTTTCGAAAGAGTTCGAATATCGTTGAGACGAAGATGTCGTGCCTGCTTGGAAATGGACGGAGGGCACTTTGAACATCTTCTGTAACTGTGTTTTTTGTTTGTTAAAAGCTTCCTTTGTCGGTTTATTCCTAATAAAATAAAATGTTTGAAAAACGAATAGTGGTCCATATCTCCGCAACCGTTACTTTGCGGACCCATGTTTAAGACTTTTCTGCTTATTTTGGTTCATACTATTACCTCCTGATATATTTTACACTCTTTTATTAACACCCTGTATATTGTAGCCGCCACTGTCGTTGTGTCTCTTTGGTAATATTGGTAGTTTGTTCTTTATCTAGATGTTGACTACAAATATTGTGTTCAAAAAGCTCCTTTTAGTGGTTAGAATTCGTTGTTAGTGACTTTGAAATAGCATAATACACCTTGATGTATTGAAAGATTTCGTCCATATGACTAAAAGCAGTACATATATTTTTAAATTTAACATCCTGTATTTCAGTAGACATGGGTGATAGACCTACTAATTTGTCTGGACTTATAACTTGGTGAATTTTTGTACGCTCACTCAAGAACATCCTTTATAGTGATTACATCAAAGCTGCGTGTTCTCTATCAAATTCCAACAATCAGTATCCTAAATATAGGTACTTAAAACATGTGTGATGTGTACTATTTTCATTTTGACCGCATAGATAAACACACAAACGATAGGTACACCCCCACAAAAATGTAAAGAAACAAATAATATGTATATAAATTATTTCATAAATTTCACATACTTAATTTTATTTGTCACCCACAAATAAAAATGCGTTGGCGAAAACAATGCGCTTAGAACAATAGTCAAAATCGCAATTAGATGGGCATATCTTTTTCCAAAACTACGCTGGACGTTCTTAAAATAGTATTTTGTATTGAATTATTTATCTATATACGTATTTAAGATGCAACTGTACTATAATTAAATACAATACATAATCTCTAGACACATAAATATCTACTAATAGTAATTGTATCTATACTCAAATAAATCTACAATTTCTATTTTTAGTTAAACTTTTAATCGCATTGGCATATAAAAACAAATAGTTATTCTTGTTGTCAGTTTGTGATTTTTTTAGAAAAGCTCTTTTATTTCGAACCGTCTGGTGGACTGATGATTTGGTGCAGACTAGACCCACATACATGTTCCAGTCATAAACAAAATCGAGTTTAAAAAATTACTGCGACGATAGTTTTAAGTAGGCTAGATGCTTCTAGACGTCATCTGTCATAACAAACTGAATGTTTTGCCAAGATTCTTCTAAAAGAATCCGAAACGTGGGCATTTGCGAACTTGATTCTCTGTTGATTCAATTCAAGTTTTATTATTAGTTTTAGTAGCTTATTTTTAAAGGATACTGCCAATTTATGATTTCCTGCTACGGAGCAGATATACCAGAACACGGTCTGTGAAATTCGTTTGCCATGTTTCTCATATAAATAAACTTAATCCATTTGCTGTACGTTCACTAGCAAGTTATAAGTTTAAGTAAATTAACAGTAAACTACCCTTGATCATATGTTGCTAAGTAGTCTAGTTTTGTTGAAGATCGTTTCACTTCAAATGAGAGTTACATAAAACAGCAACAAACTGCAGCAATATTAGTTAATTATAACATACAATATGCACGTACATACTCCGTATGAAATAAATTATTGCAGAAATAGATAAACTGGGAATTTTAGTGACACTTAATTTGATTCTATTTACTTTCCCGTGAAGTCACCAGGTTTTGAGTTATGAAGTCATATGTACTTCTTTAATGCAATGTCATATACTATTTTTTATGGCGTTTCTGGACAGTAGTTTTAAAAGGTGTATCAGGAACTTACTTATTTTTAACAGTTCTTAGGATATCACCAGGCTAAAAAAATAAGAATATTTAAAACACCTATTAGATATTATTCTCAATTCCATTGTAATTTGTTCTTTTAAATCTTCCAAATAATTAGGCTTCGTTTTAAATGCTTTATTTTTCAAATAACCTCACAGGAAAAATCCATTGAGGTAAATCTAGTGATTTAGGTAATTCCAGAAAACCTCGTCTTCCAATTCATTAGTTAGGAACAATTTTGTATAAATAATATAATCATAAACTGGTCGAACGCAATGAGCTGATGCTCCATCCATGATGTTACTAGGACTAATATAACATTAACCGTCATTACAATCAGTAGTTTACCTATTTCAGCGTTGTTCTGAAACTTTTACAAGAGACTACTGAATTTGTCCCATAAATAGTTTTCGTACTGTATCACAGTATTTTATGGTAATTAATTAATATCAATACATTATAACAATTTGAAAATTATGACTTATGTGCAGGCCCTCCGGTTGGTAAACCAGTCGGCAAACCGTAACGTTAGTGGTTGCATTGGCCGGAATACTCAGCCTGAACTTTCAGTCTCCCGAAAAACAGCCAGTGCTTGAAATGTTGCTTGGGCGATTTACTCGATGAATACAGGCCGAGAGTTAGAACGATGAGAATTCCGTAGTATTCTAGTATGGAACATCATGTATACAACACTATTCTAATATAAAACTGAACAAAACCCAGCGATTAAAAAGTAACGTACATGTCGTTGTCAAATGTATAGGTTTTATCTTCCGGCCGTTAAGCCCACCTTCAGGCTAACTGGCTCGTGTATGGCCACCTTTAGGCACAGTAACTTACCAATCAATAATTTCTTAGCTTTTACTTAAAATAAAAACTGTAAATTTGCTTCCAAAATTTTTAAACTAGGATTGGCTTCCAACACATGAATTATAAAAGCAAATAGTGCCTACTGAACTCTTCATTATCTCTATTTATAAATTGTATTGCATAAACCTGTAAAAACAACGCACGCATTCTATGTATAATCTCTTTCCTGCCAACTCAGGGCCATCTCTATCGACTTGTGACAAATGCAAAATTATACAATTACTGTTTCAACATATTTGAAACTGGATTGAAAAATGTAATACAAATAACAGAATCGATATGATAATGCTGGCATGTAAATAAGTTCGTATAGCATTTTTTGTGTCCATAATAAGAGTGCATTGGCAATCCATTACTTGCTACAGACTATGCGTGAATTCTCGATTTAAGATGCGTGATTTGTATGGAATTTGTGCATAGTGTGTAGGGTTTTTGTGAACGGATTCTTAACAAACAAGACCCTACGCACCATTCGCGAATTCCTCACATATCACGAATCGCGCATAACGAATCGCAAATACATGCATAGTCTGTAGCAAGCCGTACTGTTTAACTTAATCGTCTTAGAATTTGCCAAGTAAAAGAAAAAACGAGCATCGGATGACCCTGGAAACATTTGTACCATTTACGAAGACAACATGCAACGAACAGTACAGCACAAAAATGGTTTAAAACTTTAACATGACCGATTTCCTAGGATCGGAAAGACCACAGTATACTAAGCAATCAGTACGGAATCTTAGACAATTTATGAATGAAATACGTCTGGCAGTTTTTAAATACCCCCACTCAAGAAAAAGTCGCCAAGAAATATGGCGGATTTGACAGAACATACGAAAAATAGCTAATAATTTGGCGTAAACATAACCAAAGTTGTTTCGTAGTTATAATACTTTGCATTAATACTTAATTAACTGTTGTAATCCAGTGTAGTTTCATATAAATTGAAGTATTGATTGAGAAATTATAGTAATAACTGTCAGTCGCCAACAACATGGCGGATTTTTGGAAGACGCGGGAAAGCTGAGTTTCCCTACCGATTGCTTAGTATACTGTGGGAAAGACCAACCTATAAAGATCATGTGACAACTTCAGTTCATGATGATTGACATTTGCCTTGTACAAGCAAAGTTCAAAAATTGGGTTAAAGAAAAACAACAAAATCATCGTTGTCACATTATTTGTACTTCTTTATTAGCTTACCATCCCAACATTAACCGTTTTTGTCTAATTACGCATGCTCATTTCCTAATTTTTTCATTACTTATGGAAGCTGACTGATGACGTTACAGACATTTAGATTGGGGCGAGTCGTGGGTAGATTCATCTAAAACTTATTGTTACGGGTTTCCTACCCCATCACTTAGCATAAAAGAAACAATCAGTTAATTATTAATTGATGATTAAACACTCTGTTCACCACTAAATACTAAATATAACTAAACTAATCGATATCTAATCGCTAGATCTGCTTATTCTCCTTATATAGGCAAAACGAATATTCTAAATATTTTCTAGTAGCTCTGAATCCCATTCTCGAGGGGCTCGCGAATATTCCTAATGCGCCTCGCTAATGTTCCTAACGCGCTTCGATCGACAGCATCATCGTTTATCAGAGTTTGCGGGCGATTGGAGCAAACCTAGTGTGTCGTGAATAGCCACCAAATTGGGTGCGATCAGGGCAAATCCTGTGACATTATTTTATTTCTTTTTCCCTAAACAGAATACAACCGTATTGTTGAACAGTTTTGTTCTGAACTTCATGGCAGTGAACTACATAGTTAAATGTTAATAACGATTTATAACAAATGCATTCTTAGAATACCCCTCATTAATTTATTGTTATCTATCCCCACCTCATGTTTGTCAAACCATCAATAAAAATAAACAAAATAAAATTTTTAACTTGGACGCAATCCATCTGTGCCTGTGTATTCATTTATTGCATATTAGAACATAATGTTACTGATGACAAAATATTGTGTATTTATGTTAATTGTGCATTTACGTCTATGTCTGACAATAAGAATGTCTTAACCCTAACGTTTCTGTTAGTCCGGCGCCTTGCAGACCCAATCCAATAAAAAAACAGAAAAACATCATCGAGTGATTTTGCAGCAAGATAACATCCACCCTCATACTGACACACAAAAGCGGATATTTTAGAGCTTAGTTGGGACGCTATGCCACATCCGCCCCATTGTCCTGGTCTTATTTCATCTCTTCCGTTCTTTATCAAACCTTCGAGAAATTTCCTTTAATAATGATCTCCCGCTTCAAAATTTATATGGTGAATTCTTCACTTCCGATTTCTTAAGGCAGTGATTAGACACTAAGTATATGTGATAGTTTATGTACTGTATTTATTATCTATTTTACTTATATAAAAGAAGTTTTTAATTCAATAAAAACTTATGTATCAACTCAATGTTAAGAAAGCGTGTCCCATTTTTAAGCTGACAAATTTAAACAGGAGATTTTGAATTTAAGAAAAAAAAAATTAAAATTGAAGCAATGTAGGTATAACAAATATTTTCAAAATCAAGTCAACATATAATTCCGTACGCTACTGTTAGTAGATAGGTACCATCGTTTGCAATAATAATGACACTCATTATAATGAATTTAGTGATTTCTTTTGAACTTCTGATGTATTTGAAATGAATTATACTTTAAATTTGAAATCATGTAACCTATTTATATGTTATTAAATATTCCGACATTTACGTCATAGAATCTTCATTCTTGAAATCAGATTCTCTATAGTTTGTCTCAGTTTGGCAGACAAAATTTTAAAATAAATTGACTATCAGCAACGTCTTCAAGATTAAAATTTTGGAGGAATTAGAAAGATGTTTTTCCTAAATATAACATTTATTTACCACTGTAAAACGTCAAAATCTAAAAAAAAATCGTTCAAAGCAATTTACCAACTATATTCTTAAATGCTTTATATTTAATGTTTAAATGTAAAAATATTTGAGACGAAAATAAACTGCCATTTTACCAATATGCAGGGCATTCGGGAAAATGAGAGAAATCTCTAGGTCAGATAGAACATGAAAAAATAAGATGACAAGTTCCTATAAATTTTTTTCCTACAGGCCGGACGATTTTTCTTGAATAACTTTTAAAGTACTTAATATAATTTCATAAAAATTTAATGTGATGGACACTAATAGGGACCTCTTAAAATAGTTTACCAGGTGCGGGTTAAGCTTTACAACTTAATGCCTAAATGAAACACCCTGTATGAATAAGGTTTAAAAATAATAAATCTGGGTAGCTTCAACCTTGGACTAAAAAAAGGTACTCTTGTTTATTGTCGATAAAATTAACCGTTTACGAGAAAAAGAATAATAAACAAACTCATATTATATTTTTAATAAAAAGGGCCATGGCCATGATATGTTCTCGACAACAAAGTGCGACACGAAAGTTATTCAAACAACAGAAACGTTTTATTTTAACATGTTTAATAAGAAAAAATACAAAATTTAACAAAATGCAGTGGTCTCCCAGGATGCACATTAACGAAATTATTGAAAAACTTCATGAGAGTGTTCAACATGCAAACATAGGTCGAACTCTTTTTGTAACTAGTACCTAAGCTTTCAATTGATGTAAATTATTATGTTGTTTACGGTGTAAAATATTATCAGCATTATACACTCACCGGCAAAAAAACCGGCCACTAAAAACTAACCCCAATTTTAAAGTTGGCTTCCTCGCAAACCGTTAATTTGATTTTTATGATCTTTTTTTAAATTGTACATTGATTTCTCAGGAATGGATACTATGTCGGAAATATTTATTCGAAATTTAATTTGAGCATATACGGGGCGCAACAAAAAGTCGAAGTTTTCTTCCCGAAGTTTGTAACACCCTGTGGGGTGCAGCAGCTACAGTCGCTGTTGCTAACTGTAGTCACACTGTAGCCTCATCTTTTGCGAACATTTTGTTTTTTTAATGACGACATTATCTCTATTTTTATTGGAGATACACTGTTTTAAAACAAACGCCTCGGAAAAAACTCAGGAAACAAATCAAATAAATAAACATGAAAACGTAGATTAATGTGAAAACAATTAAAATTTAAAAATAAAGATAAACTAATTTTAAGAAACTAATATCTAGTGTGGCCTCCTCGCTTCAAAATGGCTTAATTCAATCGACGTGGCATCGAATCAATCAGGTTTGTAACAAATCCTTGTGAAATTGCATCAAATTCTTCCTGAAGTGCAATTCGCAGACAACCGTTGACAAACTCTTGTCATACTTCAAACAATCAATCCGTTTCCGCCTATGCCGCCTTGATTATTTACACGTAGGAATTTCTGCCGGCAGAGCCTTTTTCCGAGACGTTCGTTTTAAAACAGTGTATCTCCCATAAAAACAGAGCTAATGTCGTGAATAAAAAAACAAAATGTTCACAAAAGATGAGGCTACAGTGTGACTCCAGTTAGCAACAGCGACTGTAGCTGCTGCACCCCACAGGGTCTTACAAACTTCAGGAAAAAAACTTTTTAGTGCGCCCCGTATATGCTCAAATTAAATTTCGAATAAAAATGTCCGACATAGCATCCGTTCCTGAGAAATCAATGTACAATTTAAAAAAAAGATCATCAAAATCAATGAGCGGTTCGCGAGGAAGCCAACATTAAAATTGGGGCTAGTTTATAGTGGCCGGTTTTTTTTGCCGGTGAGTGTAGTTTGGCTTCACGCTAATAAGAATCGTCATCTTTTGGGTGGATTTTTACTAAAAATATGATTATTTGTCCATAAAACGCCAGCTTAAGAAGGAAATCTAACTCGTTAACAGCAAATTTATCAAATAAAATTTAACTGACATTTAATTAGATGTCATCATGGAATTTAATTAAATTCAGTTAAAACTTCCTTTAATAAAACCATCTAAGTAGATCAACGTGCCTTATAAAAACTGATATAAAATTATAGCAGGATAATTAGTATAATTTCAATCGAGTTAGATATCAAAAAAATATATCTATATCAAGCTAATTCGGACTTAAGGTGTTATCTTGACGTACTAATCATTCATCAATTTTAATTTTATAAATAGTTAAATCGATTACGTAAGTATATTCTTAATTTTTATATCTAAGAATTTGATAATTAAATATTTCCGTACAATAATATCAACATAAACAATATATTGCAATTCATACGGCAACTCTCAAGAATTATAAGTTGAAGTAAAAACAGAAGTAAAACAATATTTGGTATTTGTATGTAGTTCAGATTAAATCAAATATTTTTCTCTACGTTCCTGCAAAAAACAAAACTTTATTGAACTATATTTAGTGGAAAACGTGGTTCTTTATTGCACTAGTGCAATAAAATGTTAATGCACTCATCTGTCATTCCACTACAGCGTTTTGTCATCATGATAAACATAAACATTCAAACCGATGTATTATTTTTCTACACTGAGTGTCATCTAAATAAAACATTTCTTGGTTTTTGCATGAACAAAAATATTGTATGCAACTCGTACAAAAAGTGTTTATTGCACTCGACATGTTCTCCTATTCGGCCTGACGGTCTCGTTAGACAATTTTACGTCGCGTGCAGTAAACACTTACTTTTTGTACTTGTTGCATAAATAACTATTTATTTAGTATCTGGTTAATAAAATTCAAAAGTTCAATAGCGCAGATGTTTTTTTCTAATTTATTTCACACTATTTTTACTCCAGTCAAATGAATTAAATATTATGTGATATTATTATTAATCTTATTAAAGCTACAAAATGGCACGTGTTGGAAATCTTCGACATCTACACAACTGGATGTTTTAGTTAGTCAATTTTGATCAAATATTTGTAGTTAATTAGGTGAATAAAAATCAAAAAAGTTTATTCGTTCTCGGCTATTGCAAAAATGTTCAACATCCAATAATTACAGGACCGTTAAAAACTGGGCTTACTAAGGTTTAAATGGTAAATTTGGAACATATTTGTTCTCTAAATTGTGTTACATTTGATGTGTAGACTTGCATAAACTGACCAACTGTAAAATATGTTTCTCTCGATTTGTAATGAATTGCATGTTCAAATTAACTTTTACTTTAAGTTAAAATTTGTTGCTCATTTCTTCGTTATTGCAAATGAATAGTAGATACTGAGAATGTTAATCGTACGATATGTTTATATACTGGATATCCCATATAACTTTATAAATTAAAAATGAATGTCTCTTCCTTCTCTTCAACCCTATCGGTGGGATGGGTAACTTTACAAATTCAAATGGAATCAAAACGAAATGTTTCAGATAAAACTTATGTATTTTTTAGTGTAGGCTACAAATCTGCAATAAAAATTGGGGGTTCCCATTTGAATTTTCACTAGAAATTAACCCTCGCCCCATCCATTGAGGTTGCGAGGGAAGGGCTAATTTTAGAACAGGCAGGTGTCCCCCTTAGAGATAATTTTTCATCTGAGACCACTTTTTTATACGTATTTTAGAGGTTATTTTGATTTGTCAGGTTAAATTGAACACCTGATATAAGCACGTAGTAGAAACGTTGGATTCATAATATGTCAAAATAATAAGTGTCTAATAATACTCAGTAAGAATATTTCCTTAGAAGTATTTTTTCGGAAAGGGAAATTCAGAACAGTAACTAATTCTATATGGCTAACGACTACAGAGACATTAGACAAGCATTATGTATAGATACCCAACTTTATTTTATATGTATTATGTTTAAATGTAATGAAGTATCAAAATTGTATTTGTATGGAATAAATGGATACAAAATCAGTTCCACAAAGATCAGTACTGCACCTGTGCTATTTAAATTATGACTGTTTAATCGCTTGTCCATCATACACGTTCGTGATATCTCCCAAAATCCTATTATTAGTCCATCAGCCCTTTAAAATAGTATACATGTTAGGTTGGAACCCTTTATACTGCGGCCACTGTACATTTCCCTAAATCCGTATATATTAAGTTTAAATACATTATATACAGGGTCGGAAAACGCTGATGGTCTATTTGGTTTTACACGAGAGCGACAAAGTAAAGTATAGAAATCCGGGCGATAGACAAGGATGACTATATTGACGACGTTTTGAAATCTAAATAGTCACCGCCCGTTTCGTCATTCAACAAATAAAATCCACTCCCACTTATATCTCAGCGACCAATCGCCATCTTCGCTCGGTTAGAAGTGGGAGTGACTGCTCAGATGTTATTCTAATTTATAAAACGTCTTCCTATAGCCATCTTTGTCTATCGCACGGATTTCTATACTTTACTTTGTCGCTCTCATGTAACTTCAGATAGACCATCAGCGATTTCCGACCCTGTATAACCAAGATACTAGAAGAAAATATGACTTTCATATAGGACACAACTACAACACAACTTGAAGTCAACGTATAGCATAAGATTAAGAATATTTTAATCAGCTATCAAGAGGCATAAAAAGTGCTGATACATTCGAGTGTTTAAAAAAATTAATTAATTGCATTTATTGGAAAAATAATATAGAAGCTGCCTCTGTATGAATACCTACGATTCACTGTTTACCGTATAGAAGTAATGTTTATGTTACCAAATAATTAACCTACATCCTGAGGCCAATTACATCACAAAAAAAATGGATATAATTGATTAATATGTTAGGTCTAATCAAAACGATCATTTAGAAAGTGGCGCCAAGGAAACCATGTTAGACGATTTCGCTTAGCGATATATATTTTTAGAGTATTAAAGCCAAAGGTTAACAGAGCTGTAAATTTCATTGCAGTGTTAATGAAGGTGGGTTTCTACACCTCCTTCGTGAATAGCAATGTAGTTTATTTGTTATTATTAGTGTATTATTTACATTAACCGACATAATTTATTTTATAATATTCAACTAGAAGCTGTAATAACTATAAATTAAATGAAAGGCTGGCGTATAATAGATTTAGAAAAATTAAATATCCAGAACAACTGTGTTTTTTATAGATTTAGAAATGTTTTAAAATATACAGGGCGTTTTTAAATAGCAAAAATTAAATCACAGATTCCTGGGCTGAAAATAAATCGATTTAACCTAAAATACCTAAATCACAAGTCGCATAATAAAAAAGATACAGGGTGTGAAAGTTAAAATTTTATTTTCGATATTTGTAGATGACTTCTTAAAAAATCCAAATATTTACATAAAATTTGTAAATCAGGAGTTTTTGCGGCCGAGAAATTCAAATTTGTTTCTAATTTTGACGTTGCTAGTAGAGGGTGCCACTTGTCGCACGCCATGTTTCTTTTAAATGGCAGAACTTTTTGGAGCTTATTGTATCTATCTGACTATCGAAACAATCGATTCTCCTACTTGTTTTATTTGAGGGAGGTATACTTTGCTGAAGTCGGTCGGAGTAACTAATTTTGAAATACATAATCGTATTTGAAATGCTCAGTGCATCGAGTAAACTATTTTGTTTTCAGGTAAAGTGCCTTTTCTGCTGAAAATACAACAAAATGTTACTTGAAAAAGTTGTTCAGATTGATAAATTATGGACCATTTTTCAACAAAGCACAAAGATTTTATCAAAGCAGATCTTTTTGAAATTTTGCACGTCTCCATAATTGACCGTTCTCAACAAATTTTTCAAGTAACATTTTGCTGTCTTTCAGTAGAAAAGGCACTTTTACCTGAAACGATAACAGGTTTCAATTGGTGCACTGAATATTTCAAATAGCATTATTTCGAAAACTATTACTCCTAACGACTTCTACAAGGTATACATTTTTCAGATATAACAGGTACGAAAATCGACTGTTTCCATAGTCAGATGGATACACTAAGCAGCAAAAAAGTTCTGCTATTTAAAAGAAATATGATGTGCCATAAGCGGCGCCCTCTACCAATGACGTCAAAATTAGAAATAAATTTGAATTTCTCGCCCGCAAAAACCCCTGATTTACGAATTTTAGAAGTTATTTACAAATATCGAAAATAAAATTTTAACTTTCACATCCTGTATCCTTTTATTATGAGACTTGGGATATAAGTATGTTAGGTAAAATTTAATTGGTGTCGGCTAAATGTAATGTAATGTAAGAAATGTTAAATAAATTATTTTTGTCTAGACATAATGCGTGACAGACAAGCGGTTAAGCCATCACAATTTAAACAAAATATGAGACTCATTCGACCTTTATGTTGCGGCGGACATATACTTGGGTCCAGTAAAGAATAATCCAAATTTCGAGACTGTATTCTTCAGACCAAAAAAATAGCGAATTAACCTAACTTACCTCATTAGTTCAAAAGTTCAAGGTTGTCAACGTTATAAATTAAATGTTGTCTTTTGCTAATGTTTAAAACAGTTTTCGAGATATTTACTTCAAAATTCTCACTGAGGGGTTTTATGAGATGACAATAATTATTTTGGCCGAAATTATGTTCCATGTTCTAGAGAGCACTGTGTGTGGTCCTTTCATGTTCATGTTCAACCTCAAACATTTTTGAGAATTGAAGTGTGCAAATAACGGATTCGTGGTAATCCTAGAAGTATTATTATTAAAAAAGACATACATACCTGATACATGACTGAAGTCGACCCTTTACAAGAAAATTGCATTTACAGTTAGAGTTGCACGAACATAATTTCGGCCAAATTAATTTTTGTCACCTCAAAAAACCAAAGTGTCTATTTTGAAGCAAATATCTCGAAAACTTTGAAATATTAGCAAAAGATACAATTTAATTTTCAACTTTAACACCTTGTAAGCCGGCCTTGAACTTTTGGACAGATAATTAGGCCCGAAAAATACAGCCCTGAAATTTGGACTATTCATTACTGGACACCCTGTATAATGACGATAAGATTTTATATAATTTGAGGAAAATATTTTGTTACATTTTATTTAGAATGACAAGAGGAACTTATTCTTCGAAACAACGAATTCTTTGACAACAAAATATGGAAAAGCAATAAATGTAGAATTACAACATTACAAAGTTCAGGTGATTATATTAAAGCTGAATGTTAAGGAGAAACTGGTTGTTAGTTTAAGCCATTAAGTAGTAGTTAAGTAGAAGGAGTCGACGCCGGCACAATACATAATAATATGTAGGCGTCCGGAACAGGAGTTAATGAACATTTTAATATTAAACAGTTCTTACTGTTCATTGTTTTTAAATACATTCAACCGCTATGACCAAGTTTATATTTATACTGGCACACCGATAAATGTAACATAATATATTAATTTTGACAGCATATTATTTATATACATATATATATTTTTTTTTCAAAAATTACCTTGAAAAAGTATACATACAAAATCTGACCAAAAGATTCCAGAGCTGATTTTTTATAAATTTATTGAGAAACTGCAGCTTATTCAACATTCTACTCTTCAAAGTACTTCAAGACACACACTTTTCTCAATGACGCTTTGACATAGAAGCATATAAAAGAGACGTCCAGCGAATTCCTCCAGCGATTTTTTTCTCTCCTCAACTGGGTCAAAACTGTCAAATATTCATTCATCCTTTGGAGAGGGAAAAATTTAAAAAATCGACAGGAGTCAAATCAGATGAGTATGGACGTTGAGGAAAAAAAACTTGTGTCATCATTTCTGGCGCAAAACTCCTGAATTAAAAGTGAACATGTCGTGATGCAATACACTTCAATTGGGTTGCTTATTGCTTGGTTTCTTACGTCAATTATTTTCACTCAGTTTCAAGAAAATAAAAACGATGGATTGTGGATAGAACCCATAATTACCTCCCTTGAATCAAAGAAAACAGCCAACATAGCCAACATCGCAACTGACGGATAACTTCTGCTTTGCCATTGTGATAAATGGACTGGTTTCCAGTTCAAACTGCAAACTTATGTTTCGACGCCTATTACGATGATCTTAAGAAAGATGTCACCATTGTTTGATCTTCACAGGCTTCAACCCGATGCTGTTTCTGATCCTGTCATAAGCCGAAAAACAAACTTTGCACAACACGAATCATTCCAGTATTTTAACGGTATTTTTGTTAGGGCTTGATATGAACCAAATGAAATGTTAATCGGCCATTTTATCGCACATTCAATTAATTCACGCAACATAACGCTCGTCGGTCAATGCTGATGGTCGCCCAGATATATATTATATACCTATATATATGGTCTTCATGTCATGTCGACTTTCCGTGAACAGTATAAATAATTTCGAGTACTATGACTGACTCAAGACTTTATGCCCATAACAAATTGCATCATCTGAATTAATTAACTAACTTTATCTAACTGACTAACCTGGCCTACCTGACTATCCTTAGTCAAAAATAGAAGCTTTTCAAATTTCTAACAAAATTATTTTTATATAAAATTCTCATTGATGAATATACTGGGTGATTCAAAAATGGAGTCAATATCGTAAACAAATTTTGTATAGTTTCCGAGAAATAAATTCATTCATTAAAATTTTAATAATTTCAACCTTTGCATTGCTGGGCTATTGTAGTCTCTCGCCAGGCGATTTCAAATATCCGATTACTTATCGTATTAACTTTTTTGTGATGCAAGTAGGTATTTACATTAGTATTTCAAATATGAAAAATGGCTTACGTATAGCAACTCGCAGTTGATGAATATCGTTTTAATTTATAGGGAACTGAAAATGATTTAGCAGAATGGTTTTCCGGTAAACATGTGCCAAATACAGCTACTTTTACAGCGGTGCAGTGAGTGCAAGTGTAGTACAACACGAAGGAAATTTGAAACTTAATGATGGACGAGATGGAGGTTAAACTATTTTATTAATTAAAACAAACATTAATTCTATTAACAATTAATAACAATAGTATAAGCACCCTGACATGATTTCTGTTCACACCCTGTACATAGGCTCCGATATTGACAGTGATATCACGCTTCTTATACATGATGCTGATGGAGCTATTTAACTGTTTACATTTTGGGGTTTGTTTATAGTGTAGAGTAGAAAGAAATGTCGGCTTGGCCACTCGCAACGAGACGAGGGTCAGTTAGTCTACTTGTACCATTTGATTGTTAACACTTCGTTTATGATATCATTATAGTTTGTTTTTCGAAATAACTTGTTTTATTGCTCTACCTTTGAGTTTTCAATAGCAAAGGCAGGCGTGACGCGGAAAATTTACAACCGAATCGGGGTTGAGGTCCAGGGCGTCTACGGCGTATTGCAGCAATCATATCCTTACCATGTACAGCGTGTCCAAGCGTGGACGAGGAAACGGACAAGATGCAGAAACATATGTTAGTTTATAGAAACTGGGTAAGACGGGCACATAATTTTGTTGTAACATCAGATATGTCAAACTATTTTACTAATTAAAACCACAAATTAATTATATTAATAACTAATAATAGCGGCAAAAGCAGTTGAATTTGCTGCTTAAAATAGGTGTTGTAAAATGTAATTTATTTGTGTATTTTTAAATCATTTTTGGACTGATCTTTTTTATTTTATTTTTACAAAATTGTATTTCTCCTGTCTTCTGTACATTCAAAAAAAAAATTTTTTAGATAAGTTCTGGAATCAACCTGTGTATGTATATAATTAGCTTTCTTAAGACAAGAACATATTTAGTATATTAAAAATATATAAAATATCTGTATGTTCACATACTTATAAAACTTTTGGCGACTGCGATCATTTTGCTAACCCACATTTTGGGAACCATTGATCTTACCAATATCTTAGTTTCAAACATTTATTCTAAAATTTTCGATTTTAATTTCGAAAAGTTGTAAACGGATGACAAATTTAAACAATGAAGGATGAGATTAAAAAATATTTAAGAACGTGTCACCTCTCCAACACATAATTTAACTGATATCAGATTGTCGTCACAGTTCCACTTGACCTGACAGGTACGTACGCAATTCGAGGTAATCCATTATGTCACAGCATCATTGTTAACTCGCTAAATCGAAAACGGGCAAAAAATCCCCGCAGTAATGGCGTCCGGTATTTAGTTCTTCTACTGCGCTGTTGGCGGAAGTTTAAAAATACCTTGACGAATTAATTAGAGCCGCCAGTCGTGTTTGTGACTCGTAGAAGTCGTTGTATTGCACGTTCTTCTTCTCCAACTGGTAACGTGCGTATCCAGATGCGTGTTTGGAACAGGATTATGTTTTACCATCATGTCATGTCATGATATCATCATACAAATTTCAGGATCGCTGAGTTTAAAATCTTCACGGCATCTCAATGTGGAAAGAGGAAATGTTGAACTAGATGTCATTTAGTAGAGATTGAGATTTGAGGTACAAGGCCTCACAAAATAAAAACATTATTTATTTTGTATTATTTTATTTATACAAAAAATATGACGTAAAGATGATTATCAACAGCAATATTTACAAGTTGACAACTATCTACGAAGGAATACATACAGCACCGAAAATGTTTACGATATTAATTTTACAACAAATAGTGTTAGCTGTTCTCTATTATCCGTCTCTAGAATGTTAAGGCTTACGGTCAGACTCCTCAACGAAAAATGATAAAAATATGCGGGTTTTTTTTAATAGACTACAAATATTATTTTGCGTCGACACTGTGTTTTGAAATTTTGAAAATATGCAAAATTCATTTAAAAAATAATTAATTTTACACTTTTTTAAAATTTCAAAACACAGCGTCGAAGTAAAATAATATTTATAGTCTATTTAAAAAAACCGCATATTTTTATCATTATCCGTTAAGGAGTTATTGAGCGAAAACTATGGGTTTGTTCCAACACAGCAAGAAGCGTTTCCGAACCGTCCAGAATTAGTCAGTCAGTTCAGTTGTTAATGTACTCTCGGCGAATGCGACATAAGGCGGGGTTGGTCAAACATTTCTCACGGTTCTGAACCAGTTCTCGACGGTTATTGGAACAGATCTTATATATCGTTTGATAGAGCGCTCACCGTAAGCCTTACGGGCAACAATACAGCGGCTTGTGCCGTCTCAACAGCCGAATCGGCACAATTTATGGGGACGACACACAGAGCGGTTTTCACAGCTAGTGGTGCATGGTTTATATCATTGATCAAAATCGAGATCAAGACGTTTTCTGAAAACGGGGCGGCAACAACAGCACTATGTTTCGATCTATTTTAGTAAACAACAATCGACCCGACTGCCAAGGCGACGAAAACCGATGTGTGTGTCATCCCTCTAATGCATTGAAAATAATTTTTATTTTTTTTTCGTTTCTCTTTTGTTTATTTTGTATTTTTTATTGTATCTACTTACGTACATTAAAGTACGCAACAAGAACAGCACTCGTACAGTGTAAATGCCGCTTTATACACAAAAATGTTAAATGTATACAGGGTGTCTCAGACTAGCATCCTTGGAAGGGGTAATTGTACATTGTACTAAATGAGATTTACCCAAATATGCCTACCTATATCAAAAAGTTTATCGTTTCCGAGATATAGGACGTCAAATATTGTTACTATATCTTTTATTTACTTGGAAACTCTTGATGATAAAACAATAATAATTCTAGGTTGTAATGGGATACCTTAGGTCTAACTGTTCAGTATGTTAAAATATTCTCGTTACACCAGTGGCGTAGAAACCCTGTGCCACTCTTCTTGTATTTACAATAAAAATAGTACGCCACTGTCTTAATTATAAAAAAAAGTAATATACATAAGTTTATTCTTTGCAATTTTCTTTAAAATGCACTGTATTCAAGCAATTATAGGTACATTTAAAATATTTCGTATTTCGTAGTGCATATTTGTATCAAAAGCTGTAGGAAACTTGAAAATCGCATCGGCATAATTTACCATTTTGAATAACTTTTTCAAGTAACATTTAGCTGTATTTTCAGCAGAAAAGGCGCTTTATCTGAAATCAAAACAATTTTTCTTCGGTCCATTGAATATTTTAAATAGGATTATTTCGAAAATGGTCACTCCTAATGACTTCAAGAAAGTATACATACCTTTTTCACATAAAAAACATGCACGAATCGATTGTTTTAATAATCAGATGTACGTATATACTAAGCCACAAAAAAGTTCTGCTATTTAACAAAAGCATGATGTGGCATAAATGGCGTTCTCTACCAGTAGCGTTAAAATTAGAAACAAATTTGAATTTCTCGCCCCCAAACTCCCCCGATCTCCAAAATGTATCCAAATATTTAGATTATTTACAGATATCGAAAATGAAATTTTTACTTTGACACCCTGTATCTTTTTAACCATCAACTTTTGACTAAAATAAGTTTAGTTATATCGCATTATTTTGTTGTCAGAAATCTACTCTCGCCCTATAGTGGTGACATCTTGTACATATTACTGAAGCATAATAATAGGTCTCAACACGTACAGTGAACTTTTAGATATACAGATTCGGAAAATGCGGATCTTTACAGAGAAAGTAGAAATTGCCGCTTTATTCCAGGGGAGGTACGAAGTATAAGTGGCCCAGCGCCGTGCATTGGTCTAGCATTCCTCACTACTACGGTAATCGGTTCCGTATCGCCAACGCCAATTCGCCATTGCAAATCTAACTGTCCGGTCAACTGATGCCAGTGTTGTCAGGTCTCATGCTTTTGCATGAGATCTCACGCATTCCGAGAAAATCTCATGCTTTTTAATAGACACAAAAAGAAATAATAAAATTATTAAAATTACATCTACAATATTTGGGTACTTGATAAATGTCCTTTATTGTAGACCGCTCTCTTAATAATTAACAATGAATACATAAACGGGTATGACAGTCGACGGATATACGGTGTGTGTGCTGTATTCACGCTGTATTGCAGTGATTTTTAACTCTATTCCGTAAGGGTACCTACATTTTCTGGAAACAACAGATTTTACGACCCGTGAGTCACCCTGCGTCACGTCAACTGCGCCTCAACGTTCGCCCGGCCTAACAATAAAATAAATTAGAAAGGTTACGTGGTTAATAACTTTTAAGTAAGTACCTGTAAGTACCTACTTACAATGTAATATTATAATAAAATAGCATAACATAATGCTTTTTAATTAAATAAAAATGGCATTACAAAGGTAATTAAAAATTAAGCTGTGTCAAGAGGTGTTTTTTGATAAATTAAGCCATCTCATGCTTTTTTCTCCAAACCTCATGCTATTTTGAAATTATTCTCATGCACTGAATTTTTCCCACCTGGCAACACTGCCTTATGCGAAGAGTGGAAGCACGCTGTGGTGGAACTATGCGTGTAGCATGACACAAATACACGCAAGCGGCAAAACACAATTCACCATCAAGATCCTCACTTTCCAAATCTGTAGGTATATTCGGGTAGTTTTTTTACTGTACTGTCACCCCTTCTAAGGATGCCAGTAATAACTGAGACACCCTGTATAAACCTATGTTGAAAATATATGTAGTGATTTTTGCAATGAAAAGTATAATAACCAAATCTCTTTTTTGTTATATTTTTCCAGTTCGCACATCTGTGACCATACCGACAAACCCAGGAAAGTTTCGAAATGTAATCGATTACACCTATTTAGTTTCCAAATTTGCCATGAAAGACAAAATTACATGATCAATAGTGTGTTAAATTGCCATTATTAGTAAGTTAAATGATTTAGATGTCAAGCAGGTTGTAAAAATATGTTGTCATTGCTGAGTACACGTCAATTTACGGAATACTATAAAATGTAATAAAATTAAAGTGGTCATACTGCACACAATTCACTAAATTTATATTCTGTTCTGTTGCATGATTGAAGCATCAAGCATAAATAGAAAAAAAAAATTGTGTCCAACAAGAGATGCTGCAGTTTTTACAGAAACTCCACACAATGAGGCTACCGAAAATTATATAATCGATGTTTATTAAAAAACATGATAAGTCACAAATGTCTACATCTAAGGCTCGCTACAGATTATGCGTGAATTCACGATTCGTTATGCACGATTCGTGATATGCAAGGAACTCGCGATTAGTGTGTAGGGTCTTGTTCGTTAAAAATCCATTCATAAAAACCTTACACACGATGCACGAACTCCTTATAAACCACGCATCCCGAATTCACGCATAGTCTGTAGCGGTCCTAAGGCTCGCTACAGACTATGCGTGAATTCGCGATTCGTTATGCGCGATTCGTGATATGCAAGGAATTCGCGAATAGTGTGTAGGGTCTTATTAGTTAAAAATCCATTCATAAAAACCCTATACACAATGCACGAATTCCTTACAAACCACGCATCGCGAATCGCTAATTCACGCATAGTCTGTAGCAAGCTTAAGATTTGCTACAGACAATGTGTGTATTCGCGATTCGTGATGCATGGTTTATGAGGAATTCGTGAATAGTGTGTAGGGTCTTGTAAGTTAAAAATCCATTCATAAAAACCCTACAAACTATGCACGAATTCCATACAAATTACGCATCACTAATCGCGAATTCACGCATAATATGTAGCAAGCATAACTATGCGTGATTTGGCGATGATTAATTTGTGAGGAATTCGTGAATAGTGTGTAGGGTCTTGTTAATTAAATATTTCTTCATAAAAACCCTACACACCGAATGAATCCCTTACAAATCACGAATTCACGCATAGTCTGTAGCAAGAATTAAGATATCTATTCTACTAATCAATGTCATTCGTTACCGATATTATTTGCTTTAATAGAAATTCCGTTCTCCTAAGAGAAGATTGCCAATGAAAGGCGAAAACTTGAATATGGAAGTAACTACAAGAAATTCCCTACGAACAAGTCGAGTAAAAAATACCAAGAAAATATTTTAAATGATGTGTACCTGTGATAATAAATTTCACTGTCTGCGGCAACCTAGATCATATGTGACAGTTCAATTACACATGTTATATTTGTCAGTAAGACGAAGATGGATGCTACAACATAGTGTCGGATGTATAAACAAGCAATTTCCTCAATTTTTTCACCTATACAGACATAAAGTATACACGTGTGATCTTTACATGATTATATGTAAACTTAACATTTTAAGCTCGTTGTTTATTTATACTGTAAAATTAGTAGAATCGCTGAGGCGTTTATGTACAGCAAAACGTAAAACAGACTATTGCCTCGACGTAGATCATTGAGAAAAAAAGGGCATTTAAAGTATCTTACTATATAGACTTTAAATTACATACTTCATACTAACGATAGTAATATTAAAAATAAGTGTTATATTTCAAAACAGTAGAATTGCTAACATATATTAATTTCTTCAACATAATGTGTTTTGATTAGTTACATATCTAGATCAATACTTCAGACATATGGAACATTATACAGTGCCTTCATAAATGATTACAAGCCACGTGACCAGGACTGTGATTCTCGAAGAACAACTCGTATGCAAATAGATTTCTTGTCTCTCTCAATTGCCGTAGTGAGGAAAAGGATATTCGCATGAATTGCTCTGCGATTGATTTGAGAATCTGGACTCACGTGGCTTGTAATCATTTATGAAGGCACTGTAGAAGCTTAACATTAAGTTGTAAAAATTATACATTATTTTAAGGCCCTATAATATTTCTTTTTGGGATTTATGTCTAATATTATGTGTATACCTAAATACAATTCATATTTAAAGTGGTTATCTTTTGACATATTTATTGATAAATATCGATACATTACACAGGTCCACAAAAAAAAAGTGGTGTGTGCTGAGGGTCCCATTACATTTTTTCCCGCTGAACACGAATCTGAGGTCAAAATGGGGGGTCGCACACCAAATTTTAGAGAAAACGCATAAAAACGATAAAAATCACATCAAAAGTTTAAACAGGTCTAAAAAAAACTCATGTGTGCTATTGTATTTTTTCCCGCTGAACACGAATCTGAAATTAAAATTGGGGGTTACACAGCAAATATTTAAGAAAACCTAAAACATGGGTAGAAATCACTTTCTCGTAATTTATTTTATGATACTCTCTAAAACTGAAACAATGAGAAATGCTGTGAATTTGTGAATATTTACTATTTTACAGCTATCTTGGTATACTTATAGCTGTAAAATAGTATATATTCACTAGTTCAGAGCATTTCTCATTGTTTCAGTTTTAGAGGGTATCATATGGAATAAATTACGAGAAAGTGATTTTTATCGATTTTTTTAGGTTTTCTCCAATATTTGCTGTGTAACCCCCAATTTTAACTTCAGATTCGTGTTCAGCGGGAAAAAATACAATAGAAAAATATAGTCTAACTCCCAGCACACATGAGTTTTTTCTTTTTGGACCTGTTTAAACTTTTGATGTGATTTTTATCGTTTTTATGGGTTTTCTCTAAAATTTGCTGTGCGACCCCCCATTTTGACTTCAGATTCGTATTCAGCGGGATAAAATACATTGAAAAAATGTAATGGGACCCTCAGCACACACCACTTTTTTTTTGTGGACCTGTGTTATTAATTGCTATATGATGTATCAATAATGCAATAAATTCAAATTATTTTTATTGACAAAAGTTACGGAGTAAAAATTTGCCATATAACGTTACTGAATTATTTTTTTATCCTAAATTCATCGATTCATTTCTCATGTAGTTAAAATCAATTTAATTTCTTAATTGACCACCCTGTAACTTCAAACTGTTAAATATGTTATGTTTAGTCTATCTATTCTTATCATTTAGCAAAATTAAGGCGCTTATATTCCGGACACCCTATATTATTGGCCAAGAAGTTTTCAAAAAAAACGAGGCGGCAACCAGCAGCGGTGAGTGTTTTGATCTATCTAGTGCTTAGTAAATAACAAACCCCTGCGCCTGTCACCGCCCTTAACAGACATTTATAAAAAATAAAAGTAAAATAATATCGGAGAACACTACAACTAAAATACCACACAACTATCCTTCACTTTTTATTTAGCAGTCGACAGAGAGATAAATAAGAAGGTTTCTGTAATAACATGTTCCATTTTCCATTACATAGTACATAATTAAAATTTGTGTAAGCAAAATGGGTTAACCAACAGAATTTTAGCACAACGTGCTTTCTACACGTGGGCAAATATGTTTTAGGGAGAAGGGTTTGTTGTATAAAATCTATTTTTATAAAGAACCTGAGTTTAATTCAAAAACGTTTTATTGTACATAACTGTGCATGGTGGACAATAACAAGTTCCAATCGAAAAACACCTAAATACGAAAGTAGTAAAATCACCACATATAAAACCATAAAGTGGTTTAGTTCGGGAAGGTTTTATGGTCCACGATTGTAGTTACATATCCACCAACGTCAGAATAAATTTTAAGTAGTATATGTAAGTCAGACGGTTCCGCTCTGATTGAAGTTTCTCGCAAGTTAAGAAACAATTTTGTAAGACATTTTAATATCCTTAACTTCATTAAATGCACGTTCAAGTATGTAGGTGGACAGCGCTGGCAGTGACATTTTGCAACTGCTCTTAGCTAATTTTCAATAGTAATAAATTCTGTATTAACAATTTGGAAGAGTCATAAAGGAAAAAAATTAATGTTGCATTTTTATTCAAAGTTCAATACACACATGTCATTTAAATTTTAAAATATATTGTCTTCAGATGTGCTCTATACAGTGTGAGTTGCCGAAAACTTCTTTGTCTTTGTTTTGATGCAAAAACTAAAAGAAACGCTGGAACTTGGTAGTCTTGTTACCCTTTTTTGGGGAGAGGGGCATATTTTACGGACGTATTCTGGGATTCTCTAGTTTGTTTAATAGAATACTGCTTGCAAAAAAGGCATTTGTAAGATCATGCAAAAATACAGTCTTCGGCGCTGGACGAGGCATGTATCTTCAAATGTCTTGTCACTTTAGTTTTATACAGTACAAAACAGGTAATTTCCTTCATTACGTGTCTCTATAACCTTCGGAATCACTGTCAAAGCACATTTGAAATAATTCCCGTTTACTTCTTCTCTCCTTTGGCATATTCATTCACTTCTCCCCTCAACTAATAGTTGTTAATGTAAATTGTTACTATTTAAAAAAAGTTGTTTAAATACACATGGCAAATACAACTTACAGCAGACGTAAAAGAGAAACGTATCGACGCTACAACAACTATTACAGCGTTCCGTAAATAACTAAAACTAAAAGCGCAGTTCGAATTGCTGTGAAGGTTAACGACCCGTGCCTTCGACCCTGTTAGACTCCGCGTTGGCACTAGTTCTAGATATCACAGAATAGGAATTCATTTTTAACAGTTTAGGGGTAAAGGTCGCCTTACGAGTACAAATTTGGGAAATTAGTACATCAATAAGATATGTCCCTCTCAAAACAAAATTTGACAGATCCGAGCGTTTTTATAATTTTTGCGTAAACATAAAGAAAACCTGTATGGCAAGTTTTCGGTGGACTACGGTGTATTTTATTTACCTCTTAATTTTAATATCTGAGACACAAAAATAAATCGTATTTCATAAAAAAATAGATCAGAAATCAATTAGATAAATCATTCTCTGGTCTATTTTGAAAACACTCTTTTTTCAAATTTAAAAATAATTAACAATAAACTATGATAAACTCAATAAGTACTCAATCAATAACATATTCACCATAAACAACAGTACCACATAGATAGTAAGATTAACAAGATTTGTTATATTATTTAATATTGTTACTATACAATTCGTTATCGTGAATTTACAGATGCATGAATTTAGTAGCGCACTAATAGAAATGGCATGCCAGTAGAGGATTACATACACAATTTTATTTTACTGGAACGCCGGTAACTATTGGCGCCACTAAATCTATGCATGTGTAAACACGCCTTTAGTTTTGTTCGTAATACACCAATATTTTTGCTGCGATATAACAACGCATGAGCGAAATGAAGCGGAGTGTATTTAAGGAATATAAAATGTTTAAAAATGTAACACTTGAGTAGGGGCAAATATTAGGAGTGGCCAAAATAATGACATTCGAATCTCTCCATGAATTCTTATCATTATTCACTATTTACTTCATCGGATTTTAAACAATGGTAGAAATAAGATACACCTCTGAATAAATATTTTTTTTAGAATAAAATCAGTTAGGGGATCGAATTTGACAGTTACGTGAAGAACTTTTAGATTTTTTTTTAGTTTCTAAACTACTCCGCTAATATCGGCAGAACAGTTGAAGTATCAATTTCTTTCATTTTATAACCAATCATTACACCATGCAATGTAGTATTTTTGAAAATTAGGACCACTGAATACATTTTATGTATATTTTTCTAAGGTTTAAAATGACTACTATCTACAAACGACATCTTGAATCGCAATACCGCTTTCATAGATGCTTAGTAATAATAAAATGGCACATTAACGTTCAAAACTGATCCCGATATCAATACATCATGGCACATACATTTCCTGTTGGAATAATAAATTACTATTACTATTACATAGAAGCTACGGTTAGTGCTATCGATTACTAGAATCATGATTTAAACAATTCACGATAATTGCGAATGCGAACTGAACTAATTGTATTTGAAATGCTAAATGCAACAAATGCAGAAACTATAAGGCTGTTCCCACAAAAATCAGGGATTGGTTTCAAACTGTTAGAGATATTCGACCAGTTAAGATATGAAAGTGTCTTCAGCATATTAATTCAAGTAGTTAAATGAACATTTCTAACAATTTGCAACTAGTGCAGTTCCTAACTCTGGTGGGAAGAGACCTTATATCTAAATGTGAGCATAGCAGTTTGTTCTAAAAAAATATGAGACCCTGATTTGAATAAATAGAGGATGTATGATTCTTTATGTAACTGACGCAGCTTTATGTATTAAAACATCTGCAGAACATGCTTAACTATGTAAATTAATATTTTTTAAAACATGTTTCGCATACGGACTTCATTGCATTCCCAAAAATGTAAAGCCGCGTTCTTGTAACAGAACCTCGACGCATAACTGCGTGTCGAACAAGGTCCAAGTAGATCTTAATAGCTGCTACTGCTAAGTGTATACGCGGCTAGACTGCTATTTCTTAAGAGATAAATTATTGCCAATATATCATATTAAACAATCGCCAATTAAAAAGTAATACATTTATGATTTATTATTTATATGTGTTCTGAATCCGCCTCTGGTTTTTAGGTAATGCACGAATTGTTCACGGACGTTACTACATTATCAGTATAGAGCTATGTTTCCTCATTACTCATTAAAATTTCACAAATGTTCTATCTTTTAGAAGAAGTCAAACGATTTCTAATATACACCAGTGTACCATTATATTATCAGCAAATATTTTACATTGCCCAAACATTTCATAACCGTCAACATAAAGTTACTTTATATTATGCCTCAGATAACAACACTTCCTATCTACAACACGGGAAGATTTAATATAAAAAACCGTATCACTGGAAACACTGATACCGAATAAATTACTATCATAAACAAGTGTTTTGTCTGGGACAATGCCTAGCGTGAATAGAAAGCACCACGCAACGCACTGCATCTCTTATCAGTTTGTTGCCTTCGACGAAGACGATTTCTCTGACCCCCATATAATTTTACGCCAACTGGCGAATAATTGGATCTACACGCTTTTATGGTTTCTGTTTCAGATAAGGCCAAGAGGAACTGTAACCTAGTATCCACGTTAGGTCACTTGTATTATGACTTGTCCAGCTATTTAAAAATACAAGTTGAATCATAGTTTTTCTGTCAAGGACAGAGAGGTTGTAGGTATTAATGGAAAATAGTTAACTACATAAACAGATGCAACACTATATAAGCAGATGATAAGCGAGGAATTACATAATATTGGAAAAGGAACTTTTAATTATTTTACTGTACAGCCGCAATCAGAAAAATATTATTTTAAAAGATACGCGAATTTCATAAAAAAATTCACATAATTTCTAACTGACTATGAATAGAGTGTACTATAACAGTGGTATCCTATATCTCCTTCGCCAAATTATGCGAATTCCATAACGACATTCATATAACTTCGGGAAGGAGACTGCTCTCCGGCGACCGGAGACGGACTATGAATACCAGGGTTTATATCTCAGAGAACATCCGAGATCTCAGAATTGTGAATTGCTTCTGTTAGACTTTTTAGATCGGTGACGTACGGCATACTTGTAATCTCTCTTTTAAAATTTGACTCATGCAAACAATTTTTAAAATGGAACACTGTATATAATTATCCAATTCAATTGCATTATTTTTTTCCCTCACGATATACAGGGTGTCGGAATATAAGTGCTGATAGTAAAGGGGCTTGTATATCTAACCAAAACCATCATAAAACTAGTTAATAAAATGTTCCTGTAACGTTATTTTTTATAGTTTGTTTTTTGTGTCAGTTTTAATAAAGTAAACAGTAGAAGTTTCCTATAAAACAACATTGTAATATATCACCTGCTACTGTCAACCTAAAAGTATTATTAGTCATAGTAGTATTGTGGCTAGAGTGTTTCGTTTTTATGTGCTTGCTTGATATTTGTGAGTATGAATAAACAAAAATGGAACGATTTATTTATAGTAACCATGACCAGCTGCATGACACTGGCTACGTTTATACGGTAGGTAACACTTTTCCCAAGCAACATAAGTAATTTTAATCACTTGTAAATTTTTCACATTTTATTGTGTTATGAAAAGAACTCTAAAAAAAACTATTCATAAACAACTTTTAGGTATTCAGAAGACCAAAACTGTTGCATTAAACAATAGGCACAGAAAAAATCCAACATACAATATTTGGGATGCGATATTTAGTTCTCTTGCTATATTTAACACTTTCCCAATTGAAAATATTGATTACATTCAGAGTTTTTATTGAGTTGAAATGAATATATACAATTCTGAAAGTAGCATTGGATTAGGATAAATTAATAATAATAAGTTACCATATCAGATTGGAAGATAGAAACGTAGAAATCCAATCCAATACAAACAAATAGTAAATGACCAAATAAATTTTAACAAAGTTCCACAAATTTCACAGATTGTTAGAAAATTCAAATGAAATTAATAGTTATGTTGAATATTTTCAAAATTAACGCCAGCGATAGAGAAATCAGAAAATAAAACATAATAAAATATTCGAAAAAAATCAAACTATTTTCGTTATCTTGACATACAGACATAAAAGGGATGACATTTAATTAGGTACCTATTCTCAAAGAAATATCTTTAAAATAACATTAATTAGAATATAGTGGGAATATTACAGGATCGCTCTACTTCGACGAAAATGTAAAAATTTAATTCTGAAGTGACTCCGGAAATAATCATTAACTGATAAATTTAAAAACAAAGACAACTTTCTTCGTTTTCTAATATTAACTCAATTTAAATAAGTGAAAGTAAATTGAAATAGATATTTTTTTCCTAATATTCTTGTCACCTCAAGTATCAGATATAATTAGAATATTTTAATTGTACATACTACATTTCAAGTCCCACATCATTTCCAAAACTACTCGTTCAGTATATCCAAAAACTGGAAATAATATAAACACAATGTCAGCAATAGTTAAAAAGTCATACGGATAGAATAAAAAACAAAACTTTCTGATAACAACTTTTGCTGCTACCGGTTTCGTGAACTTCATCAGTAAATGCTTGTATTTACAAATTTGGTGTTTATTGGTAAAATAATTTTTATAGTAGTGCCTCCTTCACTTTTTTCTTTTGCAAATAATTATCTGTATTTACGTATCCATTTTATAATTCCATTTACAAGAAAACCTTGAAATTAAAAAAGAATCATCCTTACTTGTATTAAAATATATTAATAGCTGGCACAATCTAATAACGTGTCATCCTTTTTAAATATATCTATAAATCCGCTGAAGTTATTAAAAGATTCAAGAAAAATTTACGGTAGCTTTCGGAATATTTCCAGGAATAGCAACTTTTAACGACACGATGCAATACTGGCCTAAGTGGTCTCTAATGTATTTTTAAACATTGTGCTATTTGTAGAGATATTATCTGATAAGTTCAAATTCAGTAGTTGCTAGACTACTTTGAAATGCAAATTGGTTCATTATCCTAGATGCAAAGTAGACATCGTCTAGCCTTATTTGTTATAAGGCTGGTTCTACAAGTGAACGGCCTATACGAAAACAATTCCAAATATACTGTATATCTCTGGACGTTCTAAATTTTTAAACTAAAAAATCCTAAAAGTTCAGGTATGTCATGACAGTGTATCATGACCTACTTTGGCCTCGTTCACGCCGCAGTTACGTATTGAGGTTCTGTTGCAAGTGTGCACGCGGCTTTATATAGTAACGAAAGCGTACATTAACTGGTATTTTTTGCAGTTTATTATACCTAATTGTTACAATTTGTAAGTGCAATGTAAAGTTAAAAATGGAAATTTGGATAGGTTTTCATCTGTATGAGGAAAAATAATTATATTTATCTTATCCACAATCATCTTACAATCGGACGTTTATCTACACATATGAACCGTCTAAGTCTCGGTCTAAGTGACACTTTATCCACTAGTGAAATAAAGTAAATTTTTCTAATTTTGACATATAAAGTGACACTTTTTAAAACTGATTGACATTATGAAACGTCTTACTTTTTGTAACTAGTTGCATAAAGTAAAATTTTATGCAATTGGTGACGAAAAATGTATTTCAAAATTAGTGACAAAAAGAATTATTCTATTTATTAAACTGTTATAATACAAGTTAAAAACATAAATTATAAATTAATTATTATAAATATTGATAACACAATTATTGCAATTATTCAAATTAATTCCCGACAACATATTTTTTTCATTGCTCGAACTTGCTGTTGGGAAGCTGCGCACATTGCATAAGATGTTTCACCAAATATTTCTTGCGCTATAAGTTTTTTATTATTCATGGAATTTTCAACATATCCCTCCGCAACAGAGCTAGATTTCCAACCTCCGTGCCTCTTTAATTTTAAAATATCAGCGCCACTGTCTGCTAGGAAAGTGGCAGAGCTTCTTCTGAAGCAGTGGCCAGTATATAGAACAGGATTTGAAAGACCAAGAAATTGTGCAATAACTTTTGGCAGACTGCTAAATGTGTTAATTCCCACAGGATTTCTGGTACATTTTCCATTCGCATATTTTACAAAAAATCTGTTGTGTTTAAGAACCTGAGGACGCAACTTAATATATTTTCTTAATATTTCAACAAGATTCGTATTTTTAATGTCTCCAGTGGTAATTGCAAACTGCCGTATAACTTTTGTTTTTGAAGGTGGGATATCAACACGAAAATGGCTTCCTTCGTCTATAACATTTTCAACTGGAAGAAATGTTAATTCTGCTTTTCTGCATGCTCCTGTCATTCCAATTATCATTGCAACCTTAGCCATTAAGTATTCTTTGTCATCAGCTTCCACTAAAAATTTGGCAAAATCTTCTTTAATAAAAACTTTTAACTTTTTAGCACTGTACCCGTCCGCTTGCCTTTTAATATATGCTACCAAATTTGTATATTTTTTAATATCAATATTCCTTTTCAGATTTAGTTCACACCTTAACATTGAGTAAAGTGTCCATAATGTGGAAACTTTTAGATCTTTCTTACCCTCAAAATATGCAAGTAAAACTTTCTTATTAACATGTTTAATTTTCTTCTCGTCACACCACGTAACAAATTTTTCGTATGCCAAATCATAAACTGCCTTTGACTTTTTGGGAATTATTGATAATAGAGCATTACCTGCTGCCTCTTCAATACCGCTTGGTAGCTCTTCAGAACTTGAATCACTCATTTTTTAAAAATAAAACTAAAAATACATCAATCTCGCTAAAAACCTTCCGTCTAGACTTTTTTACAAAATGTCAAACTGACAACTAACATGAAGTAACAGCAACAAACTAAATGTTTTCCAAATTTTTGTCAATTATATAAAATTTTATTTTTTTATTACTTTCTTCAAAATTAGAAAAAATCTTGTATGCCATCAGTTACGAAATGCCTAATTTTGTGTAACTACAAAATTAGGCATTTCTTAACTGATGCCATAAATAGCTATTATTTCACCAACCTAGAATAAATCAAATTTAATTTTTATTTATTAATATTAACATTTATAGTAATACACATTTCATTTTTTGTTATAACTTCCTTTTCGTTAATAACAACCCTTGTAGTATTATTTCTATCATTTTGGATCGCATAACATCTGCCCAAGTTTGTGAAAAATTTGCACAAGTTAGGGATGTCTCTTCTTGTAAGGAACAGCTATATTTTTCTTGGATTTTCCTTACAATGTCACGTTTGTGTGTATCAAGAAATATCAAGCTGTGCGATTTTTTTTTCTAAATTGCAATAATTCTGACTCCACAAATATGGTTGTGATGTGATTATGGCTAAAAGGATGCATTGCATTCGTGTTTTAATTGCCTTTTATCCACTTAAAACATTCTTGCGTGGATAAAATGCTACTCAAAACACTTGTTCAATAAATAACTATTACTAAATAAAGTTATCAATTCAGTTACATATTTACAAAATAAACAAAAAAAACCTTTAAAGTTAGCAATTTTTAAAAGAAAAGGCAAAAGAAATCAATTTTGTATTCCTCAATTGCACAATTTAACTAGTCCTAGTAACTGTACCTATTTTGCACTTTAAACATCCTATTTATATGATATGGTAATAACAGTTTGTGCTATTTAAAAATTATTTACGCAGAAATCAGTCATAAAATATGAAGCCAACGAAGTAATGTGCTTACTGAGATATTAATAACATAACCTTGTTCCAGCATCCATAATCTACGTTTATATAAGATACCTTTCAGATGGCTTAACGGATTATTTATCTGGTATTTATTTTAGTATATGTATTAAATTACCAAAATATTTATGTATCAGCAAAATTTAGGTAAGTATTTCATATTGGTTTGTGTGCAGAAAAATTATGTCTGCATTTATTTATTTACTTATTCAAATATTGCAATCTACAGACATAATCCAATAATCGATTACAAGCATTAACAAAAATCATAATTTCCATGTGAGAAGCCAGTAACACACACAGAATAATAATTACAATGACAAAAAAAAACACAACACTATTATATTATGTTATTCTAAATATTATACACTAAATTTTAGGAATAATATAGCATAAAAAAGAAAATAAAGAGACATAAAGAAAGATGAGATCTGTCAGGAACAAAAGAACCTCTGTAAATCGTCTTTAACTTTCCTTTTGAAAAGTGAAAATTTATCAAAAAATATATCTACTTCTTGCATATCATTTATAATTTTAGATAACCTATGCACCGGCAAATTTTTCCCCAAATTTGTTCGTGATTTCGGAACATAAAACTAAACTTCTACTATAATATTGCGGTACTAGTCTCTTGAATTCATTAAATAACTTGAATACAAATAATGCTGATGGAAATAATCTCCTAAATTCTAATTTGTTAAAATGAAATTCACATAACAATATATTATAAGGTGTGTCATAGTGATAAACGCCATATTTTCTATAATATAGATATCTGAGAAATTTTATTGAACCTGCTCAATACTATTTTTATACGTTTCATATAGAGGGACCAAATAATTGATGCATATTCTAAAATACTTCTAACATAAGTGTTAAATAAACAAATAAATGTTTTTCGTTCTGAAAATTACAAGAATTTCTGATTATAATCCCTAACATACGAAACACTTTTAATACGGTTTTATTTATATGATCATTAAAGTTTAATTCAGAATCCAACAATATACCAAGGTCTTTGATAGTTTTCTTATTGGTAAGTAATGACTTATTTATATTATAATAAAAAATGACATTATTAACCGTACGAGAAAAAGTAATAGAAAAACATTTAGCTACATTAAAAGACAAGCAATTCTGTTCTGTTCTGACCACTGAAATATACTATCCAAATCATTTTGTAAAAGGCAACAATCAGTCAATGACTCAATTCTCTTATAAATTTTAAAATCGTCTGCAAACAACTGACAATGTGAATATTGAACATCAGGTAAGTCATTTACCATACATAAAAAAGATGGCCCCAAATTGGACTCCTGTGGTACGCCTGACAATGTAAAAAATTAATTGATTCCACGCCTCTATAAACAACATACTGTTGCCGATTTTTAAATAAGACACACATAACTGTAGTAAATTATTAGAAAAACCAAGTCCGTATAATTTTTTCAACAATATATCATGATTGACTTTATCAAAGGCCTTAGTGAAATCTGTAAACACAGTATCAACCTGATCATTGCTATCAACTACATTAATTACAGTTTGTGCATTGTATGAATCTGTAAAATATATTTTTGAACTCGAAAAATTTATTTCACTGCACTTTTGATCTTGATCTAAAAGAAACAATTTTGACTATATATTCCATTTGGCACCTTCTGAATGGTCTTGTATCAAATTTCAACAATTAAAAATGACAAAAATAGTTTCACTGTGTATCAAAAGTATTTTGAAAAATGTTAAATAAAGTAGCTATTATAAATACCAGTAATGTAGTAGGAAAAAACGATATCAAGTTGTATATAAGTATAAGGAAAAAATAAATTATCATTAATTTTTAAATATACATAACACAATGGATTGTAAAATCAGAAAAGACAAAAATTTAAGATCCCGTTTAGTCCATTGAAAAGTTACAATTGGGGTTGCATTTTTTAGAGGACGCAATTTTATTGTTTAGATGTGAGGGGGGGGTCAAAAAAGCTTAACTTGAAGTTTGTGGGGTCACAAACCTCGAGGTTTGGCCGCCATCTTGGAAAAGGGATTAAATTGTTTTTAGCACTTATCAGGTAAACTATTGGTCATTCCAAATTTTTTAAAAAACATTTTTTATTGCAAATTGAATCCTCTACAATTTTAGTCCAGTAACTTTTTGTTGTAAAATCAAAAATAACAAAGATATTTAAAAAAAAACAATCAAAATTTTTGGACAAATTTTCTTATGGACGCCATAATTTATTTGTTTCTTATTTAAAAAAAAAATTACATCAGACCATTTTTGTAGAGTGGTTTTCAACGAAGAATTTTTATTCTATTCATTAGTTTGGGTTTTACTCCGATGTGAAGTGAACACTAATTTTCCCTACTGATAAGTATACATTTATATCAATGAAATGGCATAGTTTCTCTTTAATATCTTTGTTATTTTTGATTTTACAACAAAAACTTACTAGACTAAAATTGTAGAGGATTCAATTTTCAATAAAAAATGTTTTAAACAAAATTTTGTATGACCAATAGTTTATCTGATAAATGCTAAAAACAATTAACCCCCTTTTTCCAAGATGGCGGCCGAAGTTGAAGGGTTGCGACCCCACAAACTTCCAGTTAAGCTTTTTTTGACCCCCCCCCTCACATCTAAACAATAAAATTGCGTCCTCTAAAAAATGCACGCTAAGGCCAAAATAATATGGACTAGTTCCCTCTTTGTTAAGAAGACAACTTTGTAAACAAAAAAGCAATAGCTATAATAACACAAGATCGATAGAGAAGAGACTGAGAAACAAAATATAGTTGCAGTAAACAACATCGTTAAATTTATCCAGAGAATGTTCATAAAACTTAAAAGTGTCCAATTTTTAACTAAAGCTTTTACATCATTTTTTGTGTTACTACACAAAAATCAAAAATTTTACTTATATCACTATTGCCTAAATTATTTTTAGAAGTTCGAGAAATTCAAGTTAAGGTATAATTTTCTAAAATATTCGTGACATAACTAAATTTTTGCGACATAATTTAAGTAAGAGTAATATTCAGTAAAACATTTTTACGCCATGATACAAAAAAATCAATAATATATAATACTCTTAGCAAGGTGAGAAGGTTTTAACTGGTGGACAGAAGGATATAACTAACAAGTCATAGACGAGCCTGTCACCTTCTGGAGCTAGTAAAAATCGTTACCTTGCGTGTATTGTTATATATTTTATTTATTAATTTATAAATATATTAGATAGATATTGAAATTTCGATTACGAAATAATCCTCAATAATTTGTCGTAAGCTTTGGAAGCGGTACCGTGACTACGTATGTTGTTTATTTTACAATTAATTTATTTTGCTGAAAATGAATGTGTCTGAAGTAATTATTAAGAAAGACACCAGCATCATTTCAAGTTTATTGCCAGAAAAATCATCTTCAGGATAGAGAAAAATGGTGTGATTGGGGTAGCAGAAGATGTTCTGTTAGTTTACATGAATCAAATATCTGTTAAATTCAGTCCAAATACAATATATTCTAGTTCGTAGGTTTGTTTTTATTTATATAATATAATGTTTAGTAATATTTGTAGATTTTTAAAGGTAATTGCAGTTCTCAAACGAAAGAATTAGTCTTATGTTCCAAAGAAGGTCAAGGTTTTCATTAAAGAAGAAATGGAACAATAAGGAAATCTATGAAATTGCCACAATTATATAGATGATTTCATCAATAATAAAATCGAAATGTCGAAAAATGATTTCCTAATAAAGTCTATAATTGCTATCTATGCTGAATTACAGCAGTCTCGGAACCAAATCGCCCAAATTTTGTATTACCTACCTGAAATAACAGTTGTACCATGATTTGACCCACCATGACGGTGTTTTGATAAATAATTGATGTTTACAAATGAGTAACAAATAAACAACACATTTTGAACTCACTGAAATCAAAACAAAGGGATGAAGCCATGAAAGATGAAAATTATAAGGAAAGTAACTGTACTTTCCTGTAATGATACCTGAAGATATGGATTTATGAAAAATATAAATTAAAATTGAATCAATTTTCTTAACATATTTAGATGTGATTTAAAAAACATCACTTTATTACCTACAAAACATGTGCTTGAATTTTTCGGAATTTTTGGGGCCGTGAATATTTTGAAAATAAATATATGTATTTTTAAATATTCATAAATGAGGAAAATGTTCTGGTTATTAATTTAAGTTTATGGGATATTCGAAAATTTCATACCAAACTATGTATTTATTTGAAGGTACAAATGTGAGATCGTGAGCCACATTGAGACTTGGTAATTGAAAATAATTACATGTCGAATATAACAAAAAACTTACTGTTTTTTTTTTGGTTGTTTTAGTTTATATATAGACCATTAAAAACTCAAGATAAGATAATAAGTAACAAAATACCAACTTCTAATTACAAAACGTTGGTGTGAATTTTTCAATGCAATTTTATTTAGGGTATCCACCAAAAGATAAATTTACGGATTATTTTCATAGCACCGGTGACATTTAAAAATAACATTATTTATGCTATAAATTAACTACATACTGAGAAATTTTCATTACTATATAAAAAACCAACGTAATTAATAAACATAAATAAATTTTATTTAAATTATCCACATACTTTATATTCTACGCGCGACTATTTCAGTTATTTCCACATGGATTAAATAACAATATAGAATTACAATGATTAACACTGTACTAAGAACAGGCGTATTTGATAAGCTTGTATTAATTTCTCGTTAATGTACCATTGTGGGTTTATCTTTATCGTGACTGTTTCTAATTTTCTAAACTTAACCGTTAAATTTGTAGCGACCGATAATCTCATCAAATTTCTTTGTAGATTAGGTATTTTACATTTACGAGTAGGTATTTCATTTAAACAAAATATTGTATCTAATATAATATCTAATAAAGTAATTAAACTTTCTCAATTATACTCCAGACGGAATTCCGACATTTGCATAGGAAGTTGCGGTTGTCTATTTGGTCTAGGATTTCACATTGTGGTAAGATGTAGAAGGTAATTTGTAAAGAACAGTGAAGTTCCAAGAATATGTTAATTACAGAGCCAGAAATGTGCTACTTATCTACCCTACGTAATTCCAAATCTTTGACCTCTCAAAGTATATTTCAAGGGTGTTGAAATATGATAACCACAAAAATATTTTATGTCTATTACCCTGGCAAGCCAACATCAGCGGCCGCCAAAAACAAGTACTGGATATTTTGTTGCTAATTTGTACCACCACTTTCAATTTTGTACCTTGTGCCGTTTTCGAGAAAAATGGTGGCCATCGAATTACTCCGCAACTAACAACGATAGCAAAGCAATTTTTGTACCATATTTTGTTGCTCTTCGAGTACTATAGTTTTTTCAGATATAAAAAAAGAATTGTCCGTTTAACTCATACAATCAGTTAAAAAATTGTCGCTGCTTTGAGCTCGTCTAAAATGAAAAATAAAATACCGCGCCAACAAGTGGTGGATATTTTGTTACTATGTATTTTATTGCTAATTTGTACCACCAGTTTTAATTTTGTACCTTGTGCCGTTTGGGCAACAAACCTTGGCCGTTTGTGCCATGGGTAATTTTTTATATTTTTTAAAAAATTATACACTGGCAGAAAGTACTCGACGAGCAACAAAATATTGTACAAAAATCGCGTTGCTATCGTTGTTAGTTGCGGAGTAATTCGATCTCGAATTCGATGGACCGCTAGCGTAATATTACGCTAGCGGCCACCATTTTTCTCGAAAACGGCACAAGGTACAAAATTGAAACTGGTGGTACAAATTAGCAACAAAATATCCAGTATTTGTTTTTGGCGGCCGCTGATGTTGGCTTGCCAGGGTAATAGACATACATATTTTAAATTTTTTTTACAATTTAGTTTTTCGTATAGATCAAAATTTTCTACAAATGTCTTGTATTTCTGTATAGAAGAAACAATGTAATTTGTGTCAAATAAAACACTGAAAATGTGGACAAAATTTGCAAATTATAAGTTACACACATTTGTTCCACAATAATAATTAACAAAAATAATCACAAAGTAAATACATATTAAAGTAACTTTGACATACTCCTATTGGTCCTACAAGCAATAGTGATCGAGATAATCAGAATAGAAGTCAAAAAAGATACCTGTTTTTTTCACAATAGATGTAACAAGGCAACTTTGAATAGAGGCTAAATGAGACTCCAGAACCCATTTGCATTAGTTTGGTCGGGCAACTAAAAGCACAACTTCTGGTTGCACAACGAAGAGTTGCCAAGTGAGAGTTATCATGGTGCGATATCGCCTTAGGGCACTAATTAGTAGAAGTAAATAGGTCATTCAGTTAACTTATTGGCTTATTACATTTTTCGAATTACTAAAAAAATGCTTACCAGCCCATAAATAAATCAGTGGATGTATAGGTTTCATATTTTGGCATTTGTTTTGACTATTTCCAGACACTTTAGATCATTGATACCCAAATTTTTTTGTCCCGTAGACCATGTGCCAATTTTATTTGTTTTGAGTAATGTAATATTGAATATTGAATTGAGTATAGTAAATAAAATACTTAATTAAAACAAAGAAAGAATGGCAATAGTCTACTACTCAAGAAATTTATAAACAAAATTATGCGACCGGTTTTGTGAACAGAAACAATTATTTCACTAAAAAACAAGAAACTATAAGTATTAAATTACGTAACACAAAAGAGGAAAATGTGTTATATAAATTGATATTTTTTTAAATTAATGACAGAATGAAACACATTTTTTTACAACTGATAAGGGCGACCATGACCGTGAATAAAAAACAATTAACTTGACCAAAATGGAGAAAATCTCGGTTTAAGACAAAATAGGTCATTGTAAGATGTCTATGTATATACAGGGTGAGTCAGAACTTAGCTAAACAAATTTTTGAACGTACAGGAGACTTACAAATACAATTTTGTAAAAAAAAATCAAAAGAGGCAGTTCCAAAATGATTTAAAAATACACTTTTGCACGGCATTAGAAACTGGTCTACTGTAAAACCGGACAAGGCAAAGCATGTAATCGGCGACCGGACAAAAAAATTGAAAGAAATTTTCAAGAAAAAAACAACGTATTTTATACAGCAAAGTCAACTGCTTTTGCCGCTATTGTTATTAATTATTAATAGAATTAATTTGTGGTTACTACTACTACAAGGATTTTACAAAAACTTGACTCCAAGTTTCAAGCATCTATTACTAATTTTTTTAGTTAAGTTGTGGATCACCCTGTATACTAAAAGGTTCAAATAATATTAAATACAACAAACTTTTTAACAACTTCAACAATAGACAAAAACAAAAAACAAACAGCTTGAACATTTTTCAATAACTAATGTGGAATCTAGCGTAGAAAATTTTTTAAGCTGTCTATTAGTAAAAATTTTGGTATATTTGATATGATTTCAACCTTTTGGTACATATACGTATATGCATAGACATCTTATAATGACGTATGGATTTCATTGATTTAGATGAATATTAGAAATAAAAATTTTGAATCGACGACCAACGTAAACGTTATTTTAGAATCAATTTTAATAGGGGCAAAACTAATCATTAAAAAAATTTAAACTGCGATAAATGAATAATCAGTTTTGTTTAAATATCAGAACGTGTTTACTTAGACGCTTGTTTAGACTTCAGAGATAAAACACTAGATTATTAACGAAAATTTTTAAATCCATTTTTCTAGAAAACGGTGTATCCTGATGACTTAAAGTAAGAGTACCTTTAGTACTAGAATACCTGAAAATTTAATAAATTTAACGAAAATTTTTTAAATCCATTTTTCTAGAAAACGGTGTATCCTGATGGCTTAAAGTAAGAGTACCTTTTAGTACGAGAATACCTGAAAATTTAATAATCTATAGTCACAAATGCTTAAAAGTTAAAGACAAAAAGTTATGCGTTAAAATAACCGTTGACCTACCCAAAACGGACGCCTATGACCGGTACTAGAAATTCGCAATTGATGGAATCGATTCATCTCTGAAGGCTAAACAAGCGTACCAGTTTTTGTTTTCTAAGTAGAAGTGTTCTGGAGGTATTTAAACAAAACTATTTACAAGGCGCCATCTTCAAAGAGCTCTAGTTCCTTAGAAGCATTTTTGGACTAGGTGAATTGGGTTAAATTGTCTTAAAATTGTCTGAGAATCTCCGGTCTTCGTTTGTCAGAGAGTTTCTGGACACCCTGTATACGTATATGCATAGACATCTTATAATGACGTATGGATTCATTGATTTAGATCAATATTAGAAATAAAAATTTTGAATCGACGACCAACGTAAACGTTATTTTAGAATCAATTTTAATAGGGGCAAAACTAATCATTAAAAAAATTTAAACTGCGATAAATGAATAAACATTTTAGAATCGAGTGTTTTTAATTAAAATCAATATTAACAGCACGTCTTGTTTTCCTTGACTAGAAGTTCAGTTAAAGTACGTGCAGCAAGCATAAATTTCTTCCGGTCTATTAGATAATAATTCACAAATATTTCTGTATTTGGATATATCATGAATTCCCTATGAAATCAACAGATGTCTGTGTAATTTCTCCGATCCGAAAGGTGTTTGTGGGTGGTGTTTAATTTATAACATTGTTGTGATCGGAAGTGAGATAGAAGAATCAACTTCTTACTGCCGTTACCTTATTCGTGTTTCTTGACCCAACTATTAATTGTTTTACTTATTACATTACTTGTTTTCCTTGGCTTCTAGCCATTATTGATCAAATTATACACTGTATTAACAGGTATCTTCAGTGCATTCCATAGCTTTGTTTATTTTTTCTCAGTCAATAACAAATTTAAATAAATGTTGAAAACTATATTCAATATTTTTGTGAAACCAAAATGATTTATTCTGTTTAATAAATAAATAATAATGGTTGGCCATGTTTCGTGGGCTTCATATATTTGAAACAGTATTTTCTATGAAGTTAAATGGATTTAAACATTTATTTTTTTTTGACTTGTGCAAATACTTTGTATACTTGGGCACCAATAAACAAAACTAAACTAATAAATAACTGAACGTTTAACAAACAAATATAGTAAATGTCCTGACACCACCTGGGTATTTCCAGAAACAAAATACGGCGAACTAACAAAGTTTTAAGACATGGCAGGGAACGGATTTTATTTGGCAACATCGCAATTATTATATGTATACAGGGTGATACAGAATTTATCTAAAAAAAAATTGGGAATGAAAAATGGATATCGTAAAAAAATTTTTTGTAAAATCCTTATAGTTTCCGAGAATTATTGATATTCTAGCAGTTTCAACCTTTACATCGCTGGGCTACTATAGTCTCTGGTCAAGCGATTTCAAATATCCGATTACTTATCGTATTAACTTTTTTTGTGATGCAAGTATTTACATTAGTTAATCAAAAATGACTTACGTATAGCAACTAGCAGTTGATGGGTATCGTTTTAACTCGCGTTTTAATTTATGGTGAAGTGAAAATGCTCTAGCAGAACGATTTCCACATTTATTATCCTGGCAAACCAACATCAGCGCCAAAAACAAGTACTGGATATTTTGTTGCTAATTTGTACCACCAGTTTCAATTACTGGTGCATATTAAATGAACCTCTGTTTCAGGACAAGAAGAAACCAAGACCAAGAAGACCACCAAGAAGAAGACGAGAACATAGACAATCCAAACCCAAACCCTATCCTTACCTAGCGCTCGCATCTCCCGAACCGTAACAGGCTCGGGAAGAAGAGCATCCTATGGCTACAAGCCACTCACAAAAACCCACTCCCAACAAAGAGGGTTTAGGACGGCCGGCGAAGAAAGAACCTAGAAGACACGAAGAGCGCCAGAAGAGGCCCCCCTGCCGGCGGGGGTCAGCCAGGGCAGGAGGAGGTTCCTCGAGCCGACAGCATCGGCCGCAACAGCGGAGAAGGGAACCCACCTCTACGAGGCCGCCCAGGTCTACAGAGATGGTGAAGGATAAAGAGCGATAATACCGCTCGATCCTAATCCATACAAGGCCACCGTTCGCCAATAAAATAACGGCGCGCTCTCGCCGTAAAATGATCAAATTTGTGGTGTTTTTTAGGTACTGAAATCTCGAAAAATAAAACTCGTAGATCAAAAGTAATATCAAAAATAGAATTATTGATGTTTTGTTTATCCACTTTTACTATTTAAACTTTCCTCAAATAATGTAATAACTTTTAAAATGCATTTATATGACACACATAATTTCGCTATTCTAACCCCACATTTTAACAATTATTTTCACAAACTTATAAACAAAAGTGAACAATCTTATATGCAGAACTATGTAAGTTTATGTTATAACAATGTTTACATCTATAGTTGAATTTAAAAAAATACGTATTTTGAAAGATTTCAGTACCTAAAAATTCATTGAAAGATCGCTTTCTGATGTTAAATATTGATTTTACTTCGGTACCTTTGAATATTTGCAGGTGGCATGAAATAACATCCTTGTTATTTGCTAAACTCTATATTATTCAGTTCTTAAATGTCTAAAATTATTTATATTTGTAGAAAACACTTTTTCAGGAATACGGCGCCCTTAAGCTACGCTTAATTTTGTTTCTCCGTCACAAAACTGTCACTTTTTGACTGTCAGAAGTCTCTAAGGTTGACATTTTCCTTACTGAGAAAAAAATGAAATCTATGTAACAAAAATATTCACTTTTAATCCTAGGAGCTAAAATTAATCTAAGGATTAAAAATGTTAATCAAGTTTCAATTTATAAAAGTTTATTTAGCAATATTTACAATAATTTTTATCCACATTAAGTACAGTGTGAAAATAAGGTATTAAATTAAATAAACCACTGAAACTGCCACTACCCTCATTCTTGGAGTAATTCTCAAAGCAGTTCAACAGTTCATTAGTAATTATATTATTTTCAAATGTTGTGAAATCAGAAATGACAACAGTGCTTGGTTTATCATTACCATTATCAACTTTCAGTATTCTTTTCGCAATATTTTCTTTATTCAAAAGTGAGTCTTAAATGTAGCCTTCCGCCACAGTGCTCGATCTACATCTTCCAGAGGTCACCACCACCGTCAATTAAAAGGGTAGCAGACACAAACCTAGAAAAAATATAGACTGTGGCAGTGTCATATTGGCCACGACCGCAAATTCATGGCTGCCCTAAAAGGTCCAAATCGCTAAAACTTGGTTTTTATGCCAATTTACGTTGGTTGTATTGTAGCATGAAGGTCATTTGTTTACTGTGATTGGTCACATTCATGTCGCATTCTTTAATGACATTTAAAATGACAGCAAGTTAGTTAATTTCAGATTGCAATGCAGCCATCATATTTGCACAACCGCCAACATAAAGCAAATAAAATATCAATTTTCTGGACCGTAGGTCCCTAGAAAACGCGGCACCTGTCACGTGACCTATATCATTAACCAACGCAGTCTATATTTTTTCTAGGTTTGTGGTAGCAGACGTTCGTCGTATTCCGTGTCCACTCTTTTCAGTTGTTTAGCTTCAAAAGCTCCCGCTTCTGTGACAGCTGTCAATGTAAAGTTGACAGTTTCGGAGTTACTTCTGCTGCTTCTGCTCTCGAAATGTCAGCAAATAGACCAACGATGTGTAACCAGCCCACAAATTGTTAAATCAACTCTGTTATTGACTTACATACTGTTCTCTGTATTGTAATCTCAAACTGGCTAGTATAATGTATAATGAACTTATGACATTATTTCCGTTCAAAACAGTAACTTCAATTTCTTGCATAAAAAGTACATATCATGTTGCTTTTAATTAATTCAGACAGTTTTTACTAGTAGTATTTCCACTTTTTCTATAAAATACTGCAATTTAATTAGCATAAATATATATGTGGTGTCATTCTGTACTTAACGATACAACCACTACCATAAACGAGCATTTAAAATTTCACATATTTGTTTTCACTTTAGCATTTACGTGTTTCATGCAAAATACTTGTGATATTAGAAAGTTTGAAACATTTTCAATTACGAACAATTAACCTTAATGTTTACTAGTCATAAACGCAAAAATAGGCAATGTTTTGTGTAATGCGTTTAAGCACGAGGTAAACAAATAAAGCAAAACGCATCATTGGCCATCCTGTTGCAAAGATTCAAAATATACTTATAGGTAGGCAAAGTAACACATCGCAAAAATGTTCCAGTATTCCAAAAGTATTCGATGACGCGTCAGTTTTAACGGTGTAAATAATCACGACAAAGGTTTTTTTTATAAAAAAAATTAACAAATAAGCGTCAAAGCTAATGATTCACCTAAAATTTGTATCGACATTTTTTTTAATACAATTAAATTTGATGTTTTTACAACTGAGCTGATTCATAACCTTACTCATCACTCCTACCCCACCCGTTTGAAGTTGACAACTCTTTATGGATTCATAAACTGTTACTACAATAATGGATGGCTTACAGAAGTCCTTTTATTGTTTTTATAACTACGCTGCCAACTATAAATTGTAATATTTAAAGTGACTCATCCTTCCATACCGCAACCCTAAGTACTATGGTTTAAAACATTTTATAGCAATCAGTCTATTGTTCTCTCTTAGTTAATTAATTTACTTTTCATCCCTTGAGATGCTATAATTTTGAAGGATTTACTATTGTGTTGCACGACCAGCTATTTTTGGAATTTAGTTAATCATACAAAGAAAATTATGGGTAATTTACTGAAAATTAAGTTCATCAGGAAAAATGCAAGTGCAATGGTTTTGTAACAAAACAAGGAAAATAGAAAGCACAATTTTTATTATTAGTATGGAATTTCGGGTTGTTATGCCGTGGTCTAGGAAAAACTGATTGTCAAAAGTCACTGCAGTGTTATACTAGAATAAGTTAAAAATTGTTGACCTGCTCTTGTCCCCTCGTTTCTCCCTATGATTATTTTGGGTAATATTGGTATCACGGGTGCTACGGTTAGTTAGAACCACTCTTTAGACAGCGGTAGTCCTCTAAGACTATCCGTATCGCCTTTGTAACTGGTTGCATCCAATGTTCCCAAAACGATTTACTAGTACTACTCTTCAGTATCGATATTTTCAGTGGTGACTTCGCTTCACGGTAACTGATAGTCAACGGCTAATAGCACACAAATGTAAATACGTTTCACTTTTCTTTCAACAGTCTGTTTGCAATGAATAGTAAAATTGTAGCAATGTTGCTGCTGTATGTTCGTGCAATTCCGCACTGCGTCGAATATCTAAAATAAAACAAGGTAAGAGAGCTACATCAGAAGTCGTAGGATATACAGGGCAATTTCATTATCGCGGGTGCAACATTTAGACTCATTTAAGGTTTACTCATAAAATAATTTTAAAAAATATGAATTTATTGTTTGAAAAGTTACATTTAAACCTGTTCTTTTTTGATTCGTTTATAACTATTAAAATGAAATGGATAAATAGTCACGAAAAAGGTTTAATGTGCTATCGCGGGTGCAACATAATCGGCCCACCTTCACAGATCATAGAACAAAAACACAAAAGTCTGTGAATTGTGAAACATTTATTTTATTATGCATTCATATTTTAAAAGAGAACAAATTAATCAACCTTTCAGTAATAAAAAAATTATAGAAAACAAAAATAAACTGTGAATTATTCACTGTTTAAGCAATCGCGGGTGCAACGCCAAATTATCGCGGGTGCAACGCCAAATTATCGCGGGTGCAACACGTCTAAATTATGTGGACATAAACGCCATTATAATCACATAAATAAAAGAAACAAAAGATCAAATAATGTGTGTTACTAATTGGTACACTTCTTTGTTACTTAAGTTAATTATTTCTTTTCAAATACGTCAATTTTCGCCGAAAATTCTATTAACATATTGCCATCAATTTTCTTCCTTGGTGCTTTCAATTTTGCAATAATATCTTCAAAATGAACGTCTGCTATGTCACTCACGATTTGAATGAAGTGTTTACCATCAATCGTCGTCAGAACCAGTATCCTTTCTCTTAATCTGATTTTGGCCACCATTTTTAAATTTTCATCGGCATTAATTTTCCTTTTCATTAAATCTCTCCGTTTCGAATCACGAGCCCGTATGATAATAATAATAATAATATATCTACCCCTCATTCATTATTAAGCAGGCCGCATTTGCGTCCAGGAACGATTTACGTTGGTAGGCCCTAACCACCATTCAGTGCAGGAATGAGGGAAACCTGGAAAACTTCATTCATTAGGGGGGTAGTCAAACGTCAACCGGTATCAATCTCTCACATTGACCCAAGCCGGTATCTTCTGCCGGTTCTTCCACCCTACCATACCCGCAGAGGGGATGCCAATCCTCTCTACGAATATAGCTTATATACGGTCTACCGGCCGCGGGGGTCGAACCCACAGCGATCTAGTCACCTCGATTCAAGTACTGACGCCTTAAACCGCGCGACCACTGACCGATCTGCATAGAGTTCAGTTTTTTCATATATTTCAGTGATGCAGTCTCTTTCCGTTCTTCTTCTGTCATTTTAACCAACCTATCTATAAAAAAGTGCGAAATATTAACATAAACACTTACTAAATATAAACTACTAATAACACATAGCATAATATTACTATTCAAGGCTTGATAAACCAATAAAATATGATAAATGACACCTTAATGTTAAAAATCAAACTTATTGCACCCTCGACCCGAATATTGCGATCGCGGGTGCAACCACTTTGAGTCAACGTTTATTTTAACTGAAATTACAATACGCCCTTAATTGTGGTTGATTTACGTTTTCCTTTTTTTGTTTCTTCTTACTTTTATAAAGTTTCAAAACATTAGCACTTCTGTGAAAAAACGAACTTTCATCTTTTATATCGCGGGTACAACAAACTAACAATGGTTTCTTGTAGTCAATATTGCTTGAAAATTAATAATAAGTACTTATATGTTTTTGCATAAATAAATAAACAATGCTATCACTTTAAGGTTAACCAGCACAATGTAAGCTCAAACTATGCCTAACAGCGGTTTTGCACAAGTGCTGTAAAGAAACCGATGTTCAGTTTGCACCGAACATTCAAATGTTATCGTTTCTAAGCGCACTAAAAATTCAAATATGAATTTAGGTCCGAAAAAGTAGTTTTATTTCTAAATTCATATATTTATTTGGCACCAAAAAAAGTAACAAACACTATAATTCAGAAATTGATGTAGACAATCGTCTCCAGCGGAATCGCCCTACAGTTACTTTTAAGGGGGGGATTTTGTAGAAAAGGAATTGCACAGCCTGAGTGAGCGAAACGGCGAATCAAACAGACCTATGAGACAGTATACAAATCGTATAGGCCCGAACCACACGGTTCCCTGAAGTTTATCGTGCATTTTGACGCACATAAAAATGGAAGCCGTGATATATGTTATGATTTTACTCGAGGACACAAAATGCAAAATTAGCAATAAATATTAATTTGAAAGTGAAATACAAGTTGTCCTATATGTCCTGGCTAGTGAGTGAAGTAATTTGGTGGCTGTGACTATAATAATTTTGCCGTAATTGTGACATATTGGCGCAGTAACTGTGTGGCTAAAATTGAGGTATTTTAACATTTATTTTAATTATTCTTGTGATTTTATGAGCAATGAAAATTATCTCACGCACTAGTGGGAACCTTTGTGAATACGTTGATATATAATAATAACCAATTATTTCAATTTTCTTGGAGTTCTGTGTCCTCGCTTGAAACCCTGTTAGACGGTAAACATATGTACACAAAATCCCAGCCTTAATAACTACTTTGCATGTACTACAACACAAAAAAATATTATAAGATTCTTAGAGTATTCCACGCATCAGATACCAAATATGAGAACAGTAGAAACAATACCGGGGAAAGAAAAATAAAAAAAAATACAGCTGAGGACAAACAATAACGAATAGTGAAGAAAAATGTAGTAAACAGTTTTTAGTTCCGAAAATTATCATGTGAAATGTTTTGATTATGAAAACAAAGTAAACAAGTCAGGACGGTATATTTGGTATTTGTAGCAGTACTTTGTGATCAGGTCCTATTCGAATTTAAGTGCAGCGGGTACAAACCTTACTTACCAAGAGATCTTCCGCTTCGAGTAAACTTTTGCGAGTGATTGTTACACCAGCAGCACTTAAACCCAAACTTTACCATGAACATTTTAGTTACGGATGAGACAATTTTCGCACGTAATGATTTTCACAATACGCTTTATTGGGCATTAGAAAATTCGCATGCCACACTTTCAACATCGATTTTCAGTAAATATGTGGGCTTCAAATGTGGACAGAGTACTTATTGACCCTTTCATTCTGGAAAATCGGTTAACTTGTGCTCTTTATTTACAATTTTTGCGTAATACTTTCCTCGCATTCCCGACGAAGTTAATCTCTATGTTAGACGGCATATGTGGTTTCTTCACAATGGTGCTCCACCACATTTTTCGCGACTAGTGTATCCCGAACGAGGGATGGCCCCCTTGATCACCCAACCTAAAACCGCTTGACTTTTATTTTTGAGTCACATAAAATAATAATACATTATTTTCACTATTCGTAATTATTATTTGTCCTCGGCTATAATTTCTCAAGTTTATGCGTATAGGTTAAGAATCGCCAAGTAGAACTAGTACAAAGTACATATAGAGGTGTCCTCCTGGATTTATATGTACCTACATGACTCGCAGTAACCATTGAAGTCTGAATATTAACGGGATCTATTGACGAAACCCTATTATTATGTTATCAATAGGCGCCGATGCCGTTATAAATTGCAATAAATGGATATGCGGGTCGAATATATACACAGGCGTTTAGCCTAATACCGCAATAGATAAAATGGTGTGTAATAATAGCATGCCTCATTTCTTGCTGGAATAATGATTGTAACATATCATTTTTGTTATCTAGTGGAGTATCACAGATAACCGTATCACATATAAAAACATTCATAAATTATACATATACGAGTACGTATATATTTGTCTTTATTTCTAAAAATGAGGAAAATTTCTGCAAAATTTCATTCATATAACGATTACTGCCATTATTAAATGTAGCCAGTATTAAATGAAACCTATATTACAAAAGTACAGAGCAACTTAACTACATTTTAGTGAAAAGTGAATCTTACCAAATTAAATGCCTTATCTGTTCAAGCTTATGAACCATTTCCGTTAAGAGAATATCTACAAAGAAATACATTTTTTAAATATGGTGAGATAGAGATGAACTATTTACAACTTAGTGAATAATGGTAACAATTTGTTAAATAATTGCCAACATGGTTTTCGCGCTAGACATTCTACTACAACAGCTGTGCTATCATATTATGAGAAGATTTTGGAGGCTATAGAGGCTGGCTGTACCCCGACGGGAATTTTCTGTGATTTCAGTCGCGCTTTTGACTGCGTGCAACATGATTTATTACTAACAAAACTTTACTCCTATCGAATAAGAGGCAACCTATATGATTGGTCTCTATCTTATCTTAAAGGTAGAAAACAAATAGTACATAATGAAAATTATCAACAATCGTCGTATACATCTTCCATATTAAATAACAGCATTGGCGTTCCACAAGGTTCAATCCTGGGACCAATTCATAATATATATTAATGAGTTGCCAAATATAATGCAGAACGCTTTCACTACTTTATATGCAGATGATACTACCCTTCTTTTTACTGATCGTCCGTCGTGAATTTTCTACAGATATAAAATATGGTGATTTAGAGATCCAGAGAACTGACAGTGCTAAGTTTCTGGGAATCGTGTTTGACGATACGTTAACGTTTAAAAATCATTGTGATATGCTGGTCAATGTGTTGAACTCCAAGTGCTTCAAAATTAGAACTCTAAAAAGTGTTTTAGATATTTCTGGTTTATTCTATTATGCAGAGGTTCAGTCTAAATTAGCCTACGGAATTTTCTTAGCTCAAAATGTGTTTATTACACAGAAACGTATAATTAGACGTATTGCTGATGTTTTGCCTGTTCAGTCATGCAGACCTCTTTTCAAAAAATATAATATTCTTACTCTGCCCGGTTTATATATTTTTAACATTTTGGTGTGTTTTTGAAAACAGACATAAATTTACAAAAAATTATTTTTATCATACATATGACACCCGCAATAAAAATAAATTATGTATTCCCTATAGACATCTCAGTATTACCTCGAAAGCTCATGATGTCCTTGGACTGAAGTTGTTAAAAAATATCTGACTGGGATTAATGTTTATTCAATTGACGAATTTCTTAATTATAAGTGATAATGAAATAATGGTCTCCTTTTTTATTTATTTTGTGTTTGCTCATTGTATATGTGAATTGTGTTATGATGATGACATACTTTGTATATTGTTTGAATTTGACAAATTGTTGTAAAAATATCGTAACATATTGTATTGTATTCATGTATATATGTATGTTTATATGTATATGTATATATCTATGTTTGTTTCAAATATGTTTTTTTATCAATTGTATATATCTGGTTGGCACATGAATAGTGTTAAATTGACAAATCCCATAGCATCTCTGTACTGCTCTAAATGGATAATAAATGATCTATCTATCTATCTATAACCTATTTTCAATGGTGGATATACCAAATGAAGACTGGCGTTTCTAAATCTACCTTTCTCCTTTGCAAAATTACTTTAATTGTAGTAAAATTTACAGATAACATTCAACATAGTGGTTCCATAACAATGTTGACTTTATGTGTCGTGGAAGGCAACCAAAAGCGCTGATCGAGTTTCAACCATGTAGATTGCACAAATCATGGAGTAATATGACGATACTTAAATTAAATGTCAAGCAGTCATGTTGAATATTCAGTAAGCTTTATTTTTATTTCAAATTATTGGTGAATAAACTGTTACAATAGGATGAATAATTAAGAATTAAAGAGTAACTCAATTTGAGATATTACTTGTTGACTAATATGTATAATAAAAGAACATTTTGATTTAGTAAACGATTTTTCAAGTAAACAACATTACACAATAATAAGTAACCACCCCTATTGGACAAAATACCGAAGGGGTTGTACTATGCTTTTTCGGGAGGAGACTTAGGAGACAGTTTTCGAAGAATTCTGCAAGAAACAGCTAGTCAGCCTTTTGTTTGTACCTTTACAGAACCATAATAAATAAATATGGTAAATAAAGTTTTATAAAGCAAAGTTGTAAAGATTCTCTAAAAGCTGGGAAAAAAAATAAAAAAACCACATGGTGTCGAGTGTGATTTTTTGGTTGGAGACTCCACTACATCCATTCTGAAAAAATCAGCTTGTCCGCAAATATTTTATGTATTAAAGTTTTTTTAAAAAACAAATTTGCCTTATATCTTCGAATTTATTTACCTAAATTTTATTTGGCTTATCAATCATTAGTGATCACAATAAAACAATTTCAATTTCCTACTGTTATAAAATACCATAAAGCTTCTTCTAGATAGATACAAATAATCTTTGATAATGTACAGAACAACCACATTGCCTATTAATGGCTAGTTTGAAAAATGATGACATATACCTAATTGCCTATATAATTATAATCATTGCATACATAATAATTAGATAAACAGATGTATTTTAAAAATATAATTCCTTTCCAAACCAGATGGTTTACTACATAACTTTTTATATTATATAAACAACTATTAAAACACATACCTGCTCAATACAAATTTAGACCCTTAAGTTTACCAATAAGCTTTAAATAAGCACTGAATAATCAGTGGCGTATACAAAAGACAGTTTGGAGGGAACTAAATTTAAGTAGAAGTGATAGTTGTTCAACACGGATTTAGATTAGAGAAAAGTATTTAGAATAAAAATAATATATTTTTAATATTGTTGAAACATTTTTTTAATTTTTGCAACAACTTGGCTTCTCCTCTCTCTACGCCACTGTGAATAATGATTAAAGATCGGCCAGCTTGAAGACATGATGCAAACAGCAGAGGTGGACCTTAGGAATAGGTACCCAAGTATTATTAACTCATTTTACGTGTATGTACGAGACTAACGTTATAAGGAGTTAACACTTAGAAAATTTGTAATTTTTTTTAATAACCTGACTAAAAATATAATTAATATTAATAAAATTATTATTAATATACTCGTAATAAAAGAATTATTCTTAACTTTTTCTAAACTTAACTTCTTGAAAAAAAAAATAAAATAGAAATAAAATCATACGTATTTATTTTATATTTTTAAGTATTTACGATTTTGCGCCTCACATTAGTGGGTTACAAATATTTTCGAAAGATATTGGTGTTAAAGTCATCGGGAGAGCATCATCTTGGATTTGTTATTAAAAGAATATATTGTTGGTTGTGGTTTCGGCACCAATAGTTACAAATAGCACGGTTAAAATCAGAGGGGATGTGACACCTAAAATCAGATGCAAGTAAAAAAAGATTTCTAGAAACCAGGAAAATATTGAGAAATCTTGTCAAATTTTTCGAAATCTGTGAAATCGACCAAATCACGTAATACACATGAAATCAAAGAAATCTTGAGAAATCTCGCGAAATCACACGAAATCGTGTAAAATGAAACCAAATTATTGAAAATTAATATTTACCACCATCTTATAAAGTACTTGACAGTCTGCCCAATAGTCTCTACATAATTTGGAATCAAGATAACACATAACACATTTATGAAAGTACGAATATTTCGGTAATTTTAAACCGCTCTTGCACTGTGATGTCACACATTATACAACCCACGGTACTTATGTTATAAGAAATTGCATTTCAATCGAATGTTGTTATAATAGGTTTGTTTTTCCAGCAGTTGGAAACGGTTTGCAACTTTATCACAAATGTCCGTTCAACTATTTATTGCGTTAAATTCAAAGGTAACGCCGTTTGAACTTAACTGGTTGAATATTTCTGACAGTTTCAAACCGTTTTCAACTGCTGCAAAAACAAACCTAATAATCCGTAGGGAATCTAAAAATTATGTAATTGAAAGTGGGACATTTGAATTGAGTTTATTTCTCCTAGTTTAATAGACATATTTTAGACATTTCTTCACTTGAATTTGATAGAAGAATGCTATTTGTTAGTCTTGAATCAAATATAGCATTAAAGTCAATATTTAAAAAGTAACTAATTTCATTTGGTATATTTGTCAACGGTCAGAAGGACAGTGGACCAGTTTAAAGTGGCGTGCAAAGTGTATTTTTAAATCATTTTCTAACTGCCCTTTTTGATAATATTTTTTTAGATGAATTCTGAATCACCCTGTATTGTTCATTATTACTTGAAATCAGCGTCTTAAGATTTTGCAAACCGTATTTCAGAACATAAGTAAAACCAATTATATAGTTAAATATTTTCGTTTTACGTATTCCAAAAAAAATAAAACTGGTGCTCAGTTTTTGTGTACATATCGCATTGTTGCGATAATTAAACATTTATAAATTTTACACATGGATTGTTGTTTGTTGTAGTGGTTTTTACCATCGAATTCCAGGTCATGTTCCAATACCGCAATACCAGTTCTCGAAAAGAGGTACCACTGAATAGTAAATAAACGATGGCTTGCATACATGTAGGTGGAGATATGCTCGGCCGGATCCAGTTGCCATGTCCGCCTTGCACGTATTTCCGGCTTAGTTTTGTACACCAGGGCCGGATTTAGGAAAACCACAGAGAAACGTGTTTGAAGATTGAACCGTAATATTTCAATAAGTGTAGGTACATTTAACTCTAAAACTTTAAATTTAAACAAATCTAAAGAAATGCATTTGTATGGCCGCACCACTCATAGAAGAGACCTTGGATCATCGCTTGCTTAGCTTTGTCTAGATCAGTGATCAGCGGTTCTCGTTCTCATACTGTGGTAGGCGTACCACTGGTAGTACGTAGAGCCTTTTAACGTGATACGCGAAGAGTGCAAATAAGTACCAGGACACATGTCGACAGGCGATAAGACACAGTAAAGCCGCGTACATAATTGTAACAGAACCTCGGTATGTAACTATGTCTCGAAGAGGGTCAAAGTAAGTTGTGATTAGGGCTGTCAATCCCGAATTTTCGGGATCCCGGGATTATGCCAATTTTCAGTTGCAAAAATCTCGAGATGCCGCCAGCTTAGTTCCAGGAATTTTCGGGTTTGACCTTGTCAATTTTATAGATACGACATGAAATACGAGGCCACAGAATAATTAATTAATACACAGATATTATATTTAATTTAATGGCCAGGTCTAAAAAATTGAACACTGATCATATTTTTACAAAGTAATAACTGCTTTACAGTTTAATAGACATTTTTAATACGGCATTGGTCAGTACATAAAAGCAAGATCTGAAAGATTCTATGTAGCAATTTCAGCCAGGTTCAAGTACAAATAAAAAGTTTCGTTATTTTCCACCTTAACCAAAGAAGCGGAATTATATAAAAATGGTGTATCCTACGATTTTCACGTAATAAATTTTACTTACATCTGTAAAATCCGAGGCTTTCTCAACATTGGAACGTAGTCCACCAAAATTCGTTCGAGTTTGAATCCGAATGTCCTGGATGAATTAGTTTTTCTTATATATTTTTTCCAAAATATGAATAAAAAATAAATTTCATATTGCATATGATTATTCACATTAATATAATTTTTTTATATTTACCATTTTGTTCTTTTTAAACAAATAAAACTTAAAATAATATTAATTTTTCATAATATGTCGACATTGTGGATAGTAATCAATCCAGGGATTCAGGATTATAAATTTCTAATCCCGGGATCGAAATTTTTAGAAAATGTATCTCCGTATAGAACTAGGTACCTATATTGCGTCGCGAACACTTTGATGTTCCATGTTGCGTACAGTCTAGTCAACTATGTTAGGAAATAAGTTCCACGTCCACACTGCGTAACCGCATACCATCCTGTGATATAATGCGAAAATGCCGTCAAATCTTGGGAACGCTGCGAACCTCCCTATGATGACGTGACAGGGTCTTCTCCACACGGTCGCGTTGAAGTTACGCGACGAGGTGTTACAAGTGTTTACGTGGCGTTACCTGTTCACAATAACCGTCCGAAACGTTGGGAGACACGCATTCCCATATGTTCGAAAAGTTTATAGAGAAACTTTTGAACACAGTGGTTACATCCCTTTATAGAAAATAAACAAACGTCAAGCGAAGCGTTAGAATTGACAAACAATCTCATTATTTTATTTTTTATTCTGTCAAAGTCGCCATATGCCAAGTAACTGATCCTAACTTGTTTCAAACATGCAGCACTATCCATTACTGAGTTTTTAAACTTATCTAACTTAAGAATATTGTAACATTGTTTTTTATAAATAAATAAAGCACACTGTTAAAATTATTTTTTTTACTGTTTTGCTATTCTGAAATTTGTTTATCGGAATACAATATTTAATAGTTTAACCGCTGGTATATTATTTAACGCTAAACTCTAGCGTTCAGTGAGTGCTGCTGGTACGTACACGACTGGATAATAGTACACGAGTGGTACGTGAAGAAAAAGTTTGGGCACCACTGGCCTCGGTCCTTGCCTTGAGGTAGCCATAGTGATACACCACCGTAGCTTTTCTGTCAGTTTTATTTACATATTCGCCCTATAAACATGGAGTTTCCTTCATCTTCGGATGAGGATGATATTTTACTCAAGTCGAACTTTAAAAAATGTAGTCTTTAACCATCTGCTGTCTGCGAAAATGGAATATAGCGTTCCAGTAAGTACTGAATTCTTCAATTTCTAAAAGTTTCAACAAACGAGATTAAAATTAGTTCCTTGAATGGATGGAATTATACGATCCAACAAAGAAATAGATACTAAAATGTAACGGTAATGAAATGAGCAGATACAGATATGTAATTAATGTAAAATTAATAATCTAAATATTACAGGCTGATGCTTAACCTATACGTATAAGCTTGTGAAATAATATCTGAGGACAAATAATGACGAATAGTGAAAAAAAAAATGTAATAATAGTTATTTATGCAACAAGTGCAATAAGCACTTTTTGTACGAGTTGCATACAATATTTTTTCTACGTTCAAGCAAAAACCAAAAAATGTTATTTAGATAACACTAAGTCTAGAAAAATGTGACGTCGATATGAAAGTTTGTGTTTGTCATGATGACAAAACGCTGCAGTAGAATGACAGATGAGTGCAATAAAGAACCACTTTTTCCACTAAATATAGTATTGTTTTTTGCATGAACGTAGAAAAAATATTTTTAGTTTACAAAAATTTATAAGGTGTTTTTTTTGTTATAAACACTAAGTAGTAAACAAGTCAGGACGATATATTTGGTACTTGTAGCAGTACTTTGTTATCAGTTGTGGTCCTATACGAGTTTATCTTCACGTGATTATAAAAGTATGGCTCATAATTTCTCAAACGAAGAACTTATGGACATGACACTGGCATACGGGGAATCACATCAAAATTCAGTATTATGCCCAAAGGTTTTCTCAAAGATATCATCCGAGTGGTTCAGAGTGAAAGAAACTGGCAATTTGCGGCCGAGGCCTGGGCAACATGAGGAAGCCATTAGACCAAGACAAATTGTGAATCGCGAGGAATAGATTTTAAATGCCGTCGAGAAGAAGCCAGCCGGGCATAAGCATTATTAATTATAACGCAATTCACAGTTAAGAACGTTAAGACACGACTTACTCTACCCAATTCACGTGCAGCGGGTACAAAAGTACTTTCCAAGGGATTTTCCGCTTCGAATGAACTTCCAATAGAGCAAAAATCCAATATGGATCCCATAACTCAAAAGTTGACTGTGGAGATCTGGAAATTCTTTTTAACACATACCAAAGGCCACGAAACTGCTTTTAATAAGTGATATCGTAAAATAATCAAGCTTTCTCATTCTCAAAGTTATTGCGCAGTCACTACTAAAGATAGCGTCCAACATGAGTGGAGAAATGTTTGTTCGCAAGCATTACTATGAACTATGAAACGTTTCAGAGTACCACTGTTGTCTGAGGAGCTCTTCAGACCGTAACAGCATTAAAACTAATTACAGGAAATAAAATCATTCGGATATTTAGTTTCTAATAACTATTTATAAAAACAATAATCTACTAGCTATGTTATACAAACAAAATAACTGGGGAAAAATAAAACTAACACATCATAACAGTTTATTTCATTAAATAAAATTACTGCAGTTGCCCATGTTACCACATCGTCTAGTCCATGGACTTTGCAGCCTACGTGACCCGATCAGCAAGGAGTACTGGCCTTATATTAATTTTAATTGGTTTAATTAGAACTAAGTGAAGTGAGTCGATTGTTCTGGAAGTACTGTTGCAAATTATTTGAGTACAAAAGATACAGACAAGTAAGTATCTTGGATGTCACGATTACTATTATTTAATATTTTATCTGTAAACAATATGTAAGCACAGAAACCGTAGAGATGAGATATACGACCGTGGTACTACATTCTTGTGGAATATTTTATCTCAACTAGAATGTGTCAATGTTCGTCTATCAAGGTGTCTGTGAATGACCACTGGGAAAATATTTGTAGAGAAAATTCCTTCTGTTCCGTTATATAGAGTGATGTAGTGTCTAAATATTTTTTTTTTTTAACATTGTATTAAATAACAAAACTAAGTTTAGGCAAAATAAGTAAACACGACCTTCGGTCAAATTATTAAAAACTGAAATTAAACAAATATTTTTTTTTTTTTGAAAACGTCTATAATATTTCTAATTTTGTTACTCTTTCATGTTAACTTTTCTTTCTCTAATATACAAGTAAATGCTTAATATTTGTCAATCATTTCAGACATATTTTGCTATAAATTATGTTTTAAAATATTCGTTTGTTTGAGATAAATGTCTAATAAGTAAGATTTGAAATAAAATAGAAAAAATGAGACTACAGATTCCTTAGGTAATAATATTATTATTATACCTATATCCCAAGTCGCATAATAAAAAAGATACAGGGTGTCAAAGTTAAAATTTCATTTTCAATATTTATAAATAATTTCATAAGAAATCCACATAATTACATAAAATTAGTAAATCGGGGGTTTTTGCGGGCGAGAAATTCAAATTTGTTTCTAATTTTGGCGTCACTAGTACAGGGCGCCACTTGTGGCACACCATGTTTCTTTTAAATAGCAAAACTTTTTTGCAGCTTAATGTATCCATCTGACTATTCTCGATTCTCCTACTCGTTTTATTTGAAAAAGGTATACCATGCTGAAGTCGGCAAAAGTAACCATTTTTGAAATAGACCTATTTGAAATGCTCAGTGCACCCAGTAAAAACTGTTTTGGTTTCTGGTAAAGTGCCTTTTCTGCTGTAAATAACAGGTAGGAGAATCGATTATTTCAATAGTCAGATGGATACACTAAGCAGCAAATGTGACGCCCTCTAGGCTAGTGACGTCAAAATTAGAAACAAATTTGAATTTCTCGTCCGCAAGAACCTGTGATTTACAAATTTTATGCAAATATTTCGTTGTTTTAAGAAGTTATCTACAAATATCGAAAATAAAATGTTAACACACCCTGTAGGTATCTTTTCCAACAAAAAAAAGTAAAAACAAGACTGTTTTCTGTTTGAGGTGTTTTTAGCGACACCCATGTTAGGTATAACTTTAGGATCATTCAAATTCGAAACTAAAATAAGCCTTATACCTCTAGAATACGATGGTAAATATATTTTTTTGTTAGATTTAGCCATAGTGCCACAACCGCATTTTTGCAAACAGCAGGTTATCAATATACCATTTCAGTAAATGGAATTTCCCGGTTATTAATGAATTCCAAGGGTTAAAAATAGAACACGACCTCGCCTAGCACGCGATACAGCAACAGATGGTTTCATCCCTTTACACACCAGTCAACGTAAAGGGTGTCTAACGCAGTGAATCATATTTGTTCCGCTATGAACAAACATGAATTAATTCCAGTCTACACTTCATGTTAAAAAAAAACTATTTCAAGTTTGTTTTAAAATTTTAAATGAAGGGATAAATATTTCTGAATAAGACCTGAATTTACAGCATGTTTAACGGCCGGCTTATACTGAAATTGAACTAAATCGAGTTTGTTTACTACTGTTTATTTAATTTTATAATAAATGATATACATTAATGCATTCATAGATAATATTACTCTTTTTTAGAAGCTACTAATTCAATCATCGTCAGTGGTCACTAATTAACTTTTTTAAGATGATCTTATTTACTGTTCAGAATTTTATTAGATGCTGCTGATGAGCATAGTGACAGATAAATCAATATCATCTTCTATTAAGCGATCACTTTATTTAAATCGCTGTTCAGTCAAAAAATAGATAACGAATTTGTTGGATAAACCGAAATATCATCTCTGACCCACTTTGTTTAACAGAATCCAGTTTAAAACCTCAATTAAATTTAATCTAGATTAATCAAATGTTACTATTAATTAAATTGATAAAGCATGCCTTAAAGAAATGGTGTCTTCGCTCTACAATATTCCAAAGAATTGTCTATTTACGTTACCAGAATAGTTATTTTCATTTCAGCTAGATCAAACTGGTAGTTTATAAACTAACCAAAGAAAACAAAGCTATTTTAGTCTTTTTGATTGTTTCAAGTAAATTAGCCAAGCGAGCGGGTTATTTTATAAAGTGACCGCTAATATTGTGGAATATGCGTTTTCTATCAAAATAACCAACGGTTTAGTTGGTAGGTATACTAGCCTGTTAGTTTACATACTAACCGAGTTTACACTTTAGCCGTATCATATACAACATAAATGTTGAAATTTCCAACTTGACTGATGAAATGGTTTCCGAAATATCGGCAAAACTCAATTTTTTTATTTCACACCCCAATAGATTGAAAAGAAGCAACATTTGATTCAAACATGTTTGGTGTCACCATTCCTTTACCTTAGGAACTTCCAACTAAGCTGTGCCATTTTTAATGGAACAGCCTGTATAGAATAACTACAATTTTACATAAATGTCACAAAATTAAAAAAAGTATCCGTGAAGAATTTATCAGTAACACGTTTTACTTTGATATCGAATACAATTTGTTTCTACTGATTTATAATTAAATTTAGACACATCTATAATCATAACGATTTGGTTTCTAAATATATGACCAAATTTTTAAAACGACTATCGCGGGAAGTAAATTATGAAACATTCATTTTGTTTACAAAAGAATTAGGCAGAGAATTATAAATAAATATCAGCTCTCTGAGATAATTCACGAACAAATGTGGTACTAGTTAATTAAAGAAAATTGTTTACATTGTCTCAATTAGGCCACGCTGTTCGCATGTTTTCGACACCATACTTTGTCGGTGTAAAATAACTCTCACTAGGCAGAATGTTCTCTATTTAGCCATAACCAACTGAAGTATATAAAATAATATTAATTATCTTTTTCATAGGAATCTCTCAAAATAATATGACAGTAAGTTAAAATTCCTTATATTTCACACAAAAAATCACAAGATTTGCCCCGGCGCCCTTTGGTTGTTGGTGACATTTGCACCGATCACCCCCACTATGAGGCCAGTTAACTTGACGTGTTATCGAGATGAGATAGGATAAATCGAGTCTACATCCTGGAATTGTATAGAAATTTAGAGACGTTCCCAAAGTTTAGATTGTCCCTATTTAGGCAGTAAGTATTTAGAGATCAATGTGAGTCAGTTCGGTTGAGATATAGATAGCGACGAAGTAAGAGATTCTGATCGGTGATTTGAATAGCGATTCAGATAGTGATTAATTGAATGTATTTAGTAATTCCAAATTTTCTGAATACAGAGGGTGATTAATAAAACTAACGTAACTTAATATAATAAGATAACAGCGCGTATTTCTATACCATATAACACACCAAAGCCAATGGACATCCGTAATGAGTATTGTCTGAACGACCATGTATTTATTTGACATATAATGGGACGAAAAAAATTGTAAAGTTTTAAAAGCTCTAAAAAAATTAAAAATAAGTCAACTACAGTTCCTGATGGAATACCGTCTTTTTTGCTGAAAGGTTATGAAATTTTGTTGGCAATTCCCTTGACTATTGCAAAGTATAACTTTTCGATCTATGTGGACTAAAACTAAGATCTGCCCTATCTTCAAAAAAAGTGATAAAAATTTGGTTGAGAACTACAGACATATTTCAATCTTGAGCAATTTTAGCAAGTTGTTTGAAGTTATTATTCACTTTCATGTTAAATCACAAATTTTTTGGTGCCAACATGGCTTCTTGGTCGGTACAACTTTAACTAGCGTTTGTATTACTGATATTATTTTTAAGCAGTGGATAGGTTAACGTGGCCTACACAGATATGTCAAAGGTTGTTTGATAGACTGGATCACGGTATACTCCTTCAAAAGCTGTCTAATTTCGGTTTGTCTATAAACTACTTAAAAGTCTTGGAATCTTACCTTTCCAATATATTTCTAAGCGTACAATAACGTGGTTTTATTTCAAATGAAATCATTGCTACATCTGGTGTATCTCAGGGTTCAGTTCTTGCCCATTTACTCTTCAATATGTTCATTAATGATATATGTGACAGTCTTCCAGCCAGTGTTCTTTTATATGAAGACTGTATACATCTGTTTCATCTAAAGATGATTGTATTTTACTTCAAAATGATTTAAAAGTAGTTAATGAATGATGCCTTCAAAACAGGTGGCCTTTGAATATTTCTAAATGTTTCAATATGACTTACACAAAGAAAATTAATTCTCTTACATGTACAACATTAGTTCTCAGACTACTGTCACTTGTTGTGCTGAATTTAAAGATCTAGGAGTTACTTTTGACGTTAAATTAACCCTTGTTTCTCATATTAATAATATTTCTTAAATATCAATCTTTCAGACCAGAGTGATTCCTGAGTTTGACCTATTGAGTAGATTCAATTTAAATGATCTGACATCTCGACGCATTTACTTTTCAATGTTACTTTTGTTTAAGTTGCTTAATAATTACATTGATTATTCTGATATTCTTAGCCATAGCATTTAATATATCTTTATTCTATTCTCGCTCCTATACATTATTATATTTATCAACGCCTTATAGCAATGTTATGAAAAATTTGCCAACTTTTTCCATGCAGTATCAGTATTATTGATTTATACAAGTGTAGCTAAGATTAAATTATCTGTTTTGGGTCATTAACTGTATCTGTAATTTTCTTTTTTGTATGTTTATTTCTTTGAAGTCCTGCCCTATAATTAGAATTGTTTGACAGGGCAGTTTATTTTTTAATTAAATAATTTATTTTACAGAATATGTAATAGAATGTGGTGTTTTGATTCAGTTGTGCATTTAATCTTATTTTCTGTATCATTAAATGAATAAATTTAATTTGGGTACCTGAGTAATTATAAAAAAAGTCAAAGTAGCAGATTCTTTTTTAGTCTATTGAACATAAATGGAATGTCCCTAGATCAAGAAAAAGTTCATAAGATACCCTCGTACCCTCGCGACGTCCAAAGTTGTGGAATTCGGTCTTCTAAAAGACATCCACTGAATGTAAATCGAACATAATGAAATATATTCATGATACGTCACTGCTGTGTTTTCTAACAATTGTTAGTAACATTGTTCTAAGCACCAACTCGCCCTACCCTGCAATTCTAAATGAAAATTTTGTCTTCTTTCTGAAAAAACAATACCTATAAATATTTAATAACTACCTATACGACATTATGTTTGCAAATATATTAATGGCAGCTTAATGATACCAAAGCATTAATCATTTTAACTTCACAATCTTCATGTAGCCTCAATAAACAACCGCATTAATTGTTAGTTAGCAGAGAATACTATTTATAACATGGATGGAAGGAGGTTGTAATGTAAGCTGTTAGCTACCTGTCATTTTCTATAATGATTCATATCCTTGCTGAGAAGGCAGTAGTAGTGGTCGCAATTTATCATCGAAGTACAGTTGACAGAGAAAATACAAATACATAATTTATTCTTCCTAATTTAAAACTACCCACTTCAACCTGAAAAATAATACATCGCGTAAATAAATTAGCGATTTGTCTGTTTTTTGGTGCTGCTGAATCTTATTCTAGATTACTAATAATCAATTTCTATTTAACATAAGAATGATTAAACAAGAAACTGATTATTATTTACTTTAACGGTTTTGAAAAACGGTTTTTGGTAGACTAGATATTTCTTGGAGTTAGTTAAGCTAATCTAAATTACCTGTATACAAAAGTCAACGCTAACTACGGTACAACCCTCTCAATGTGGTACTACAAAACTATATTTTTTCTATATTTAACCTTAAAATCTTTTCATATATTAGTACTACAATAATAATATGTACGAAAATGGCATATAGATTGTGATATAACTTTTTTATTAGTGTATATGATTGTTATAGTAATGGCCATCTTTATAATTAAATTAAATATTTTAAAATTTAATGATGCTAAACTGGCCTCTCAAACGACTTATCTTGAAGCTTCTTTGAATTTATGAATTCTATTAATTTCATTATAAAAATGACCCCTACACATAAAATTAATTTTTAATTTTCTTTGAAAAATTTTAATCTGCATCTTATGAATCTCGACTAAAATGCTGTATAATGATCCCGAATAATGCTCAAAAAATTTGAGAGTATTTTATGATCGATTTTAACGAGGATTTGAATAGGAGTAAAGAGTGTCATTATTATTGCAAACGATTGTACATATATTTTTGATAGGTTCATATATTATAACAGGATGGTTTCTTATTTTTTATATTTTTTTCCAAAAGATTAGTAAAAACATCGTAATTTCCTCAGTTTGATATTATTTTGAGGCATGATAAACAAATACAGTGTGTACTGTTATTTCATTTTATTTATGTTTTGTTTATACAGGGTGGTCAGATTTAGCCAAAACATGACTTGCGATGTATCGTGCGTTCAAATTTGATGATAAATTTCAAATTTATTCCAAAATTTGAATTCCTCTAGTGAGAATGTGGTGATTTTCGACCACTGCCAGAATTATTCCTGGACTTATTTAAATAGGATTCGCTTTGTGAGTTTGTGATGCTAATGAGCATAAAAACAAATCATATCCCGCATTTTAAAATAAGTTGTCATCGTAACTCGGTATATTGTATTATTTAAGTGCCTAATAAACAAAATGTGACTTGTTTTCAGTTGTCGAAAAATCGATATTTTTTTTTGTCAGCATCGGCTTCGCAAGACAGTCGATTCAGGTTAGTGACGGAATAATATTAGCAGTTGTGGAAATATTTCAAAACCAAAGCGGTTTATCAATTTCAAATAGATACAGCTTTTTTGCTTAAAACTAATATATATCTCAAATTATTTATTTAAGATCGACATAGGCTTTGCGTAAAAATATTACAATGACAGATAACAACGCCACAGTGCGAAACTAGCGCCCTGTAGAAGATATTTTAAAATTAAGTTTACGTTAAGATTTCCCACCATTAAGAAACCCCTGATTCAAATTTCTAAGCCAATCTTACTAAAAGCCGTTTTACAGATCGCAATTCTTTTTGCAATCGATTGCAGAAAGCTCTTGCACCTGCAATACCATTCCTAAAATTCTAGCTTGTAGTTTGTTTTACAATCGTCAATTATTCTCAATTGTAATAAAAGTGATACCAACACATCAACCCGAATGCACACTAAAAACTAATTTGACAAGTAATAATAATAAACAGCATAACATATAAAATAAAGCCTTATTCAGTTAGTATTTTTTGCAAGCTCAACAATCAATTAATAATCAAGTAGAAGGGAAAGAGGCAATTTGAATTTGAAAGTGCAGCCTAGGAATTATCGCGTATGGTGGTAACCATACAAATCACTAAATTATTCCTTAGAACTGCAGAAGAGATACAATAAAAATCGACCTATATTTTGAAGGTGCAAGAGTATTTCAGATACGACGGATTTTGCAATATGCTACTGTTCAGAGTGCATGCCTGCGTACAAGTGACTTACAAATTGCAGAAAGAATTTCACATTGTAAAGCGGGTTTAAGGCATGTTTGGCTAAATCCTATATACAATAATTGTTTTTGCAGATCTTTAAATATTGCGGGCAAAATGCATGTAGGTCTGGACTAGGGTTTAATTTTTATTATACAATATAATTATTCAATGACCCATTCATTAAGGACCACCCTGTATAATATTTTAATAGCATTTCACATGTAGAAACAAGATTATGCAATTTATTAATATCGTGTATAGAAGATACCTAAGTACTTATACGATAACAATAAATGAATCTGGGAAATTGATAACGGTGACACTAAAATTAAAAATAAAATAGGATTTGTACTTGCCTAAAAATTATCATTTTAAGTTTCTGCTTTCCAAGGAGACAAAATTTTATTATTTTTTACTCTTTTCTTTTACAATACTGTCATTAGGTAAGGCCAAAAATGACTCATACTCTGAAACATTTGAATTTCCTCAATCCTCCTTGACAACGTAACAGAATAGCCTAGATGTATCATAGTTGGCCGAGAGACCGAGACAAACATTATTTTATGGTGCTGCGTTCTGGCGGAACAAAATAAAAAAACTGTTGTTAAAATCGTTCTCGACACAAGGTTAACGTTGCCGTGATCCATAATGAAAGGCATATTTCATTGTGATGCTAATAATTATATAAAACACAAGAGACTACATACGTACGTTGGTAAGTAGTGTCTAACCGTATGGGTAATTTTTCGGTGTCTTCAGCGATAAGTTTAATGAATCGCGCATTGCAGGCATAACCGTTATTATTTAGAACTGGTTGACCCACTTAGGACGTACGGGCAACAGTTCTTAGCTGGCTCAGGAGACCACGGCGTTGTTATGTGCACAACCTGCTGAAATCAACACTTGGTCATGCCCAGATGAAATCAAGATAAGTATTGAGTTACGCATCTTAAGTTAAAAGCTTGATTCTTAATCATAGCAATAGGATATACAGGGTATTCAATAAATAATGGTCCAAATATCAGGGTTTTAATCATCGTTGATGACTTACAGGTTGTCAAAGCAAAAAAAATAAATAAATTTTCTTTTTTGCTAATATTTCAAACAGTTTTCGAGATATTGGCTTCAGAGTTGGCACTGAGCGGTTTTTTGAGATGACAAAAATTATTTTACCTGAAATTAGTTCTATTTTCTAAGGAGAACTGTGTGCACCCAAAATAATGCTTGCCATCTCAAAAACAAAAACCCTAATGCCATTTTTGAGCCAAATTTCGCGCACTGTTTGAAATATTAGCAAAAAATAAAATTTAATTTTTAACTTTGACACCCTGTAACTTGGCAACCACGAACATTTGGACTGAGGAAAGGGGTTAAATCGCTATATTTTGGACTATTCTTTACTGGACACTATGTATAAAGTTAGTAGGTAGTAGGTCTACAAAAATTTTGATTACATCAAGATATGCCGTAGTTTGCCGTAAATTTCTTTGCTGCGTCTATATTTCTTTAAATTAGGACATAGATATACCTACCTAAAATTAGCGGACGAGTTGAAGCTAAAATAAACTGCTAATTCAACAATTTGCTATAATTTTGCCGTAAATGAATGGTGGAAACCATTTTTTTGCCATGCCTATATTTTGTTGGTATAGTTGGTTATACAGGGTCTTTCACTCATAACGTCATTAATTTTAACCAAGTATACGTAAGAGCTATTAAAGACAAAAAATCGAAAACAAAATTTTTACTCGACCTTTCAAAAGATAAACAAATCGATCCATAGCAATCAGTAACACGACGCTCATAGCACGCTACAAATATTCTTAGAGCGTTCGACTGTTGAAGTAAAACAGCGTTGCCACATTAGACTCACATTTATAATAATGGTATGTTTATTAAAGTTCGATACTGAAGTGATATATTCCTTTTCTAATATTCATAAACTTCTAGAGCTTTTGCAGAGTCACCACTGAAGATGCCGACAGTGAAGAGCGGCGAAACGTTTGGAAGCATGGGATGCGACCAGTTACAGCGGCGGCTACGGAACGCCTCGGAGGACCACCAGTATCCGAGAAGCGGTTCTGACCGTAGCAGTCGTAATACCAACAGTAGGAACCGAAATCAATATATGGACAGGCCCAGAGACACCGATAGCGGGTCTGTCCCCACAGAGCCTAGCCCGAGAACAACCAGGGCAGGTAAAAGTATCCCAGCTAATGCTAGTGATGTGCATTTTAACTCTGTTTCTGGCAGCTAACAGTTACCGAGGTCACGGCATAACAACCCGGAAAATCACCATGTATCAATACAAAGAAATGTTTGCGAATTTTCTCCTTATTTAGTTCAGTATCGGCAAAAATCTGAATTTTTCTTTATGAGATTTTATTTTTTCTATTGTTAGCAAGCTACTCTATTTTTTAATATAGAAATGGACTGAATGTCTTAATAGAATGATGACACAATGTCTTCCAAATTTCAACGGAGGAAACAACTATGATTCTCAATTTGATTTTATTTAGGAAAACACATAAAAAATCTTTATTGTTTATTTTTATTAATTAACTAATTTATTTAAATGTTTCAAATTTAAAACATCTAAAACTCACATAGATCAATATTAATTGATATTTGTCATACATCCAATAAATTAGTAAATTTAAATATAAATTGAAATAGTTTATTACTAGTATTTACCGTAATCATTATTTGCCATGTAATGATGTCATGTTTGTGTGCTGAATTTAGAAGACAAAATAATAAAGCCATCGAGAATATTGTATTATACAATATACATCTGATAGGTGATATGGTACAGCTGACGTTATCTGGTGATGCATTACTCATGTAACAGTTAAAGCAGCAATTCCTTCAAAGGTTAACGAAACGAAATCTATATTAACAGTTTGTCAGAATATTCTAGACATCCTCTACTCACAAATATGACTACATAAATTATTATTGACATTGTTAAATAATTGCAATTGCTATACTCAGGTTCTCTGAATTTCATTAAAATTAGTTTTTTCATTTAAGTGATACCTGCAAGTTCATCATATTTAAATATACTGTTCTGGAATGTACTTACAAGCCAACCAAATTAAAATAAAAATGGTACATTCAAGTAAAACCTACACAAAACCAACATCGTAGCGATACGATGACAAATGTCAAAAATATTTTTAAATAAAGAAATTCCCTATACAGAAAGGCTTAAAAATGTACAATAGAGATGTACTAAGCTAAATTGTTATGGAAATTTAATATATAAACAGGCAAAACGAAAATAAAAATTTTAAATGTCAAAATTTTGAACGTAACGTAATTAAATTACTTACTTGTATATAAAAAGGATATTTGTGTAAAGCAAATTTATTTCTTGTAACTAGACTCTAGGCTGAGTTCTCTCACATCTACAGTTTCAAGTTTAGTAGTAATTTGTGGGACAAATTGTTGAAATAAATTTCTGAATTTGACAGCCCGAAAACATTTTTCAAATTTCGTTTTTTAAAAACGGTAATACTCTTGTAAATATGCTCAGGAAGACTCATTTAAGTTCTAGTTTGTCCTTTTCAATAGATTGGTTCAATTTGTAAATTAAATATCTGAAAAACATAAAATGTTAAAAAAATGTTTGACGTTGGAATTTAAATGTAAGAATTTAAGCCAAAAACTTATGTAAATAGTGATAATATAGCAGAGACTTGTATAAGTGTGAAAAGAACAATTTTAGTGTAGTTTTAGGACATAAAAAGTGAACTATTTAGAATTAAGGACAAAAATGTGTAAAACGGACACATAGTTAAAAAGTGAACAATATGGCCACTTAGGCATATCAAAATAATCAGAACATGAGAAAAAAGACTACAGTGTTAGATTTAAGTTTTATTTTAGTATAAGGACACAAATTTCAAAAATTAATATCAAAAATTCTGTTGCTAGGAAAACATGTCAAACTTTCAATTGTTTTGAGAAATACTATAAATGGTCAGACCCAGATCTGACATGAGTTCTGTTCAATTTATAAAGCCAAACAGGTAACATCTCCTGTCGAAAAACAAAACAATTGAATAACTCGTTTCCATAACAAAGTAATTAGTGAATCTTGTAAAAGTCAAAAATTATAATTTTATAGTAAAAGTATAAAGTGTAAAAAGGCAAGCCATAGTGTTAATTGGAAAAAGTATAGTAATAAAAACAAATTTTTATAAAAATAAAAAGTAACCTAACCTCACTAGTCAACGTGTGACAAAAAAGGGCATTGCAGTTCCATCAACAGTGGAAAATTAAAGAAAACGACGAAGGAAAGGTCATCCAACGCTGGAAATCAACTCGGAAAACCATCGATGAAGAAATCAGAATCGCAAAACATCCAGGATACACAAAGCATTAAAAAGTAACGTAAAATTTGTATTAGTATAAGAAAACATAACAATTTACCTGACTCAAGGAACGTTGTATGTATGTAAATCTTTGGATATTCTTTGTGAAACGGTCCATTGCAGGTAAATTCGTTAAATGTCATTTCTGTAATTCTGAATTCTGTATTAAAATTTCCACTAGATAAAAACAATTTTCTCATTATTTAAAATCTCAATAAACAAAAATAGAACCATCTCAATTTAATAAATAGTTACAAGAGAGATAAAATAGAAAACTGTAGAAAATTCAAAATCTTATTAAAAAAATCAAAAATTAGCTAATAGTATCAGAAAAGAGTAAGCAGTATTGGACCACAAATTTCGTCTTTGAACTTGCTAACTGAGGTGAGAGTGTTTAGCCGGGATATAGAAATATAAAGTAAGTACAAAAATAAATTTATCCACAACAAAAATTATACAAGGAAAATCAAAAGTAGAATTTTTTTTAATATTTATTGGCGCTCAACAAAATTTTTTATTATTCATATACTAATTTACACAATAACTCATTTCAAATTCATATCATCAAATAAAATTTAAATTTCTCCGTATCAACACATATTCATTTTAGTGTAATAAATTCATTAAGAAGAGTTATTTTATAATTACGTATTGTGCCTTCTCGTATATGTATGACATACTACTTAAATCTGATTAGTAGGTACTGATGAAGATGGACTCACAGTATAATTGGAGACACTTAATATTCTCCTTTATTCCATTTAACATATGTATATTTTTTATACAGTTTAAATAACTTAATTAAATTTATGCGATAGAGTTAGGCTTCAAACCAGCACAACGTAAATAAATAAGATAGAAATTTCTTTAATAAGTAGTGAGTAACCCCCTTATTCTCTCTTAAACTTATGATTCCATAAAATGCAGACGCACCCTAACAGTAAACTGTCAAAGTGGTATATTTATTCTTTTGGTAGTGTTTTGATTCAGTTCTGAAAATGTACGCATTAGTTATACTAAAATTTATAATTTGTATAGATCTATTGAAATTCAACTGCATTTTTTACCAATTTATGAGTGCTGTAATGTATCTTACTAAATATTATTGTTTTATTGCATATTCATAAACTGATTTTTGCTAAACTTTTGAACTTCTGGACGTTCTAGAGTAGAAGTTTACTAAGAGTAGAAATTTTGTTAAATCTCTATTGGCACGTGAAACAACTAAGGATTAATGTTAAAAGTTGAAACTAGATTTCATTATACGTCAGTAGTTCAAAAGAAATCGTAAAATTCAAAATAAAGAGTGCCATTATTATTGCAACAGATTTTACATAATTATAGGTACAATCACTGTACAATAATATAAGGTTAAATCGATGTTACATTTGCCAATTTTACATCCAAGTGAACTGAAAAATTATTAGAGATTTTTTCATGGCTCAATATTCATTCAAAAGTATCCACTACAATAATTAGTGTGGGCTGAGACAAGAAACCTTGCAAATTTCTTGACTCGCGATTTTGCAAGACTCTTGCTTATTATTATTATTATGAATTGGTAACAGTGGTGGTTACGCTCGGTTGGCAACGGTCCTGCTCGGAGCTCACAAGTAATACGTGCTATAGAAACGGCCAGTTTTAGAGAATAGGCGTAACAGAATCGGAATCTTTCAGTCAAGTGGCCGTGATTTTATAATTAAATCTAGTTCGTCAAAACTGGACCTAGACTCAATAAACTTTAATTTTAAAAATATTTTTATATCCTGCATGTCCTTTAAATAAAGTACATACCTAGAATAGAAAAAATAATAATAAATTTTTCAACTAAGTAATGTTCATTTAGATATTTGCAAGACTTCTTGCTATAACAATATTTTTTGTCTTGCCTCGCAAGACTTTTTTTAAATCTTGTCTTTTCTGGCAATTCAAGCTGTCAAGTTTTGCCTTGTCTTACGAGACCAAGAAAAAGCAAGGCAAAATTGCCAACGCCAACTACAATATTAATACCTAAATGTTTTTATTTTAGATCATAGAAGGAGTTAGATACAGTTGATTTCCAACAATAGTAAAAACGTGAAAATTACTGAATATATTTATTACAGCTTGATTGACTTGAAACCTGTCTTGTACAGAAAATATGGTCTAAGAGTTTTTCTTGAAATTTTGGTTATTGAAATAGAATCCTTATAAAAGAAAAAAACCATTGGAATTCCCATGAACATTCAATTAACTTTTTCTGTCAATTATACTGAAATACGAGTATTTAAAATCATACTAACAGAAAACTGTTATAGCTTTTATAATCAATCCTTCCATCATCTAAACTTCAAACACGTACGCAGAGACAAGACATTCTTTCACAGAGCGTCATCAGAGGCGTCGAGGTCGTGATGTCGTCAGTGTTGGTCAGTTATTACTAAATTGCCGACATGCTGGTATATTTGTCTTCTACCGTTACATTTGAATAATTATCTACAAACAGTTGAATCCAAGAAAATTAAAAACATGTCCAAATCACCCATTATCAGTTTTAATCAGCTTCAAACTACGTAAACCGATTTTTAAAATGCACAGAGATGTTCTAAGCATATACTCATTCTCTAAATTTCTACCCTTAAGTAAAGATGACCTTCATCCTTAAAATATTAAATGGAAAATGGTATTGTGCATGTCCATCATTTTATAGGTTATTCAATTATCTTATTAAGGTCATCAAGTTTTTTACTTCTGGAAAATCAGTAATGGAGAAACTAAAAGTGATAAGTTCAGATCATAAAATTCACTTACGACCTCATTTACCACTAATATTATTTTATTAGATGTTGAGAATGTCCACCACCACCAACTTTCATGCAGTACTTAGTAGGGACGATCCTAAAAATGTTCTCTAATATTATAGAGCATTTATGGAGTAAGTTTACACTCGTGTAAGATGTTTTACCGTAAGTTTTGTAATTAATGATCATAAATATTTGTTTTTAAATAGTCGGTCCCATAGAAGAAAGTTAACCTTTATAACTGCCGTTATTGGTCGGACAACAATCCAAGAATATCTCATGAGGTTATGTACCTCAGAATCTAGAAAAACTTTACCTGGAAATTAAACACTTAAAATGCATTTGTATCTGTCGGATAACATCATTAAATCTTCTTTAACTGACACAGGGGTAAATAGGGTAGAGATGGTGAACCAGATGGGATGGTGAATTGCAACAATTTTGGCATCTTGTCACATGCACTATAAAGATGTTATTAGTCTAGCACGGTGTATGTCGCTGTTTGAGCCGAGTTCCTTGGAACTAATTTAGCTTTTGTCGTTCCACGTGTAAGAGCTTTTTATAACCTAAGAAATGTCAGTAATAAGAAACATTTTCTTAGTACAGGTGTTCACCATCTCTACCATAGCAAAAGGGACAGAAGCCATCAGTAGCATCAAGCACTGCGTCATCCCAACCCTGCTGGTCAAAAACCACAGAAGTGGCTGTCTCCACTGCCACTACTAATCGGCTACTAAAGAACAAGAACTATATCATCCCAAACTTGTTGAAAGACCACAGATACAGCCAGGAAAAACCAAAATTCTAATGATGATACCAATAGCTATCGATGAGACAGTAACATCAGGGAAAATGCTGAATAACATTTCATATGTTCCTGGCGTTGTTAAAATTGAAACGAATAAAAGAATGTCAGGAATTTGGCAATCGTGCTTAACACTTACAAGACTTGTTTAATCTATGAAGCAACGTATCCGGCAAAAAGAAAAGAAATTGACACAAGAACCTAAATGTGTAACAAATAAAATCAAGCGAATCCAATTCAACGACAAAGATGTTGATTCTGAACAATATTGTTGTGTTAACTGTGAAGAAGCTAACCAAGAAAAATGTGGATTGGATTAAATGTGCAAAGTGTAATTTATGGCTACACGAAGATTGCACTATGTATGAAGACTTTTACGATATGTGTGTAAAGGACAGAAAGCAAAAACTGGTTTAAAAGGTGAATATTACATTCACCATTTAACCCTAAATATAGTTTATATATTATTAACTTATGTGCGTTTTAAATTACATATATTCACCATTTCCCCCGATTTACCCTACCTGAATACAATAGTGTTACCATAACGAAATCTTAATTTTTCTACAAAACGAGGATCCACATTGTACCTACGATGCCTGTGAGATCATTCTTAATGGCCCACACGTTCTCCAGATTTCATCTATAATAGTTTTCCAGGTTGTTATACCGTGACTTAAGTAACTGGTCGCTGCCAGTAACATAATTAAAGTGCACATTTCTATTCTTAGCTAGGATTCTTCAACCTACCCTCCTTGTTCTCGGGTTAGTCGTGACAAAGCTTGTCATCACTGTCATCACAGTCATCACTGAAGATGTCGACGGTGAAATACGGTAAAACGTTTAAAAGCATAGGATACGACGTCTCAGATAACCATTGTTTTCCAAAAAGCGGCTCCGACCGTTGTAGCCGTAATATCAACAATAGGAGCCGAAATCAATATATGAGAGGGCCCAGGCGAACTAATAGCCTACTCCCACATAGCTTAACCCGAGGGCAATTAGGGCAAGTCAAAGAATCCTAGCTAAGGCTAGAGATACGAACGTTAATTCCGAGGTTAATTCTATTACTGGCACCGACCAATTACCTAGGTCACGAATAACAACCCAGAAAATCTGAATACATGAAATAACAGCACCGGCCTACTAAATTTAGGTATCTTCGTATACTTTTATCTGTGAGCCATTTAACGACGAAAATCAAACTTCAACGCCTTCAAATTCTGGGGATGAGTTTTTTTAATAAAAGTCGTGTAACTTCTTTTTAACTGACTACCTACAATCGAATAAATGTTACTACAAACAACTGTATACCATAATCTAAGTATAAGAAAACAAAAATTAATTTTAATTTTTAAAAGACCGTTGCCAGGTTCACATAAACTCAATTTCTTCATAAACCGAAATTGTCAATGTTGAGGCTTCGTCGGTTAAATCGCAACGATCGTGCTTTCTCTAGTATGTTCCTTTGCCCGTCTGCAGTGGCTCACCATGCGTGGCTGCACTCTACAGCACAAATGACGTAGTCGGACATAGTCGTCAATTGTTTCATAGAAATGTCAAATGTCAGTTTCTGTTTACAACTCATTTTTAAATTTATAAATCGATACAACCTAAAATAATAAGTATTGTGTTTTTATGTTGAAAATGGAGAAGTAGCAGTCCATTATTAATACGACAGAGACCAAAGCTTTGTGTGAAGTATTGGAACAGTATCAGCGCCGCAAATTTTAATGTTTTAAAATAGTAAATAAAAAATACGTACATTTTTGCAAACCAAATTAAATAAGTAGGTTCCATTAAAAGATAAGCTATTATAGTGTCAATGTCAAATGTCAAATTCTGACATTTGTGGCATGATGTGTATGTTTCCAAATATTAACGTTCGTGGCGTACTACAGCACATTACAGAATTCTAAATCGAAATTGTGAAGTATTACAAAGGTGATGCGATTTAGCAGACGATGGTTGAGGCTACGCATTCAGCAGCCACCATATGCGCAATGTTATATATGTTGCTTTCACACTTTTTGCCTTACACATACTATGTAAACTAGTCATGCCATCAATGATTCGAAAGAAGACAATGAAAACCAATTGGTAACCGGCCCCATGTAAAGGAAACTTGATCTTCGTCACGCGACTCTGACCGACCGGTCATCACGCATCTGCCCAGCCACCTATGACTGAAGACCGGGAAAGAGTAATGACACTTTCCAAACAATAATTGGATTCCGAGTAGGACGGAGAGGTTTGTTTCGTGCGAATATCGCGTTAAAGGCGAGCGTGTGGATGTTTATTTCACATAATGGGTGTCGTGACATATTACGGCCAAGGTGTCCGCAGTTAATTTAATTAATTATGTACAATTTCATTGTTTCAGTTTCTGAGCGTTTTCTTTTTATGAGATCCGTCAAGAGAATAAATTCATGGAAATGTTCCGCATTCGTTTACATTTAAGCAGAAACTTAGTAATTGAGATCAAAATTGTGTCAAGATTTCGCGAAATAAAGATTTCCAAGGGATTTCGCGGAATTCCAGACAATTTCAAGGAGTTTCGAAGGACTTTGCATTTGATAAAAATGACATTGAAAATTACTATAGGTACTTATACAAGGTGTCTGTAAAAATTTGAGAAAAAACTACATATTCCAGGAGCCAAAATAGGATTGGCCTAAATCAAGTTACCTTAGTCCAAAATTTTATAATTTCCGAGATACAAGGTGTCGAACCTTTTTAGTTTTTTCTCGGTAACGTTCTTTGAATATGATTTTAAGCTTTTATTTCATAAACTTAAACCCATTATCTTCTTCAATTAAGTACTATCAAACTTTAGACTAAGGTAACTTGGGTTAAATTGGCTCTAGGAACATGTAGAATTTTGTCCTGATCTTTTAAAGGTCTGTATTGGATGTACAGCCACCGAAAAAGTTATGACGATTTAAATGCATTTGAAGTACTGTAGCTGGCGTATAGTTGACAGCAAATCTGCGGACATATCTGAATTTCTCATGCGGTGTGGGTTCGCGCCCCGCTGCTGATATACCGTATATAAGCTATATTCGTGGAGAGGATTGGCACCCTCTCTACTACCACTCAGGTTCTCCAGGTTTCCCTCATTCCTGCACTGAATAGTGGTTAGGGCCTACCAACATAAGTCGTTCCTGGGCGCAAATGCGGACTGCTTAATAATAATATATCTCCCCCTCTCCTGCACAAGTCTCTGACTTCTGGGCTAATCCCTGTTATTAGAATGAGGGCTAGAACTGGAATAAAATTGTAATTTCAACACCCTGTATCTCGAAACTATACAATTCTGGACTAAACTAACTTAATTTAGATTAAAAATGTTGGCCCTCGGATTATGTGGTAGTATGTAGTAAAGCAATTTTCATTTCTTAAAAAATCTTATGTATTTCTTGAACGGAAAATGTTTGATTATCTAAGTAAATAGTTTTTGTTTAAAATAATGTCTAAATTCTTAATTATCTGGATGACTTATACATACATTGCTACACACTGAACATTGTAAAACATCTACAACTTTGCTTTTGGAAATAATCCACGAGGCTATGACTACTATTACATTTGACTTACTTAAATTCTTACTTAGGCAATTTAAGAGTGTGTTGGTGCGAGAATTTTTGGTCACCACGATAAACAACTCGTGATCTGTCCACGCATTGTGTGGTAGTTCTAATTTTTACAGTTAATGTGACATTAATCTCGAAGTCCCGTTTGTATTATTTTACATAATCTTAAGCATTAATTCTAAATTGCCCTCTAGATTGATTGTTTCATAGTTAAGTATCTTCTCCGCGTGGCATAAACTTAGTAAAGCTCTTGATATCTCACACCTCCAAGAAGAATCCAATGATTGCGCAAAACAATATGACATTTTCCTATAATTTCTTTTAAACAATAATTCTTTTATCCTCAAACATGCTTTGACAATAGCGCGAAAACAATAACGAGTCTGCACGTGGAAAAAATACAGAACTCCCCGCGGATATCGCTAACTGTAAAGGAAATGTCAATGGCACATTGAGACGTATATGTAAAGGTATGCCTTTTAAAGACCTCGCGGAATATGACGTAGAACTCGCATTTCGAATCAAAGGCAAGTGGGACATGGCGGATAAAACAAATGAGTCAGAATTATAGCACGTCGCGAATTACCGCTCCAAAAAAATACAACCGGTTAGTTTTTTTGTGCTGTCCAGAAAGACAATCGCACTAAATCTTAATAGGAAATACCTGCGTTCCACATACGCACATGTCATATGTTTATATCTTAAGGTTGGTGTTTTATGGACGAGATAATTACGTACAAGCAAATCCACCCAGGAGATGGCGTTCTTATTTGTGTAATATTGAAATGTAACCATTTTCTTTAACTTTTAAGGCAATGACAAACACTGCGGCTCAAGCGCTGGATAGACCCCTCGGATAGATCAAAGCACATTCTCGAACGATTCTCGTCGCTTCTCAATTTTCCAGTCGCGCCTCGACACACGGCATTATTTTGTTTGCATGTTTACTAGAATTTAGCGTTTTGCGATACCACAGTCATCAGATTGGGTGCGAGCGGGGAAAATGCTGTGACAATATACTAATTTCATGAAAGTAGCTTATGTAAAATGTGAAAATCTACCCAATAAGTACGTAAGAAAATGCATGAAACAGACCTTTTATTAAAATGGTAATCAAAATCTTTTCTTTATTGAGCTTTTGAACTTTTTGATGGCGATAGTTTTACAAATCATTATTTTTTTTGTGTCTATAACACAGCACCACAAAAAAGTGGTATATCCGACGGATTAGAGCTATATATCCTTATGTATTTTCATACACTGAATACGAATCTGAGGAACTAAAGAAAATACATACATCATCTTCCGAAAAATATTCCAGGAATTCCTTGTTTCTGTGGCGATAAACGGAGGAGTTGATTTTATTCTCATTTTTTCGAAAGTTCTGATATTTCGGCTTTCATGTTATTGACTAATTTCACAAAGTACGCTTCATAAAACTTGAACCCTAAGATTAGTTTCCTCAATATATATCTTTATAAGTGAACAAAATGTAATCGAAAATGTAATATAAATCTCGAGTAAATCCTTACTTTGTTCTGAATGGCCTCAAATCAGTTTAAACTTGGATTATAAGTTGCCTAGGAATCAGGGCACCATTAGGTTTTGGATCAAGTGAATGTCCGCAATCAATAGTAATTTGAAGTTGTGCTGAAATAACGTATTATGAATTTTGCCAGGATGTATCGAACTATTAGCACTTTAATCTCGTCAGCCACATGAAGGATTACTTCAACAAATGTGCAATGCAGATCGGTCAGTGGCTTCTGCGTTCTTTAACACCGAATAACCTTCTAGCCCGATTACTGAAGGTAGAGTTACTTACGTACATGCAACGTACCTACTTATTTATCTCAAGAATGATACATCTTGTAGCGGACGGAAAAGCATTGTTCATATTTGTTACAGCTTAGGAACTCTATTTTAATACATGCCTCCTCAACAGATTTTTTTCTCTTGGAATTCAACTACTTCCAGCTGATGATGTGATAGGTATTTCAAATAAGATAGTACTTTAAGTAAACTCCTCGGTAAAATATACATTTATCATAAATTGGAAGTAATATGTCAATTATGAATCCATGAGTCAATTATTGAGAACGTTTTATGTCAGGTGTATAGCGATTTTGTGACAACCGAACCCTTCGATAAATGACAAATTATTTGATATTTGGAAAACTTATTAAACACAATGTAAATTTAAAATGCCGATATCCAGAGAACCATTACTATTAACGTCACTTACAAGGTATACCTTTTTTATTTAAAAAGCTTATACCTAGGTACATGAATTTGAAATTAAAGTAAGAATTTACTGACGGACAAACAGTTACAAGTCTTTAAACATATTGGGAGTAGGTAGCACAGGTGGCATCCTCTAAGAGCAAGAGTCAAATTAGCAATTTCTCATGTAAAAAAAGTCTGTCAATTTTAGTTAAATTAAACGCACAAGTCTTCGAGTTCTGGGCTAATCCTCGTGATTAGAATGAGGGGTAGAGATATTATTATTATTATTAAAAGTTATTAAAGAAAAACGACAAAAGAGTATACTTTTGTAATTAACTTTAACATCCCAACTGCATTATTTTACCATGAGATTTCGCTACTGCTATGTGTCCCATAACTTAAGGTCCACCCAGTATATTTAAATAAATATATAAAAGAGACAGAAGTTCGTCAAGAAATTGAAAAATAAAGAATTTGCATAGGAAAATAAGTATTCTTTTTGCAATGTGGCAATTATCATTTCAAAAATTTGGCAACACCGAGGACAACAGTCAATTGTTCTAGGGATTGTTATCAAACCACTGCAATTCGTTATTATTGATAGACAATTCCTATTTCACTGTAATCTGTTCATTATTCAATGTACTGCGGTACTTCCATGAATTCAGACCAACACTGTCAACTTTAGTTATCATTTTTTAACTTTATAATTATTGTAAACCTGCCTTCACGTAGCTTTACATACGCAGTGGTTTTCAAGGCCATCTTCTGATGACCTGAAGCTGTTGAATAATAACATTTAAATAATATACCCAAACAATATGCTGTTCACAATATTTAGATTATTTTTTATATACCAGTAGACATGCACAAACTACTGCAATATCTAATAAGAGCACTCCCACAAAACAGTTTTAAAATAAGATATTTCATTAGACCTCTACTGATGAGTACCTCACGAAAAACTAATGTTAAAAGTTGCAATTAGATTTCATTACCAATACGACAGCAGTTCAAATTAAGTCGCCATATTTGATTTAAGTACGTCAGTGCCATTATTATTGCAATAAGTAGATTGTAGGTTACTACTTTGCTTGCATTATGATTTATATTTACCTATTTATTCTAGCTAAATGTCAACAAAACATTTTATTAGTTGAAAACAACCATAATCCTCAAGTATAAATTAAGAATGTATGTACAAACACTCGCAGTAACATAAAGGTCTCCAGCCTGAATCAAAATCATATTTTGCTTAAATTTATTTATTGAAATCGGTAAAAAAATATATGTATAAGTATTTATTAATTTATCTTTCTGAAATATAATGTTTAACAAAATTGGACAGATACCTAATTCTTTACTTTTTTCATAATAAAAACAATAGAAATTTTATGTTAGTGGATATGCCAAATTCGGGCTAATCTTAACATAAAATTATTAAGTGCTTAAGTAATTCTAAAACTTCTAAATAATTTCACGAAAATTAGTCGAGCTTCTTGATTTATCTAATATGAATGTGTGTTACCTCTAGTGGCATGATACTATAATTCACAGAAAATGAACGCCTACTACCTACTACTCATAGCTGTTCAACGATGGCAGATTATAATGATCGATTAATTGGAGACAAATAGCTTTGGGAAGCAAGTTCTTGGAATAAGATGTGGAGGCGAAAATGAATATGGAAATGAAAATAATCTCGTTAAACCGCTATGATATAAGTCATATCTAATTTTTCTCCTGTTCATAATTTGTATTCATGATAGACGAGGAACAAAAAAATTAAAAACAATGAAGAAACTGTTGATATAAAGACGACAATGAAACATTTTTTCACGTATAAAGCTTGTTGCAGACTATGCGTGTACCTACTCGTGATTTGTTGTGCGCAATTTGTGATATGCGAGGAATTAGTGAATAGTATGTAGGGTCTTGTTCGTAAAAAATCCATTCATAAAAACCCTACATACTATGCACGAATTCCGTACAAATCACGCATTCTTAGTCTGTAGCCAGCATTAAGGTGCCCGTATCTCTCGCCGTAAAATGATCAAATTTGTGGTGTTTTTAGGTACTGAAATCTCGAAAAATAAAACTCGTAGAGCAAAAGTAATATCAAAAATAGAATTATTGATGTTTTGTTTATCCACTTTTACTATTTAAACTTTCCTCAAATAATATAATAACTTTTAAAATGCATTTATATGACACAAATAATTTCGCTATTCTAACCCCACATTTTAACAATTATTTTCACATACTTATAAACAAAAGTGAACAATCTTATATGCAGAACTATGTAAGTTTATGTTATAACAATGTTTACATCTATAGTTGAATTTAAAAAATACGTATTTTGAAAGATTTCAGTACCTAAAAATTCATTGGATAGATCGCTTTCTGATGTGAAATATTGATTTTACGGTACCTTTGAATATTTGCAGGTGGCATGAAATAACATCCTTGTTATTTGCTAAACTCTATATTATTCAGTTCTTAAATGTCTAAAATTATTTATATTTGTAGAAAACACTTTTTCAGGAATACGGCGCCCTTAAGTGGTTTGTACACAAACAAACATGAAAAAAAAACAGAATAAAGCTTTATAGAAGGATCTCACTCGCTCACACTGGATTTCTATTATGATTTGCCCTCGGATTTGCCTAATCTATAGACTTACACATAATTAACTCATATTATAAATATAACAAAATACATCACCAGAAAAGTAGGTCAATTATTAAATTTTATAACTATTAGTTTCAAGTATTTCCTTAAATTTTGAGATCGTTTTTGAGCACAAGAATATGAAAGCAAATAGAACAAATTTATACACCTACCAGAATTTGTTATCAATTAAAAAATATTTGAAAATACCAATCGTCTTTAATTGAATACATCGGGATCTGTTTATTATCATCACAACTTATCTAAAAGATCTGGGAATAGATGCGTCATGAAAAAAGGAGTCAATATCGTACAACAAATTTTTGTAAAATCATTAGTTTCCGAATAAAAAATTATTGACATAATATTTTCAACCATATATCGCTGAGCGATTCTGAATATTAAAATTCGACAACTTGAAGTAGGTATTAATATTTTTGTGATGCAAGTATTTACATTAGTTAAATAAGTGTTAAAAATGGTTTATGTGTATAGCAACTCGGAATTGATGAATATCGTTTTAATTTATCCTGATATAAAAATTCTTTAGCAAAATGATTTACCGGTGCCAAATGCAGGTACTTTTACAACGGTGTGCAGTGAGTGCAAGTGTAGGCAAATCCAGGCGTGACACAGGAAATTTGCAACCGAATCATGGCTGCGATGGAGGTCCAGGGCGTCCACGGCATATTGCAGCAGTATGAGGTATCATACAGGAGGCTCAATTATGTCAGTACCATGTACAGCATGTCCAAGGGATTGGACGAGGAGAACCGGTACCATGGCCACGATTTCCTGACTAAATCATTTGGATTTTCTGTGGGTTTATTTAAACAATGAAGTAAATCGCACCGAAATGGACACTATTGATGATTTACGCAAACGTATCATAGCAACTGCTAATAACTTACTACATAAAGCAGAAACATTTGTGTTAGTTTATAAAAACTGGGTAAGACGGGTTAAAAATTTTGTTGTTGTAACGTCAGGTACCTATGTTAAAATATTTTAATAAAAACCTCAAATTAATTACATTAATTAACAATAGCGACAAAAAAAGTTGAATTTGCTGTATAAAATAAATGTTATAAATTTTTATTTATTTCTTTCCTTGGGAATTTCTTTCAATTTTTTGTGCAGTCGCCGGTTGCATGTTTTGTCTTGTCAGGTTTTACAGTGGACCAGTTTCCAGTCCCGTGCAGAAGTGTATTTTTAAATAATTTTTGAACCGCTCCTTTTTATTTTTTCTTTATAAAATTGTATTTGTAATAGTCTCCTGTACATTTTTTTAAGTTCTGTTGTATTTTGTCAAAAAAATAATTCATTGGATTTGTTCTGTCTCAATGACAGAATCACCAGTAATCCTCAAAAACTACGTACCAATTTCAATCAACCTGAACATATTAAAATTTAATCATTAGAACGTAGAGAACGAAATATGTAAAAAATATTCGGCAAAGCAACAAAGAATGTCCTTCCTTGAGAAAAAGAAAAAGTGACAACCCTAGAAACTGCGTGTAAATTACTTATATTTTAATTTTTGGAGTTGTAGTTAATTACAATGGGAAAATATAAAAGAAAGAGCTCGAGAAAGGGTGAAAGGCAACTAAAATTTACTGAAGATTTATCGTATCAAGTCATGCTTACCGTTTATCATGGTACTTTATTGCTGCCCCGATTACTTAACCCTTAAAGCCACATATGTGTACTCCTTTGTAGTGCTGGATCGCATATGAATAGTTCTGAGGTGCTCTATAAATTGAAACAATAGTTCTGAGGTTTAGTGAATTTTTTTTTATAAATATGGGGGGCTAACTTCACGCAGCCCCCCATTTAAGAATTTTGTCATATTTTCTGCTCGTTTTGGGATGCATTTCAATAGTTCTACAGTTCTCTGTAATTTTTAGCAATAGTTCTGTACTATAACAGATTTAAAAACCAACATGTAGTTGGCATTAAGTAAAATAATTTCCAAAAATACGTGCCCTTGTGAAAATAGCGGCGATGTTGTATTGTATTCGAATAATTCTACTATTCCATGTAAGCCGCATCGATCTATTTCGATCGAAATTTTGAAAACGGAAGTTCTGGCGAAAATAGCAACAGTTTTGCATTGTGCACCAATAGTTATACATCTATTCCATGCAAATCGCATCGATTTAGGTGCTCCAGTTCCAGAGATATTGAATTTAATTAATAGGTATAACATTTTTTAAATTAAATTGAAAAAGGGAGTTCTGGCGAAAATAAGAACAGTTCTGCATTGTGCACAAATAATAATTTTATTGTATTGTATTTATAGAGCACTTCAGAACTGTTCATATACGATCCAACACTACAAAAATTTTAACAAAAAACGAACATTGGGGGGCCAACTTTACACGCACAGAGTAGACGTATTTAAAATTTTAAAAAAAATCTAATATTTTTTTGGTAAAAGCTATTGAGGGCTTTAGTTGCTTAAGAACGACCTATTGTTATTGTCGAGGTTATTGTAGTGTTAAGTGCAGGTGTATAAATAATTAAATGGGGGTGTTATTTGTAATTAAAAATTAGGTGCGTACTTTTACGGACCTTTACCCTTCGTTTTAGTGACAAATATACTATTAAATATTTTTTTATTTTATAATTATCTGCCTATCTAACTTAACAATAATTATAATAGAAGGTATTGTCTTTAACCGACAAACTGAGAAGATTGAATAATGACTAGTGTCGAAACAAGAGGATATTAATACTTTCTGAATCTAATGCGACATTGTGTGGGTAGATTGCTGTCGCTCCGGATTCCCTAAGACAATACGAGGAAATAAGATAATACTGGGAACAGAGAAAGCGATTATGATGTACAAGAGACAGCTTGTCCCACTCGCACAACGATTTTTTACCACTGTAATTCGAACAATGCAAGACAAATCTAACATTTAACTTGTATTTTAATCTCACCGAATTTTTCGAAATGATCATGGATATATTCATTTCATTAGATTCATGAATATGGAGGAATTTCAAAAAACTACACAAAAAACAAGAGTAGCACAATTTTTTCTGTGATTTTCCCGAGTTATGCACTTCTGCATAAAAACATGGCAATATTGCTAGGTAGGACTGACTCGGACTGATATACATTGAAAAATAAGTAGGGTGTGCTTAATAAACGCATGTCCTAGAGCCACTCATTTTTGAGATAGAGGGCGTGTAAGATGATTTTAAAATATCAAACTTTGGGTTTAATTTTTTTAAAGACTAACACATTTTTTAAAATTTGACATACCTAGGTATGTTTTTGGTAGCGCCGATCACGCTGGTGTTATTAGTTTTTTTGCACAAAGTAGAGGGCGTTTGTTGCTAGTATTTCCGCAGACATTTTATTCTCTAACATTTTTAGACGAGTTTTCGCCTCAGTTTTCCCATTTTAATCTATTTTATAGTATTATGTAAAATGTAATTTTATGCAAAAATGTTGCTATACTCGCGTCAAGAATTCATACGTCTTACGTCATGGCTGACGTTATACATTTGTTTTTATTGTCAACGTAATTTTCGATATTTGGTCGAGTTAAAAACAAAATTTTTTTGCAATATAGTGCAATATATAATTCAAACTTTTAGTGTAGTATATAGTGTTATTACTATCAGTTGCAGTTTCTTAAATATTTTGATGAAAATATAATAAATAATTCATTTGTTCGTATGACGTAAGTCGTCTGAATTCTTGTCGCAAGTATATAAGTAAATTTATTAAAAATGAACTATTTTTGAGGAAAATGATGTGAACCAAAAACTGTGATAAAGTCAACAAGGAAATTTCTGTAATACCCGAGGGATGTTTCGCGATCGGCAGTGGTGTACAAAAGAGCAGCAGTGAATTCGGCAGTTAAGGCAATGCCGTGAGCAATGTTTGCATTGGTTTATTTACAATGTAATTGTTATTATTATCGTTTACTGTATTGCTATTGTATAACCTGTAAATAAACATTATTATTATTATTATTATTAGGTAGTTGAAGGCATTCAATAGGTAGTGAACGGCAGTGGACGGTATTGTCGGCAGTGCTTTAGGCAGTTACAGCAGTGACACCGTAATTGTCGGAAATGATCGCAGTTTTGCGGCATTAAACTAGTAAAAAACGGCAGTGATATACAGGGTGTCCGGAAATGATGACCAAAAAATTCAGGGGATAATTCTAGACCAAAAATAAATGATGCCTCTTTCTATAACATTTTTTCAAAACTGATTATAAATGGAGTTACCTACAGGGTGTTAAAGTTAAATTTTATTTTCGATATTTGTAAATAACTTCTTAAGAAATTCAAATATTTACATAAAATTTGTAAATCGGGGGTTTTTGCGGACGAGAAATTCAAATATGTTTCTAATTTTGACGTCACTAGTAGAGGGCGCCACTTGTGGCACACCATGTTTCTTTTAAAATGGTAGAATAATGTGTACAACACCCGAGTCAGAAGATGGACAAGTCCATTAAAAAAAATCTATACAGTGCTTTCGAAAAGTAACGAATAAATTCATTATTTTTGAAATTGAGAAGTTTTCGAAAAAATCCCCTGAAACGTCGTTTTAGTTTTTTAAAAAGGCACTTTTTGACATACGACCCATATTTGTGAAGTCATCGTTGTAAGAGACATGACGTCATCGACAATTTTTTTAAATAGTAACCCCCAATTTTGACCATGCCATTTGAAAGTGTGTGTCATTCTACATACATATATCATGAAAATTTATGGTGTTACATAACAAAAAATTCAAGAAAATAATGTTTGAAGATTTTAAAATTTAATTTTCACAATACTGAAAATGATTATGTGAAAAATCGACTAAATTAAATGTTCAAATTGTGCACCGTTGGCTGCCTAACACTAGCCAAGACGGTTAATAAATTCTTTTTGGACGTTATCAATAACTTCAGGAGGTAAGTATACGATGTATCTCGTGACGAATTCTTGCTTTTAAATCTTCTAAATTAACCAGTCTAGCCACAATAAATAATCTAGGCGTGTCAAATCAGGCGATCTGGCTGGCCACTCAATCGGCCCCATTCTCCCTATCCAACGATTCGGGAACAATTCATCTAAATAAGCACGGACAGGTGTTGCACAGTATTGTGAAAATTCGATTTTAAAATCTTCAAACATTATTTTCTTGAAATTTTTGTTATGTAACACCATAATTGTTCATGATGTATGTATGTAGAATGACACGCTCTTTCAAATGGCATGGTCAAAATTGGGGGTTGCTATTTTAAAAAATTGTCTGCCTAAAACTGGCAGTGGTGCACAAATTTTTAATATGTGAAACATCCCTCGGTAATACCTAAGTAGTACCTACTTATTTATCAAGTAGTGTGTATGTGTCAAACCCTCGGTCAAACCCCGAATTCTTCCATTGATATGTCGTATTCTGTATAAAGGAAATTCAGTTAAATTGTTCTTTTAGAGAATATTGTAAACTTAAAATTTATTCTGCTCTGTGTGTTTGTAATGCGCTACTACATACTATTGAAACTTCGAGGAAAACTTATACCAGTAAGAAGTGCAAATGTTAAATTTTGGGAGAATGTAAGATTGATATAGTAGTAATTAGATCCTATTCCGAAAAAAAATACTGAGGCAGCTGGTGATGTTAAACCTAAATAAAATAACGTAGATGAGCTAGAATCTCGGCTAGGACTAATCAAACAGATCAAGATATTTTAGATTTGGTCTCCAAAGATTCAACCATTAGCGTAAGAAAAATTTCTTTATAGATAAGTAGGTATGACATCTTCTAGCGCGTGGAGAACATTAAAAGAACAACAACTGCATTCATCATATTACAGAAAAGCATATAAGAAGTTTTACGGAGCACTGCAGTGGCACTCTCTGACAAACAGAGCAGATTGAAACCGAGAATAAAACAAACAAATTTTAACGTGATTACCATATTCACAAAGAACAAAAGACTATTAAAATCAGAAAATAATATACCGTAATTTCTGTTATACACTTACTTAGTGCTCGCTTATTATATATAAATGGAAGAGTTTGACACATACACAATTGATATACAGGGTATCCCAACGAAAATTTGACCCCCCTATAATTGGAAAACCGAATATTTCAAAATTCGCCGAGACCCGTCGATTTTTGCTCTTGGGGAGCTTTTTGACAGTCAAGCCAACTCGATATGTTCATCCCCTAATGCCTAGCAACCCCAACTTAAAAATTTCTAGTAATTTCTACACAAATGCCCACCACTAATAAGTTTTTCATCTACTACACATGACTGCATTACCTAATTGTTATTGATGTGTCTATCAGTTTACAAAAAAGTCAGAAATGAAATAAAAAAGCTGAAGCAAATAATAAATCAGATTTATTTGATAAATTGCTCAAAATGACCCCCGTTAACTTCCAAACAATAATACAGTCTGTTTTCAAATTCTGTTCGAACATTATTAAAGACATCCGCAGTTATTAATCGGCATTCTTCTACAATTCTGACGTAGCACTTGCAATGTTTCCGGCTGAGTGGCGTACACTCATGATTTTAAATGACCCCACAGAAAAAGTCCAAAGGGGACAGATCCGGAGATCTTGGTGGCCATTCGACGGGACCTCTTCTGCCAATCCAATGCCCCGGGAAATGGTCATCCAAAAATTGTCGCACAGCAGCAGCATAGTGCGGGGGTGCACCATCTTGTTGGAAGGTTATTTCATTTTCTAGTAAATTGTTGTCACTTTCTAAAATCTCTGTTATCCTAGGATCAATTGTACTTTCCAATAATTCTAGATAGGAGTTTCCATCGAGATTACCTTGGATGAAAAATGGTCCAACGATGGTCGCCCAAAATGCCTGCCCAAACATTCAATTTTTGAGGTGTCTGAGTATGAAATTCCCTGATTAAATGCGGATTAGTATTACTCCAATAACGACAATTGTGTCTATTCACTTTGCCATTCAATATAAATATGCATTCGTCGGAAAAACATGTATTGTAGAGAAGATTTGGATTCAGTAGAAGTTGTTCACTAAAGTATTCGCAAAATTGGTTACGGCGATCAAAGTCATCTTCATGTAACTCTTGAACCAGCGTCATCTTAAATGGATGAAACTTTTTCAAAATTCGATGAACACTGGAACGGGATACGCCAGAAGCTTGAGACACAGTTGTAATCGATTGCTTATTATCCATTTGTACATGACCCAAAACTGCCACTTCAACTGCTTCATTTCGAACTGGCCCAATTACTTCACGCTTCTTGATTAAAAGCGAACCTGTAGCAACAAATTTGTCAATCAGGTGGTTAACTTACTGTTGGTTTATATTTTTTAAGTATCATTGGCATTAAAAATTCGTGCTGTAGCTTTAGCGCAATCGTGATTTCGATAATAAATTGCAACAATTTCTACTCTTTCCGCGATAGAATAAACCATTTCGAACACACGTTAATACTTTCAATAACGGCTGAAACTAACGATTTCTTGGTCAGAAGCAAAAAACACCGACTTTTTTGTAGTACTGATTTTTGTTATTTTGAAAAGGTCTGAATTCCTATAAAGTTAAGTATCTTCTACTAATAACTATTTTAGTATCTAGTTTTATTTGCTTCAGCTTTTTTATTTCATTTCTGACTTTTGTAAACTGATAGACACATCAATAACAATTAGATGTGTATTAGATGGAAAACTTATTAGTGTTAGGCATTTGTGTAGAAATTACTACGCGTAAGTTGGTTTGTCATCTTATCGTTTGTAACCAATAATTCTGTCAAATCTCAACCTATTTCTAAAAACGGTACGTCACTGTATTCGCAATGAAAAGGGCTTTAAAATGATGTGCCACAAGTGGGGTAGTTGCATTTGAAATTTTTAAGTTGGGGTTGCTAGGCATTAGGGGATGAACATATCGAGTTGACTTGACTGTTAAAAAGCTCCCCAAGAACAAAAATCGACGGGTCTCGGCGAATTTTGAAATATTATTCGGTTTTCCAATTATAGGGGGTCAAATTTTCGTTGGGATACCCTGTATGAATGATATACAGTGCCTTCATAAATGATTACAAGCCACGTGACCAGGACGGTGATTCTCGAAGAACAACTCGTATGCAAGATTAGATTTCTTGTCTCTCTCATTTGCCGTAGTGAGGAAAAGGACAGCATATGAATTGCTCTGCGATTGATTAGAGAATCTCGACCCTGATCACGTGGTTTATAATCATTTATGAAGGCACTGTTGACTTTACCACTATTCCTTGAAAACAGTGCATTTTTAATAAATTTACAAATTTTAAACTATTTTTTGTTATCTATGTAAGTACGTCTTTTTGGCTCACGACTTAGGTACGTCATATGAACAAATGAATAATTCATTATATTTTCATTACAATATCTAATAAATTGGAACCGAGAATAATAAAACTACATATATGTATACCTACTATACTAAATTTCAAAAAAATATTGTTTTTAATGCGACCAAATATCGAAAATTACGTTGACAATAAAAACAATTGCGTAATGTCAGTCGGCTGAATTCTTGCCGCGACTATATATCCCCTAGTATGTACCTGATACGAACAAATGAATAATTTATTACCTATATTTTCATCAAAATATAAAAAAACTGCAACTGATAATAAAACTAAATACTACTATGTTTGCGCTATAAATTACACTAAATTACAAAAAAAAAATAAGTTTTTAACCGGGCAAACTATCGAATATTATATTGACAATAAAAACAATTGTGTAACGTCAGCGATGACGTAAGTAGTCTGAATTCTTGCCGCAACTATATATTCGTTCATAAATTGTTTAATTAAATAGCTTCTAATGCAAGATTTACTAGTCAACTCAAATCCTGCTTCGAACCATTTCACTGCAATTTAAACACCATTATCTCTTAAAAGCTGCAGATAACATTCCGTCTATAACAAATAAATCTAACCAGTTTGGAAGACACAAGCACAAAAACAGTGACATTTTTCGTAGACTGGAACCTTTGTGTCCGAGTTTGTGTTGTTTACAATTCCTAGTATATACCTACCTAATACATTTGCTTTTACGATCAGGGTCAGTCAGAAAGGTGTGTTTTAAAGTGCTAGAATAGAATGAAACTCCAATAGACGCGGATGTCTCCGAGACTCACTATTCATTGTACAAGTTTTAATCAAATAGGTACTTTAAACTCGAATTTAAATCTAAACCGACTACGATTTAATATAAAAAAAATATAAGTATATAAAATAATGCCAGTCTACAGTTAGTTTATTTCTTTATGCCGGAAACACTATGAACTTACTTAGGTTAGAAATTTATTCTCACATTTATTATTCTAAATCGTATTTTATAAATTAGATATTATACTTATAGATAGTGGCCGCAAATAAAGATTTCCAACCTAACACGTACATACCTTTACTAGTAATAACGGCTGAGCCGTTATAGGTAGGTACTATTAATAGGAATTTTGGGGAGTATCATTAGATCATTAACACGCGGTTAAACCGCCATAATTTAAACAAAATATGAAACTGATTCGGGCTAGAAACTTTTATGTTGCGACGAGTGTACAATGTACATATATAACCGACTTAAGCTGTAGGCAATGATAGATTTTTCACAATATAACCAAGCGAGTTAGTCTAGCTATAATTTCCAGTTATCTTTTAATTGAAGATTTCCGTTTTTACGACCTTGAATACTAATATACCTACGTACGCTTGATCCCCCTTGCATGGCACCAACGTTGAAGAAGAAATAAGTAAGTAGATACTTTTAGCTTTATTCGTATCTTGAAATTACAGTAATTTACTAGAAAAATTGAGCTTAATAAGGTAACATTGACTTACATCAGTTTAATATGCGAATAGGTAATCCTCGAGGTAATCCTACGTTTTATATTATCAACTATACGTAGGTACTATGATTACGTTAAATAATACGGATTGTAGATGATATAATTTTCTTTACTGTCTAAGTAATATACCTAGGTACCTAATAATTTCAATAATACATCAAGTTCAGATTTTAGTCCTCGGATTAGAAAAAAACTAGCATCAATAGTGCAATTAATTTCATATCCAGGTATAGGTATACTTAGTATTTTAAATTCATACTTAACAAGTAGCCTGGAGGAATCATGGCGCTTATTAGAGCAAACAAGGATTTGACACAATAATGTTAACAAAGGAGCCAGAAATCTATGGTAACCTATATAAGATATGATGGAACCCTTTGTATGCTGGCTGAAATTGTAAGAATTTAGAAAGTCACCTTTCAGCGATGCATCTTGCATTTAAGACACAAACGCCTGTCAAGTGTCAAACAGGGGACTCATGTAAACTAAAATAAAAGAAAAAAACACAGAGGCAAACTTACGCTTTCGTTCCGAGATGATCGCTTTTGTCGAGGCACACAAAATAACGTCAGTGTAATGCCTTTTGTCGCCTCGTATTAGGTAGGTACTCCACTCGAGCACTGTAGGTAGGTATACTATTAATCCAAGAAATGAACTTTTAAACTTGCACTAGTAGTCGGGGGTCTAAATCAAAACATTAAAACACAAAACAAAACAAAACACTGGCTACTTCGTAAGATTACATGTCAAAATTTAACGGCGGAACATATAAATGCAAAGTCGTAGCACAACAATCTCGTTCTCGTAAAGCTTTAGAACTAACTATATTTGCTGTCTCTCTCCTCTCTTCGTTCTTTACACTTCAGCCACGTTCCCTCACGAACACGGCCTCGTTGGGTACTCGATCCTCGATCGCTCCATGCTCCATGCAACAAACAGCAAACTAATCCACTCTACCTCTTCCCCTCCTATTGCCATGAATAAACAGTTGAATGGTAGAACAAGTCAGTGTCGTACTTAAAAAGGTCAGGGGCGTATACATCGGGAGATCAGAAAGTCCGTGTCTCCACATTTTTCTTTAGACTAGAGATTATCTGAAAATTTTGAAACTATTACCTAGCTACCTAATTAGATGTTTCCTACAACGGGTAAGGGTAATTATTTACAATAGCTTAAAACTCTTCAATATTAACGAACAAATTCCTACCCCTATTTTCGAGGGCGCTGATCACGAATCTGAAGTCAGATTTCGGCGGTGGTTGTTGAAAAATAAAAACATGTTCAAAATTTTAACCTCTATGTACCTATACAATACATTAGATTGAAATTGCAATGAACCCCCTGCTAGCTTCAGGTCATATCTTCAACCTAATGTCATGTGTACATAGAGGTTACAATACAATTATTTTTTTTTTCTCGAAAACTAGTGAACCGCATAACACTAATTGTAGATTCGTATTCAGTACCCTCGAAAATAGGGGAATATAAATTGTTTTTTATTAGGATTAGATAGGTTTCCACTAATGTAAATATTTACCCTACAACGTAAAACTCTCAAGCGAACAAACTCCTGAGAGAATTCTGAATATGGATTTGGAATTAAATTTTTTTTATCAAGTTCTCGAGAAAAAAAATCAAAATTAAATCAATATTCTCAAGTATACAATGTGCCACTATTCATGGAGCCACCCTGGTATCTCGCTCACCTCATATCCGAATATTTTGAAACTTTGGTGGTGAATATTTACCTATAATGTGAGTCTTTAGACGTAGCAATATTTGATTATAGTCAAAGACGTCCACTTCTAATATGGAGAAAGGAATTCCAAAAAAAAAGTAGCAATTTTTTTATAAAAAAACTGGTAAGGTAATCTTAATCAGCACCTTTAGCAACCCCCTAGTACAAGATTACATCGTTGTGGATTCAAAGATGTTTTAGATACAGGCCGTCGAAAATCAATTTTTTTCAACTTAAAATAAGTTGTATCTGTAAAATGGGCTCTCAAATGAAAAAAATATATTCTTCATTTTTTGTTCTGAATTATGTATTTTATTGGTATGAAATGATACCACAACAAAATAATTATTTTTTTAATAAAGCAAAAATTCTACTTTGTACGTATTTACCATTTAGCAAATTCAAAACAAAATAATAAGAAATTATTATTTTGTTATGGAATCATTTCATACCAGTAAAATACATAATTCTGAACAAAAAATAAAGAATTTTTTTTTTCATTTGATAGCCCGTTTTACAGATACAAATTATTTTAAGTTGAAAAAAAAAATGTTTTTCGACGGCCCATATCTGAAACACCTTTAAACCTACAACGATGTAATCTTGCACAAGGGGGTTTCTAAAGGTCCTGATTAAGAATAGCTTACTAGTGTTTTTCTAAAAAAAATCGCTAATCCTTTTTTTGGAAAATCGACCCCCTTTCTCCATCTTAGAATCGGACGCGTCTGACTGTAATCAAATATGGCTACGTCTAAAGACTCACTTCATAGGTGTATATTCACCACCAAAGTTTCAAAGTATTTGGACATCAGGTGAGCGAGATACCAGGGTGGCTCCATGAAAAGTACGACACATTGTATACTCGTTTCAACAGTCTTCAGAACACTATACGTACAGTTTCTCATGATGGAGATATTTTTTTGGTTGGCCAAATCCTTAAAGGTATTATTGCAAACGACATCTAAAAAACAAACGTAGAAACTGGGGGGAAGGGAGTACTTTGCCTCCCTCATTTTTTCTGACGTACGTCCATGGGCAAAGTTAGGAAGGTGACTAAATATTTATGAACATCACGAATGCATTTTAGAACCGAAATTTAAAAAAATATATTTTCACAGTCCATCCGGGGCTTGAGCTCTTCCAGATTTGATTACCTAACTTCGCCCACGCGTACGCCCATGAACAAGGTCTAATATAAATAATTTACCGAAGTTTAAAATGTCCTATTTATACTGATATTATGATGTGTGGGAATATGGGGCTAACCAGATTTACCATTTTACGCAAACAAATGTTTTTTACCTATGTAATTTCGTTTTCTTAAAAATAATAATAATAATAATAATAAATAGTTAAACGCATTTATGCAGTTATGCAGTAATTCCATATTGTTTACTAATTGCTCGAAATATCCGCATTAAAATGCATTATCGGACTGTTCTAATTACTAAATATCTGATATTTTGAAAATCTGTGGCTTTTTCCCAAAACTATTCAGTTCTATATATGGGACGCTTTTTTCAGTCGATTAGGGCCGTAGCCAGGAGGACGCCATATTTGGAATAAAACAAATTAAATCACGTTCGGAAAAAGAGAATTACTTGCTCATTTCTCTAATATTTAAAATACCAGGGTCATGTATATACTAGGGGTGGGCGATAACGGTTTGGAACTATCGATTATCGATAAATAAAATATACCGATATTATCGATAATATATCGATAATATCGCTATTATCGATATAATATCGGTATTATCGATATAATATCGGTATTATCGATAATATTCATACTATCGATAATATCGATATAAGCGATAATAACAATATTATCGATTAATATATAGTAGGGTGGACGATAACGGTTTGGAACTATCGATTATCGATAAATAAAATATACCGATAATATCGATTAATATCTAGATATTATCAATATTATTTAAATTATCAATAAAATAATACTGCATTTTCGATAATTTCGATGTTACCGATTTAATAATATTATTTTTGCTTTGTATTAATTTTCTGTACATTCAAGTTAGGCATATTGTTGTTCCATTGACTACGGAAATTAATAAAACATGAGAAAAGAAAAATAATGTATTTCTTGTCGAAAATAGATACACAGAACAAATAACATTAAAAAAATACATTTAATTCACTGAATAAGGTGTTTATTTAGTGACAGAAATATTAACTGTTCTGCATGTTGTCGGAAATCCTAATGGTACGTAACAGTACATGATGTATAATACTTGTTTACGGTTTTTGAGATATTACGTGTTTATTGTTCAAAATTTAGTCTAAAAAATCAGTCATTTGTTAAAAATCGCATTTCTAATTCAAAATGCTTAATTTCATGTATTTCGATTAATATATATGGATATTTTGCATATTCATTGAAAAAGTTATATTTCTTAAAAAGACACGTGCTTGTAGATATTGGCTATTCGCGAGTACATACTTCCTAAATATACGCGTAGCGTATTTGTAGCCGACTTAATAACGCACATTGTCTATGATTACTTCTTTTATATTTGAAAAAGTTAAACTTGTATTAGGTATATGAGTTTATACTATCGTGCCTAAGAAATATTTTACAAATTTTAGTCCCATTCATCTTCATGTTAACCACATAACAAGTAAACACTAGTATGTAATGTAGCAAGATCACTAAAAGATAAAGATCTAGGGTATGTAACTGAGTAACTGTATATACGTTTACATATAAGTCGCATAAATCATTATTGGCTTCAAGCTACGGCTAAACGTGATTCTTCGTGAGTCAAATTATTGATATTAACAAAACTAGGGTTGGAAATATTTATCGATATATCGATAATTATCGAATTATCGATAATATCGAAATTATCGATATTATTGAAATTATCGATATTATCGAAATTATCGATATTATTGAAATTATCGATATTATCGATAATTCGATAATTTTTTATCTGTATCGATAAATATTCCCAACCCTAGTATATACGGTGCTCACTTTTACGGCACCCAGAAACGGTAATGCATACAGAACGAAAATTAACTCAGTTTTCTGCTTTCAGGACGCACAATCGTTTGCAATAATAATGACATTAATGACACTCTCTTAAAACAGTTTTTGAACTTCTGGAAGCTCTGAATAGAAATTTCATTAAATGTCTCTTGGTAAGTGAAACAACTAATAACTAATGTTAAAAATTTAAAGCAGATTTCAATATAAATACGCCAGAAGTTCAAAAGAAATCGCAAAATTCATTTTAGTGAGTGTCATTAATATTGCAAACGATAGTACCTACGCTAAATATATTACTTTTCAGAACAATGAAAGGCATAAAAATGCGCCATTTTTTTAAATTTAAACCACTATGTATATGCACATTACCGTTTAGTATAGTCCTAGAAATAAATACTACAGCTTTATACCAAGCTAATTTAAAGTGGCTATATTTTTAGTGATGAAATGACGGATCGTTGGACAAAAACAGTGCATTGCAGTACTTTTTATCAGTGCATTTAAATCCAATATACATATTAAAAAAATGAAGATACAGGTATATGTATTAGTTAAACACTGATAAATACACATTATACTTTATAAGTAAGCACATACACATCATACGACAAATGACAAGTAATGGAGGGTACACATAAACACTAAATAATTTTTTCCTGTAAAAATATGTTAATTATTTACTACAGCGTAAAACTCGTAATTAAATTTAAAAAATCGTAACCAAAATAATAATTCGTTGTTGTATACCTAATTGAACATTTCATAATGATATAATTCCTTTTTATTAACTGAATATGGGTAAATTACCTCATCCATGCGCATGGGAACCGGCAGACAAAATTTCAGGGAGGACAACATAAATAACGCGTAGGTAGTTTTTTTATAAATTTTAATAAAACATAACTTCTTAAAATCTTTGGTGCTATAGCAGATGGCTTACACCTGCACTTCTAAAAAACATAGAAACAAACAAAAGTAGGTAACAAGATATTACTGTAAAAAATGTATTAAATATTTTTAATTTCCCAAGGATTGGGGGGGGGGCAACTGCCCCCTGCCGGCGCCCTTGACCATGCGCAGGTAATTACGAAAATTGTCATCGTTGATTCATTAATTCTTAAATTAAATTAATATGATAGCAAGTCTGTTTTCAATCCAACATTTTTGCGATTTTCTTGGTCCTTTCTTTTTTAGTACTTCGAATTTTTTTTATTTAAAGAATATCAGATAATGCTACTAATTCATGTTAGAGTTTGGCTCAGACGATAACAGTCTTTATAGGTACTAATGGACAAACTTGTGCAAATTGGACTGATTGTTAAAAGAGATAACAACTATTCAGTTTATTTGCGCAAATGGCATGTATTAGTCAATTTCCGGAAATGCGTGAAAACGGATCTTAAGTCGTTCTTGGAAAATGCGATCTGCAGAATAATAATATGCCGCCCTCTCTCCCACACCAAGATTTCTGGGCGAATCATCGTCATTAAAAAGTTTACACCAGTTTTGGGCCACAAAATAATAGACATCGTAAAGGATTAGGGGTCTATAAATTTTTAGCTAATTTGATGCATCCCAAGTGGCAGTTCAAAATCAAATATTTTCGTGCAACATACGAAGGTTGTAGCTTGGATGAAGTGGATTTTAGAATACATGCTTATAGGCAAATAATCTTCTTTAACCTCAAAAATTCACTCTGAAATTGATTATAATTAAATTTGAAACACCCTGTCCTGCATAAAATAGCATTTATCAATATCGAAATAGGTACTATGTACCACAGACATTTCACCATCAAAAGATGGTATTTTGATTTCGCTGCAGCCGCTTCTCTGTATCAGCACGGCAGGACCCTGTACAAAAACTGAAAATTCGGGTAAAAAAATATTATAGGGTGTTATAGTAACGAGATTTAAAACATAAAAGAGGAAATTTAGATCTACTTATTTATTACAGCAGCATGGACATCCATGTTTAAAGAAATCACGTCACTGATTAAATGAATGTATTATTATTAATTAATTGAATGCACTATTAGCATTGCCTAAAAAATAGGTACCTAGGTATGTAAAGAATGAGAAGACAAGAAAAATGTATTTAAAATTTAGCTTCTGTTAAAAAGTTTAGCGATCAAATATATATTTCTGACCTCTGACACATAGGCTGTCATGAAATTAGGTAGGAATGTTACACATAGAGAAAACATAAGAATGCACATATACATAGTATTCTCAAATGACTAATATTGAAAAAATGTAACTGCTTTCTGGAATAGGTAAACAAAGAATGTCTTGATTAGATGTTAAGAATATTCGTCAACACAACAATCAACGTGGTGTATGAACGGTTGCATATACGAGTGTGTAATATAAAATGTAATTGTTGATATTATATAGTGTGGACTAACCAAAACACAACAAATTCAGAAATTAATAAACCGATTCTATTTGTAACAGAAACATGTGTGATCAATGTTTCCAAAAAATTCGACAAGTACATTATGAAATTTTTAATTGATCAAAGCAAAATACAGTGTGGCATTACAGTTACGGGAGCGTATGTGATTTCTTCAAGATGGGGCTCCTTCACACTCGAGTAAGGACGCTTTTAAATGAATTGTTTCCACAGCGATGGATTGGGTCCTTCGCCGTGGCCACCGCAATCTCCCGATTTGACTCCAATGGACTTTTATTTTTGGGATCACATTAAATCACTGGTTTACAGTGCGCCCATTGCCACAGTCAGTTTTTTTTTCGGCCAATGATCTGTGGCCAGTGGCCACAGTCCTGAAATCTGGAAAAATGTTGGCCAGGTACGTCGGTGCTATGCCTTTGTCCGCGTTCATGGAGGTCAATTACAACATTTTCTGTAAGAATGGTGTTTTTATTTAATTTTATGCGTCGCCATTTTAGTGGTTATATGAGTGTTGTGCTGCCATTACTAATGTTTTATTGTGTTTACTGTGTACAAATAATCTACTTTAGAGTTTTAGATAATTCGCTACTGAGATAGGTAAATAAATAAAGTGACGCTTTTTTTAAATCTTTCTTGGTTAATTTTTTTTTAAATCACCAAAAGGTCTTAAAACTCTTGTCATTTGGCAACGTTTCCCATCTGCTTAGATAGCTATTCTATCAATAAGTTCAACAACATATTGCATAAAATATAAGGTAAGTTAAGTGGATGGTGATGAGCTATCGCCGGCGCCGCCGCCGTCCAAACGGATTTGGCACGTACGAGTTCATAAATTTTTTAGGGCCGATAAAATGAAGTGTCAGTTCAGAGAACGACCATCATTTTGTAAAGTAAAGGGAAAACGAATATTTGTAGCGATATCTTGTCAAAACTCACTAGAATATTTCCAAAGCGTGTTGTAAAGAGTATTACCTTATTTCTGTAACATGTATATCTGTAGTTTATTTATGAGGAGTTTATGTTGTGGTTGTGTTTTCTAGAATCTGAAAAACAAAAACAAACTCCAAAACTCTTGTTTCCATCAAGCGGACTACATTTTGTTCGAGTTTTGTTTTTGTTTTCGGTCCTATTCCACTGGTTATCGCGAGGAAGTCAGAATACATTTTTTCAATATAGTTACGGCAAGACTTCAGATGATTTACGTCATACGAACAAATGAATAATTTATCGTATTTTCATCAAAATATTTGAGAAACTGCAACAAAAAATAAAACTATATACTAAATGCTTGCACTGTATATTGCACTACGACATTACAAAAAATGATTGTATTTAACACGACAAAGTATGGAAAATTATGTTAGCAGTAAAAACAATCGCGTAACGTTAGCTGTGACGTAAGCCGTCTGAATTGCCCAACTATAACCAACCAATCAAAACAGTTTATTTATGAGGAGTTTATGTTGTGGTTGTGTTTTCTAGAATCTGAAAACAAAACTCCAACTATCGCAAAACATGCCAGTCTTCAAAGAGTTTGCGAAAAGTTACAGTTTTATTTTATTCGACACGAGTTTGTGTTTTGTCCGTTTAGTGGAAAACCGCCTTTAAAGAAGGTTGCGAAAAGTAACAGTTTCGGTTTATTCGACACGAGTTTGTGTTTTGTTTTGTCCGTTTAGTGGAAAACCGCCTTAACACTACCGCTTTGGCTTTCTAGCCTTTAAACATGCTCTAAAATTTTTGAACTTGATTGAACCAGTCCTAGGAATGGATAAAAACCAAATTTTAATGTATCATGCCTAAAAACTATTTTTTATGCAAGTTTTATGTATCCTCTAGTTATTGAAAAATAAATAAATAAATAAAATTGTGCACTTTGTATCTTGGAGACAATTTTGGGACTAAGGTAACTTAGATTAGATTAGGTTACAGATACTTTGCCTCTCGATGTGATAACATATTTTTCTTAGATAGGTATTTTAGAGATACTCTGAATCCTGTGTGTTATAGTTATTGAGTTCAGAAAAGACTAGAGGGAATGTAAATTACGCTCTGTGCTAGAAAACATCTAATATTTACAATTATAATACCCGGTATGCTCATCTTATTATAAATAACCGTTTCAGATTCGGTTCTCTGAAGCTAATTCGCTGAACATACATTGTTTTAACGTATTGCCACGTACCTACTTTTAAAAACATGAATATTACTTCTTTTAAATATAAATTTAAAGAATACGTTCTAGGTCATTGTTCTTACTATGCTGATGAATTTGTCCGCACATTTTATGCCTGTTGAGTCTATAAAAAATTCTTAACCCTAACTTAGTCCTAATAACTTAACCTTAATCGTAACCATAGTCTTAATATAATTCCTAATATTTAGACACTGTTTATAAATATTTAGTCGTAATTTAATCTTTATTTTGTCTCCAGAAGTCAATTATCGACGCCGTAGAAGGCATGTTGAAAAAAGTAGAGAACTTTTGCGCATGCGTTCTTATTTGATCTTAGTCTTAGTCCTAAGAAGTTAAAAGGTCTTAAGACCTCGTTTGGACTAAGACTAAGTTACGATTTTTATAAACGTGCACACGGAAATATATACATTTAACTTCTTAGGGTAAAGATTAATTATAAATTCACTATTAGATCTTTGTGACAGCTAACTGCTCACTACCAAGACTGTATTAGTTTTAACTGTACTTTTGATTGTCTTACTTCCCTTTTACTCTTCACATTTATTTTTTAATGTATGTTTGATTTTTAAATTTACTTTTGTAATAATTTTGACTTACTACAAACATAGGTATTTAATTTAAGTAATGTGATCAAATAACAACATTTTTTACTGAATTAGAAAGATATTTTAAGCTAATATAAATCAAATCTCCTACAATTCCTATCAATGAAGTCATATGTATGTTCTCTGATACCAAACATCTAGGTATGCTAATGAACAATTCCACAAACAAAGCTCTATTCAATAATTATCTAAAGAAATTAATCTATCTAAATTTACTAACCTGCTTTTAATGAAAACACCCTATAAATATCTAACATCACTTTTGGTAGTGGGAACACGACAATTCAACCACAATAGATGAGATCTGACCTATTTCTGCATTTTTAGGATTGCTTCTTCAGGTGGCCTCCTTTAAGTTGAGTCAAATATCTAACTATAAAAATTATTATAAAAATTAAAATTATTTGAAGTTTAAAATCGACAATGACAAAAGTGACAGCCTGTCAATGAATTAAATATGACATATCTACTTGAATAATGTGTACCCTTTATGTATAAGTTTTTATATATTTTTAGGTATTAATAATATTGTGTGAAACTAACTATTCTGTGGACAAAAGCCCCAACCAGCGTTGAATTACACCCACAATATCTACCCATATATTCCTTATTATTAGCTTTTGTAACATTTTTTACTGAATTAGAAAGGTATTTTAAGCTAATATAAATCAAATCTCCTACAATTGCTATTAATTTAGTAAATTTAGATAGATTAATTTATTTAGATAATTATTGAATAGAGCTTTGTCTGTGGAGTTGTTCATTAGCATACCTAGATGTTTGGTATCAGAGAACATACATATGACTCCATTGATAGGAATTGTAGGAGATTTGATTTATATTAGCTTAAATTACCTTCCTAATTCAATAAAAAATGTTACAGAAGCTAATAATAAAGAATATATGGGTAGATATTGTGGGTCTAATTCAACGCTGGTTGGGGCTTTTGTCCACGGAATAGTTAGTTTCACAGAATATTATTAATACCTAAAAATATATAAAAGAATAAACATGTCTATGTCTTAAAAACTTCTTATATGTTCTTTACTTTTATATTTTAGTCAATGTACTTGCTGTTGTAATAATAATGACACTCAAAACAGTTTTTGAACTTGAAGTTCTGAGTAGAAATTTCATTATATTGGTGATTGAAACAACTAAGATCAAATGTTAAAAGTTAAAAGTAGATTACATTACGAATATGCCAGCAGTTCAAAAGAAATCGCAAAATTAATTTTAAAAAATGTCATTTTTATTGCAAATGATTGTGCATGCTTTTGCAATAATAATGACACTCCTTCAAAATAGTTTTTGATCTTCTGGAAATTCTGAGTAGAAATTTCAAATCTCTATTGATGAGTGAAACAACTAAGAACTAATGTTGAAATTTGAAAGTAGATTTCATTATAAATACAGTTTAAAAAAATTGATTTTAAGGAGTACCATTATATTGGAAACAATTTTACCTACTTTTAAAAACTTGGATTTTACTTATTTTAAATATAAGTTTAAAAAATACTTTCTGGATCATTTTTGATAAATGTGTCGAATATTTTAGATCTTTGTGACTGCTCACTATAACAATTTTTCGAATACTCAATATTAACGCAGATACAGTGTCAAAAGAATTTTTTTTTTAGTTTTTCTTAGATAACTTTTATTTGTGATTTGATTTTTTTCCAAGTTTTTCCTATGTATTACTAGTGCCCTTCTAGATTTATGTTCCAAATATGATGTAAATACTCCAGTGCCAAAAGGCCTAATCTGACCTTAATATACAGATTCAGAAATTGCGGATCTTTACAGAGAAAGTAGAAATTGCCGCTTCATTCCAGGGAAGGTATGAACTTTAAGAGGGGGGGCGACGTGCATTGGTCTAGCATTCCCCACTACTACGGCAATCGGTTCCGTATGGCCAACGCCAATTCGCCATTGCAAGTTTAACTGTCCGGTCAACTGATGCCAGTGTTGTCAGATCTCATGCATTCCGAGGAAATCTCATACTCTCATATTTTGATTACAAAATCTCATGCTTTTTAATAGACACAAAAAGAAATAATAAAATTATTAATATTACTCTTTCAAATTTACCAAAGCAAAGACCTAACGGGTATGACAGTCTACGGATATGCGGTGTGTGTGCTTTATTCACGCTGTATTGCAGTGATTCTTAACTCTATTCCGTAAGGGTACCTACATTTTCTGGAAACAACAGATTTTACGACCCCTGAGTCACCCTGCGTCACGTCAACTGCGCCTGAACGTTCGTCCGACCTAACAATAAAATAAATTAGAAAGGTTACGTGGTTAATAACTTTTAAGTAAGTAGCTGTAACTACCTACTTACAATGTAATATTATGATAAAATAGCAGAACATAATGCTTTTTAATGAAATAAAAATGGCATTACAAAAGTAATTAAAAATTAAGCTGTGTCAAGAGGTGTTTTTTGATAAATTAAGCCATCTCATGCTTTTTTCTCCAAACCTCATGCTTCTTTAAAATTATTCTCATGCACTGAATTTTTCCCACCTGGCAACACTGCTTGATGCAAACACGCTGTGGTCGAAGTATGCGTGTAGCATGACACAAATACATGCAAGCGGCAAAATACAATTCACCATCAAGATCCTCACTTTCCAAATCTGTATATATAACAGCACCATGTTAAAGAGTATCAAATATTATTTAAAAAAGTATATGTTATTGCGATACAATAAAATGAATCGTTTCTGAGAAAAACGACTTCAAACATTTTCATGCGTTAACACTGTTTTAAACTGATATTCACAGTTTCAACTCATCAATACAAAATTTATTCACTAACTACATTATTAAGTAGGTAACATTTTTATTTAGTCTATGCTCTTATAATAAGTTATTGAAAAGCTGTCCTTCCATTTCAACACACAAATTCATTCTTCTCAGAAAGTTGCGACGAACCCTGAAGAATATGCCCTCTTTTGCTCTTACTATTGCAAAACTGTCAATAATTCGTTGCTTCAGCGCTTCCACGTTATTCACAGGCCTTCTGTATACCAGTGACTTAACCTAGCCCCAAAGGAAAAAGCCGATCGGGTTCAAGTCGGGCGATCTGGCAGCCCACTCTATGAATCCACCACGGCCTATCCACCTCTCAGAGAAAACATTGAGGTACTCTCTCACTGTTAAACTGTAATGAGGCGGTACACCGTCATGCAGTAGTCACATTGCACGTCGCACTCCAATAGGAACGTTTTCCAACAAAACTGGCAGATCATTTTGTAGAAAGTGTAGGTAAACCTCACCACCAAGCCTTTGAGGAAAGAAATGTGGCCCAACTAAATGATCTCCCACGATGCCAGCCCATACATTCACAGAAAATTTATTCTGGAACCCACGTTCCACCACTAAATGAGGATTCTCGTCACACCAATAACGTTTATTATGTAGATTTATTACACCATCATGCCCAAATCCAGCTTCATCCATGAAAAGAATTGAACTGATGAATTTTCTGTTGCCATCATCGAGATTTATAATTGTCCTGCGAAAATTCAGTCGTGCAATCGGATCTCTAGGGAGTAGGGCTTGGATCTTTTGATAGTGGAATGGTTGCAGGAGTTGTTCCTGCAAAATTTCATGAACTGAGCTTTTGGGAATATTTTCCAATTCGTTTGTGTATCGCAACAAGAGATACTTTTTTAAATAATTTTAGATACTTTTTAACATGGTGCTGTTCAAATTTATAAACCGGTGAAAACAAAAAAGTTGTGGGCCATGGATCGAAAATTAAGATCAGGTGAGGCCCTTTGGCACTGGAATATTTGCATCATATTTGGAACATAAATCTACAAGGGCACTATAGTAATACATAGAAAAGACTTGGAAAAAATCAAATATCAAATAAAAAAGTTATCTAAGAAAAACTAAAAAAAAAAAAAATTTTGACATCCTGTATCTCCGTTAATATTGAGTTTTCGAAAAATTGTTATAGGACTTTGTGACCCTAATTTCTTGTGAGGAATCACTTCCTGAAGTCTTGACGCATAGTTTCCGGACACCCTGTATAAAGAAATTAATAAAATTATTTTTTCTGCGTTCATGCAAAAAACAATACTTTATTGAACTATATTTAGTGGAAAAAGTGGTTCTTTATTGCACTCATCTGTCATTCTACTGCAGCGTTTTGTCATCATGACAAACATAAACCTTCCAATCGACGTCACATTTTTCTAGACTTAGTGTCATCTAAATAATATTTTTTGGTTTTTGCATGAACGTAGAAAAAATATTGTATGCAACTCGTACAAAAAGTGCTTATTGCACTCGACGTGCAATAAACGCTTACTTTTTGCACTTGTTGCATAAATAACTATTTTAGCCTCCAAATGCGCTTATTTATAACAGTTTTATAAATGTGTTCAATCTATAAAAATATATTCCCTGTTGTTCGGGAACTCTTAATTTATTACCAAATAAATCCAAGGAATGTGCAAATTTGCATAAAAATGCTTCATGGCTGCGAAAAAAATACGAAAAACCAGTACAAGAAAGTTACTTTCTCGTTTTTACATTACCAAAGTGTTTTATAAATGTGGGCCTTTCTCGATTCTATCATATCGTATAAAGGCATTTAACCACGTTTGAATTTGAAACTCCTATAAAATTTATTTTAAAGTAATTTATACAATCTTTATAAAAAAATTTGCTAGTTGGACTGTGTTAGTTTTAATTGCATTCTCGATCGAATTTAAGAATAATTATACGTTGTATCTTTTTTGACATCTTTTTTATTATTAACATTTATTTCTTAATATATGATTAATTGTTCTATTTTTAACTTTTCTTTTGCAACAATTTTGACATGCTGCAAACATATTTATTTAATGTAACGTGATCAAATAACAATAAACATAAACAAACATGTCCATGTCTTTAAAACTTCTTATACTTTGTTCACAGTGGACGTTAAGCGGTTATTTCGTTGTACACGATGTTCTCTACTTTTATATTTTAGTTAATATACGTGTTTGCAATAAAATAGAATCATACTACAAATTTTAAAATTATAGAGCAACTTGTTATCTGGGATGGTATAAGAGAAGGATTGACTTCTTCGAAAAAGAAAGCCTAGTAATTAAGCATGTTGGTTACTCGTCATTCGACGTCAATAACACAGGATCAAGTTACTTAATGCCGTGACATATTAAAACATATTAATCATTGTCATCTATATCGACAGTGCAATGTTTCCAATTTTAGCTCGGCAAAACTAAAATTATTTTCCCATATACAACCGCAGAAATTCCTACCAGGAAACAATCCCCTTATTTCAAAACTGGCGCCGATCGTCTACGAGTGCTAAGTCGTGAATTTGCAGGAAACTCGCGTAGTGCGCCTCGTTCCGCGGGTTTATATTTAGCAGGAATCTAACGCCCGAGCTTCAGAATTACCGCAACAGTGAAGTTGTAGCGAACGAACGATTTGTCAAAACGACATAAACTCGAGTGATTTTTATTCGAAAATGAAAGTACAGTTCATAACGATTTTGGTCCTGGCCGTTCTCTCAATTGCAGCAGGACTACCTGGTAAGCATTGCTTCTATTAAAATGATTTTTTCTTCGATTCAACAAAAACACTATTTGTTATGTTTATGATATGTTATTGTTTTTATTTGGTAATTAATATGCCAGTTATAGAAGAACTGGGACACAAATATGCTTGCTTCCTGCTATTGATTGATTATATTAATTTAATTGAATTGAAGATTACTTGATTTGATTTGCTGGGCTGCAATGAACAGTATGAAAACTATTTTTTATGCCTTAAAGTTTACTGTAATAACATTTTCAGGGTAGGTAGGGAACTTGTTGAGAAATTGACCTGTTGATATTTCAGTCTATATATTATGCATGCTGTATTACTTAATACCTGTATTTTAAAATCTTGTTGTATCTAAATTGTAACTATTTTTATTGTTATCATTATTTGATTCACTAATTTATCTACTTAATAAAAAACAACATTTTTGAATTCTCTTATACGACTCTGATGTTTACTTTAGAAGTAAACATAAAACTTGTGTTGGTTAAACTTTGGACATTTGGATGAACAGATTTTGTTAGATTCCACTAATTTCCTGTATTTTGACCAAATAAAGAATCACATTTCAGAATTTAACTGAATTTTGGTTGGAAATTATTATAAAATTGATAATACCCTTCTTTACGCAAAGGAGGTATACAAAGCGCAAATTCAAAGAATTATAGACGTATGGTATGTACCATCTACGGTTATATGAAAATTCTATGACACATCGACACAAGATGATTTTCTTAGAAATTATCTCCTCTAATTAAGTCCGTGTTCAACATTCCTAAAAATCTTTTAAGTTGTATAATTTTTAATCTAACAGATTTTTTGCCTCATTTAACATGATTACTTATGTCCACTTCTTTTGTGTCAAAAGTTTACCCCATTTCAAAGTTAATGTGCTACATATTTTTACTATTTCTTGGGTAAGATTTTTTCTTGGTTTTAAAAATATTTGAGAATAAATGAACAATGAGGGCATTCAAGCAAAGGAACCAACATTTTAATTGAATTGGCACATTTTCAAGCTAGGAAGCTAGCAGACTTCCAGACTGAAACAAATAACATACTAATCTGATATTTTCTGTTTTTAAGAAATGTTTCCTGTAATTTGACAATCAAAATAATTAATAATTTAATATACATACCTAATTTAATTTAATATACAGGTATTTATGTTTATAATGTCTGCTAGTAGTATATTGCTATTAAGCTCACTGTGCCGGTAATAAATTAAAATCGCCTAACGATAACAAACAAGTGAACATTTACAGGCGTAGCTATTTCATTTTTTATGTTTTATAACTGTATATGACAATTATATGTATAGGAACTATGACTAAATACAAATATTTTAAAAGGGGGTAGGGAATTAACGAAATCATCCTTCATTTCCAGTTATTTATAATGCAAAAAAAATTTTCGAAACTATATTAAACCTCTATTTATCGACGACTATGGGCACCCGTCCGCCGCGAGGTTATTTTATTGACACATTTGGCGTTTGGAGAGTACGGCAACCAGCAACACAATTACGGCGAAGGTTTTATTAATTAAAGACTGCCGCGGATGCATTCGAAGTTCTCTGTTATCTATATTAGCTTGATTTTCTTAAAATAAACGGGCATTAACTGTACGCGGAGTGTGCGTTTTGTTGTTAGTGGGTAATCTTGTAATGAGTGAAAATGTAGTATTGACAGTTTGGAACAAAAGAACGAAAAACAAATTAAAAATATTGCAGCTAGCCGGATTAACTGTTACCTTACATTATTAAAAATAAGAAGAATGTTATTTTGGTGGTTTCTACATTTGGAAATGCTGTAAAAAAGCTATAGTAGTTAACCCAATGCCAATTTTCCGGAAGACAAGATGGTTTTGCCCCATTTTTAAAACAGAGATAGAATTCCAAAATATTTTTTTTTGTCTTTTAGGAGGCCTGCCTGAGCCCGTGCTTAACATTTTTATACTTAGTGGTAGTTAACCAGAAATAATGTCTAAGTAAAATTCTGTCTCATCTTTCTTTGTCTAGCATTATTTCCAATTAAAACAACACAATTGAAATATTTTTACGTAAAAAATTCACCCAATTTGAAGTAAAGATAAACTTTAGTATCTAAACCAGAAAAAAAAAACAACACGTTTTATTATAAAACAGGATGTTGTAGTAAGGACTGTTCTTCTGAAATAAAGATAGGTGTCATTTTGTCCTGCAAAATAATTAAAAAACCTGTACAATTTTTCAGTAAAACAAAAATTGTTCATATTTATATTAAAATTACACGAGCTTTATATAAAATTGATTCGTTAGCAACTGTATATTAATCACAGACCTAAAAACAATATTTTTACCAATTATTCTTATCTTTTAAGGTGCTACACGAGCATGACCTTACAATCATAACAAACACACATGAATATTTAAAAATATGGTGCCTATGGAAATATTATTTGTACTGAAATTTAGTTCTTGTGTTCATTGTGTAGGTATATATTGGATTTGCCAAAAATTGTAAATAAGAGAAGCACATAATATGGACTATAGGTTATTGTAATTACAATAAAAACATGAGACATGTATGATACTATCAATATCGTTTTACCAAAGTTCATAGTTCACCATTTTTTATACTCATTTCATTAGCTAACAAAAGTTAACTCAAACAATGCTAAAAATAGAATTCTAAGCAAAGAAGAAATTTATTAAGACTGTAGTTTCCATTAGCCACACAGACTTTGGTTCGTCTCTTAAGAATTATGCGTTACCAGTCTCTATTGCAGAAATTAACATTTTCCTGTTTTTCCATATGTTGCCTTATTGATGTGTAACCAAATGATGAGCAAACACAATTACTAAAAAAATTACGCACATACGTGGGGTACTAGAATTAATAATATTTGTCAGAAATTCTTGATCGTTGAAGGTGACTCATTGAAATCACATTTTAAAATAATTCCTGCATTTACGTCAAGACCAGGTAGCAAAGCAGCTGTGTCACGTGGATCCTTTATAGTTCATATATGTGCTTGAATTTTGCGGCTTCGCATTTGATTGCAGTAAACACATATTATTCTAGTTTAGATGAATGGAATTATTCTTAAAAATATAAGATCACTTTTTAGTCCCACGCCTCAACGTCTATATTTACTCTAATCAATTACTATTTCATTTTGCTAATTTTCACTTATGATATACAATACAGTATGTTCAAACTTCACATCTATAATTATATTTTTTTATTCTAAGTGATTATTGTAGGATAAATTAATTCTAATTTCCATCTCCACACTAAGAAAAATTAAATAATAAGTTAAACAGCACTTTATTTGAAAAATCATCTGTACAATCTTGAATACGCAGCATAATTTTATAGATTTTTTTATATATTTTAACAGCAAAATTCATCAATTCTTCAGTTAGACAAATTAAAAAGAAATACAATTAATTTCAAACTGATTCTCATCAAGTGTATTGAGTTAATTTAAATAATTGATAATTTATATAAATATCTATGTCGGTGAAAATGAATGATTAATGTTACAAAATGCATAGAAGTAAAGCCTCAACTTTAGAAAAACAATAAAATATTTGACAAGTAACAATAAAAAACCAGCATACCATATACAATAAAGTTTTTAGTTAACACATTTTGCAAGCTCAGCAATCAAACAATAATCAAGTAGAAACGAAAGAAGGCAGTTTGAAATTAACAGTTCAGCCTAGGAATTTTTGCGTATGGTGGTAACCATACAAGTCATTAAATTGATATTTAGTGGTTTTCCAGCTTGCCGTAACAGAATTAAAGTGCAGATCCCTAGTTATAGCTGGAATGCTTTGACCTGCTCTTGTTGTTCACAGGCTAGGCTCTGTGGGGGTAGACCCGCTTCAAAGTACCTAAATGAAACATTATAAAAGAAAAAATACTACCGATTTGCACGTGTCAAAAAAGAATATCTTCAGTAGTTAAGTCTTTGTTTTTCTTGTTTTGTTGGTTGAATATTGGTACACCCTGTTAAATTATGCCATGAAGGTGATTTATAATTTTTATTATGTGCATGTATTCGTATTTAAACGTTACCATTACTACAATTTGCAAATATGCATCAAAATCTTGTCATATACGAGTATGCGGAGTATGTGACATGTCAGACAGTCTTATAAAATTCACTTCTCAAAATAACAGTGGACTATACTTTTATGTTTATCACTTTGCCACTTTTATAATGAGAAGGAATTTTGTTTATTTATTTTTATTATTGTGTTTTTATAAAATTCAAACGTTTCCGATTTAAATGCGTAAAATTTATATTCATCACATTGTTCACAGTGGAAACGCTATAAAAGGAATTGCATATTTTATTTGCTACATATTCTACATTGTTTATTTACATGATTTCTTGTTATTTTAAAGTTTACGATTGGTCTGCTTTATAAAAATAAATATTAACAATAATTTTTAATAGTTTAGTCTGTGTAAATTTTTCGGTTATGAGTCATAAGATTTATATGCTAATTGGATGCTTTTTTGGAAATGTCATCACATCATGGCACTAATCCGATACTTCGAAAACCTAGAGATATCAAAATTGTATAAAAAAATTGTGTAGTACATAAATGGCAGATAAATAGAGAAATATTATGTATTTCTTATTATAATTATATAATAAGAATCTCCATAATCAGAGAAACTATTAGATACATATTACTTTTCACTCACACGAACTATGGAAGATGACGTGTTTTGGAATTAACGAGCAGTGTACATCAAATACATTCATATACAGTAAAAAATAACATTTGCATAAAATCACTCATTTATAAATGAAACTGTTTTGGTGTTGAATTTGAATATCTAATTCAATATTTTAACAAAAAAATGAGTTTAACAGCATAATTTATTTGTTAAATAGTTGGTTAGTGAAAACCCAACGAAATGTAATTGATAATATAACTAACTCAATGTTGTGTTTGTAGCAACACATTATTTAGTAAACAAACTCAAAAACGCAAAAAAAAAAGAATAATTAATAGCTAGCAAATAACTGGGTGAACATTACTCAACGAATTGTATTTTTTCTGCAATACAATTGCGTGTGAATATATTTTAACAACCAGTTGAGTTGATTTTATGTGAAAATTTTCGGTGATAACTTATGTGGGTAATCTCACAAGAAAAAAAAATCAAGTTAAATCAGAAAGGCATGCACATTCTCCATTATCCATTACATTGTATTTATCTGTAGCCCTTTAAAATATAAATTATTTAAAATTTTTAGAAGTTTTATTAAAAGCAGTAATAAATAAATATAAAGTTGGAAACAATATTTTCACTACCCAGTTATCCAAAGGAATCTAATAATAATCTATTTATTATAAATTGTAATAACTTTTGTCCATTGAAAAATGCCTTTAGGTTCAAATATCGAGTAACCAATACTCTTTAGAAAATTAATATATTTTGAAAGTACCAGTCATCTTTAAATCACAGCACTATCTATACAATTTTTAAGAGCATTATATGTAAATGTATGTACACCTACTATACATTTTTTACAGAATCGAGATATCTGTTTTGATTTTAGAGATATCATATTACAGAGTTCCAAATGGGACAAGTGAACAGTTGATAAGGCTTCTTTTGCAAAGTATTTTTGGGCATTCATCATTTTTATTAATAATTGCTAGGTATTATATAATATATATATGATCATTAATAATAATTTGCAATTTTAGTAACTATATTCCACATTTAATTTTGTTGCTATTTATTTGGCTAGGTATTTTACTATGCAATTTATAGCAAATTTGTTGTTTATCTTTAATAAATTACAGTTTTTAGGCAAATTGGGGTCATTAAGTACTTCAATCATGTTATTTTCATTATTTAATATCATTACTGGAAAATTGCTTTAGAATTAGGTATAATGTTTTATATACATTTACATCCCAATAAAAATGATGCTTTATTTCCGGAAATTTTAGGAAGCTTCGAACAGCAACCACATATGGGGAATATGCAAACACTTGCATATTGCCCACATATATATTCCAAATTTTCTAGGTCTATTTCGACTTTAGGCAATCTTTATCTATGCTTATTTTATATGCGTATACATAAAAATACTAGTAAGAAAAGTTGTTCCAAATAAAGATATGGTCAAATTACAGTGCCCTAGAACGATATTGACTTTCCATTAATTATATGTTTTTATCATTCAATAAGTTCCTATTATAATGTTTTAAATTTATTCATAAAATAATTGTAGTGAATATGATACATTCTCCAAGATTTATTAATGCGCCATTTTTACGTGAATAAAGAAATATTATTATGTTAACTATTTAAGACAGATTTAATTGTTTAATTAACTGTAATGTATCGAGAGCTGTAACTAAGTAACGTTGCAAGGTGCATAGGTCTTGTACGGGGTTATTTAAAAAATATATATTTGTTTTGTTTATATTATATGTACTAATGTTTTAAAAATAAATGTGTCAATGTACTCCACTAACCGATTCGATATATGTATACCAACATACATTGCTGGTGATCAGTAGGTACCGTAGATAAGTTAAGGTTTACGGTACATTTGCTAGTGGCTTTCAGTATTAAACGAGTCCATTCAGATACTACAGAAAACCTTTAAAAGCTGTTTTACACGCACCAATTTATTGAACAGTAAATTCACGGTTTATTTGTCAAGAAATTAATCAATTTCACAATTTATGGAAAACTGTTTTGAATATTTCAATCTTTGGAACAATGTATTTATCAGTTTCATTAGTAAACGAAAATTCAAATATATTGTAGTCAAACCCACCATCATATTGTCAGGGTAACACTTAATCAACATATAACTACATATCTTTAAATTTGACCAATAAAGCAGAAGACGTTCTAAATCCACAATTTATTGATACATTATTTATTGAAATCAATAAATTGTAATCCAATTTATTTCTGTTTTATACTCCATAAAATAAATTGAATTTCAACTTCAAATTTATTTGTCAATAAATTGATATGTGTAAAATAGCTATAACTACTGTTGGTGAAAAAATGTACCATGGATTCAAGGGCTGGTAAAAAGACCATGGACTTGATTTTTCAAAATACAAATGCGTTAAGAATTTTGATCATGTTACTTGCAATATTACACATAAAATTCTGTGAATCTGACCAAAATAATTTTAAAAATCACCCTTAAATTTTATTTTTGAGCAAAGGTGGTAAATGATTCCTTATTTTAGATATTCTATTTTACAATTTCTCATTCGATTTGGTATATTAATCACTTTCTTTAGACAGAGGGAATGTACCTACTATTCAAAATAATCTACAGGGTAATTACGATTTTTCTTATTTTTGCTCAACACATGTAAAATATTTTGGTGGAATTCTGCTATACCCTATATCAATATACAATGCATTGAACAGTTCTAATACGGTATTGTGTATTGTTGGTATTCAGTTATATATATTTGTTATTAGGATCTGACTATATTTTAGTTTGTTTCAATAGTGGCCAACAAAAAGCCAGACCATCCAACATGTTGCAGGAGTTTATTACATACCTATTTTATATTTATCCATTGATTTAAAGAATTCCTTCATCAAGTTGTAGGAATGCTCAATGAGTTTACAATAGACTTGGTAATTTTATAAAAATATTGGCACCGGCTGAAATATACATATGTATATGGTACCGCAAAGCAATATTTTCTGCATTAAATCTAAAACGCCCTGTATAGAGTTAAGAAGGTCTACAACTGTAAAATATTTATTACAAATATTTTTTGAATCTTCTCGATATCTGCCATACTTCTCTATATTCTAATTATGTATCTATATATAATCACCATCCAGTAATATAATGCAACAACTGTCCTATACGAAAAACTGAATAATTAATTTTCCATAATATTCACTCTGCAGCAATATGAAAGAAAAACATTATTAATACATGTAAACATTTTTAGATTTTGGAAAACATCAGCATGTCGAAAGCTTAACACATACGTAAACCTATGACAATAAAATCGCATATTTCAATAAAGTTTCGCAACTTATTCTAAACCGACCGTTCTACCTGTGTGGTCAGCAGACGAGAGGGACAATCAAAAGCCTATTAGGTAATCGGATATTATCAATGCACCCACACATAATAGTTGTCAGCACATTTCCGCTCTAGAAAAATTTATGTCAATAATAATATTTTTACCACTTTCATTTAATTGTTTGATGCGGAACTATAATTAAACGCGAATAATACAAAGTGTCCGGAATACAAGTGGCAATATTGAAAGGGCTTCTTTCTATTTCAGACCAAAAGCGACAAAAAAACTCTTATGAAGAAAGTGTCTAATACTAATAGTTTTTGTACAAAAATATTTCAAAAATAAAAATACAACTACAATAAAATTCAAAACTGCGTTCCGACATTACAAACTAAAAACCCTTTAATATAATTTGTTCATTGTATCAATATTAATAAAATAAACACTAGAAGTTGTTCTAAAAGGCCTTTAAACTGATTACAATTCGTTACTCGTTGTTGTTAACCTCAAACTAGAGCATAGTTGCAACGTACATACTTTTTTATACTTACCTGCTGTTTGGTTGATGTTTGAGGAGCTCCAAATCAAAATGCAACTTTCTCTTAAAAATAGCTCCAAAAAATAGAATTGAAATTTGAAAACGCAAGTTTAAATTTTTTATGGTTGTTTCAAAATGCAATATTATTTGTATTCGAAATCTAACGTTGTTTTTGATATAATATTCTGTAGGTACACTATATTCAAGCGTTTACCACAAAGTGTCCTATTTAAATATGCAGCTAGTTAAAAAATAACAAAAACCGGAAAGTTCTATAAATAAAATTAATATAATGAAAATCCTGCTTCAAAAAACAATAAAATATTGAACAATCCAAGACATTGAATCCCTTCTAAAAAAATGACCATGGAGAGAATTAGTGGGATATAGAAAAACTCCAATAGTACCTACAAAAATGTATTAGTAACCAAACACAGTACAGCAAAAGCAGGTGATTGGAAAAATGGAAATAAAGAGTGAAGAGCCATGTGATTGCATGGAAAAAGATGATAGATCGAAAATTTACAATTTAGCCTATGAAAAAAATATTTAGAAAAGAGGATCATTTTTTAAATAAATAGTTTGTATATATGTACGCGGTGTAGAACTAACTATATCTATCGGCCATTCGCTACTCCATGCCGGACTGAAAATGTCACAGACACGAAGCGTTCTACATGCAGTAGACACCATTGAAAGCTGTCGACCTTTATCGCGTTCGGCGAGAAACGATATTTTGCAAACACGGAATTCCAGGAGACAACTACTCTGCGGGTTAATACCCCGACCAGCATTGAATTACACCTAGAAAACCTATAGCAACAGCTAGAGTCATTCGTCAGAAGCTCACCAGACATATACCGACAGAAGGGACCATGAGGTCCCATGGTCTCTTCTGTCGGGTTAGACAGACTAAACAGCTAGGATTATTCGTCGGATACCTTACCTATGGCATACTGATGAGAGCTAATAAGCTCGAAACCGGTATATGTCTGCAGAGATTTTCGTTCAAAAATATTTTATGAGACACAAAGTAACCAATGTTCCAATATGGACAGCCCTTCAAGTGAACACCTACCACCGTATCAGATTCAGAATGACTGTTATTTATCAAGCTTCCAAGATTCTTTAAATTCTCAAAATATGTACACAAAAGAATATTTTCTGGTAATAAAGTTAGTTTTGGAGGTGATACCAGAGTGGAAAACGAATTGAAAAGCCCAAATAAACATAACATAACAGGAAATGTCTTCTGGAAATGTTTTTTTATAAAAATTTTACACCAAATTTTTGCAACCGATTAAAAGCTCGTATTTTGTTTACCATGGCTATTCAAACATTTTTCGGCAATTTTCATCCTCCTTCGACTAAGCTGTATATGATAATATAAACTAGAAAGCAAACACAAATAGTAAATTATTAGATATATTCTACATTCGATCATTTTCAATACAAAGTCTTAATTCTCGCAATTTTTCCTCGCTCATATTTTTAGAAAATTATTTTAATTATTATTTTCAAAATATTTATGATCTCGAAAAAATGTCCGGAAATAATTCAGCTCTAGGGATATTATGAGGAAAAATTAATTAGTAATCACCAAAAATTTCAGGGGTGGGTAAGATTGCAGTGCCATGAAACTTTTTTCCTAATTTTTTTTCTATGCAGATAGTTTGCCGATCTGAGTACACAATCGAAAAATAACGATTTTTTTAATAAAAATTGAACCTTTTGCCATTTTTGATAGGATATATTTTTATAGATTAAAAGAAAAATTTTACTACCCGGATCTACTATTAGGTATATCCAATTTACTGTCCAAATTCTGCTCAAATATATCTAATAATTATTTATAACATTAAAACAAAAGAATGCAACTGATCATTGCCAATTCTTTTATGACTGCCTATTACCAGCCTTTTAATATTCTCGTCTTGTCCCCCATTGTGATTATGACGCAACTCAAGACTCCAACTGATAACAACTATTACAGAAAAGATAGATTGCTTTAACCGAGTTGTTCTCATGTTAAGTCAATTAACTGCGGCAAATGGCATCCTATGGCATCACTGGGAAGTTCCCAAAGGCTAGGTACTTGATATTCAAAACTTAACGCACTCAGAGCCGTACTGCCTGTAAGTGTTTAGATAAACATTTTTTGACGACATATTCTAGTTATAGGGTTTTGTGGCATTAACTTTTCGTGTAGAATTACCCCCTAAAATATAGACGCATTATTTTCGGGCACCCTGTATTGGTAGCACTTCCTAGGCAACAAGAACGACAAGAAGAAAAATTTATATAAAGCTCGATTCATATTTATGGAACGCATTGGCGGCGGAACTTTTGCTGGGAGGGGGCTTGAGCTCCCTTGAAAAATGCAATCTTTCATAAACTAAAAATCAATATAAATTTTATCAAATTGGTGAAACATATCGGATGATCATTGTGAGATTGTGCATGTGCATAATATTTTAAAAATAAAACGTAACTATTCATACTTGAAAATAAATAAAAAGAACATTCCAGTGAGTTAAGTTTTCTATTTTTCTTTGCAAAACACGCATGGCATGGCGTGGCGTGGCATGGTGTAGCGTCAGAGGAGTGTGCACACAATATATACAAATACATAAGAATACACGGTGTCAGTTCCATCTGACGTTGTATACATTACATATTATGCGGCTTAATGCATCATTTTTATCATTATATCATCAATTTTCCCAATTATTCTGGATGAGAAAGAAGCAACTTAGCGACGAGTAAAACTTTATAATATTATATTATAAAGTTATACATGAATTAATGCGTCTGTATCATTCAACGGAGTCGATTGATTCAATATTCCAATGATAAAGAACGTATACTACATTTATCTGACCTTGTACAAATAGAGCAAAAATGTACTATATATACCAAAATTTTGAAGTGATGTTACTGGACTTTGGCGCTACATTGACGGTCCGTAAGTATATGAATCATCCTTAAGTTGTTCGTAATTATTTATCTATTATTAAATATTTATTTACATTTTGTACTTTTGGATATATAAAAATGTTTGTACATCAAGTAGTAGTTTTTAGGCTTTCACGTCCAGTGCTGTAATTTGATATATGGTGATTTTCCGGGTTGTTATGCCGTGATCTCGGTAACTGGTAGCTGCCAGAAACAAAGTTAAAATGCACATCCCTAGCATTAGCCGGGATACTTTTACCTGCCCTGGTTGTTCTCGGGCTAGGCTTTGTGGGGACAGACCCGCTGTCGGTGTCTCTGAGCCTGTCCATATATTGATTTCGGTTCCTATTGTTGGTATTACGACTGCTACGGTCGGAACCGTTCCTCGGAATCGTTCCTCCGAGGCGTTCCGTAGCCGCCGCTGTAACTGGTCGCATCCCATGCTTCCAAACGTTTCGCCGCTCTTCACTGTCGGCATCTTTAGTGGTGACTCTGCAAAAGCTTCGCCGCGACTGAGCAACTCAGGCCCAGAGACACCGATAGCGGGTCTGTCCCCACAGAGCCTAGCCCGAGAACAACCAGGGCAGGTAAAAGTATCCCGGCTAATGCTAGGGATGTGCATTTTAACTCTGTTTCTGGCAGCTACCAGTTACCGAGGTCACGGCATAACAACCCAGAAAATCACCATATATCAAATAATATCAAGTACCTACATACAACAAATGATACGTGTTTTGTTAGATACTAATGACATTATGGAAAACAATTACTTCGCAGACTATGTCCCGATCAGTATTGAACAGCCTTGTCATCTTGGACGCTAAATTCTGGAATATTCTCGCGAATTTCGCAGTTTTTAATATAAATTACATAATGGCGGAAAAGTCTCAACTTTTAGCGAATTTGGCGATAGTAAAACAATTGAATATATTTATATGAAGTTTTGTAGTTTGTCTTGAGCTACATAATAATGATAAATATACAATACAATTTAAATGCAGCACTGCCAAATTCACGCAAATACCCGCGAAGTTAATTGAAATAAATTTTCCTAAATAAAGTCTAACTACTATTAAAAAAACACACATTAACAAAATGATTTTCAAAATAAATAAAATTTACTTGGGACATGTATTAGCGCCACGATATATGAAATCCGGCATATTTCTGTATTTCAAGGATTGCTTTTGCAAGTAACCCCATTTTCAAATGGAATTAGAGTATCTACATATTAATGAATATTATTAATATTGGGGGTAGTTTCAAACACGAGATAACACTCAATATTGTCAACAGTTTTGATACAGTCAGCTCCTCTGTTAGATTCGTGAAGTGTGAAACTAATTCAAATGAATTAAAGAAGTACCAAATTATCACATTTAGTTATATTCATTTTGATACTTAGTATATCAAGGTAGGTACGCCATCTAACTCCATAAAGGAAGCAAACTAGTAGAAACTATAGTAAAATTGATCTGAAAAATCCCGATGCGATTAAAAATTTGCCATGTGCCTTCAACGTATCCACTGGAAATTTTAGTTTGCCTCTGGGCTAAAGTTTTCTGTCTAGTCACAGATAAATTGTGGTCTAGTTACCTAACTAATATCAAGTGTTTATGAGTTTAGGTTTCTGTTCTATTGATAATTTTATTGTCTGACGTTATTTATTTGAGGTAAAATTTAATAATTTGTTATATTTATTTGTAAAGAAGCACCATAAACAAAATTAATAAATAATTTGTCTTTTGCATCATTGAAATAATTATGTTGGATTGGATCTATAGACCAATAATTATATGTATATGAAGTGGATATAGAAAAAGGGAACTTAATATATTAAACATTTTTGAAAAACGAAAATTAAAAGAAGCCGCAATTATATTAGTACATATATTGAAAGGGTATCGAATTATTCTGTGAACTTGAATTTCCATTGGTCGCAAATACTGAAAGACCTATAAAATTAATATATGCTTATCTATTCTGCGTATAAATTAACAAACACAGTGTATAAACTCATATACTACTCATATTTATTAAAACGCGAACGTCAATTCTGAGAACGAAAAACTATTGATTTTGGGAGCTTAATGTGAAGATGAATGTTTATTATTTTTAGTTATTTATTTTCCACTGTGAGGTCTTTGGTTAAACAAAAATAATTCTCTACCATATGTTTGATGCAAGTGTTTAACACTGAACAGCAATCTGAATTCAGAAACAGAAATTGCACATTTCTCCAGACATTATGAGGGAACCCTACCTAGAAAAACAAACCCTATTGCTCCATAACCCCACATCCAGTGCTTAGTAGTATATACCTATAACCACATGACTTTCAAAAGACAGTTTCCATAGTAGCGATCCAAAACTACAAAACCCAAGATGTTCAGGCTTCTAATACCTGTATATTTAAGAATATCTCCCCTTACAATAACTTACATTATCTAGAAATCACATTTGCGATATTCGATTGTTTTTTTTTTAAATTAATTTGAAGGGCCGTACAACTTTTATAGAAAACGAAATTCCATGAGGCAACTACTCTGCGAACTAATGCCACCATAAAGCCATTTTTTGTGGATAACCGTGTGCATGATTCGCAGCAACATATATATTTGCCGAGTAGTGTAAATTTAGTATAATTTTGGTTAACAACTTGATAAAGAAAATTATATAACTCCATTTTGTCTTGATCCGGATCTGGAAGCTCCAAAATTCCTGTCATAAATATTCCAATAGCGTCTGTCTAAAAGTATTTGCTCGCTCAGAATAGCGTATTGGTTACTGAAAATAATTTTGTTTACTTTGAATTTCGGATATTCATAATTAATTATCACAATCAAAGAGGAAATGGCACAATTCTTTCATAACCAGGATGTAATTTATCACGAAGTATGCAAAGTTTATGCCAAATATTTCATGTTAGGTACTCTTCATTTTTATTTAACAGTGCCAATTGTTACTAAATAGGTATATAAAAAAATAATAACCAAATTAAATCGAGACACTAACTTTTAGCTTCGCTATTAAAGAAACGTTATTTATTGTTATTTATTTATTATTATTATTTTTTAAATAACGAGCGTTCAAATAAAAACTAAGTGAAGGTCATATTTCAAAGAAAAAATATGCATTTTCTGACAACGTATGACTTAGATCATTAACCTTAAAACGATCATGTTGTACGCTGTACGGGTGTCCCCGCGAAATAAATAGTGCCCCAATGCTTTATAATGTCAACATTTGCCACAGATAAATTTTTATCTGTGATATTTGCATAATCATTGTACTGACATTCGTCTACTGATTGAAAAAGTAAAACAGTTTCATTATTTCCGATTAATTAGGATCATTCTAAAAAAGTTGCAGTTTTCCAAGTATTTGCAATTAATGGAGCAGTGGTAGATATAGCTCTGGATAGGATATTTTGATCATTTAAATGATTTGAAGATTTATAACAGTTTATCACATAGATTGTTTAACCGCCTTTTCATGTTGGTGTGCCGGAGGTTTACAAAAGGATAAAACCAAGTTTTATCATAATTTCGTATCTTGCTATACAATAGATAGATGGCGCAAAAAATTTGCAACTGGAAGTGAGTTTTATGCACATTGTATAACTGACATTTTATTCACTTTTTAAAGCCGTAAAAACCTATACTTTATTTACTAGAGAAATAAAATTGGTTTTATTTTTCTAGTGTCTAAAAAGTCTTATTTCAGTCTTACTAAAATAGAAGAACAATTAAAACAAATCATTTAAATTTATTGAAAAACTATTTATTAACATTAACATTGACATTTACAGTAATTTTGACTTCCTTGTAGCTAGATATATTAACTGCATCGTTGGAAGTCACAGCGTCTGATAATATCTGTTTGTTTTATATTTCATGTTCATGTTTTAGTCTTCAATGTCACTTTCTGCTATTGATGCAGACCGCCACCTACCGTGCCGTTTGGTCGTTGTAATATCAGTAAGTTGTTGAAGTACGCCTTATACAGTGATCCGTGTAGGTTTTCTCAAGAAGGTACTATTCCTATTGTATGAATTCAGGTTGTAAATTGCAAACAGGTCGCGTGGTACATTTCTGATTCATGTATCGTAAAAAGATTCTGCGGTGTGGCAACTCATTTGGACGTAGCGCTATATATTTTCTACAAAGACCTAGATCATTAATGGAAAATCCGTCCTTCACAATGGTGAACCTACGTGAAACAATCGTCTTGGTATCAGGTATCGAAACCAATAAACAGGAGCCAGTATCTTGTATGTCATCAATCTTCAACTTCATCAATTCACAAGATTTACCGGTATGACTCCCATTAATAATGTACCTAGAAATAATTCAAAAATTTATACCTAAAAAATTGTAGTAGCTCTTGTTAGAAAAGTTTGGATGTATTCTCTATCCAACACACTTGCTTTTGTACTTTATTATGTCTTGTAGAAAACAGTTGAAGAATCCATCATCTACCGCATTTTGACAGGTCTATATTCATGTGAATTTTGAAAGTAGTCTTTAACATTGTCCCCATCGATAAAACCGCATACTTTTTGTTGATATTCAAAAAAATATACAGGCTTAACTTCCTCACACTACTAGTCACTTTTCTCTCGAATTGCTAAATTCGGCAAATTCTTCTTTGTTAAAGTTCATTCGACTTACCTAACAATAAACGTATAGTTAAGCTAGTTACGGACGGTGAGCGATATATAATATATTGTTATGAATTTGTTGTGTGTGTGTAATTTTGTAAATTTTTTATTCTTGTGTGAATGTGTATTTGTTTGTGTGAAATTTATGGCGCTCTTTAGAAACTTTTTTCTTACCTTGTATTTTTTTTTTTTTTTATCTTTTTACCCTGGCTAGCACTTTGACTCCACTCAGTAGTCGGTTCTTCTAGAGAGAAAACTTACTTTTGTTGATATTTTGTTTTTAATTTTTAATTTTGTCTAAACTATAGCTTTCACTGCAGAATAAAATGTGGGATTTGTTTTTAATTTGGTGTTTTATTTTCTTTAAAGGAACTGGATAGATTATACTGAACTTAACATTTGATGAACTAATATTCCACATTAATTACAAACTTGTGAATAAAATTATTGGCTTTTCTTACAATTTTCTTAAACTAAATCTTTGATGGTATAAATAAATTTCTATATTGGGGTCTATTTGATATTTAAATTGTCTCTTAGACTACCAATCTTCCCTTTCTTTGTACCACCAGTTGCCTACCTAACCTATATCTACATTTACGTTATTTAAATGAACTATACGTTATATTAAATTGAAATTTGACATTTATGTCGAGCATTTAGATACTGTGAAAAGTTTTCTGAATTTTGGATGTTTTAAATGGCCTGTTATTGTGTTTTATTTAAGTAGGTAAGTCTTGCTACTTGTATTTTATTACCTAGGTTAAATTTTGATCTTATTCCTTTGTTGGAAATTTTTCTAGCTAGTTTTTATATTTACATTTGTGCACACATGAAATTTGGTACCTGGTACTTGTGATTATAGATGTAAAACTCCTGGGCACGTGGAAATATCCGTTGTGGATTCCCGATTACAGATGATAATGGGACTGGACAAAAAACTGGAACTGCCGGAAATTTCTCTGGAAACTTCTTTGATGGAAAGTCTAACCTTACTTTCTGTCTGGTTCTGGTGAGTTACGAATTTATTTCTTATTTTTCTTTGAATCTTCTATACTTTTTCGGGACGCTAATACCAAACACGACGCTCTCCCTTTTCTAATTTGTTGGTAACTAATAAACAACTTTTTTGTTTTTACTGTCTATGCGGAATCTCGATTTTCAGTTTGTTTTGTTAGGTCACTTTTAAACTGTTTTTAAAATAGAGTTTTTGATTTTATTTTTGTCATTTCACTTCACTGTTTGTTGTTAATCACTTATTTTACTAATGTTTATTATTTATACTTTACAATTTCTTCATTTCTTAATATGGAAAATTAATTATCATGTAGTTATAATTGTGTCTTTCAGGTACATGTGTCCACGTCCTTATTATTGACAGATGTCAAATTAAATTATTAATTATTTGAAGTTTTAAATCTTATATAGGAAATTTTATTTTAATTTAACAAATCTTCTTCTATTTCACTGCATGTTCACAATATGCATATTGGTGTAATCCTTATATTTTAAGCTTTCTTTTGATATGTCTTATTATATGCTAAATCTGTTTTTTGCTTATGTACTGGGCCTTTTTATTTGTCCATGTACAGATATTTTAATAAAATTTTCTGGTATTGACTTTTGTATTTTGATATTATTTAATTTTAACTATCTGATTCATCTGATTTATTGTGTTTAAATTATATAGAAACTACTTATTTTCAAATTTTCACCTTTACTTGCCATCAATAATTAAGTTAAATGCATTTATCTTGTATTAACAAATGTGATAATATTTATTAGTATTTTGATTTTATTACAATATATTTATTTCTTTGTAACGAGATATATTCCTACAGACAAGTAAAACGCATATATATAAATATATGTTATAGTGTTAGCGCGTTATGCATTTTAATCACAAGCGATATTTTTGTAATATATCAAATATATATTATAGCTCACCGTCCGTAACTAGCTTTAGAGTTACTTTAATAATATGAAACTCTTCATCAATAGCTCTTCCAATCCAACACACTTGTAGAAACATTTCAAGAAAACCATCAATCTACCCTATTTTGATAGGTCTGTGTTCACGTGAATTTTGAAAGCAGTCTTTAACATTGTTCCCATTGATGAAACCGCGTACTTTCTCATTGACTACTAACCGTTCTTCTCTTCAATTGTTGAATTTTGCAATTTTATTTTTTTGTTAAAGTTCTTTCGACAATAAACGTAGAGTTGCTTCTTCAGTTTCTGCAGATATTTCTTGAAGAATAAGAGAAATACTCTCAAAATCTTCCAATAAAACTATAGGAAAAAATAAACAATCCATCATAGCAACCAGCGCGTCTTATGATGCCACTCCAATTCCCAAACGTTCTCGCTTTTAAACATTCTTATGTGAATAAAACGCTGTCTAAATCGCTCTTCCAGTAAATAACTATTAATATTTCTACCATATTGATTTAAAAACGGTTGGACTAGACCATACATTTGCTGTAAAATTCAAGTCAGTTTTTTCAGACCACTTTCTACCCAAGAAATACTCATGAGTTTGTGAAAATCACCTTATGCTTAATCTGAAACTCAGTGTATGAAATACTTATATGTCAGACAATATCTTGTTTTGCACACGAAATGCGGAAACAATTTTTTCGGGTATATGCAACCAGAAGTACAATACCCTCGTCACTAGTCCTCGATATTTTAATTGAACTTTTCATTCGTCAAATGGCGTGACATTAATTATGGGGATTAATGGATATGCTCTACTAATTATTGATCTTCTCGACCCCCCACAGCTTCCGTGTGATTCGATCAATAAATTCGCCATTTTGATTTCGATAGTCCACCAAAAACAGTTTTCCAACAGCCAGTGACTTTTTTGTTAACCATTTAATATTTGCGGAACTCCTTTGCATCTGGTGAAAACTCAACTAATAACGATTTCGTTGCAAATAACGTGAAACTAATGTAGAGTGTCAAGAGCAAAATGACAATCTGATTAGTTGCTTCAGGTTTTTGGTTACTAAAGAATCGTGAATATCAAACCTTCCTTTTAGATATACACGCAGACATCTTATGGAAGACCCATTTTGTGGCACCCAGCTATTTAAAAGTTCTAAAGTTTTATTAAAACATACACATACCAAAGGTGTCACTTTAAATAATTAACACTGACATCTTACGTTGCTGCAATGTGAATATACAATGTTTTCTAACGAGTACTAGGTTTTGGTTGATCCTTGTAATATTTTTTTTAACACTCACTCACTTATATAAACTTTGGAATTGTTTACTTTGCAGATGCGTCCAGATAAAATATTTATGTACTGCAACTTCTTTTATCAACAACTTTGACCTGAAAAATAAACTAATTCTATATAACAACACTCCTTGAAAAAGAAGCTGGCCTCACCTTGTTATTTACAAAACAAAAAATGCTTCTATAAATAGCTTGTATGTAGTATGTATAATATATGTTATTGTACACTTCTGTGGTTTCTTATGATGGAAATTACGAAACATGACAGAAATAGGTGACAATGCACAAAACCCTTATAAATATTTAAGCAAATTATTGTAAAATATGTACAATCTATTGCAACAATAATGACACCCCCGCAAACCAGTTCTTGAACTACTGCAATTTCAGAGTAAAAATTTCTTTAGGAAGGTGGAAACAACTAAAAACTAATATTGAAAGTTGAAAGTAAATTTCATTACGAACTACGCCAATAGTTCGAAATAATCGCCAAATTTGTTTTAAAGAGTGGCATTGTTATTGCAATAGATTGCAAATTGTTGCTCTTTTTTAGCAGTATGAAAAATGTACTGGAATAGCGTATATGTAAGTTGTTAAGATTTAGCAGCAATTTATATTGTGAATATTTTAATACTATGCATATAAAATACATGCAAATATCTAAAAAATGGCAAAGACGTAAAATCAAGGGCCACGGCCCCTACTGCCCCCCCCCCCTTCTGCTGGCGTCCATGTTAATACCTAATTTAAAGTGCAATTGACAAGATTGTGTCATTCATTATTTTTTCTATTATAGAAAAGCAAAAATAAATAAAGGAATAGTGTTATGTAAGTAACCTTGTACATAATTTCAACACAAATTAAATATTTTAATATTAATATATTAATTAATATATAGTGATTTTTAGGCTTATACGGTCATTTGATATATAGTGATTTTACGGGTTGTTATACCGTGACCTCAGTAACTAGCCGCTGCCAAAAACAGTTAAAATACACATCCCTAACATTAGACGAGATTCTTTTACCTGCCCTGGTTGTTCTCAGGCTAGGCTCTGTGGGGACAGACTCGGTAATATCAATAATAGGAACCGTAATTAATATGGGCGGGCCTAGAGACACCGATAGCGGGTCTGTCCCCACAGAGCCTAACCCGAGAATAACCAGGGTAGGTAAAAGAATCCCGGCTAACGCTAGGCATGTGCATTTTAACTGTGTTTCTGGACCAGTTACCGAGGTCACGGCATAACAAACCGGAAAATCGCTAGGTATGTATCAAATTATGATACCTAATATGTATTCATATTCATATCGCAAAAACTGGCATACTCCTTGTATTTTATGTGAGTTTAACCTATACTAACATAAAAAGTATTATTCCAAAATATTTTGTTTTTAACGTGTAGGAACAAATGAATGGCTAATTTTACACGGTTTCATAGTCAATTAAGCAATGCCATGCTCTTTTTTGTTACATGAAACATACAGCTTATTCAATGTAGTAGAGCAGAAACGTGACATACAGCGATTTTTAGTATAATCTTACCTTTTTTTTCATTTTTTTTAATGAATTGAGTATTTACCAAACTCATTTTTTTATGCAATATTTAATCTAGACAGCAAATGGTAGAAATGTTAACTCATGTCACCTGCGAATTTTCAAAGATACCCAAGTAAAGCGAATAAATAACGAGAAAATGCGGTCTAACCAACAAATTTTTAGATATAGAAATTTATGGAGTTACATACTTTAAATTTGAATTTTATTGCAACATAAACTTACATAGTATTACATACAGGCTGATTCTAAAACGAATAGTAAACAAAAAAATGTATTTCAGTTTCGGAGATAGCAATTTATTTCAAGTAAAAATACGTGACCGTGAATTTCATAAAATTGAAAATGCATTTAGTGTGATATCCTAAATTACGATACAATTGCCCTATATCATTGGGGAAACCTTTGGGCATAAAGATGAGTTGCAGCCACTGAATTTTGATGTGATTGTTTTCCAGAATTCCTACGCCTCTTTTCGAATATACTTTTTCTCTGATGATGCCAAAAGACTCCATATGGCCGGAGGGGTCATATTTTTCTGTTAACCGAAATTGTTTCAGCGAAAACAATAAATTATTTGTTTGAGTGACCCTTTGGGGACAAACTAACTTTTTAAATTGACAACTTTTACTTTCATCTTTAAACTCATTACAAATGATGGCTAGAAAGTCTGGTCTCCTTGCTAAACTGACAACTCGCTTTGGCTGTGTTACAAAAATCAGAAAACATGGCTATGGAAATAGCTTGTTCTCTTGAACAAGCCTAGTTTGCTAGAATTTGCTTGAATCTTGAGTGAATTTTCTTTTTCCTGTTGAAACAATCATCGATAGAAAATCAAATTTTAAATCTAAGCAGGGCCCAAGTGTCCTCTTTTCGGGAGGACAGCCCTTCTTAACGACGTTGAGTTCTCCTTTGTTATCGAAATGTCGTCCCTTTCCACTATAATGATATTGCGAATACAAAATCGTTGCCAAATACAAAAAAAAAAAAATGGTAAAATAGCTATATAGTCCCAAAATTCTAAAACCATAATGCACTCTGAACACTGAAACCATAGTTTATGTTCGTTTTATTTGTTTTGTTCATATATAGTTTTATTTCATTAATTTAATAATATACAGGGTTAACTATAATTAAGTACAAATATTTTAAGAGGAGATGGAGAAAAATAAGAATTAACAGAATCGACCTTTAAAAAATTTCTATACTTAATTATAAAGCGAAAATGTTTTTTCGAGACACCCCTTATTTATCAACGATGGGCGCGTGTCAGCCACAAGGGTACGTATTTATTTGGCACGTTTGACGTTTGAAAAGTACTGCAACCAGCAGCTCAACTACGATGGACAGACGACTAAAAAATGATAAAATTCGTTGTTATCGGACAAGATTTTATAACTGAAGACTGCCGATAACTCGATTATCTATTAGTGTTCCTGTCGTTCGGTTTTCTTAGAATCAGTGGGCATTTTAATTAACTACACGTGGAATGTGTGTTTTTTGTTAGTGTAATAAACGTGTAAAACAATGTAGTTTTGACAAGGAAAGGACTAAAAACCAATGGAAATAAATACTGCACCTAATCGGATTAACTGTTACCAATTAGGTATTAATCGACGACAGTGTAGTAGCTCACAGATCTAAGTCATCTCAGATGATGGTTATCATAGGCGCCGAATTTCTGGAGGATTTTGTCTAACACTATGTTTGAATTCTGAAATATTTTTTTATTGTTTTTAGACCTCCCGGCGCACAGTGGCGCAAAGCGTTACTGTGCCACCCAAATTACTGTACACCCCTTAGGGTTGCGCCGTTTGAGTAGATTTTTTTTAAATGGTCGTCATAAAATTGCCTATCGATCCCTCTATCTCAATTTTCGCTTTGGGTCTTCATTTTCGCGGAATTTGACTCCAAAATGGGTTGCATGGAAAAAACTAGATTTTTCGCACAAAAATTACCCTAAGGAACACGAGATTGAGATTTTGCCGGACTTTTTTTATAGGGAAATGCTCGTCTTGGAAAGCCCTACAAGACTGTCCACTTAGATTTCGGGGAGAAATTTTCCGTTGCTCTTAAAATGGTCACAATCATCCAAAAATTTTCACATATCAGAAATCGTTCTAGTGAAAACTGGGAAAGTATTGGAAAAAATATCAAAATAATAATATCAAAAATTATTTCTACACATTCAAGGACTCCGCAAAAAATTTTTCAGAATTTTTGGACGCATTTTTGGACATTTGCCAAAATGGCTACATACAGAGATTTTCCGTAATTCTGAAAAAGGTCACAAAGGTCCCATAAATGATTTTAGGAATTAATTTTTTTTACAAAAGTGGCCATTTTGGATACAATAGTTCTTTGTTAATGAGAAATGATTTATTTTTCTTGGAACTGAATGAGTCAAATTCCGCGAAAATGAAGACCCAACGCAAAAATTGAGAAAAAGGGATCGATAGGGAATTTTATGACGAACATTTAAAAAAATCACCTCAAACGGCCCAACCCTAAGGGGTGTACAGTAATTTGGATGGCGCAGTGGCGCTTTGCGTCCCTGAGTACGTAGTTAAATTTTTTTATCTCATTGTATATATCTATTAGGTTTTAAAATTGTTTCTTATACTTGTTTTCATTTTTTACTGTTTAAGAAAGGTATTTTAAGCTAATATGTATCAAATCTCCTACAATTCCTATCAATGAAGTCATATGTATGTTCTCTGATACCAAACATCTAGGTATGCTAATGAACATCCACAGACAAAACTCTATTCAATAATTATCTAAAAAATTTAATATATTTACTAACCTCTGGAGTGGGAACTCGAAATTCAACCACAATAATTGAGATCTCACTTATTTCTGCGTTTTATTAGGATCGCTTCATCAGGTGGCCTCCTTTAACTTGAGTCAAATATCTATAAAGATGATTATACCAATAAATTAAAATTATTTGAAATTGAATGTCAAAATGAAATATCGACAACGTCAAACTGATTAACTGTCAATGAATATCATAACAACCTAGAGAGTTTTGTCTGTGGATGTTCATTAGCATACCTAGATGTTTGGTATCAGAGAACATACATATGACTTCATTGATAGGAATTGTAGGAGATTTGATACATATTAGCTTAAAATACCTTTCTTAAACAGTAAAAAATGTTACAAAAGCTAATAATAAGGAATATATGGGTAGATATTGTGGGTGTAATTCAACGCAGGTTGGGGCTTTTGTCCACTGAGTAGTTAGTTTCACACAATATTGTTAATACCTGAAAATATATGGGGAAAAACTATACATAAAGGTAAAATTTTTTATTAATTTTTATTTATTTTAGTAGGTTGTTATGATATTCATTGACAGTTAATCAGTTTGACGTTGTCGATATTTCATTTTGACATTCAATTTCAAATAATTTTAATTTATTGGTATAATCATCTTTATAGTTAGATATTTGACTCAAGTTAAAGGAGGCCACCTGATGAAGCGATCCTAATAAAACGCAGAAATAAGTGAGATCTCAATTATTGTGGTTGAATTTCGATTTCCCACTCCAGAGGTTAGTAAATATATTAAATTTTTTAGATAATTATTGAATAGAGTTTTGTCTGTGGATGTTCATTAGCATACCTAGATGTTTGGTATCAGAGAACATACATATGACTTCATTGATAGGAATTGTAGGAGATTTGATACATATTAGCTTAAAATACCTTTCTTAAACAGTAAAAATGTTACAAAAGCTAATAATAAGGAATATATGGGTAGATATTGTGGGTGTAATTCAACGCAGGTTGGGGCTTTTGTCCACTGAGTAGTTAGTTTCACAATATTGTTAATACCTGAAAATATATGGGAAAAAACTTGTTTTCATTACGGACTGATTAATTAAAAAATAATTTTAAAAATGTTACGTTGTTGATGATAACACAACACTGCTGATCAACCGCTCATTCATTATCGCAAGTCAAATACCTAACAGCCGTGACGAGTAAACATCAACAAACTGAATCTTCCGATGGTCAACCTTTCACGATAAAAAAATAAAACAGTAATTATCATTGTGCCGTCCACTTTGTCCAATTACATTATAAAATGGCCTCGGTAAAAATAATTTATATTTAATAACAGCAATCATGAGTAGTGCTGCGCGTATTTCGTTATTTCACTGGGAATTTCTAGAATCGCTTATTTGTGTGCTATGTGCATACAAGTTTAACCTATTGCCGCTGGACTTCTGAGAAGAATGATCTGCGTCGATATTATTTTTAGTATTTACCGTGGACCTTAAGTTATATGTACATGAATCATAAGCGGATGTAAACTAAGTCAATCATTAGATATTACAAAAATTTATTTATAGATGTAGGTCTAGACTCTTACATACGGATTCATCAACAAGGCGTAACTTTAGTCAGACTAGCGGAGGTTACGCGAAAAATTTACGCATCTGTTGCACCAATTTAAATAAAAGGCATACTCCTATTGACTACTATGTATAATATTTACTTTATGATATGTTAACTAATCCGTAGCACTGAAAACTACTGTTTTTGAATATAAATACTAAATATACAATGGGAAACGCAAGGAACTAGAGGCCGAAGTTACGCGATTTTTAGACAGGTACAATACTGGGTCTAACTTTTGGCGCAAATATGGACGTAAATAAACAGCCTACCTAGCAACGCATGTTTCGCTACCTAGCAACGCATGTTTCGTGAATGGGTGCAAGGCTGGTTAGTCCAATTAACGCGCTTTACACGGGCGCAAAGCTGGTTAGTCCGACTAACGCTACGCCCGTTTCATGAATCCGGCTGTTGAGTCTAGAGCATTGGTTTCCAAAGTTGTTTGTCTCGTAGACCACGTACCAATTTTTTCTGTTTTGGTAGCCCCTAAAAAGTTTTTAAAAAACTTACTTCTGAGATAATTTATATGACTATCATAAACAATATTATGTAAGTAATACATAAGTATTTACTGTATGTGAATTATTCAATACATAAAAACCAAAGTTTGGTCACGACATGTTTAAACGGGAGCCCCTATTTATGTTTCATGCAACCCTCCCCCCCCAATTTTCGGTTTCGCTAACGTAGACCTCTTGTAGCTCGGAATCGATATAAAGCACTTTGGGAACCATTGGTCTAGGGTTATTCTAATATCCATTGTATTTTTGCTCCTGTCCTTGGTGTTCACATAGAATGTGCTAAATTCTGAGTTAATGTTTAGTAACTTATCGGTTAAAAATTGAAAATAACATTTAAAAGTTGATGTCGGATGATGAAGATATAACCAAGAAAATATATAGGCGAATGAGGAAAGCCATAATGAAATAGTTACTAGACTACTAAAACTTTTTTAATGAAAATATATCTCGCAGTTATTAAATTTTACTGTACATATAAAATCAAAATATTACAAACAAATGTTCCATTATTATTTTGAATACCCATGTTATGTTATGGTTGAATTAATATTAAAGCAAGCTTCCCAGAAGTATGAAATATAGTCCAATTTAGAATTTCGATGACTGATTCACACGAAATCACGTGATCGGAAATGAGGAACAGGAAAACAAAATTAACAGTGATACTCTAGTGTTCACTGAAAATAAATCAACGTTCCACTCTTCAGTGCCCTTAATATTCTATAGTTAATCCTCTTCAGGTAACCATAGTATACTACTGCTGTCATCTCTTCAACGCCGAAAAAGAAATACATGTTAAGGGGCAATTTAAGTCACAAAATCATTTTTTTTAACAGAAAAAATTCAACAATACATAGGGCGTTCCATTACAAAATATATTATTTCTTAGCCTGCTTTTACTCGTGTTTCATCCATGTAATGGGCACATATTTTTGCCAGAAGCACGAAATTCTCTTAGTTTTTCTATTCTCTTCTCCATACTATAATAAGGCTCAATAAATGTAATTTTAATACTGAATAGTAATAGAGAACACAACACACAAAAATTATTAAGACATATCGGATAAAAATAATAGTTTTCTTATATTGTATTACATTTTGTACATTTGTTTACATTTTGTTTTATGGCAGAAGTTTCCACTTAGTATTAAAACTAAGTAATAATAGTTGTTCCAACAAAAAATCAACAATGAAAATTTAATTGTTACAGCACATTATTTATTATTATATTTTTTCATTAACCGTACTGCGCCATGAAAAACTAAGATAATTAAAAATTATAAATAGATGCAACTTCTAGAAAAACCATGAATAACGCCAGTCACGATTCGATAAGTTATTTAATGTTTATGATGCTTCGTAAAACATTCATTCCAATTATCATTCTCATTTAAAAGTGTTGTATCTATTTAAATGAAATGAAAAATACACTAACTACTATCTGATTTTCTTATTTGACGGAGTCCAAACATGACATTTATTGTAACTAGGAATTGCTTGCCCACAGTATTGTCTAAACTTTTTTCGTTTTCCATATCTTTTATTTATGTTGAAAATCATAACATATTATTCTTATTTAATGCGTAGGTGCATATTTCGAAATTCTCTTCGAAAAGAAGCAGGGAAATAGGAAATTATAAAGATGCATTAATAAAGTAGTTACAGTTCCTATTATGCATGTCATAAGCTTGTTTTGGTTCTAATAGCAAACATGTTCTAGAACGACTCAAAATAGCTGAGCATTTCATTACCAAGAACTATAAGTTGGGCATACAACTGGATTACTATTTGGAACTGTTAATATGATAATTTGAACCCAAAACAAGCCTATAACATGCTATTATAGTTCAAGATCTCTCACTCCATAATCCAGGCTAGGTTTTTGTCAATTTTAATACAGGTACAGAGAAATGGATTTGAACTTCGGTATCAATATATTTAATTCAGTTCAGTACTTCGCATGTTATGAATATTCGAATTTGTCCAAAAGTGTCCATATTTATGTAATTCATAATTAAAAATTGTAACGTTCACATAATATTGAAGTAACAACAAGTAATATTAAATCTTTTAAACAGTATGTTTGCTAAAAAAAAATAAAAAATTTAAAGAAAACAGCACAACAACGATAAGATCTTTTTTAAAACTGTCACAAAAACGTTATTAAATATTCAATAGAGAATTTATCTAAAATTAATGTATTCATTGTAAAAAATATATTTTCTTACTTCAATCGGGAACTGTACGTCTACTAATTTCGTTTTCAAAATAATCAAATTTTATTATTAAGGCTGGCGTTTCAAGTACAAATAATCGTATCTAAAGATGCACAAAAAAATACACCAAGTAGGTGGAGGTTCTTATTAGCGTAGTACTAAAATATAATGATGAAATTGAATCATTTCCTTTAAATTTTCAAGGGAAAATGTGCTAGATAACATAAAAACCCGTGAATTTGTACCGTATCACTGTGTTGTATACACCGTGAAAAATACTTGATAAATTATATAAATTCAAGTATTACTAGTTTTTTAAAAGATTTTTGCGGGATGTGATAATGTTTATAATGTCGTATATAATTTTCTCAATGTGCAGTTAACTTGTAAAATTCAGGAGATTTTATGATAAAACATAATAGGTGAAAAAGATGCTCTGTTTTCTTATTCTAAATGACTTGTCAGCCTGGAAAAAAACCCTGGAGAAAACTTGTATAACTAACATAGTGAAGAGAAATTCTTTCTAACTTACCCAGATTTTTTTATACTGTCTCAATAAATGAAATTCGTTGAAAATTTGTGTATAAAAACGACGCTCTTAAATGCATTACTTCCATGGATATAATAATGATCAATGAATAATTTAATTTTTATGTTTCTAAGGTACGGAAGTACCTACAGCAAAATATAATCATTCACTTTTCTGGAAAACCATTACCCCCAACGTTTTGTAACAGTACCTAGTACCTTTTTTATGAAAAGAAGTACATACACGGTTTTTGAAACCTATTCTCGACAAAAAAAAATACCCCCAAAGCAATTACAGAAGAAATAGCCCTCAACCCTTTCAAATACTACCCTCTTCGATTCGAGTACTCATTTTTTGAAATCATCAGCAGAATTAGGGGCAAAATGTATACAGGTACAATAATTTCCGTATTTTTTTTGTTTTGTTATTTTTAAATTTATCCTTTCTACTATACATTCGGAAACTCATCTTAACTTTTTTTCCTACTTTTATGAGTAACTACTATCACCCCCTACCCCCCTTCCGCAGCTTTTTCCACCACTTCAATGGCACCCTGTATATCTTTTGTCACTAACAGTTAAAGTATCTGCATAATACACTTTAGTAATTTGTACACACTGTCTGTTCATATAATTTGGCACAACTAACTGTAAACACGTGACAAATATCATATGTGCCAATACTAGGTACTGCAAATGTGGTCATAAGGCGCATATGAAAACTGGTCATCCTTATTGAAAGACCCTATACACCGCGGAATTTTATTTGAAAGGTATTTGACATTCACGAATAATAATTGAGGAATTATCAAATAAACTATTATGTACTTAGTTTAAATTTTTGTGTAAAATTATTGTATTGTTTAATCATATTCAGTCATATTTTTTTCTTTTTCTACGTTCATGCAAAAAACAGAACTTTATTGAATTATATTTAGTGGAAAAAGTGGTTCTTTATTGCACTAGTGCAATAAAATGTTTATTGCATTCATCTGTCATTCTACTACAGCGTTTTGTCATCATGACAAACATAAACGTTCAAATCGATGTCACATTTTTCTAGACTTAGTGTCATCTAAATAGCATTTGGTGGTTTTTGCATGAACGTAGAAAAAATATTGTATGCAACTCGTACAAAAAGTACTTATTGCACTCGACGTGTTGTCCTACTCGGCCTGACGGCCTCGTTGGACAATTTCACGTCAATAAACACTTAAGGTAAATGTCCCGATTATCGACCATGTCCCGATTATCGACATAGTTTCCATATTTTTATTAAAATTAGAAATTGCTAAGCATATTTTTTATGCGACCGTAATAAACGTATTTTTTCAATATTCGCCTTTATTCTAAAAGTAATTTCTTGCGCACAGATATAAATAGGCACGCCTGACGAATACATGTTCCGTCGTATGTCAGACATCGTGCAGTGCGCAGCTCTCACTAATGCAAAGTAAGTAAGCCATACCAACTTATTTCCAACTTGTTTATTCACTACATCCATATCTAATATTTAGTTCCAGTGATTTTTGTGCATAATAAAGTTTGTTGAATAAATATTTAAGTAAAATTTTGATATATAAACGTATAATCTAAAATATTTGCTATGTCGATATTCGGGACACAGTAATATGCTTTGGCCTAATTATCGACACCCTCTGTCGGTAAATGGGTCAGACACATCGGATATTAAATAGGAAATTATAATTATCAAATTAATGTTACGTATTTTGTTTTAAGTTTATAAAATGGAAAAGGCCTTGATCATTCACGTGTCGGATTATCGACACTTCATTTTCTTTATAATAAAGCTAGAAACAGGGCTAATAGACGTAGGTCGATATTACGACAGTTTCATGTCGATAATAGGGCAATATTTTTTTGTTTTCAGAAACTCAGCTTTTATACGAAATAAACATGTCTAAAAGGTTGTTGTATTCAGAAAACGACATGTTCAAAGCCATAGAGGCAGTACAAAGTAGTATGTCTATCCGTAAAGCAAGTACTATGTATCAAGTTTCACGAACAACTTTAATCGACAAATTAAAGGGAAGGGTTCCTGAACGTAAAATAGGCCGTCCTTCAATTTTAACCCCAGAGGAAGAGCGTCACCTTGTAACTTGGATTGTTTGCTCAGCTAGGGCAGGTTTTCCAATAACAGAAAACCAATTGTCGGACATCGTATAGCTTCTAATGAAGGAATTAAAAAAAGAAATCCCCTTTCCCAACAACAAGCCACAAAGACATTGCCATGAGGCGTTTTTAAAGCGTATCCAGAAATGTCTTCAAGGATCTCATAGAACTTCACCATCTAAAGAGCAAATGTTTCTGGTTTGGTTTGGAGAAGTACCTAAGCACTTATATAAAAGAGGAAGGGATTCTGCAATATCCTAACAGAATTTGTAACTTCGATGAGACAGCACTGTTTCTCAGTCCCAAAAGTAGCAAGGTACTGACACGGAAAGGCGAAAAACAGTGTACAGCGTCATTAATAATGATAAGAAAGAACGTCTTACTACAGTGATCGTTTGTAACGCTGCCGAAATATTAGCACCTCCAATGATCATGTATACATATAAAAAAATTCTTAAACATATTAGTGACAAAGTCCCCCTATGTAATTATTAAATACGAGAACAGTTTGTTTCCTGTACTGGTAACAAATATTTTAGGCGAAAGAAGTGGTGAAAATTTAAAATATGTGGTGAAGTCTATGGCTCCCAGTAGTGGAAACTGAAGATGTCCTAAATATGATGATATTTTGGACTATCACAAAGATGATGTGATGAAAATACCAAAGCCTTCACTTATTAATAAAAGAGGTATATACTCAGTTCCAGATACGGCTGTACCAACGTCTTCAAAATAATTTGTACTAGTATTACTTAATATGCTGTAGAATAATAATTGTACATTTTATATGTACCTGTTTTTTTAACAGGATCGACAGCAACCCATGTCGATAACTGGATCCCACCTATGTCGATAATAGGGACATGCCTGTTTTGAGACGGTCGATAATTGGGACAAACGTACATTAATCAATATTTTTCTTGATAAATTGAAAATAACTTAAAAATAAAGAAAAGAAAAATAAAATTTAATTAAAAGAATATTCAGAGAGTTTAACTGTGTCAAGTTGTGTGTTTATTATTCAAACATATAATTTTAATGAGCCATCAAAGGTGCAAGTTAGCCTTAAGCGGTCGATAATTGGGACATTTACCTTACTTTTTGTACTTGTTGCATAAATAACTATTAATATAAAAATTATAATGGCTAATCTGACGATTAAATAAATTAGTTTGTGTTTAAATAATGTAGATTATGTCAGTTAATCCGGTATAGGCGGAAACCGATTATGATATGAGCTAATAATAACAACGACGTCTAAATTTTTACCGCATCAAACAAAATTTAATTTTGTATCTAAATATTTGCTATTTATAATAAAAGTTAAAGAGCATGTATGAATGTACAATCTATTGCAATAATAATGGCACTCCCTCAGAACAGTTTTTGAACTACTGGAAGTTCTGAGTGGACATTTCAGTATATCTCTATTGGCGAATGAAACAACTAAGAATTAATGTTAATAGTTGAGAGTAGATTTCATTACGAATACGCCAGCACTCAAAAACAAGTCGCTAAATTAATTTTAAAGGGTGTCATTATTATTGTAATAGATTGTAGGTTTATGTTTTTTAAGGAAAATTAAATTATATTAATTCTCTTTTTGCAACCTAGTTAAATTTTGACTAGTTGTTAAGATAGGGCATTAAATGAATTACAAAAAAAAATGTTAAACTTATCAATATATGAAACTGCTTGTAAAATAATAACAAATCATACTAAATATTAAAGAAATAAAATACGAATTATTTGATTGGCTTCCTTCGACTGACTTAAAGTTAACTTGAAACAAACTATAACTTTTCATTAATTTGAATAGTAGGTATTTGGAAAACCAAACATTACAATATTACATAACAAAAATTAACTAAAGAAATAATTTCTAAAAACTATCTATCACCACCACCATCTATCTATAACTAAATGACCGCTATTCTAGTCTTCTATTCATTGACAATCTAAATTTTGGTAAATATCGCTTTCAACTGAAATGCTGGCCAAATCTGTCAAACGTTCTGGAGCAATCGCTGATATATTTTTTTATTAATTTCAATTTAGGTGTGATATAGATTTCAATTTAGATAAACTTCATTCACCGGACTGTACAGAAACAGACATGTTAAACAAATTCTAAGAGCTACTGTAAAATTAGGAAAACATGAAACTAAATCATTTTTGCTAACATTTCGAAGGAGAATACTACTCTAAATAAAAAAAAATGATTTCATGATATAATTAATTGGAATCCATCCAAATCGTTGGTCACTTGCAGTTTTACATTCAAATCAAAACTGCAGATACTGCGTGGTCTAAAATAGGGAGATAACATCTTACTTTAATTGTTGTTTTATCCCAATAATAGGATTTTTCTTTTTTCCTTTTTCTTGTTTCAGAAAATTCTGGTAACACATCCATCTATCTAGCAAGCAACGAAGCAGAATTAATAAAATGCTCAAAACTATCATCTAAATGACTGTATTTTTTGTTTTCGTGGAATCATTTATTAGATCAAATGAAACAAACATCATAGATATTTTTTAAATTTTGTTGCAATGATCTTATTCCATTCAATCTGCTTTCCTATCTGGTGTGACTTAGTGTTTCAATGTCAGACTTTTTACATGTTCTTTTTTTTCAAATTCTACCTAAGTATATAGAGAACTAGAAAAATAAACATGTATTTACTGAATTATATAAAAAAAGTCAGAGATTTTACTAATATTCTTTGCTGTATCATTAACAACTAAATTTGATGTGTGGGCAGCACTAATATTATGCTTATGCAGTTCTATATGTTTTCCTCTCATGTTCGGTCGGACCCATAACCTTGACCACGAATAACAATAACATCTAAGTCTATCCTGGGCAATAATTTATATAGCAAAAAATTACTTAATCACTCTCCATTGGAATCAGTAATTCGAAAACAAACTATAAAAACACATATTTTAGCTTTATCATGTTACTTGTTGTTAGCAAATATTATTACAAATGTTATGGCTGAGCGGCCGCCTCTCGATTTAACCGCCCGCGTGCGGAGCACGCGCTACACCCCCGCTAAGAACGGCCCTGGTTTTTGGGCACGTTTTTAAGTTCATAGAAATTCTGAATTTTCTGTGAACGAACCAGTTTTATATTGCACAACACGTGCAACAATGGGTTTTCGAATATCTGTTTATTTTTCCAATAAAACAGTGTTGATACAAAAAATAATGTATTTATGCTGTCATCTTTTGGGTCACAGAGTCAGTTTGTTCAGGTTCAATAAATAAAAATTTGTAAATATATCGAAGATAATAGAGTTTTTCATGGTTACTTGGAAAATTATAATTATGCATACATTGGCATTGTTGTTCACCTTGGTGTAAAGTCGTTTTAGGTCATAGATGAGTTGTGCGTATACGATTTTCAAACACATACCACTGCTGATGTTCTTACAAGGAAACATTTTTTACACCATTTCCAACTTGTAATTAGAAAGCAGTAAACTGAAATCTTTTTATAACGATATTTGTCATTAAATGTTACTCATTCGTGGCGTTTATCGTTTACAACGTTTACTGTATCAGTAGATCATTTGAAAAATAAGTAATGTGATTGATAAATTAATATCAACCGAAGTTTTCCAAAAATTAAAAAAGATTTTTGACTTCTGTTTATGATATTTTCGCAATGCAATCTTAATTACACCTAGATTAACCCCTAATCATAGTATTTTTTCACGCCATCTTCCTTAAATTATATCAAATTACACTTAATTGTTATGTTGAATGATAAATTCTCACAAGACGATGTATGCAGGTACTTTATTATTTAATTGGGTATTTTTACCACCCTGAAAAATATTTAATAAATCTGTGATCTGCGGTTGGTTTCTTCAAGGAAGCAATCTAACCTAACCTAAAGTGTGTCTGGGTTTTGTGTCAACACCTGATTAAATTCAAGTCAGCTGGTGGAATCAAGCGGGACTATTTTTTTATGGGTAGGGTCTTGTAAGATTACCATTGTCGCAAACGCCCGCCCTTCTACGATTTATATGGATCCATTTTTGAGAAAACCATGTTAGGATTTTTTTATCGAAAAAGAAACACCGTAGTATTATTCTACGTCCCCCAAAATAATGATGAAAAATAGATATTGGTAATTTTTGAACGCCCATAAAACGCGTCCATAAAAACAAAATGAAAAATAAAAATCAAAAACAGCTGAAGTAACAGGATTAAGCAAGTATTAATTAGATGCGTGAATATCTTCTACAGCAATTTTTTTTATCAAAATAACGATTAATAACAGTAACAATATAAATTTTCTGTTTGTGGCATAATTATATATTGTTTATTTTATTGACTTCAATAAAATCTCATTTTAAAAGGATTTATTTTTCTACTCTCCTCCTTAATGTGTTGTAACATGTTGCAGTCGTAATTTCTAAACACGCTTTTTATAAAAAAATCTCACCCGTGAGAGAAGTACGCCATGACGATAAGCGATATTTATTATATGATGGCAGTTCATTTGTTCTTTATAAATGCTATTAATAATAATTGTCTCCAGGGTTTAAAAATGTTAAAATAATGGCTGATAATCTCACATTACAAAAAATTAAATTAAATGGAAAAAATAATTATGCCACAAACAGAAAATGTATATTGTTACTGTTCTTAATAGTTACTTGTATATTTTTTACTGTAGAAAACGTTCAGAAATCTAATAAAATGGTTGTTCTTGCTACTTTTAGCTAAATGTTCTTGATTGTATAGCATCCCAGTCGCACATTTTATCTTGCATTTTTTTAAATTTAATAGGTGCCGAGAAAAATAAAGAAAGAATAAATAATTCCTTAAATTTGGTACTTAACTATTTTGGAAAACGTAGAATAATAATACGGTGTTATTTTGTTGATAAAAGAATCCCCTAATCGTAGATGGCCAGACGTTTGCGGCAAAGACAAACCAATAATTGTCAAATGCTGACCTTACAGGACTCTATCCATAAAACATTGATCCCGCTTGATTTCATCAGCCAACTTGAATTTAAGGAGGTGTAATCATATTTCAAAATACATATTATTATAAAGTGCAAATTCCAAATTATTTAACTGTGTCAGCTCTTTTTATACAACTTGTGTTGTGATAACAATTAATCCATTATGCTGGATGCGTCTGTACATTTTAGACGTTTAGGTTGCTAATTGACTTAATAAATTTTGAAAATTCTGGAAGCATAACGGTAGAGATTCAAGTCATTTTAGAATATCTGAATAATTTGTTATTTGATGGTATTTCCTTACCGTAAGTTTTAAGTTACCTGCATTTATTAAGCGATGCTTCAGAAACAAACCCAGTGGAGATAAATGCCTCCAAATATTTTAACAAATTCTTAAGAAAGTAGTAGTACATTCAGTTTTATGGAAGGTGGAGATCATTATTTTAAAAATGTATGACCTGCCTTTCTAGAAAATCGCTCTATGTACTAATTTATTTGCTAGAGAATTGTACGGATATACTACAACTTAACGTGAAATATCTTCCAAATGAATCAACATTTTTAGTTCAAAATAAGCTGTAATGTAATTCTTCCTGAAATTTGAAGTAGCAACTCTATTTTTTTTTTCTTAGTTGAAATTGAAAATATTAGAAAAAGTACATAATTACTACTCCCCATATTGTCCGACGATTGTAGTCTGAAAATCTTTTATTTGTAAATTTATGGGAAAGCATTCAGAATTGTCCTGTTAAAATAAATAATAATAATAACAATAATAATAATAATAGAACATGCTTATGCATCTCCTGTCGGCCTGTCCGGTATATGCGGCCACAGCGTATATCCAAAGACACGATTCAGCCTTACGGGTGTTGTATTATCACGACACTCGTATGAGATAGACGAGACGCCAGTGCTGCCTTATGCTCCGGGGGATATAGAATCCGTTGTGGGGAATAAGAAGTGCCGAATTTATTGGAACTATTCATTCCCCACCCTCAGGCAAATTCAAGCCAATAAGCCTGATGTAGTCCTCCTCGACCACCAGCTTAGGACGATGTTTGTGATTGAGTTCTCGGCTCCCGCAGAGAACAACATCGTCCTAAAAGAGGAGGAAAAACGGAGGAAGTATCGAGATCTTCTCTCCGAGCTCCGCAGGCTGTATCCAGACCACTCTGTTAAGATTGTGGTGCTAATTATAGACGTCCTGGGTGGAATGAGACATACGTTGCTTTCTGACTTAAAGATCATACCGGCTTGTCGAAATTCGGCAGAGATCTTAGCCGGCAGAATGCAGAAGGCAATCGTCCTTGGTTCGCTACGTCTGCTCAGAACACACGATTTACGGGCGCAATGATTACTTACTCCACGGAGTGGAGAGTGGTCATTGCTTGACTCTCCAGAACATCTCCGAATGTGTGGGAGCCTCGGAAGGTGTTTACTGGAAAAAAAAAATAATAATAATAATAATATCTCTACCCCTCATTCTAATCACGAGGATTAGCCCAGAAGTCGAAGACTTGTGCGGGAGAGGGGGACGGCATATTATTGTTAAGCAGGCCGCATTTGCGCCCAGGAACGACTTACGTTGGTAGGCCCTAACCACCATTCAGTGCAGGAATGAGGGAAACCTGGACCTCATTAATTAGGGGGGTAGTCAAATGTCGACCGGTATCAATCTCTCACATTGACCCAAGCCAACATTCTTCCACCCTACCATACCCGCAGAGAAGGTGCCAATCTCTCCACGATTATAGCTTATATACGGTCTACCGGCTGCGGGGGTCGAACCCACAGCGATCTAGTCACCTCGATTCAAGTACTGACGCCTTAAACCGCGCGACCACTGACCGATCCAAATACTTAGTAATAATAATTGTATCTAATAAAACGACAAAATATTGTAAATAAGTATACTTATTTAGAAAATGGCGTTTCATTCAAGGATTTCTACTTTGTCAAGGATATATTATTCATATTGCAAAATTATTTTAAATTTTCAAATCTTACCAGGTATTATAATGCTGGAAATTTTATTATTTTCTTGATATTTCTTACAGAGTTTTAAACTTCTACAAACATTCAGATCTTTAACAATACCAGGTAGAATTTCATAATCCAAAACATTTACAATTCAATCCAAATGAACATGAAAATGTACTTTCAATCTGAAACCAGTGTATTTTAATGATCATTTTATGAGTACGTATGTAAAATACAAGAATCTAAACCACTTAACTGGTATAAAATGAGATATTTGAAGTTTTATTTCTGTGACGTTGTAGTTCGTAATAATATCTTTTTTGATTTTTGTAAAAATTAAATACCCTGTATGTAAAATATAAAATAGAAGAAAATTTTGAGAACAAACAAGACTTTTTCTCATAAATTTACCGTCTTCAAAACAACAGTGGCACGTTCTCTACGTGTAGTCTATGTTTAACCTACTCTATTTAAATTTAAAAAAATAAAGATTCCGTCAATGGAAATTTATAATTGCCATATTAATAATTTTAAATTGTTTTTTTTTTCAGCTCCATCTCCTAGAGACATCAGTGATGAGGTAGAGATAGTACCTTTGGAACACAATCCTTATGGAGACCAACCTATTGTTGACACGGGGGTCATCGGGTACGGACCCTTTTCAAATCCTTTCAGTGGCCTTTTGGAAAATCTTGAAGGTATGTGATTATAGCAAAGTTTACAGAATATCTATTCTGTAAACTTTGATTATAGTGTCATATGCAGATAGTGCCTTATTATTGCGAAAATGAAAATGTTAAATATGAATTACAATGTAAAGGGTTTTATAGTCATTATTTAACTATTTCAACGGTTTTCTTCCGATTGTTATTTTAACCCTTATTGTTCTTAACGTTTCATTAGCTATTTTACCTGTAGAAAATTCTTAGAAAAATTGAAGGTATGATGTTCAGAAACAAATTTGTAGCTTACTTGGATAATAAAATAAACGGATTTAATGCGTTACTACTTTCTAGTCACGAGTCTTCAAACAACTTTTTTAATTTCTGATATTTCTAACTGTATCTATGCTCATCTTCGATTATCCCAAACCATCTAGGTACTTACATTTTAATCAAATATTATTAAAAATGACTTGACACTTCTTAAAGATGCATTGAATAAGTTTTTGCAAGCCAATAATTTTTCATACAAGATTACTGTCTTTTGAATATGGCTCATTCGCTTCCGAACACTCTGTGTATTAAAATAAAACTAAGAATGAATCAAAATTGGTTACGCACATATTTCTCTGTTCAATATTTTGCTACTTTTGAAAATTGAAAAACAATTATTAAACCTAAAGAAGCTGGTCAAGAGTTTTACGAAGTTAATTTTGCCTGAGTGAAAATGTCACACTGGAGTACTGGAGAAAGTAGATAAATACAAGTAAATCACAGTATTTTGATGTTTTTTTTGCCATTATAAAATGGTAAAAGAAGAGGATGTCAATAATTTTAAATTTGTAAACAGAGACAAAAATAATCGTAAAAATACATTTTTTTCTCTTCTCTATTTGATAGTTATAATAGTTTTTTGATAAAAAATAAAACCTCTATGATATTATATACCTAAAAAAGCAATACTTCCAAAATATTTCATTTTGGACAAGAAGGATATATAGAATTTCCAGAGATACTTAGTCTCTGATTTTCACTTCATGAAGTGTAGAAGTAATATAATATATTTTCAAAGTTTTCTAAAGTGCCATGTTAGATAAGGGTATACAGGGTGATCACTTTTACAACGTCTAGTACAGGAAAAAGTTATACATTGCCTTTCAATTTTCTGAAAATATATATTTATATAATATATTTAGTCGTTTCTCACTCAACGATTTTGTGTAGTTCCTGAGCTACCGGCTGAAAACTGAAAATAATGCATTTTCTTTTTCCTATCATAACTTTTTCATTTTTAAAGTAAATGTTATGAAATTTAATACCCTTGTATTGTTCGTCATAACCATTCCAGTGAAAGAAACAAAATTCTACGGCAACTAGATTCCAAAATGTTCGTAGTCAACTTTTCGCCGACGAATTTCCACCACCGTTGGAAAGTTTATAGTAAACAAACTAAGGGTACAAATTTTCAACATTTACTTTAAAAATAAAAGTTATGAAAGGAAAAGAAAACTGCACTTTTCCAGTTTTCAGCCAAACAAAATATCTTATATTTTTTTTCAGAAAACTAACTTTTTCTTAATTAAAGCCACTGTATATGTACAAGATGTAACAGAAGTAAGTATGAAAAATGTATGAGCTTGTAAAACAGTGCGAAAAACTACGAAAACCTTAGTACATTTTTTGTCAGTGGCAGGGCAGTACCATAAGGGAGATACGGACTCTTAAAGGGGTATAACCTCAGCAACAGTTTTGAATGCGTACACCCTGTATATTACCGTTTCAGAGGTCCCTGTACTAGGCCTACTGGGCATCGTAAAAATACCACCCGTGTACTGCCAGTATATATTTATATTTTGTATATTTTAAAGATGGCGAAACATTGCAACATACGTTTTTTAAATGAAAGTTAACTTTTTTTTAATTTAGCAAGGTAAATTTCTGAACCAAAAATGCACCAGCAGCAGATTGACTATATTGGATTAGACAGACAATTTTACTGCCCTTTATGTCTTCATTCCGTAAATAAACAACTCCTGTTTGGTGAAAAAGGGGGTAAATCATAATGACTTATTATACTGTCTGGCACAAAATTTGTTGCAGCGAATATTCAAATGCGAGTAATTTCGTTTTGTGGACTTGGTTTTCGTCCTGTTCTTGCATTAAACGAAAGCTTATATAAAACAAGTTTGTGGAATACATCTATTTTAACAAAATTGGTTGGTAGGTTGAAATTTAGTTTATTTATCTTTAACAAGGAGTGGAACTTTTGATGACACATTTATAAAGAGATCAAGCACATTCTTATAAACTTGAGAAGGCAATAATGTCTAATAAATATCTATACCATGTATACAGGTTTATTCAAAACTTATCCAAAAAAAAATTGTAAAAATAAAATCAAAAGGAGTAGTTCAAACATTTTATAAAACTACACACCGCACGGCACAGGAAACTGGTCCACTGTAAAACCTGATAACGAGTGTAATCGGTGACCGGACAAAAAATTTAAAGAAATTCCCAAGGAAAGAAATAAATTACATTTTACACCTATTTTAATGCAACAAATTCAACTGCTTTTGCCACTATTGTTAATTAATAGAAATAATTTGTGGTTTTAATTAGTAAAATAATTTGACATCCCTGATGTTACAACAAAATTTTGGGCCCGTCTTACCCAGTTTCTACAACTAACACGTTTCTGCATCTTGTCCGTTTTGAACTTGTAAAGTTATTGGCAGCAGTTATGATACGTTTGCGTAAATCATCAATGTGTCCATATGGGTGCAATATACCTCATTTCTAAATATCCCTACAAAAGTCCAAATGATTTAAAGTCAGGAGATCGTGGCGGCCATGGTACCAGTAGGTACTCCTCGTCCAATCGCCTGGTATTAATGCTTAGACACACTTTACATGGTACGGATATAATTCAGCCTCGTATATGATACGCCACACTGCTGCAATACGCCGTGGACGCCCTGAACCTCCATCCCTTGCACGATTCAGTTGGAAATTTCCCGCACCAAGTAGCTGCATTTGGCACATGTTTACCGCGAAATCGTTCTGCTAAACATGTTCGCTTCACCATAAATTAAAACGATACCCATCAACTGCGAGTTGCTATACTCGCATCACAAAAAAGTTAGTATGAAAAGTAATCGGATATTTGAAATCGTTTGGCTAGAGACTACAATAGTCCAGCGATGTAAAGGAAACTATAAGAATTTTACAAATTTTGTTTTACGATATTGAATACATTTTTCATGACGCATCTATTCCCAAATTTTTTAGATAAGTTCTGTATCACCCTCTATACATAACATACATTAACTAAAGACCATTTAAATTTGAAATTATTGCTTCCTATAAATGGCCAGGGATAATTAAATTAATCAAATTAATACATTCCATCTTTTATTATCTTATTTTCCACTTAGTCTGCTCGAAAAATAGACATTCGTCATTATCAATTAATTTCCTTTGGAACTATTTCCAATTAAATTATAGTCATAGTCTAAATATGCGAGTATGAGGGTGTAAGTAGGTGCATTTTTTTATTACATGTGTAAAGTAGAAATGTAGGCGTCCTATTTATAAACAAATACCGCATTGAGGAAGTCCACAGTTCGAATAGTAATGATGCCTGCTCGATTGTGTAATTGTTGTACAGGTATTGTGCATTATGTTTTAAATGTGACTTACATGACCGTCAAGTGGCTGAATAGAGGAATTTATTCGAAGTTAGCAATAGTGCCGGTATAGTTAAAACATATGCTTACACGAAAGAAATATTCATGATTCGGCTGCAAGTTCTGTCAAATTTTGCACCAATATTATTTTAATATGTGCCAATTGTAAAATAAATGTGGTATTTTCATATATTTAAACAAAATGTAACACGACTTAAAGTTGAATTTATTTGTCCTACAATTATGTATGGACGTTTTTTCCAATTTTGACTGACCTGTAAGAAATATTGTCATTTATAGAAGCTATTTTATTTTATTGTTCCAAACAGAAATTTATATTATATTCTTCATTCTATTACAATTATATTTTAAGTATACGAAGTACGGAAAATACCAATCATTTTATTATTATTTTTTGTAACAGAAATAAAAGGGATCAAATTTTTACTAACGTGCATTTAAATGAAAATGAAGTTTTGGAGATTAAAATTGGATCGGTATAACAAATGCAACAAGTGCCTTTCGTGTTGTGGAATTTATCGTTTGCTCAACAAGTCCTTTACACCCTCTATTGATATTGTCATCAGTCATCATTGATAACGAACTCTTATGCAGAATTTTGATACTTGTATTTCTGAAGATGCAGCCATTTATGTCAATTTTATTCTCAATCTGTATGTAGGGTGAGAACGTCTAAAAGTACGCATGCCTTAAGAGTACGCATTTGTTTTTTTTTTTCAGTAATTGATAAAAATATAAAAGGTAGTTGATGTGGTGTTTTGATTATTATGATTGAAAGGCAATTAAAATTTACTGAAGATTTATTGTGTCAAGTCGTGTTTATCACATGTCATGGTACTTAATTAATTGCTGAGTACTCTTAAAGCCACTCTTGAAAACGTGATCCTATGAGTATGCATATTGATAATTAAAAAAAAAATAAATCAAAATTTGTTTTTTGATGAAACTGTAAACTTAATATCTTTTAATTTCCTCAGAAAAATAAATATATGATTTTTTTAGTTGCTTAAGAACATTCTGATGTGACTGTCAGATATTTGTAATTAAAAATTAGGTGCGTAATTTTATGCTGTTTAATTTTATTTATTATTCTATTAGGATAGCCTGTTACAAAAAAAAACGTATTTTTCTTATAAACAATAAACTGAGCTTTAGTATTACTGTTCATATTATCTTATACTTTAATTACTTTTAATATATTTTATTTTACAATTGGTAAATCTATAGTGTTACTGTTGATAAAAGCTCAAGTTCATTGCCCATTCTATAACGTACCTATTGCGTCATAAATAATTTCGATAAAATTCACTGAACTGAATGAGTGTAGTTTTACTCAGTAAAAATTATAATCAATTTATTTTTAACTCTTTTGTTTTGTAACATTTGATCCCTATTTATAATATAGCCATGGTGACTTTTTATTGACGCAGAACTAATCAATGACGTTGATTATTAGAATTTGCAGAACTCATAACGTTTTTATTGAATTCAAAATTTATTCTTTTTCAATAAACAAATACATGAACTAATCAAGGATATATCTTAAGGATATCTACATTGTTTTTGGGTTACCTGTTCTTTTCTATTCCACACCTAAAGAAATTTGTTGGCTTGGAAGTGAAGAAATTCACCAAGCCAATTATTAAGTACGACGTTTTTCTTCGAAGATTGTTTGCTAGATGCGGAAAAGATAGAAATCTAATGAAGATCAGTAGAATAACTCGGATATAGAATAACCTGATCCGGACGCTATCGAATTGCAAAATCGGTCGATGAAGCTTTTCTTCTTGAATTGCGGACAAGACGATTGAATTGGTGGCCATAAACCCCAGATGTGATGGTTTCATTAGTTGTTAACAATTAGTAGTAGTTGACCATCTTGGTTCCACTAAAACTAAACAAAACTGTCAAAATAAAAATTGGTTTCGTCCTGTAAAGGTGCTCATCCACTGAGGAAAAGCAATGCGAAAAGAAGGAAAGCATCATTTTGATCCTGTGTGGGCGCATTGTGACATACCAATGGAAGGAAAAATACGACGTGGCTTTTATTGCTTATCGATGTGGGCGCATAAGAGCCTCATGGTATTTTTCCCTTCTGTTGCTTTGTCTCAGTACCTACGTTGACACAAGATCAATATGACGCTTCCCTTCGCTTCGCGTCGATTCTCCTCAGTAGTTGTTATAATAGCATCCGATGCCTTAAAACCTCTCATCCACATTTAAACAATATCTGCGCAAATTTACAAGTTCGAGGATTATTCAATTAAACAGAGTAATCTGTATGATATTAAAACAACATATAATATGTCTAATAAATTTGTTTCAATGTTACCATGACAATCGCAAACCCAGCTAACAAATAGTTATTTATGCAACAAGTGCAAAAAGTAAGTGTTTATTGCACGCGACGTCAAATTGTCACACAACACGTCGAGTGCAATAAGCACTTTTTGTACGAGTTGCATACAATATTTTTTCTACGTTCATGCAAAAACCAAAAAATGTTATTTAGATGACACTAAGTCTAGAAAAATGTGACGTCGATTTGAAGGTTTATGTTTGTCATGATGACAAAACGCTGCAGTAGAATGACAGATGAGTGCAATAAACATTTTATTGCACTAGTGCAATAAAGAACCACTTTTCCACTAAATATAGTTCAATAAAGTATTGTTTTTTGCATGAACGTAGAAAAAATTAATTAAGGAACAAAATAACAGTGCTATTGCAAATTACTCATGAAAATATCAAAAAACAACTATACAGCTCTTCGCAGAGTTTTTGGTCAGTTACTCAGAAACAAATAAACATACAAGTCTTCAAATTTAGTGCAATCCATCAGTTCCCTTGTGGGAGTTATCTACACGTAAAATTTGGTTAAATAGGATTGGTTTTTATAAATGGTCATCTGTTGATGATGATCATACCATAGCTTTTAGAAATTTACTGGTGAATATTGCATGCTTTATAGTTTACCCTTATAAAACATGCAAGAAAATAACTACTTTGAGATAATTGCGCTGTATTTAAGTTGAAAGTTGTATCATCATCTAATCTTAAGTGATTAATCAAGAACTGTAATCCATTTATTTAAATGATCTTAGGATTTCTTTTTATTTTGACGTCCTAAGTAACAATTTTAGATGAAAGAAAATTCGAAACAGAAAATGCCGTTTCAACAACTAAATTTTTATCAATTATTAAAAAATAGTAATTGGACACTGATTTAATTATGTTATACACATAAAACAGCTTTTCATGCCTAGAAGGCCCATGACTGCTATAATGTTCGGTTCTTTCAATAGCTCCATTAGCTCTGTTATTTCTCCTCTCCCAAATTCCTTGTACTTGTTTGCCGCTATAAATTTTTCTTTCCCGCAATCTTAACATTGTTTGTTCCGCTCCAAGGGTCCCTACCTCACTAGCAAATTGTTGGCTGAATGTTCTGTAAACTTTTACTTTGAGTCCTGTTGATACATTGCATTTTTTATCAATCTTTTTTGGTCATGTACACACCTATTCCCAGTCATAATTCTTTGTTGAATTTCCCTTCTTATATCAGGTTCTTTATTAAATTGCACCCCTAAGTATGTAAAATACCCTACCTCCTCAAATACATATGTTTTACCGTTCTTGTTTTTTTATTCCCAGCTTTTCCTGTTGATTATAATCTACATCTGTTTATTTCATATAATTTGTTATATTTTTATCTATTTGTAAACTTATACCCTACCTACCTACTCCTTTTTTCTACATCTGATGAGTATTGCCTGATCATCTGCAAAAGCTAAACACTGATGCAGCTTATGACAGCTTTTCTAACCTAGCTCTAATTAAGTATGCCTTTCTTATTATATATATCATCTAACACACAAATAATTATGTTGATAGGGGTTCTCCTTGCCTTAGTCCTTCCTTTACTTTAAAAACATCACTTAACTTTATCTTCATATCGTACTCTATATCGGTGTCTTTCTGTTTTTATTAAATAATTTTAACGATCTTATCATTCACTCTTAAGATTTTTCACTGCTGTGTACAGTTATTTACTTTTTATTCGATGGCAAGCCTGCTTGAAATCTATAAATATTATGTCTCTTTTTTATGTTCGGAACTCTGCTTAGATTTCCTTAGAACTGTAAAAATTAGGTGTACAACTGATCGTATATGTCTTTCTAAGTCCGCGCTGATACTCTCATATTTCTTTTTCCAATACTTCTGTTAATTTATTCTTTATATCGGAATATAAAATTTTATAAGCAACATTCAGCAGAACTATTCCCCGGTATAGAGCATTGCATTTTATTATATTTCTTGAATAGTGGCAAGAGTATGGCTTAATTCCAGTTCTTTGGCATTTTCTCCTGTACCCAAATTTAATTACATTATCTAATATATTGCTTCAAGGTATTAGGTACAATCATTTGCAATAATAATGACACACTTTAAAATAAATTTTGCGATCTCTTTTGAACTGCTGACGTATTTGTAATGAAAACTTCTTTCAATTTTTAAGATTAGTCCTTGGTTGTTTCACTCACCAATAGAGATTTAATAAAACTTCTACTCAGAACGTCCAGAAGTTCAAAAACTGTTTTGAAGGAGTGTCATTATTATTGCAAAGGCATGTATCCTACGCATTTACTGACAGTATACGACCACATTAATATACTTTTTTATTTATATCAATATAACAGCTTAGAGCGCTTATAGACGAGGAAATTGGCTGCGGTAGACATGTCTGCAAGAACTTATTGAACGTTAGCTATATAGCGAATTTATGCGTCTTCTGAATGAACGGCTCCATAAAAGTCAGCGTACGATTCTCCTCACAAACAGTTTCTCCATCTGAAAGAGCTCTTAGTGATTAATACTTTTCAGGTATGATGACAAGGATGAGGCAGCAAATGGATACCCTTCTAAGGCGAATACCGACAATCAGAAGCAATTCGACAGAACAAATTCCCGATTTTCCCATCGGTGTGGATCTTCCGGCATTTGGCGACATTGATTTGGGCAAAGGAAACACTACATCAGTTACAAAGGTAATTACAAAATACAGCAATAATAAATTGAACTATTGGAAGAATTATAATAGGTATTATAGTAGGTACGTACCTATTTATAAATTCAAATGAAATTAATAAAACAATTTCAATGTTTTGTGATTTTAATTAAATTAAAATTCCTTTTCTCGTTTTTATATTTGAGATGTGGATGCGATTATATTTAAATTTTTCTCAATAAAAAATATATTTAGTAATTTATAGGAATTATATAGTTTTATTTCTTACTTTGTTTAAAAGATTGTAGACCTTTTCCATAAGTTTACTGTAGCACACCAGCTAGAGTTCTTCATATCTTCAGAGCTTCTGGTTTTGTTTTCCCCAAGGCAGTGCAAAAGCTAATATACCTAATAGACACACATGTTTATGAGTCTATATATGTATAAATGTCCATGAATATTGTTATTAACAGTCTTGTTATTATATTTATTGATTTAAGACTTTGGTTGAGTTGATCTGCCACTAACTACTTGGTCTTTTTAAAAACTTCTTGGCTTTTCTTTACCTAGCATTTGCACTATATTTCATCCATTCTTACATGGGTGTTTTATTACTCATTAGTTTAGCAGTCTTCTCATTACTTTGATAATCATCATGCTTTGGTATCTAAGATATGATCATACAGTTCAAACTTTCGAGCTTTACCAAAGAATCCAAACAATCTGAATTTGGTCAGCTTTACACATTTTTTTAACATTTCCCTTATTAACTTTTGCGACTCTACGACAAGTGATCGTAGATTAAAAGAGACCATAGAATTAATCTACAGTCTACATTAAGAGAAAGAGAAATAATTATTACTGCCAGCATTCTTTTCACTGATATATTTCTTGGTATATTGCAGGTCATAGATGGGCACAAAGTGGTAATTAATGAGACAGAATACAAAAAAGAAGATGATTTTGGAGGTGCCTTCTTCAAGGTGCGCATAATCGATGTAAGACCAGACAGCAGTGAATTGACCACCAACACAGACGCAGAAGTAATTACTACACCACCATCGATCCCAGATAGAGAATCGATAGAAAACAGCATCGAGAATGAGATCATTAAGAATGATGAGGTTGGTACTAAAGGTGCTCCAGAAAAATTGCAAGCAGCATGAGTTTTACCTAATCTAAATATACAATACCTTTTTCTACCTATAAATAATAAATAATCAGTAATATATAATTATTAACCCGATCTACTATCCAACATCTAATAATTATTACTGCTTATATAATATCTAATTATATTATTTTACTATTATATAGTTTTAATTAGGAACGGTATACAGTAATGTTTTTGTAATAGTTGAAAATTCTTGTTAATAAAGTATTTTGTTCTTAAAAAGAGTAATATTACTCATAGTTACAAAATCGCGTTTTCACTACTTTTCATTTTCTTTCAATCGTTTTATGAAATATATAAAACTTCTATTTCCTTTTCTGTTTTCATATGTATTTTTATTATTTTAATTTATGCTTACTAACATTTTGTTTAACCTCCTTCAACATTGAAAATACAGCATGCGCGCTTTAATAAATCAAAGCAAAGGATTTGATATATACTAATGTTAATTTTAAAGTTTAACATGCGGTCTAAAGGCTACCAGTTGTAATATGAATGGTTCTACTATTTCAATCCTTACTTTTCGTTTTCTTAGTGTCTGCACGACTGTACCTGATATTTTTAATTTCAGTAAAATTCTTAAAATATTATTTATTTATGGTATTACTAAAAATTAACTAATAACAAATATTTAAATTCTTAAGTTTAGGGTGTCCAGAAACTATGAGCAGAAAATTATAGTAGGTGCCAAAGTTTGTAATTTTTTTTTAAACACCCTGCAGTTAGGCTGACTTGTCCTCTTGGGCGCACAATTCGCCAAAATTCTCGCAAATTTCACAGATTTTTGTTTAAATTATTAATTCAATATTCATCATTTTGTGGGATTAGTAAACTTGAGCTTCTGACAGTCTTAATATCAGTTAATGACATTTTTATGATGAAAATGATAGAAATTATTGCAGTTGTCAAAATTGTCCAAAAGTTGAGACTTCTCAATATTAAATAATTTGCGCGAATTTTCGCGAAATTCGTTTCCATGTGGACAAGGCTTTATGATGACTGCCCATTAGAATATTTCAGACTACTGCAATTTGAATTTTGAAATTTGGACTCTTGTTTGCGGGAGTGTTATATAAAATAATGTCATTCTTATGGCATTCTTATTAAAATTATTTTGTGAAATAAATGTTAAATGAAAATAAGAAAGAAAAACTTTATTAAGCATACATAAACATCATTAATTACCAGCTACATTGATCAGATCATATAAATAGATTTTTATTTAGCACATACCATCTGCATGATCTATCATTTACTCTAAATTACTAAAATAAAAACAATAACACACAAGCTTAAGGTGTACCTTTCGTATTTAATAGCAGTTTTAAAATACTACACCAAGTGTTTAATTTTTCCGGTTACATTTTATCAATTTGAACAGGCAAACTTTCTTATTTCAAATAGAATACCCCGAATTTTTCTTGCTTCAAGTTGTGTCAAATTAAATTCAGTGTCTCCGACATAGAAATTTTTTTAGGATTTTTGGATTTGTTTCTTGTTAAATTGCATCATGTTATAGTCATTTTTATAAAAATTTTATATTACATTTTTTTAATTTTGTAACATTACTATTAAGTTTTATTTACAATAGAAGAGAATAGAAACTTTTTAAGTAGTAGGAAAAATATTGTAAAAATCACAAAATATAGTCGCTACAGAGTCTAATTAAGAAAAAAAACTAATTTAAATTTGAAGAAAAAAATATTTAAAATATCTATTGAAATTGGTAAAATGAATTACTGGAAAAATGAAATTTTTGGTGTAGTACCTATTTCAGAACTACCATAAAATGCACAAAGTGCAACACCATAAAATTTCATGGTATACTCGCGTCAAGAATTCAGGCGACGTCTTACGTCACGGCTGACGTTACACATTTGTTTTTATTGTCAATGTAGTTTTCGATATTTGTTCGCGTTAAAAACAATCATTTTTTTGCAATTTAGTGCAATATACAATGCAAACTTTTAGTGTTGTATATAGTTTTATTACTATCAGTTGCAGTTTCTTAAATATTTTGATGAAAATATAATGAAGTATTCATTTGTTCGTATAACGTAAGTCGTCTGAATTCTTGTCGCGAGTATATACCAAAACTTCAAAAAAGTTGTAGAGATTCTTTTAATGTCAAATAACATCGAAACAGCTGTGTTCAAATTGTGTTTCATTTAAAATAAGCAATTTGATGGCGACTTCTGCTACAGCCGGAAGTACCGCAAGAATGACATTAATTTATTTTAATAGAGCACTCCAAAACTCAAATGGAAGTAATCTCTGAAATAATCTAATAGACCGCCACTGTAAAACACTGTATATATCTTTTAATTCTATTTGAATTCATTCAGATTAAATTCAATCACAAAAAAAAAATGAATTGAAAATATCAGTATGTTAAGATCAAGAGAACCAGAATTGTGAAATACTTTACTAAAATGTATTTTCAATGGTCTCTCTGTTATGCTTTCTACTCTTTTTTTGTTACCTTTGCACTTTTCATTTCCATGCACTTATTTTTCTATCAGGCCCGCCATACTGACAACATCGAGACTTTCGACGAGGTAGACAACCGTCCTTTCCAAAAATTCAAGTATTCCACCAATCTGGACTCAGAATGGAACAATGTCGAATCCATCGAGACATTAGAAGATAACTCTATAACCCCCAACAACTACCCACGGAAGCCAATTGATCTGTCTGATGATATACGAGTAAACCAAATCTTGGCCGATTCTGGCGCACCCATCAATCCCGATGCAGAGTTCATTTACGACATCAGGGAACCTCAAAATTTGAGACAGACGGGGGGCAGATTTATAAACCCTAGATAAAAGTTGGATGGATGATGTCCGGAGAGTGTATTATTTATTTTAACTGTGTGTGCCAACTTTAACATTACTTTCGAAAAATTGTTCTAAAGTTGTAAGCCGCTGTGATATCAAATTTCATTTTTCTTAATGCTACGGGCCTCCATGTCCATATTTTTTTTACCAAAGAAAGCAAAATATTGCATTTTTCTAATTTATTTTATTGTATCAATTATACCTTTAGTTCAATGATTATTTATTTGCTAAAATCAAAATAAACGTGTTAATGACCAAATATTGGTTTTACCAAACCAAAACAAAATTTTTACTGTTCAGACTCGTGAAATAAAAAAAATGAACAAAAATTGTCTTTCATTATCACCTGGTTAGAATGTGTTTTCTAAAATAGAAAATATTGATGTAAAGATATACCTAGTGTTACTATGCCGAAGTACAAATATTGAGAAAAAAAAGATAGAGAAAAATAAGAATTAACACGATCAAAATATTTTTATAATTTAATATACAGTGATTCAGATCTAACAAAAAAATTTTTGAATGTACAGGGGATCCTTACAAATACAATTTTGTAAAAAAAAAAATTAAAAAGGCAGTTCAAAAATGATTTAAATAATTAATAGAATTAATTTGTGGTTTTAGTAAAATATAGTTTGACATACCTACAACATTTTGGGCTCGTCTTATCCAATTTCTACAAACTGACACAAATGTTTCTGTTTCTTGTCTGTCTTGAATTCGTAAGTTATTGGCAGCAACTATGATATGTTTGCGTAAATCTCATCAAATGTATAAATTTATACAATGTTAGTAGGTATCCACTTTAGTGTGAAACACTTCATTTCTTAAATATATCCACAAAAATAAGTCTAAATAATTTAAAGTCGGGAGATCGTGGTGGCCATCCCTTGGTATTAATGCTTGGACACACCATCTCATCCACGATTCGGTTTCAAATTTCCCTTGCATTGCACTACACTTGCACTTACTGCACACGGCGGTAAAAGTAACTGAATTTGATACATGTTTACTGGGGAATTGTTTTGCTAAAGCATTTTCATTTCACCATAAACTAAAACTATATCCATCAACTGCGGGTTACGTTACACTTAATAAGACTTAAGCCTAGCTTAGTTTTGTCATTGAAAAACTAATGTAAATACCCACGTCACAAAAAGGTTAATGCGTTAAGTAATCGGATATTTGAAGTCGCCTGGCTAGAGACTATACACTAGCCCTGCGATGTAGAAATTGAAAATACTAGACCTTCAATAATTTTTTACTCGGAAACTATAAGGATTTTACAATTTTTTTTTATATTGACTCCATTTTTCATAATGCATCTTTTCTCAAATTTTTTAGAAAAAAATATATTCTATGGTCAAATATTTTAGTACAATAAGCCAGTAATTCTTGAACGAATTATTATAGCTATAAAATAATATTGTTTGGAAGGTGAATTTTTAGTAGGACTTTTCCTTTTAACACCATAGATCTCAAAAAATTAAGCAAAATCTTTAAATAGTTATTTGATATGATAGGTATAGGTAGTGGTTTACCGGATCATTATGCAATGCTCAGTAACTGGTTGCTGTTATACTCGCGACAAGAATTCAGACGACTTACGTCATAGGAACAAATGAATAATTCATTATATTTTCATCAAAATATTTAAGAAACTGCAACTGATAGTAATAAAACTATATACTACACTAAAAGTTTGCATTATATATTGCCCTAAATTGCAAAAAATTATTGTTTAAACGCCACCAAATATCGAAAATTACGTTGACAATAAAAACAAATGTGTAACGTCTAAATTCTTGACGCGAGTATAGTTGTGACAGTAACAGAATTTAAGACTAGGCGTGCACAGAGCTGGGTCGAGTACTGATAAATTGTACTCGAGTACTGGGTACTTCCAATAACTGAAGAATGAGTACAGAGTACTTTACTGATTGCACATGCTGTCGAGTACAGTACTCTGAGTACCAGTACTTGAATTTCAGGAGTACTTTTTGCAAGTACTTTTACTTCAAAAGTTCTAGTTCAAGTTCTATTTTGGAAATTTTCACCATCTTCTTCATAGTGTCCATAGAAATAAGTTCGTATTTTTTAGATTATACCAACACAATTTAGACTTAGGATGGGCAATTGCAGATATATAGCATTTCCCAATACCAAATTAAATATTTCTGAGAATCTTCTCTCCAAGCTCTGCATGCGCACGTTTTCAAAAGAAGTTTGCCGCTCAAACTCAGTTTTTGAAGCTTCAACTTCTCCCATTTAATCCTCAAGGACAGCAGACTCAAATTTTTCATATTAAGCCGTTCAAAAAGAGATGGTATACTCGCGTCAAGAATTCAGACGTCTTACGTCACACGGCTGACGTTACACATTTGTTTTTATTGTCAACGTAAATTTCAATATTTGGTCGCGATGAAAACAATCAGTTTTTGCAATTTAGTGCAATATATAATGTAAACTTTTAGTGTAGTATATAATTTTATTACTGTCAGTTGCAGTTTCTTAAATATTTTGAAGAAAATATAATTATTCATTTGTTCATATTACGTAAGTCGCCTGAATTCTTGTCGCGAATATAGCTTTGATTTTTTGCTCATAATCTGCAAAACCAAGTAGTAATATGAATTCCATCTTGTTACACCTGGGTAACCCAAGACCTCTTTGATGATTTCAGTCGTCTTGGGTATCCCAGCTTTCGTCCACAAGATGTTACATTTAGAAAAAGCTTGGGTATGTCTTGTTCTGATTGCAACTTTTAACTGAATTGCATTTTTGCAATCAATTGTTGTGATTGAATTTAAAGTGACTCGCACAAAGAACATAGGCGGAAAGTATTATCCTGCTCTTACTCTGACTGGATACAATACCGATAGTGATTAATAATATGGAGGCTCAAGCGTTCAAGGAAATGAAACGGAGAGCAGCCAGTGTGAGGTTCTAATGATTTATGAAGCCGTTGCAGGTTGTTGGCGAGGCATGTGTTGAACAAGCGCAGAGTGCTGCATTACATAATAAAGTACTCGAAAAGATGTACTCCCATAAGCAACACGGGTATTGGATACTTTTACCCGATATGTACGGGTACGAGTACTTTATTGAAAATGTACCGGGTGTGGAGTACCAGTATTTGTACTCGAGTACTGCTCAGTTCTGAGTGTGCACATGGGATGTTCTGAAAAATAAGGCAGCATTTTATGCAAGTACTCGCATGTTATTAAATAATCTCAGTAATGTATGTATGGGGCACTTCCTACAAAATCTTTTTAGTGTTCTGAATTTTAGAGTTGTGTCTTGAAACAATGATACCTAACAAATTATTGAAATATATTTTGCTTATGTTTATTACTTCACAAAATATAATTCTTTTTGTGGTCCCACTGCTGGAACGTTCTGAAAAAACATATCTCAATGTCAAATAAAATACAATAAAAACTTATTTTAAATTTATTTTATATAAATACAAGTTATTCATCTTGTACAACTGTAGTCTTCTCAGAGACATACAATCCATCCAAAAATTTACGAATATCTTTGTCTTTCACAGTAGTGGACTGCTGGATAAGAGCAGCTGATCTTGAAACATCTTCTAGTGAATTTCCTTCAATGATCAGCTCATCTTTTTGTTTTTGGGAGTTTGTAACAGTCACACCAGGTGCCATTTTTACCCTAAAATTAAATTTCCATTTAAAATGAAAAATAATGGTTAAATAACAAAATTATAGGATATGTACAATAATCTAAAAATGAATGAAAAATATATAACACATGAAAAATTACAACAAAAAGATCATAAAACTATGGACAAGTAAAAAATAATTAAAAAACATTTGATTTCTCATTAAATTTTATAAGCAAAGTAATTCATACATGATTGTTTGGAAATTTACCAGAAAATATGACAGTTCTGAATCGCCAATGTAACAAGTTTCATTTGGATTTTAGATCAAATACAATTTTTTTTAATGCATGAGGGTCAAAAGAGTTCAACGGTAAGTATTACATACTTAATACTTCGGTAATAAATTCATCGAGTTTCAAACGGACCATCTTTATGAAATTTTCAATAAGTAGCAATATTTATTATTTCATTCATATGAAGAAGGTTATAAAAGACATTACAATTATCAATACTAAGACAAGTACATATAAAATACAGCATTTATGTTCTAACCAGTGACAAATAGTAAACGTAATTATTCATACATAGAATCATTGTCCAAACACAAAATCAATTTAAGAATACAGTTTTGGAAGTTATTTGAAAATTCATCTTTTCAATAATTCAAGAAATACAGTCCTGGTCACTTTTGGTAATTTTAAAATTTCAATACAAAATACATACATATAATGGTTAAATATAAAGAAGAAAACAATTAAAATTATTATTTTTTGTATTTAATAAAAACTAAATAAATATAAGCAAAACTGAAGCATAAGGTAGACAGACTAGAAAAGAATTTTATTTTCACAAAAATTGTTATGGACGGATCATAATTAAGTGTAAATAATTTAGGTGATTATTCCTTAGACCAGTGCAAGCAGACGTTCTTATAAATGTTTGTGAGTGGCTTTATGAAAATATAATAATGTAAATATCTACGTTATTAGGTCAAGAATCTCGATCTACTAAAACTTAAATATCAGAAAAAATTCACAGAATCTACTATATTACATATCCAATAAAAATATATTTATCGTGCCTGAACAAATTTTCACAAAGTATACAGGGTGATCTATGACTAGTGTACCAAACTTAACTAAGCAGCAAGTAGATTATTGAACACTAATAGCACTTAGCTTTATAAACTTGTCCTAATTTTTTGTCTTAAAGAAAAACAGGGTGCTGAAGGTTAATAATTTAATTGTTTTCACAGCATAACTTTTAAGACACAAAAACCTCTTTTTTCAATTTACATATGAAGCTACATATTCACAAGCTAAAAACAATTCAACAAAGCTCCCTTTTTAAAAGAAATTGTTACACCACTAGATTGTAAAAAAAATTGTCAGTTTTTAAGTACCTGCATATTACTAGGTATGCTAATTTATCGAAACCTTACAGGTAATGAATAATCAGTTGTTCCTAGACAAATACAATAATACTTGTGTGGAGAATGTTTTTGAACTTAGAAATAGTCTAGATATAGGCCACTAATAAGTTTCCATATTGGAGTTTCCAAAATGGGAACACCTTTACGCTGTTTTAAATGTACTATTTATCGAAACCTTACAGGTAATGAATAATCAGTTGTTCCTAGACAAATATTCCGTACTTGTGTGAAATATTCCCTGCCAATAGTCTAGATAACTACTAATAAAAATATTGGAGTTTCCAACATGGGAACCTTCGAGAAAAAAAGAATTATGTTGTATTCAGGAACATTTTCCTGAAGAGCCACGGTTGCATTTCTTTATTGTTATTCTTGGGTAATACGTATGACACAATTACTTGAGACTTTCTTAAATATGAGAAAGGAACAGTTAAGTTAAAGTTACAAGTGATGCCAGAAGTAGAAGTAAGCATTGTGACCCAACCTGATTTTAATATGAATAAAAAAACATTTACTTCAGGTAAGAATATTAGGTGTAAATTTGATGAAATGGAAGAAAACAAGTATAATTGCTCAAATAGGATGATAGGATCAATAAGATTTATTATTTGAACTTCCTCCCTACTGCGCATGACGAGTAAACTTTCTCGGTCATTATCACTAACGGAAAATGAGCAATTTGGTGTAAATTATAGGGTATTGTTCTTAGTATAGGAACGGTTTCTCTATACCTGATAAATTCTCGATATGAAAAGGAACACACTTCTGGAAAGTTCCCAAGAAAATATTCCCTGAGATTATTCACGGGAAACATTTGGCAACATTTCCGAAATATATTTTAGGAATATTTCCAAAAAATAATCCTCCCAGGAATTTTCAATCCCTAAAAAAATACCCGGCCACTTGTATTTCGCAGTAGGCACTACACCAATTAAATTTGGCATGCTAGCCGTAACTCACCCTGCATTTCTCTAAAGAGAGTAGATATGCATTTGTATTTTTGATAATGTGGGAGTTTTTGCGTAAGCACTTTTAATATGATGGCAAATTCTAAATTTATTTTGATTTGACAATGCGCATTTTAAATAACTACATCAGACAATCTGAAGTTATACTGTATGAGATTTTACTATACATTTATACTGGGATGAGTTAGTGCCTGTGTTTACATTTTTGTCGAGTTGTTAACCTATAAAATCGATTACAGGTACTATTGACATTATGATAATAGTTAGAAAATTAACTAATTATAAATTATAATCCTTACTAAAATAAATGTTTAAGATCCTAAACTGAAAAGAATTATTAAAAAAAAACTTTGCTTACCTCCTGATATATTTTTCTCCCAAGAAGTTCCTAATTTCAATAACGGAGTTGTTTTCTGTAGTAACACAGTTAATAGGGAAATGGGCATACACCGCCCTCATCTTGTATTGGTATCCCTTCGTAACTCCTTTCAACATATTCTCTACATGTGAGCACACAGTTCTGACGGCAGCCAATTCTTTTTTGGTACCAAACCATTTTTCTACTTTAAGTAGTCTGGGAGTTACCATACGGATGTCCAAAGCCAAATGTTTAAAGGAACGTTTTAGAACTCCTCTTGGTCCCTTTACTGTAATTAACCGAGACTTTGCAGTAACAGTAATCCCTTCTGGGATTTTCACTGTTTGATTAGTTACTATTTGCTTCATTGTCGAACTAAAACAATATGCAAAAGTTAAGTAATATTAAAACGTAATTAAATCTAAATTATTAATAATACAACTTATACAAAGCTGTACAACTAATGAAAATATGTGCGACATAACCTACAAAAATGTTTTGCCAACGAATTTCACAAGATTTTTGGTAAATACTGTGTTAGAAGCTCGTAAAATAACTTTTTACTTTCAAACTGCTTCGTTAATATCAGAAATATCTCACATTTTTGCAGATGATCTCAGATTTTTAGTTTTTGCAAAATAAATACCAACCTTTAACGTTGACACAAGAAAGCGGAAGAGAAAGGAAGTTTATAGCTGAATTTGATTCGTCGTCTCTAGATGGCTAGATGATAATGCCGCGAAACTTGAAATTATATTTGAAGAGTAAACATTGCTCATTTCCTTAGTAAGTTAGTTTTATTTTGGGTTGATATTTTTATCGGAATTATTTTTTAAATAAAATAATCTTTATTTTCCACTTCTGACGTATTTTAAATTTTTTAATATTATTTATTTTGGGAATCCGAGATGATTTAAACTTGAATTTTAGAAAGAATAAAGTTAAAGTCGCAAACACAATATTGTTCATTTTATACAATTATTATAACAGCGTATGAAAACCTAAGATACAAGCTTGTTTATCCTCTTTGCAAAAAACATAATAAATGTTTTTCGATTTTTTCAACAGTCACAAGGACTGTCATATCCCACTAAGCATGAAACATTACAGCATATCTGTGCAACGTTGCATACAGCTGAATTTGAGTTGAATTACGATACATAACTAATGAAAGTTGTGGAATGCTTTGAACAATGTTTCATAATATAATATTATTTAAAAATGTTGAGGGTAAATTAATTCTACAACATTTCTGCAACGGATTTGCATATCTTTTTCATATGGTATTATTTAGTTTTTTTGAATCTATAGTTACTCTCAGAAATATTATGCTTCAGCTAAACGAGCCGGCCAGTTTATAAATATTCTTTAAAATTGTGGAATATGCGTTTTTTTTATCAAAATCACGAAACGATTCAGTTAATTATATGTATATTAATAGCCGACAGATGGCGCCACTTATATCTCCCTGATACTGTGTAATCGAATTTTGGTAGGATATCTACAAGATTTGAGCTTTGGCAATTGGCACGATTGGCACCACGGGCAAGGGAATAATAGTTCCCTAATTTATGCTTGGTCATAAAATCCCGAAGAAAATATACACCCTGTAGTATATACTGTATATTTAAATTTAAAAAAAAATCAATAGGTACTCCATTCTTACCAACATTCCAAATGCAGTGTCTGAAATGTTATAAAAGAACATTGCACTGCGACTTGTGTGCAATATTAATAGAAATTAAAATGCAATTTGCTAGTAATGTGTTCCCTTAGGAACCTTACACTGCAATGTTTCTAGCCTGCAGAATAAAGGTCCCTGGGACATTGCATGCAGTTAATTATAAGTCTGAGAGCAACATTACAGCTAGTACAGAAATGTTTCTATAACATTGAAGAAATTTAATTATGTTTAGTGGGATACAACGTGTCTTTTTTTTAATTTTCAGTTCATTGTAATTTTTCTTATATGTATGTATGCAGTCGATAAAAATGAACATATTTTTGCGCGATTTTTCTTTTTTATTATAAATCAGGAGCTATTGCGACATTGATAATAGTATATTATGCAACGATCATGTAATGAGTATTAATAACCATTACATGAGAGTTGCATACGCTACAGGGTTCTCAGCAATTTTCAGAACCAAATTCCCTGACATTTCCAGGTTTTCCTGACATACTTTTTAAAATTCCCTGACAAAAGCATACAAAATATGTTTTTTAAAACTTAAACCAAAGTAAAAAGCAGTCAAATGATAAGGCATAAATGAGCCCATTTGATGACAAATAAGTGACATGGATATTTAATTTTATTAGAAATATTTATTTCAGTCATTGCAACAAATATAAATATTTAAGGAATCTAATAATATATATTTAAGAGATTTAATAGAAATATATATAAACAAACACAACAAAACCAATAAAAATATATTTTACTACTGAGCAAACAGCTATACAAAAAACAGCTTTAGCTGTTTTATGTCATTAAATGTATTCAAATCGGTTCAAAACACTATATTTTTGCATTGAAACAGTAACGTCACACAGGTCGCTTTTTAAACCGTGTTTAAAACGTCCACAGAGCGCTGTTTGAACTCTTTAGATGCTTTGCTAAGGTCTATGCAGCAGTTGCTAGATAGAAATTTCAAAATCGGTGTGATTTAAATTTTCAGATTTAATGGTTGATACTTTTATATTTCTTATCTTGTTTATTTAAAAAGTAATTGGTTGTGGATTATTGTATGTACCTCTACAAATTTACGTATTCTTAGACATCTTGAATTACATTACAAACGCATATTCCAATTACTTTTCTCTTCAAATTTCATTAAACCTGTCACTCACACGAACATGTAGGTAATTATTTGATTTAGGTTTACAGTTGCTAAAATCAATTCCATATTTTTGTTGCAGATCTCACACATTTTCCAAATATTATAATGTTATAAATAAATTGTATAAACAATAATCAAAAAGTGAGTGTGATGTTAAAGAGAAACAAATATTTAATGATGTTACGTTTTGAAACTATACATTTTCTTGGTGCATTACATAAGTAACGTCACCATTGAATATGTCTTGAAACAGGCGATGAATATGTATAAAAAAACAGCTATACACTCCGGATATATCTGTTTCTTTATATCAATCTGCGGGTACGTGTGATTAAAACAAACAGAAATAGGCAACTGGGTGCGTTCATTAAATAAAGAATTTAGACACGGCATGAGTAGCATTCAGAAATTTTCCCTGACGACAATAAAAATTCCCTGATTTTTGACAATTATTGGCACTTTCCCTGACGTTTCCCTGACAAAGTTCAAATTCCCTGACATTTCCAGGTTTTTCAGGTTTTCCTGACGCTGAGAACCCTGCGCTATTTTTCTACACTCGATAAATAATCAAAACCATAAATTTTATATTTTTATTGAACACAATAGGTAACAGTAATTATTCGTATTAAATTATCGAAGTTTAGCTAGGTATCTACGAAAATTTAATACGTACTGATTTTGACATCTAAAATAATTACATAGGAACCTAGGATAAACGTCAAATGCACAGCATGCTTGATTGAAAAATTATGGGTTTCTATTGATTAAAAATCTGTATCGTAATGGGTATCATTATGAAACGGATTATGGGAATATAAGTGCATTGTTATAATACGGGTGTAGAAAAAATAGATATACCTATACATTATATACCTATAGTTTATTTACAGAAAAAACCATAGCAGAGTAGGTATTAGATAACTTAAGTATGCCAAGAAATTACTCAGGAGTTTAAAAAAGTTTTAAAAAATATAAAGAAAAATGAAAAAATATTGGTAAAAAAATATTCAGAATTACGAATTATATGTAGGTATAAGTTTTTAGGAAGAAATATTTAAAATAATACAATAAAAAACAATGAGAAACAAACGGAAACAGATTAAATAGTCTGTATAATTTAACATTATGCATTTATCAAAACACTTCTTAGAGCCTGATAAATACATGCATAGGTAATGCATATTGATTTTCAGATACACGGAAGATAATTTTTATATTGAACCGCATTTTTTATAATTGTACTATAAGGCCTGTGATAAATATAATTAGATATTTTATTTACTAATGAGACTACCAGACTTAATTGCAATTAGATAATCAGTATGCAATCTCTTCTTAAATAACCAGTGCAAATACATTTAAGAATTGGGTAACTAAATTCTTTAGATTCACAACTTCGTTGGGAGATTCGACCAATATGGATGGATGGAGACTGCTATAGAACTGAATTTAAACATTACTGTTGATTGCACATTCAAAAAAGTTAAAAATGATTTGTCCAATTAATTGTACCAGAGGTACTATTAGAATGGTAATTTTTGTAATATATAGCGTTGGACCCATACAATTTTTCAGAGAATGATTTTTATGGTCACAAAAAGAACTTTTGCTATAAAGAAGTTTCAAATAAATAATATATGAAATGAAAAAATCAAATAGAGGCTACTTCCCCTGAAATCTCAAATGGGGGTGATATACAGAGTGAGCCATGTGAAAGCATGGCATCTTTCTAAAAGTTTTATTTTGTGGCCAATTTAAAAGATTTTTTCTTTATGGCAAAGTTCTCTTTGTGACTATAAAAATCATTACCTAAAAATCTGTGTCCCACAATTTATTATCCACTATTTTCAAAAAATTACAACTTTAATAGTATACTTACCACTAGTACATATAATTGGAAGTGGGTAAAATGTTTAATTTAGTAAATTCAGTTCTACAGCCGTCTCTGTAGTTTAGATTTGAAATAATCCCTTTAAACTGTCTCTGTCAAGTGGATCACTCTATATTTGCCAAACATTTTTTCCCATAACCAACTGATAACTGCATGAATTTGCTCAACAAAAAATTTGTTTAGTGTCTTCCGCTTTCTCCTTTCCCATCTTAAAAGGTTTATTTGCTCAATTTGCTCTTGATTTCTTATTGAGGTCTCAAAATTGTATAATACATTCTAAATTTTACTCCTCTGGACAAATTTCTTGATTTCATTAAGTGGTTGACTGCTGCCGAACTTCTGTTTGCTTTTATTATTCTATTAATTTCTTGCCCCTCATCATCAGTTAGCTGTTATTAGCACCCCCAAATACACTTATTCTTGAACTTCTTCAAACTCCATCTCTCCATGCTCTGTTCTCAATTTGAAATTGGTATCTTTTTTTGTTCTCCTATTCTCAAAAGCTTACGTTTCTCTTGATTTATCTGCAATCCCACTTTACATGCTTCTTACACAAGTTTCCTCGTTACTTCTTCTAATTCCCTACTATCTCTAGCAATAATGGCCATGCCAAATGCATAACTTACTATTTGGTAACTTTTAAACAATATGTGTCCTTCTCTGTTCAACTGACTATCTCTTATGACCTTTTCTAGTAGTAAATTAAAAAGAAGCGTTGAGAGTGGGTCTCCTTGTCTCAGTCCTGTATCAATAGTAAAGCCTTCCGAACATTCACCTTTTATTCGTACTTTGGATTTAGTATTTTCTAAGGTCACTTTCAATAACCTAATCAGTTTGGTTGGTATCCCGAATTGTTTCAATATTTTACTTAGTTTATTCTTTTTGACCTAATCATATGCTTTCATGAAGTCCACAAATAAGACCATTGTTTTTATCCCATATTCATAGTATGCAGTCAGGATTTCCTTCACCATGAAGATTTGGTCCTTTGTTGACCTCCCCTTTCTAAAACCTGCTTGATACTCCCCTATCTGTAGTTCTGCTATGGGTTCAAGTCTCTGTTCTATTAATGTTGCCATGATTTTATACCCTATATCTAGCAATGATATACCCATAGCATCTCTCCAATCTTCAGGCATACATTCTCTTCTTCAAATCTTTCGGATCATTTCGTATATTCTTTGTCTTAAATCATCTTCTGCGTACTTAATGTTCTCTGCTGTTAATCCATTTTCCCTGGACTTTTGTTATTCTTTAAAGCGTCTATAATTATGTATATTTCCTTTTTTGTAGGTTCTTCTACTTCCACTTCCTCTTTCCTTACCGGTCTCATCTCCTCCTGATCCTCTCCTTCCTTTCGCTCTCTTCATTCAACATATCTGCAAAGTATTGCCTCCGTCTTTCTCTCACTTCTGTTTCCTCTCCAATTAGATTGCCACTTTCATCCTTGACATAATATGCTACTTCCTCCTTTCTCTTTTTTATCGTTCTGTAGAAGTTACGTATTTCTTTTCTCTTATAATAATGCTCTATTTCATCCATTTTCTTAACCTGTTCTGCTGTCTTATTTTGTCTAAACACTTTATTTGCCTTTCGTCTTTGTTCCATGTATATTTCCTTATCCTCCTCTGGTACTGACTGAAGTGCTCTTTTTTATTTACTATCTTAAAACATTAAAATACGAGGCACTGATACCGTTCCAATACTTCACACAAAGCTTTCGTGTCTAAATATTTTACATTTTTCACAAAACTGGGTATATACGTATTAATTTGGTCTGCTACTCCTGCATTATCACCATAAAAACACAATACTCATTATTTTAGGTTATATCAATTTATAAATTTAAAAATGAGACGTACGTCATTTGTGCTGTAGGGTGCTGCCATGTGCAGTGAGTCACTGCAAACGGGCCGACGATGATTGGATTAAATCAATCAATACTTGTCAATAAACCACAACTCAATCAAAACATAAATATTCATATAATACACAACATATATCAAGACATTCCTATAAACAATAGCATTTTTAGGCTATTTCATCATATACCTGAAATATAGTTTATTTGGGTACAGTTCAGGAAAACGTAGGTGCAGTTCTGGTACACATGTATGATCTAATTGATATACGAGACACGTATCCTTTATGTGCACCGTGCCTATCTAGATACGGTCTTAGAAATTGTTACATGTTTTCTAAGAAAAAGAAGAAAAAACGATATTTATTGAGTATAACCCAAAAAGCCATTGACCGAGGTCCTTCAGCTTGCTTAAATACATTTTCAGTTTTACATTATTGTTATATGTATAAAATTTATTTTGGTGCAAAAAAAAGAGAACAAAAAAAAGAACATGTTTTCTATTTTCATTCGTTTGTTTATATTTAATAATTTTAGGTTATGTTGTTTATAGTGGCAGCAAGAATTCAGACGATTTACTTCATACAAACAAATAAATAATTTTCAATCAAATAATTAAGAAACTGCAACTGAGAATAATAGATTTATATATTACATTAAATGTTTGGACTAAATTGCAAAAAATGATTGTTTTTAACCCAATCAAATATCGAAAATTAGGTTGACAATAAAAAAAATTGCGTAACGTCAGCCGTGACATAAGTCATTTCAATTCTTGCCGCAATTATATTTTCATTTTTGCAAATATTTGGCGGTTTAGTAATAATTTCGATTGTACCACCTAAAAACAATTTATCAAAATAAAAAATTTCATGTCAAAAACAAAAGAGAAGAACACAGTGACAATGAAATAAAAAGTGAGGTTAGAATAGATTGTACAGATTGACACTCTTGTTTTGATAGTTTAAAATGCCTATTTTCTTAGGCTGTTAACTTATTATTTTATTATTATTGAACTCCCGTGTTAAAATTTGCTCTGGTAAGTCCATGACTGATTTTAGTCAACCAGCGTCATACTGTAATTAATAACAACCTATATCCAAAAAAGAAAATTTATTTGAACACAACAAAAAACAATAAAAAGGTCTTTTTTATTATTCATTAACAATCGTCGAACTCCTGTTTTTCTACCTTAACAAAAGGTATCTCATTTCTTCTCTCCTCAACGTCCAAGTTCTCACTTTTCTTAACTATATCACTTTTATTGTCACTCGTGGCATTTGCGTCCGTCACTACTGTCACATTTTTAATATCAATTTCTTCAAGCTCCCTCTTGATCTTCTCCCTCGCTCGTTTAACATTTGGTGGTAGGTCATTCTGACGTTTGAACTCGGGGAAAAATTTGGGGTGGCGTTCACGGATATGCTTGTATAACGCTTTATTTAAAGAGAAGCGTTTGTCGCAGATACTGCAACCGAATGGTTTGTCGCCTGTATGAATTCGTTGATGCTCTTTGGCCGTTGTGCTGAAAGTAAACAATTATTAAAATATTACAAGTATATTTTAGATTAGTTTTGTTTATTAATAGTGAGAAGCAGATCTGAATCTCAATAAAACCACAAACATTTTGTTCATATGTGTTGCTGTGAATAATTTGATCTTATTTATGTGTACCTATATCCAACCGCCAAAAATCTAGAAAGTAACTTATTGTATAAACCCGCTCACAATTTATAGCAGTCGACACAAAGAAACATACATGCAGCCCGTATATTTTTCCTATAAAATCGGGTGTCGCATATCTCTGAGAGCATACCCAATTACACAGTTTCTGCTGCAGCAAATACGCATGTGCCAGATCAAAAAAGTTAGCCTTCTATTGGTTGTGACAAATTTCCAGCGCTACCAAGAATGGATATATCTTTCAGACAGGCAAAATTTTAGGTATATCTTTCCGCTAATTTAATTATGAATGTAATTAATTAATTAGTGATTTTGTGTTCTTAAAAATAGAGAATAATTCAAGTTCTACAGCGTATTCTCAAAATCGTAAACTCCCTAATTTAACAAGTGAAGAATATCGGATGAGGATGTCTTATGTATGGAAGGGTTAGTGTGTGTGAGGTCAAAATATGAGTGTAAATGATGTTGAAATATGTAGTTCATTATGCCGGTCCCAGACGATGTGTCCAACGTTGTTTCAAATGTTGGTTCCAATGTTAGTGTCAACGTTGGACACAATTTTTGCGTCATAAAAATGTGGCAAGTGTGTCTCCTACACGATGGGGTGAACTTTTGTTGCAACATTGTAAACACATATGGGGTCAAAGTTTGTCAGTATCGTATTTACTGCAGATTTACAGAACAGTAAAAAATGGAATATGTGCGTTCCTGGATTGTGTCAAACCCACTATCGCTCATGTGGGTATGTGACGAACAATGCTTCCGACATGCTTTGACGCGGTTCAGATCTACCGACAGAAGCCCAAATGTGACATGTAGCCAACGTTGGATACATGCAATTCACCAGCGCCCCCCCACACAATGTGGCAAATGGTGATGTGTTCAATGTTGGAAGGCATTCGCCACATCGTCTAGGAACAGCTTAACAAGAATGTATGTGAGTAGCATATACATATAATGCAAAAAAGAGTGGTAAAGAAGTACAACTGCAAAACGGAAAATTGTGAAAATGTTATTTTAAAAACGAGTTTTCGACAAACAAAAATTGGGTCATCTTACAAGATGAAACTTTGACTTGAATATATACAAGGGTGCTTTTGCCAATTATGTTGACATATGAATTATGGTATGTGAATTTCCATATAAATAAAATCAAAAGGAGTATACTGATAGAAAAAGACGAAATAGTGATATGACGAAGAAACTATTTAAAATTCAGAATCTGGATCTGAAATATATTAAATTTTTATTTTTATGGTACTGAATACAGTTTTTCACGTAAAATCAGAGTCTGCAATAAAAAATGGGGGTTTCCATTAAAGATTTCCCTGGGGGGTGTTTGGTGTCATTCGATAGATTTTTGAAAAATATTAAACACGTGTTTTTTGGTTTTTCATTGACAGTGTATTTCTCAAGATATTAGACCGTTTCCATAATTTTCCTAGGGTATCAGGATAAATCATTTTTTTTTTCCGGTTATAGTGCCATCTATCAACAATTCGAAAAATATGTCCCAAATAAAAATTACTTATTTTTTCATGAGGAATCCAAATCTGCAATAAAAAATGGGGGTTCCCATTTAAGATTTCAAAGTTGCCTCCCACTGTTAGTTTGGTTAAAGGTTCAGTTCAGTTCTCAATAAGTGGCACGCTTAGGTAATCATGCAACTGTCACCTTCCGTACTCATCACTGTGCTGTGAATTAGTCACTCTCTATTATTTTCCCCCTTGGCTAATTAATAATACAGGATAAAAATTTTAAATTTGGAAATAACTATCATTTATATTATATTATTATTATTTTTATTATCTATCGCCTCGAAATTGGCAGAAACTGTGATATCACTGTTTCTACTACAAATAATGGATGTTATGTAATGAAATTATTTTTGTATATTTTTTTATATCTGATTGCCTATGAAATGTTGCTCCTCGCACGCTTTGCCCGCCGCGCCTATTACAAGCTCGCAATGAGTCCCTAGATATTTGGCGGTTAGGTTATAGTAGTTTGTTTAGGTAAATCATAAAAATTACCAATTTCTTGATTGAAATTTTTAATAGACCAATAAAAGCAGAGTAGCAGGTATAATATCAGTAACTCAGTACTCAGATTCAAAACAAAGGGTATTTTATTTTGTAATTTTACTGCATTTATTGCTGTCAATATGGCAACGAGAATCTGAAATCATTAGAAACACATTTATAGATGTACCGGTGTAAGGTTGGCGACTGGCTATACTTCAAAAACTTGAAAAATAATATTCATAACAAAAAGTAACTTCAAGTCTATTAAAATTGTCTATTCTGTTGTCAAATGTTACTGTTACATAGTCTATTTTTAAATCTAAATAAAAAAAAATATAATTTCTCTATTAAAATAAAAATTTTTAAAAAAATTAATAATGAAGGTAGACTATATGGACTCTCTTATTAGCATCTTATTATTATTATTTTTTTTTTGACAAAAAATACCTTCACTTGATTTTATAGAGAAATTTCAATTTTTCAATTTGGATTTAAAAACACGCTATCTAGTGACAAAATTTGAAAGTGGAATACAAGAAACTTCTTGGGGTCACTTTTATGGGAATATTTGTTTGCCAAAAGCTGAGGAACAAATAGTTTCCGAGAAACATTCACTTACATATTTTAGCTGAACACTTGGTGCAGGGCACTAACATATCAAGCAAGTGACATTGCTAAAGAAAAGATAGTACCAATTTGTAATAACTAATGGTGATTTCAACCACAAAACATGATTTGTAGAAAAACAGGACAAATGAACTTACCTGTGTGCAAAAAATTTGCCACAAACATTACAAGGGAAAGGTTTCTCTCCAGTATGAGTTCTTTTATGTCGGTTTAAATTTTCTAAAGTTAGGAAGCCTTTGCCACATTCCTGACACGAGAATGGTTTTTCACCTGTATGCGTCATCATGTGTCGCTTCAGGTTCTGCTGAGATGGAAAGGCTCTCATGCATAATTCACAACTGTAAGGCCTGATACCTAAAAATCAAAATGTGTTCTAAATTATCTGACTATTTTTTTAACACAAATTGAATCAGCTGATCCATTTTAGCTTTAGTACATTCAATGGTTTAGTTTTATTACATTTTATACAGAACGTTTAAAAGAAGTTGCAATAAATTATACAAGTATGTATTGCACAGAATTAAAATATTAAAATTTTTATAATGGGTGTGAAGTCGATAATGTTATTCAGGAACGTACTATGCTTATAAAAAAAATATTACATGATGAAAACATTTACAAAATAAAAAAATGTGAAATAGAGGCAGTTCTTACGAGATCTCTTTTTAGTTTTCTAAAAATTATGTTTTCATCAAATAATACCATTTTTTAAACTTCATAATGCAACTTTCAAAAAAAATTTCATTTCGGAAAAAATTAAAAGGAAACTGTTTATTCTGTATAGTTATGTATATTATAGGTTGTGGTATAGTGTTACCATGAGTGAATTTTGTTTTAAAAGTTTCAACCCGTAAAAGCATTGTTAGGGTTGCAATTACTACTTTTGAAGATATTTACAAATTTCTATTATAGTTGCGGAAAAAATTCAGAAGATTTACATCATACAAACAATATAGGAATATATGGGTAGATATTGTGGGTGTAATTCAACGCAGGTTGGGGCTTTTGTCCACTGAGTAGTTAGTTTCACACAATATTATTAATACCTAAAAATATATAAAAAAATAATAGTTTGTTATATTTTCATCAAATATTTAAGAAACTGCAACTGAGAATAATAAAACTATTTATACTCGCGACAAGAATTCAGACTTACGTCATACGAACAAATGAATAATTTATTATATTTTCATCAAAATATTTAAGAAACTGCAACTGATAGTCATAAAACTATATACTACACTAAAAGTTTGCATTATACAGGGTGTCCGGAAAAGACGTGTACAATGGAAGACCACAGACTCCTGGGTTCAAAATAAACCGATTTAGCCCAATTTACCTATTTCCAAAATTGCTTTGTTTCGCCGCTAGGGAGCGCCAAAGCCCGCGAAAATTTTTTGTATATTCAGAATATCTCGAAAACGAATTGATCGATGTTAAACATTTTGGGCTACGCATTTATAAGTCTAACCGACACTTTTTGACATTATTTAAAATCTTTTGCAGTTATTAGAAATATAAGAAAAATCATGTATCATGCAAATATAAGCACATATTTTTAACCCCTGTACAATAACTCTCAGTTTTTTCTATTAGTAGTTGACTTTATTTAGAAACTTTTTTACACTTTCAGAATTTTGAACAGATGAGTAGTTTAGGCAGAAAAATATTTTTCGTATGTCAACAATATCAGCATCCGTTCTGCAACAAATAACGAAGTACCAGAAGTAGGCTCTGATATTTTAAGTATCAGTTGTATGTCAAATCTAATCAGCTACTGAAGTTAGTCTCTCGATTTATTCTTTTTGCTCAATTACTTAGTTACTTTAGATCTTACTTTATTTGTTGTTGTTATTGTTGTGTTTGTTTATGTTCCTCATTTTTCAATATTTCATCATGGATACGTATACATATTCAAGCAAGTAGATATGCTTTTGGTTTATGGAGTTTGTCAAGATAACGGCCGCAAAAGTGTTAGGGTCTACATGGACAGATTCCCTCATCGACGAGTGTCAAATCATCAAACTTTTGCCAACATCGAAAGGCGACTTCGCGAATTTGGTTCTTTACACCAAATGAATACGGTTCAAGGGCGTCAACGTACCACGAAAACTATAAAGGTGGAGGAACAAATCCTAGATAAGATAGAAGAGAACCCAAAAATTAGTGCAAGACGCATTGAACAAGAAATAGGGATACCAAAAACCATAGTTCATGATGTTTTGAAGGAGCAGTTACTACATCCGTACCACATTCAATCGGTTCATGACCGGTTTATGAACCCATTGACCTGAAAAACGTTTAGCATTTTGTAATTTTATACAAGAATAAAGAACCCATGATATCAATTTCAGCAAAAACATTTTATTTACAGATGAAGCATATTTTGCTAGGTCAGGAATTATTAATAACCATAACAAACACGTTTATACTGATGAAAACCACACTGTACTGAAATAAGACATTTTCAATATGAATTCAGAGTGGACGTGGAATTATAGACAACTTTATTATTGGCCCAGTTGTGTTTCCACATCGATTAAATGGGGTCAACTATTTAAATTTTTTACAGCAAGTATTACCTAATTTATTGGACGATTTACCGTTACTACTTCGTCGTAACATGTGGTTTATGCACGATGGTGCACCCCATTTTGCAATACCCGTTAGTCAGTATTTACATAATCTGTATCTAACAGGCGGATTGGAAGAAAACGATGCTCCTATAAAATGGCCACCTCGAGCACCAGACTTACCTCCTTGCGATTATTTTTGTAAAGTATATGCCTACGCAGTTAATAATAAAGAGGATTTTTAGGCGAATCCAAGACGCAGTTAACATTTTACGAGGTAATCCAGTAATCATGGAAAGCACTACAACTTCGTAAAACGGATTACTTATTGCGTACGAGAAAACGGGTCACTGAGCATTTATTGTAAAGAGATCATAACTTTTTTTATTTGCTGTATTAATCTTATTATCTCGTATTTATTAAATAAAATATAAATGAGTTTTGGAATTTTCGTTATTTGTTGCAGAACGAATGCTGATATTGTTGACATACGAAAAATATTTTTTCTACCTAAACTACTCATCTATTCAAAATTCTGAAAGTATAAAAAAAGTTTCTAAATAAAGTCAACTACTAATAGAAAAAAACTGAGAAAGATTATACAGGGGATTAAAAAATATGTGCTTATATTTGCATGATACATGATTTTCTTATATTTCTAATGACTGCAAAAGATTTTAAATAATGTCAAAAAGTGTCGGTTAGACTAATAACTGCGTAGCCCAAAAATGGTTAACATCGATCAAGTCGTTTTCGAGATATTCGAAAAAAACAAAAATTTTTAGCGAACTTTGGCGCTCCCAAGCGGCGAAACAAAGCAATTTTGGAAATAAGTAAATTGGGCTAAATCGTCTTATTTTGAACCCAGGAGTCTGTGGTCTTCCGTTGTACACGTCTTTTCCGGACACCCTGTATATTGCACTGAATTGCAAAAAATGATTGTTTTTAATGCTCCCAAATATCGAAAATTACGTTGACAATAAAAACAAATGTGTAACGTCAGCCGTGACGTAAGACGTCTGAATTCTTGACGCGAGTATACTACACTAAATGTTGCATTATACAGGCTGTATTACATAAGAGGGCCACTCCCATGTATCTCGCTTAATATGCGAGACACGTCAAAAATCTTTAATTGTTTTTTGTTGCATTTTTGGAGGCCTTTATACTCGTAAAAACAAATGTGAGACCTATGGCCAACTTTATGAGTAATAACAAAAAACCCTGTAAAGTGCCAAAACTTTAAGGCTGTCTAAATTTTATTTTAAGAGATAGAGAAAACTTATTGGTAATAAATTTTGATTGCAAAATTGATACCTTCCACCTGATATAAACAGATTTTGAACTATCGTATGTGATTATTCGCTGCGCCCTCTAGGCGAATACAATTTTTATTGAAGCAAGCTATGGCCACAAAAATTGCTTGTTTTTGTCTTTCATGCAATATACCTACTACATGTTGCCCTTATATTTTGTATTTATTACATTATTTTCAATTTTAGTTAAAAAAAAATGTACCTAAATATTTTCGTGTTGCTCAAGATAATGTGTAGAATCTGTTTTAAAGACGCCAACTGCAAAAAAATAATAAACAGAATGTACTTTTTTATGCAAAATACAGTTTTTTTTATATTATTTTATTGGGTCTTTAAAATTATTTTGACACAGATAATCTAATAAAATAATATTATAAGAAAATCTGTATTTTGCATTAACAAAGTACATTCTGTTTATTTATTTTTGCAATTGGCATCTTTAAAACAGGTTCTACATTATCTTGAGCAACACGAAAATATTTAGGTACATTGAAAGACGAAAAACAGGCAATTTTTGTGGCCATAGTCTGCTTCAATAAAAAATTTGTTAAGCCTAGAAGAGCGCGGAACATACATCTATTTCAAAAATCTGTTTATATCAGGTGAAAGGTATCAATTTTGCAATAAAAACTTATTACCAATAAGTTTTCTATCTCTTAAAATAAAAAGTTAGACAGCCTTAAAGTTTTGGCACTACAGGTTTTTTTGTTATTACTCATAAAGTTGGCCATAGATCTCAAATTTGTTTTTACGAGCATAAAGGCCTCCAAAAATGCAACAAAAAACAATTAAAGAATTTTGACGTGTCTCGCATATTAAGCGAGATACATGGGAGTGGCCCTCTTATGTGATACAGCCTGTATAATGCACTTAATTTGCAAAAAATTATTGTTTTTAACATAACTAAATAACGAAATTTATGTTGACAATAGAAACAATTGCGTAATGTCAGCCATGACATGTCATTGGAATTCTTGCCGCAGCTATATTTTGGTAGTTTTTGTTATATCTGCAAAATTATCAAATTTACCATGGATATACTTAACCATTTCAAAATAACAAAATGTGTCAATTGTTGTGTATCCACTTTTCATATCCCATGTCAACCTTGATAACCCAGATGACGAAAACTTCAAAAATAGTAGAGATTTGCAAATATCTTCAAAAGTAACAATCAGAACTCTAACAATGCACATATGGGTTGAAAGACAATTTCAATGATCTCAAGACAGAGCGAAAAAATAGTGAGGTTCGAGTGTACCATTTGAGATAAAAAAAATTATAGCTGCTTGAAGTTGTCAAAATGTAATGGCAAGAATAAAACGCTTGGTATATTTTAAATTTATGGATAAATCAAAATTTTGATACATTTAAGTGCTTTACAAATCAACTTAAACAAAATTTATAACTAAATGAAATGTTATATATAGTGCATCTCATTTAAAATAACGAAGTTGGTGTCAACTTCCAGTATAACCGGAAGTGCTAGAGAGTTCCAGATATTTTAGTTGTGTTTGATCCATGTCAAATTTTTATATTTTTCAGGTCAGTATTTCTACAGACAGATAACAATCAATGTAGTTCCCACTGACATTCCCGTACAGTGAATTTCTTATACAATAATTTATTTGATAAAAAATTGACAAATGTAAAATAAATGTTCTATAAGTAAAATAAAGATTATTTTGTTTAGAGGTAAATATTAGGTATGCAAGTTACAAATATTATGAAAAGACTTGAAAAGAAAAATATCTTCGAGATAATGATGTACCTACCTAAAAATAAACTTACCCGTATGAGAATTAATATGTCTTCTCAAATGACTCGCATTGCAAAACGCTTTATCACACAAATTGCACTTGAACTCCCTAATGCCTCCATGCATCTTTAAGTGGAAATTTAAGGAAAACATATGCTTATAAGTCTTTCCACAGATAGTACAGGGAAATGGATTAGATGTTGTACCATCATGAGTGTCCATATGAGCCAATAGTTGTTTTGTGCTTTTCATTATTTTGTTACAAACTGGACATGCAACAGACCTCTTAGTAACCTTGTCATCTTCATGAGATTTTCTGTGTTTCCTCAGTCTTGCCTTCGTCTTGAAAGCACTATTACAGAAGTCACAAACAAATGGTCTATCGCCTACAAAATATTAAGTAGACAATATTTAAATACTAATCAATGAAAGTTACAAATTAAAGTCATTAATATACATGAGTTTGTCAGCAATTATAACGAATAAACTATTTTCTAGTTGGCATACCAACATATCCAAGTAGCTTCAAGTGTAATAAATAAAAGTAAGTTTTGGCCTCGGTTTTTGGCTAACAAACTAAACATGAAACTTTTATCTTGTAATATTACACTACTTAAATATCAAATAAATGATAAGATTAACAAATTTTCTAACTAAAGGGAAATTTCAAAGCTAGATATAACTTTGCTAATGGGTTTAGTAGGCTGTTTAATTTTCAATTATTCTTATGGCCTAATTTCGTATGTGAGATGAATGCATGCATCTATCTTAGGGACTCCTCATATGACACCATGTGCTTGTGGTTTTGCTAGTGTGTTGACGTCTAGCATATGAGAATAGACGCAGCATTAGAACGCAGCGACTTCCAGGAAGATCAATTATTAGTCAGTAGTCTAGCAGCGAATATGCAGGCAATTCCAGTACAAATTGTACCAAAATTGCCACTAACATGAGTGACAAATAATGGAGCCGAGATGAAGACTGTTGCCTCTAGACGCACAAGCAAAACCATTTCGACACAAGCGATACACACTGCAGCCGCTACACGCGTTGGACACATGCATCCATCGTACATCCAAAACAAAGCCTTTAGATGGACATGTTGTATTTACCGTTGAACAACAGAAATTCTTTTTAAAACTAATTTCACAAAATGTTAGGCCTTCTGACTGCACTTTTTTAATTTATTTGTTTTTTTTTTGGTCACAAAAAAATAAATATTTAAATTTCTTTTGCCTTTAAATTAGATAAACCCAGTCAAAAAATTAAAGCTTAGTTAAATCATCTTGCATTTCACCTTGTAGTAAAGGTTATTTTTCTAAATTATTTTTGCCTAACAAAACAAAAAAAAAAAAATGGTTAGAAAAAAATTGGTCGAATGTGTTTTTCGAGAAAAAACATTATCAAAACTAATCACACTTAACTTTATACTCCTTTTAACACTCTTAAAACTATTTATGAACATCGTTAAAACATAAATTATTAAATAGTTCATAAAGTAATAGAAATATATTTCCTCAAATTTATGGAAAATCTGTATTTTCATCTACAAGTTCGAATTTATCATCTACCATTTACATTTCATGACGTCACTAAGCCTCGACTGGAGCGGAGGACAACTGGGTCGACTTAATATGAAGTACACACATACTTTTATTGTATATTTTTTATTGCCTGTATAGGTCAAGCCATGCCACTGGCCTTTGCCATGTTTGACAAGACAAATCACAGGAGCTCGGGTCACAAAACGAAACTCCCTGCAACTTGAACGTAAATTAGAATGTCTCTATAGTCAGTTTATACTTCATTTCATACTTATGATAGTAGACATAAAAAATATTAAACCCTGCTGACAAGTGTGATATGGGGAGAGTATGGCCAATAACTAAACTTAAAAAATGAGACAAACGCCCTCATACTACATACAAATTACAATCTATTCTCTGTAATTTACAATTTTTAAATGTAGAAAATAAATGTTGTAACAGTTAATTTATTTCACAAATCATAATGCTCTTATGAAGTACACTCATCCAGATAAATTGAATACAAAATCGGAAATAGAGTGGTATTAATCAATAATCACATATGTTGTCATATAATATTCAATTTAAAAGTTGCTCCAATTTAACCTAGATGGATAGAGTCTTGATTCGACTGAACTGATTTTTAGTACAATACTAACTCGCCGAAACATTTGGCAGCACAGCTGAGCAAGAGTTATTTATTTCTGTAATATATATGAAAATAACTATAATATGTTGTACTGGTCCGGTCTAGAGATGGGAAATCCGGTTCATTTCACTGATCCGGTTCACCGGTTCTGGATCTTTGTAGTGTACCGGTACAGTGAACCGGCACATTAGAGCCGGATTTGTCCCAAATCCCAAACTCAATAGATCCCTTCCCTACCTTGTAGTGTTTGTACGCAGACGCATGTATCTGTTTTATGCAGGCCACAGCACAGCACACAGCGCACAACATATACCTGCATTATACAAACTGTCCGGTGCAAGTTTGTTTTACCATGTCGGTATAGAATTTGATATAAATTCTTCCCCTTAAGCGCGAGCAAACATTTTCTTGTAGCATTACAACTTCTACATAAAATGATAAAGATTAAGAAATAATAAATGTGTACAATCGTTTGCAATGATAATGACACTCTTTAAAATGAATTTTGCGATTTCTACTGCTGACATATTTGCAATGAAATCTACTTTTAACATTAGTTCTTAGTTGTTTCACTCACCAAAAGAGATTTAATGAAATTTCTACTCAGAAGTTCACAAACTGTTTTGAGAGTGTCATTATTATTGTAAAAGCATGTAAGTACCTACTATAAATCATATATTACTTATCCCAACCAAACGATCTAATTTGCATAAGATATATTTTTAAAAATTCAGGGACACTAAATTTGCAGACTTTAATAAAGGCTTAGTATACCAACAAAAATAATAATAACACAGAAAAACAATGTTTTTATTCGAGCACCTGTGGTCATCTAACCGTCGCATCGGGACTCGGAGCTGCTCGCTCAACTCTTCATTTCATGACTTCGGTACAGTACTGCACGTTAACATTCTGTGCCTACAAAGATCTGAGATCTGAGTCGGATTTTTAGAAGGAACCGGTTCACTCAGAGCAGTTCTAAGAGCCGGCTCAGTGAGCCGGGTCAGTCATGTTCCGCCCATCTCTAGTCCGGTCATAACGTGAAGCTAAGATAAATTGTATTAATACAGACGACTGAAAAAATCATAATACAGCGTAATTAAATATAAAATGGACATTAATAGTAAAAAACATAACTATAAAGGCGAAGCTAAAAAATTTGAAAAAAAAAACAAACAAAGGCATTCTAAATACGTATTATTATGTATTTTAGTTTTGTTGTGGTGTGACCGTTTAGCAAAGTCATTGCCTTATATATTTATTTACTGGTATATTATTATTTCTTTTATAGTTTTCTCCCACAAAGAATTTTTTTTCAAAATTACTTATTATATTATTTTATATTTCATCTCCCTATAATTTAGTTATAATACCCCGGACATTCATATAGTCCGCTGTCATACAGGCGGGAAAAATGGATCTTTTCATGCCCGCTGCCATGAGAATCTGAATATAATGACGCTTGAGTTGTTATGGATATGTCTGAAAATATCTAACATTAGTCAAATCAAAAAACGTCAAAGCTTTGACCTTTCATAGTTTTTATTTCCTATGAAGTGAAATATAAAATGTATGCACCACGAGAGATACTAGGATGATTATGCCCTTAGGCGACTTGCTAGGCCGCAACCTGTCACCTGCGGGCATAATCATTCCTGTATCTCCCTTGGCACATAAATAACTATTTTAGCTTTTGTACTGTTGACAAATAAACAAATATATAATTTAATATCTTTGCTGTTTATAACACAAAATGTGTAAAAATAAAATTATTGTTATTTGTAGTATCTAGTCATCACAGCTATATAAAAATCAGGTAGGATAGAGCCAGTCAAAAAATTTGACCAGCAGAATGGGATCCAGTCGAGGCCTGGATGTCACTGATCAAAATAAATACGTGCTATAATTGCAACTAGAGATATAGAACATTTTTGATTAAATAATGTAATAGTTTTATGCTCAGTTTTACGGTTTGGTAAATAATTATCAAAATGTTTCATGTAATGTTAATAACAGACCATGGTTTCATGACTTACCAGAATGAGTTTTCATATGATCTTCCAAATGAGCAAATTGTGTAAACTTTCTCTGACAAGTATTGCACTCATATCGCCTTTCGCCTGTATGAATCCGCATGTGTTTACTTAGATTACCATTAACTGAAAACTTTTTTCCACAAACTTTACATGCATAGGGTTGTTCCCCGGTATGTTTTCTAGAATGAACAGTCAGCTGTGTATTATCTCTAAATTGTTTTTCACATCCACAACACTTATAACATTTTTCATGTAACCTTCTTGATTTAAAATGTATTTCTAGTTCAAAGTCGGCTGTAAATTTTTGTTTGCAAATTCTGCAGGTAAATGAATCCTCGTTCTCATCACTTGATGAATCCTCAGATTCTGTGCTATCTTGTACTTCGTCACTTATTTCATGGGCAATTTTAGAGTGAGAAATATTTTCATAATTTGTATCTGCTTCATTTAAATTTTCAGAAGAACTGTCATGTAAAATGTGAACAGTTTCATTATCTTTTGAAGGATATTTCATAAAAGTATTCACACTACCTTCCTTTACATCTGCATCACCTTGTAAACTGACAAACTCTGGTTTATCTTGTAAAAAAGTGTCATCTTCCAGTTTAATATTAATGTCGGGAATAACATTTTTCAAAGCGGCTACACTGTCAGATTCATCCTCTGGTTCTTCTTTTATATAAACATCATTTTTTAAAGCCATTTTAACTATTAAAGTAGGTTAGGGGTTAGGATTTTTTTATAAAAAATTTCCTATATGGTTACATGAACATATTTTGTGACATAAATTACTGAATATAACACTATGCAGTAACGTAACATATTTTTCACTGAAAGATAAACAGCATTTTTAAACTACGATCACAAAAAGTGAAAAACGAATGAAAATCTGACAGTTAAAAAATATTACAAATACACACACACAAATGACAATTACCAAAACACTGGCATAAAAAATAAAAATATCGTATTTGACATTTGTTGAAGTTGTTTTCCTTTCAATAGACTACATGAATTAGGTACAAGCAGGTTTCCTGTTACTTCAGCCCTGTTCGTTGTGTCTGCTTGACGTACTCCAAGTAAATCGGGGTATTTTGTCGGCGTTTGTTAAGGCCGAGTACGAAATCTATGTTGTTCGTTATGCACTTCGATCAATAAGATCATTGCTCTGGATACTCTGTCATTTGTGCTGGAGCAAAGGGAGTAGAGCAGCTAGAGCAGTCAGCTGATTTTATTATGTGTTGATATATCTGATGTAATTGTCGGTAAACATCTTTTTTCCTGTTTATGTTCAATAATTTTGTTAGATATTTAGTTATGTTATTTTATGTATTTGTATATTGGTAGTGGCACAATCACCGAATTTGAAGTGGTGAGGTGATTTCTGCTTGTGATCAGCAAAATTACTGAAATTCATGAACATGTTTACGACTTGAAGGATTTTTTTCTCCTTCCACTACTAATTCCGCCAATAAAACTAATAAGTTTTCTTTTTTCATGGTAGATAACAAATTTGCTTTTTGTATAGGTATCCAAATTGAAGAAAAAAATGCTAAAACACACATACACTCCTTACAACAAATCAAATAAATTGGTTATGTTAAGTTCCTCTTAACGAACACAGGCAAATTACTCTGAATTACTCCAACATCTGACTGCTCTAAATGTATGATCTGTGACGTCATTGCTCCGTACTCTCCTTAATCTAAGATCTCTTGGAGCCACTAGGAGTAGCATCTAACGAACTGGGCTTTCATCTTATCTAACTAAACATATTTTTTCGAGGATATTTTGACCCAGCGTCCCAGCGAACTCAGTGTTATTGCCGAAAATTACAGTGGCTTTATGCCACGGACATAAACCTAGAAAAAATATAGACGTGTCGGTTCATGATATAGGTCACGTGACAGGTGCCGCGTTTTCCAGGAACCTACGGTCCAGAAAATGAATATTTTATTTGCTTTATGTTGGCGGTTGTGCAAATATGATGGCTACATTGCAATATGAAATTACCTAACTTACTGTCACTTTAAATGTCATTAAAGAATGTGACATGAATGTGACCAATCACAGTAAACAAATGAGCATCACGCTACAATACAACCAACGTAAATTGGCATAAAAACCAAGTTTTAGCTATTTGAACCTTTTAGGGCAGCCATGAATTTGCGGTCGCCGGCAATATGACACTGCCACAGTCTATATTTTCTCTAGGTTTGTGGCCACGGATTTCTTTTTAATTTAAGAAATCCGTGCTTTATGCGAAATTCTACAGTGCCTGTATACAAGACAGTGGCGACAATAGAGCCTATGCCCCGCCCTCCCGCCATTATGAGGCAAATTTATTTGGCGCGAACAATTTCCCCATTGCTGAAACCGAGTTTTAATTTTAAAAATATACTGCAATAAAAAACATTTCATGATTAAATTATTAGAAAATAGCCGTAACAATGAGTTTTTGATATAAAATACCGGTCCCCATAAATGAGAAGCTTTCATTTATGACTAAAATTAAACAATTTCCGTAGCCATTTACGGACCTCTTGATGTAGGCCCTCAGCAGTCCGGTTCTCATTTCTCTAATTTTTATCGGAATTAGTTCAAATCTGAAAAACTATTAGTTGAAATATGTCCCGAGGGCGTGAGCATTTCAAACATATAAGTTTTAATTTAATTCTTAACGAAATTTTGTCTTCAATATCGCCAAATTTGAATTTGACATTTGACATGTTTGACAACAGAGAGGTTAGAAAAGATACAACAAAATTTAATTTGAACAAAATAATGTGAAAATAATTATGTTAATAAAAACCATTATTGGACATCTAAAATCCATATAAAAAATTGCATTAAATTATGTTGGAATATTTTAAAAGAATATAATTGGAAAATCGTGATGATGGAGAAAGGCAAGTTTGAAAATGTTGCTGTGTGTATGTTTCTCATAAAAGATATTTTTGCAGACAGAGATACAAGACAAAAGAAGAAACCACACTGTACGCCAATGACGTGTTTACAAAGAAAATAATGGGAAATTAAGAACACAATTCATATCGTACGTGCAGATGGTTGTCTCTCTCGCACCCACATACATAACCAATGAAGTATGTCTTTGCTGAGTTTCATGTGCCTCCTTTTGTCTGCTCCTAGGTTAGTACCTTTATTTGGATGCGCAATGGGACTAAACGAATTCCATATCTTACATTTCAGTGGTAATATCGTGAAATTTGCATATGTTCAGTGGATATTTTTACAATATGTCATTGGCAGCACTGAATGGACTAAACGCATTCCATATCGTACATTTCAGTGATTCGTCTTCTGATCTCAAATATTTTATTTTGAGGTTATAAGTCATCCGATTTGAGGGATTTGAGAAAGTTGAGAAATGTCAAAGTTAAAGAATTCCACAAAGTAAAACATTTTTTGCAAATATAAAATAGATCTAGAACATGTTCCCCGTTCTTAAAAAAGCAATGTATTGCAGTTTAATAATATAAGATTATGTTATTAAAACCCAGGTTCTTGGGAAATTTTGTAAAGCATGGATATAATTGAAATTAATGATCCACACCAAATTACTTTAATGGTTAAACAAGAAGATTGTGAAGTAACTCTAGATGATTGTCATGTAAATATATTGGAAGTTAAAGAAGAGGCTGAAAATAAAAGTGTAAATTTTGAAAAAGTGTTTTTGCCAGAGATATGTGATGATGCTTCAATGGAAACTCCTTTTTTTGATTATAATAAATATAATAGAAAGTGTGAGCTAACTGAAGAGATTAAATCTAGTGTTTCTACTGCATCATATCCTAAGGAGAATATAAATCAAAATGTAAATTCTTGTTATCAATATAAACAAACGGTACACAAAAGATATCGTGAAGAACAAATATCTTTTAACCAAATTTACAAATCTAATTATAACTATAATGTATACAAAAATAACTCAGGATTTAATAAACATAATTCAAGAGAGAATAGTGATAATTCCAATGTACAGTTTATAAGCATGCAAGATGTTAAAGTGGTACAGTCTCCTGCTCAGTTCCAAGAAAACAATGTACATTATATATATAATATTTCTCCTAACACTAATGTAGACTGTAAAGAAATTACGCAACCAATCAGGAATAATGGCCAACATTCTACAACTAAAAGGCGCCTTGAAGATGCAGATGAAGACTGTAAATACAAATGCCACCTATGCAAAAGACCCAGGGCATTCTATACTCTAGAAGCAGTTAATAACCATCTAAAGTTTGAACATATTTGTGTCTTCAGTAATAGTAAGTTAAAAGACATAAATTCTTCGGTTAAAGATAAGAATTACATTATCAGTTCAGATCTTGTGCAAAAGTTAGAGTGAAAAAGTACCTATCATATTTTCAAACCAAAACAAGAAACAAGATAATTTTCGTTGAAATGTTTTTGACTAAATTAAATAGGTATGAAATGAGTTCGATTAGATATTTTAGGTGTTGTCAAGTTACATAAGCGGAAGCGGTTACATTTGTGAGCTGTCATTAAAGTTATCAAGAGTGAAGTTAAAAACAAATTTGTGTCTAGTTCAGTATTCAGTGGGTTATACTGTATCGAAAACAGTGAAATTGATATAGTGATGGATAAAAAACTTAATTTTTGATAATTCTAGAAATTGTAAATAAGGAAGAAATATAGGTATCTACAGTTTCCTTTGACCTATTTATATTACTACCTAATTACTAATCAGAAAAGTTACTTAATTCTGTTTTTATAGTAGTGTCTGACACTACTCGTTTCCTTTATTATTTCACTACTTTTAAATTCATTTCATTGCCCTTTAAACCTGGGAATATGCATATTTATATTGTGTGTAAATAATTGACAATATGCATAAAATATATGTTAATTTTACATTCTGGGAAGAGCAACTATGCTCGTCTCGGCTACAACTTTCAATTTTACTATACTATACGATGTATATTGCCTTAAATATCTTTTATATCTATATTACAACTACTATTACTATTATACTACAAAATCCATGAAGTATTTGCCTTGCGTTGTAATATCTACTTCCTTCGGGGAGTACATGCTTCTGAAATGAAATATAGTTGCGGCAAGAATTCAGACGACTTACACATTCCATTTGTTTTTATTGCCAACATAATTTTTGATATTTAATCGCTTTAAAAACATACATTTTTTGCAATTTAGTGCAAGGCAGTATCTCGCGTACCTAATATATAATTTTATTATTCGCAGTTGCAGTTTCATAAATATTTTGATGAAAATATGGTAATTTATTCTTGTTGTTTGTATGACGTAAGTCGTCTGAATTCTTGCCGCAACTATAGTTAAGTAGTAGTACTTACTTTAATGCCAAAATTAATTTCTTATATGTACATTTAGGCACTTAGAAGAAAATGCTAAAGTAAATAGTTTTTCATGAAGTAGTACCTACTTTTGTACAAGGTTATTCGTTATAATTAGGTTACCCTTTATTATCATTATTATTAGAGATACAAAATAATGGTTCGAATACAAGTTGTAGGGCTCTAACTGAACTCTTTTAATAAGATAATGGCAGTAAAGTGGGGTGCGGAAGTTGAGGGGTACAAGAAGGAAGAATATATTTTTTAATGGAATGCCTTCTGTATTTTTTTGTATTCTTAATTTCCGATTTCAAAAATATGACCTTTAACCTTTTTCGAGTTATTGAAAGAAATCTCATGTCATATCTTTAAAATCAAAAATAGAGAATAATTAAAAAATTCTACAATATGCAGGGCAAAAATTATTGGTTCTTGTACCCCTAAACTTCTGCACTTCAGTGCTTTCATTAACTTATTAAAGAGGTATAGAAATTTTTATATACTTAGCAACAAATTTTCTTGTTAATAAATAGAATAAATTTTATTTTTGTAGATTTTGAGAGCAAAAAAGTAAAAAAAATATATAAAAATTACTCGACTTGGGATAGGTTGTATGCTCGGTTGTATGTTTCAGTATAGTATAAGATGCATATTTGATTTTATGGTATAGTAAAGTTTAAAGGATATTCTAAGCTGTACTTACCTTACAACAGATTGTTTGAAACTTGATGACATAAACGCTACTTATACAGTATCCACAAATTACTGCTGAGAGGAAAATGATTTAATTTTGTATTATTTAAGAAAAGCTATTTATCATGAGTTGTATTAGAATATTTAGATAAACTCAAATCACTCAGAAGATATGACAATGTGAACTAGTTTCAAATTTTATTAAAATGTTGTCGTATACCTAAGTATATTGATATTTATATTTTTAAATACTAAATGTTGGAACCAACTAAAAAATCATTTGCCTACACACATTTGAAACTATGTATTTTCAAATTATCTTTGACAGTTTTTGTGTAATGAAGTGTTGGCAATATTAGCAGTTGTAGACTAGTTTCAAACTGTCAAAAATGTTAGTCCAACAACTTACATGATTTTTACTGAAAATAAATTCTAACTTTTCTGATCGAACGACAGTTTGAAACCAGTCTGTATTCCTTGATGAACAGACCTAATTCCTTTAATTTCATTTTTCAGTCATTCATTATTCTGAGATTAGCCAGTACCTTCTTATGAAATTATTTCAAATACTTCCATAAACAAAAATCTATAATGTTCAAATCGGACTTGCGAAATGGTCAAAGATTAGGTTCATAGAATTTTATTGATTTGTTCTAAAGTTAACAAATTATTAATGAGAAGAAGAAATTTTTGCACTGTTTGAAAATGGCAAAATCTAACCAATCAAATAAAACTTAAACGATACATAAATATGATCAACGAAAAGGCTAAATAAAATATTTCTGGTTTTGTGAATGGCCTTAAAAAACTAAACTAACTGAATATTGTACGGGGTGATTCATTAAGAATGGGCAATCTCTGAACTGGAGATACTACACACCAAAATATGGTGATTGAGCCAAATATGCCTTATCCGAATGTTGCTGGTTTAAAAAATACAGGGTGTTCAATGCTACAATTTTATTTTGAAATATCTCAATAACTTTGAAACGTGTCGGAGTATTAAAAAAAAATTGGCACAATTATATTTTTTGGCACGGCAAATAAGATTTTGAACTAATTTTGGCGTCACTAGTAGAGGGCGCCACTTATGGCACAGCATGTTTCTTTTAAATGGCACAACTTTTTTGCTGTTTAGTGTATCCATCTGTCCATTGAAAAAATCGATTCTCCTACCTATTGTATCTAAAAAAGGTATACCTTGTTGAAGTCGTTAGGAGTAACAGTTTTCAAAATAATCCTATTTGAAATATTCAGTGCACCGATTGAAAACGGTTATCGTTTCAGGTAGAGTGCCTTTTCTACTGAAAATACAGCAAAATTTTACTTGAAAAAGTTGTTCAGAACGGTCAATTATGGGAACGTGCAAAATTTCAAGATCGGCGAGGTTTGATTTTGAAACCATTTTTCAACAAAGCACAAAGATTGTATCAAATCTTATTGAACTTTTGCACGTCCTAATTTACCGTTCTGAACAACTTTTTCAAGTAAAATTTTGCTGTATTTGCAGTAGAAAAGGCACTTTACCTGAAACGATAACAGTTTTCAATCGGTGCACTGAATATTTCAAATAGGATTAAGTATTTTGAAAACTGTTACTCCTAACGACTTCAACAATGAATACCTTTTTTAGATACAACAGGTAGGAGAATCGATTTTTTTAATAGACAGACGGATACACTAAACAGCAAAAAAGTTGTGCCATTTAAAAAAAAACATGCTGTGCCATAAGTGGCGCCGTCATATGAAAAATTTGGATTTCCGAAAAATTAACTGATTCGCACCAAATTTGGTATATAGGGGGTTTCGATGATGCTGATCACGAACATGACATCAGTTTTATGAAATTCCAAGATGGCGGCATTCTACTGCGCATGCGCGCTTGAAAATGCGTGTCGTTTAGCCTGGAATTTCAGACTCGCGGGTGTTCGATCAGTTTCACAGATCATTGGCCGAAAAAAAATCAGTTTTATGAAATTCCAAGATGGTGGCCTATCAGTTTTGTTCTTCTTCAATTTTGAGGCATTTCCCTCATGAGTAAATAGGTTAGTATTATCCGCAAATATCACCGTTTGTGACATTTTTTGTAGCCTCATAACGTCGCGACATCACGTTCTTATGAATCCATTACCGGAGTAATTCAGGAAACCCGGTAGCTCCGACGAACTAGACTGAGATTTAGCACCCGCGGCTGTTTCATCCCGCTAATCACAAAGACTCCAATAAACTCCACAGTGTGTCTCCAACTTCCTGACTCAAAACACAAAAAAATGAAGAAAAAAACGAAAACAAAGACTCATTAGATCGTCGACCTCCACGCTGGTTTGAGTTGGACAGCGCATTATTATGATGCGGCAAACGGGCGAAATCAAAAGAAATGGAAAAAAGGACTCAAACAAACTGTCGAGAAAAGAAGGAAACTTGTTTTGTGCGCATGCGCAGTACTCGATCGCCTTCTTGAAATTTTGTCAAACCGGTGGTATATTAGTCCTCGGGATCCTCGAAAACCTCCGAGTTCAAAATTCCAGGCCAAGTGTCACGCATTTTTCAAGCACGCATGCGCAGTAGTGAGGCGCCATCTTGGAATTTTGTCAAACTGGCGTCATATTTGTGCTCAGCATCTTTGAAAACTCCTGAGTGCTGAATTCCAGGCCAAGCGAAACGCATTTTTCAAGCGCGCATGCGCAGTAGTAGGCCGCCATCTTGGAATTTCGTAAAACTGATGTCATATTTGTGATCAACATCATCGAAAACCCCTATATACCAAATTTGGTGCGAATCGGTTGATTTTTCGAAAAACCAAATCTTTCATATGACCTTGGCCGCCATCTTGGATCTGCCATGTTGCATTTCAGCCCCCTAGTGGTCCTATCATTTAGTTAGAGCAACCATTTATTCCACCAGATACAGAGATTCAGCACCCTACAACATTGCCTTCATGTGCAAATTTACGATTATTGGAAAACAGAACGAGTTTTTTACACTTTTTCGCCTTTGAGCCGCCATCTTTCAAAAATGGCAGCAGTTAGCATGAATCTGAGCCCAGATTCGGAAAGAGCAGGAAAAATTACTACAGGATATATGGTCTCGGTCACTTCAAGAAATATTTACCACCTGAACACAGTGATCGAATAAAACATAAAATCTATGCCATCCTGGGCCTTTAAGGGTTAAAAGAAACATGCTGTGCCATAAGTGGCGCCCTCTACTAGTGACGCCAAAATTAGTTCAAAATTCTTATTTGCCATGCCAAAAAACATAATTGTGCCAATTTTTTTTTTAATACTTCGACAGGTTTCAAAGTTATTGAGATATTTCAAAATAAAAATCTAGCATTGAACACCCTGTATTTTTTAAACCAGCAACATTTGTATAAGGCATATTTGGCTCAATCCTCATAATTTGGTGTGTAGTATCTCCAGTTCAGCGATTGCCCATTCTTAATGAATCACCCTGTATATGTATAGGTAAGTATGTTAAAGAATGTGAATAGAAAGTGCCTGTGTCACCGATTAAACATACAGAACTTAAATTTATTAATCGAAATTGTATAATTGCTAAAATACTGATTTATAGACTTTTTCCATTGCCATTTTCGTGTCTGTTAGAAAATGTACAATCGTTTGCAATAATAATGACACTTTTTAAAATGATTGCTGATGTATTTGTAATGAAAATTATTTTCAACTTTCAACATTAGTTCTTACTTGTTTCACTCACCATTAGAGATTTAATAAAAATTCTACTCAGAACTTGGAGAAGTTTAAAAACCGTTTCATTATTATTGCAAAAGCCATTTTACAATCCAAAAGTTTATTTCGCTTTACGCGATTTTCTTGAAATTAGTGCAATGCTGCTAATGTCTGAAAGCAAAAGCACTCTGGGGGTTAAATGGGCCTTTATTTCACAAATTGTGAGTAAAAAAATTATCCACATTCCCCTTTTTAAATTTTCCATTCGGTTTTCTACAATTTCCATTAAGAAAAAAACAAGACATACTTATGGACATTATCGACATCAATTCTAGCTAAAGAGATTTCTTTTTGGTTGGCATTACCTAATTCACTTGTTCCAGAGAATTTTTGAACTATACTCGCGACAAGAATTCAGACGACTTACGTCATACGAACAAATGAATAATTAATTATATTTTCATCAAAATATTTAAGAAACTGCAACTGATAGTAATAAAACTATATACTACACTAAAAGTTTGCATTATATATTGCACTAAATTGTAAAAAATTATTGTTTTTAAAAAAACCAAATATCGAAAATTACGTTGACAAATAAAACAAATGTGTAACGTCAGCCGTGACGTAAGACGTCTGAATTCTTGACGCGAGTATATATGGTAACAGAAAAGTTTCTTGAACTTGAAAACAATTAGCTGATCGTGATTTTAGATCTCAGATTTCGTCCTCATTGTGCATACTGAGGACGGTAAAACGGCTTTAATTGTGAAATAAAAAACAGTTACATAACTGAAGTTTTAATTTCATTTAAAAAAATATTTATATTTAGTTTAAATCACACAATCATTCTCTCACCTAAATTTAAAAATCACATTTCATATAATCTGTATGAACACATAGTAGTGCTGCTTTATAAAAGCAGTTCCTTTGGAATTGTCAAAGCAACATAGTGTTGCTAGTCCTAACATTACTTTCTTCTATTACGATTACTTTTTATTTGAACACTCAGTGCAAAATAAGCAACAAATCTTATAAGTGTAGTTAAACTAATTAGAAAAATCACAGCCATGGAATAACTGGCATGTTTCATGTCCATCTGCTCCAAAAACTTCTCTGGATAGACAAAGTGACAATAGTCCGCATTGCAAGGGAGTTTACCTCGATCGTAACCAAACACTGATAAGACCAGGCCTTCCAATCCATATTTGAGAAACGAGATATGGAAGAGCCAACGCATATATGGATGGGAGTCATTTAGCTGGACGAAGAAACCAGAGAATATTGTGAAGGGTAAGAAGCAAAATGGACCAAAGATTACACCATTCTGCAAGAGAAAGAAATCTTAATTAAAAGGTTTTACAGTATTTTTTTCAGCTTAGATGTCTATAATTACAAACATTATTAAATCGAAAGAGATTCTTTTTTAGAAATATGATTTTACATTCATAATCATAAAATAATTGGTGTAAATTTTTAATTTTCTGATAGGAAATAGGAGCCATAACTTCTTTCGGCAAAAAAGTTACAGATCTTCTAAGAACTTTAAAGCTGGATTTTCTCAAATCTGTAAATCAAAGCTGTTTATCACATTTATCACAGCTGTCTATACTTTTGGATAATTAATTTTTAGAATTCCTACTTGTATATTCTACAATTTTGCGAATAACTCTAATTTTCATTAAATTCTATTCTATTAAAATGTTTAAGAAAATGCAAAAAATGTATTAGTTTTATAAAACCTCACAATAAATAAAGTGACCAGATGTTTGTCATTATTAATATATAGGTTTTGGATTTTAAGTCACAGCTCTGATAACTAGCCCATACACCAAATACGATGATGCAAAATTATCACATTACATTTGCACGAAAAGCCAAAGCGCGCAAGCATATGTGATCATTGTGTCCCAAAATTTATGGCTCTGTCAAGTTTAGGCACGACGCGAGGTGGCATGAAGAGATACAAGCGAGCTTAATTTTGCACCTCAGGGTGTCCATTCTAGAATGTCCGCAGCGTATGCAAATTGGATGCTTTTATCCTTCTTCTTAAAACGGTAATTAAGAGAAACAGAACCATGCAATTCGCATACAGATTACTCTTCGAAAAAAATAGACCCCCCAGGTCGCGTGTGTAATTCACTGTGTGTCAGTCTGACAGTTTTTAAATAGTTTTTGGATAAATATTTTTCACTTAATGTACAATAATGGCTTTACGACACCAAAAGAAGATTATGCAAGATTTTATCAGTATCTATCAGAGGATTCATTCATGCCTCTGAAAGGTTTAAAGTAAAAATTTATGGATAAAAATAATAGCAAAGAGGCTTACTGGCTGCTAGTAGACCATTTAAAGCTAATAAACTCGGATGTACAAATATGTACCTGTCTTAGAATGGAATACTCTTAAAAAGTTGAAATAACATAACTGCAGAAAAACTTATCTTCAATTACTAGATGTCTAGATTGTATACAATGTTTATCGTCTAGGTACAGATTCAATATAAACGTTTTTATCTTCACATGAATAATTTCTGTATTCATGGACCTATTCTAACCGAAATTTACTTAACAAATTTCTATAGAGTACTTTTCACTATTCATAAGTCAAGCTTTCATCCTTTCGACCTCTTTCTCTCTTTTTTGTCTATTACTTATAATTGTAACAGCAGTGCCAATTAAACATAAATCAACTTATCGAGTGACATGCATAACACCAGTCGCTATAGAAAACTGAAGCTAACTTGACAGGTAAACCACATACGTGTGTGTGTACTAATTTTTGTTTTATATTTGCACGCATCAGTCTTGCATCACAGTGTATGGGCTTGTATAAAAAAGTACCGCAGTGCATTATTCTTGTCCAACCGTCTGTTATTTGGACACTAAAAATATGGCCACTTTACTCACAAACGCTTTGGTGACAATACAAACTAGAAATATATGTTTTAATCATTTAAATTCTGATAAAATGAAACAATTTTCTTTCTCAAGATATTACATTTCTCAGTTTTGGAAGCCAAACCAGTTACAGTCATTTTATTTCCATCTCTTATAATTGTTCCCCTTATCTGACCAGTTACATTAAAAAACCAGTTTTATTTGTTTGTAATCACCAAAGCGTATTGTGTCATCTTACAACTGAGATAATTTAAAAATAATTTCTCACCTTTATATCCATACAAGCCCCAATCAATAATCCCCAGCTTTGAGCAACTAGTGAAATTAATATACACATAAATAAGAACAAAACTATCCTGTATGCATCCACGGGTTGTGTTGTGAGAAAATAAGTAACCAGTGCATATATTAATGTAGCAACCATCTGAAAAAAAATAATGTCATAATATATTCTACGAAACGAAAATATGGTTTAATTTTAATCTTACTTGTACAGGTATATCAGCTAATGAGATGGCCAAATAATACGACTTCAGCGAGTACCATTTATTAAACAACTCTTTTGTTAGAATTGGCAATTCTAATGGAACTGAAAAGAGAACTAAGGTTTAATAATTCTATCATTATTTGAAAGTCCTACATTCTACAACTGAATGTTGAACATTTTTTTTAAATCTTTTAGGTCTATGATTCAATTAAAATTATTATGTACTATGTTAAAAGTACGTTTAGTTGTTCTAATATATACAGGGTGGTTCGGAAATGTACAATACGTTAATTTAATAGTGAATACAGGATATCTAGGAGGCCTCAAAAAACCTGTTGTTGATGGGTCAATCCATTAATTGTATTACCGAGATATAGGGCGTTTTACCGATTGTGGCTATATCTTTAACTTGCTATAAAAGGTGAACTACTCTGTATAATCAAGTGAAAATTGGTACGGGTAGTCTTACTTACTTCACTCAATCCATCCAGTCATAAGCGAAACAGAAACTACACTATGTATGCAGAATTTTGAAAAATCTGTTCAAGTATTTGAATAGAGAAGAAATAATAGAGTTTATGGTGAATTTGTTGTAGTTAGCACATTTAAATCTCCTTGTTTGATTGTTCTGTCAAATATCTGTATGAGATATTTGTTCATCCAAAAATTAGTAAACCTACTTTTATCATCAAATTCACAATTAATTCTATGTTGTTTTTGCAAATAAACAAAATAAAAAAAATGTGCCATCAAATCTGCATTTCTGTTTCGTTTATAACGTTAGTGGATTGAGTAAAGTAAGAAGAGTATCCCTACCGAATATCATTTGATTATACATAGTGGTTCACCTTTTATGGCAAGTTAAAGAAATAGCCAAAACTCGTAAAATACCCTGTATCTTGGTAATGACAACGGTTAGCCCCTTCAACAGCAGGTTTTTTGAGGCATGTATTCACTGTTAAAGTATGTACATGTATGTCCTAACGAAACACCCTGTATATACAGGGTGTTTCAAAAATAGCTGAGGAAACAATTAATTCTTTAGCCGATTTTAGAGGAGGTGTTTCATGTAAAAACAATTGTAGCATTCCTAAGAAGTTACAACCCTTTAAAAGTTAATGCTGAAATCAAGTTTCCATGTTTTTTTTAAGTGTCAAAACATCAGATAAACTTAACGTAAGAATGATAAAAAGCAATTAAATAAACTGGTAGTAACGGCTGACAACTACAACATGACAGGAATCTACTACAGACAGTATTGTTTGGAGAAACATACGTTAATTTGATGCTGGCTTTTATGTTTATTTTATTTTTTTTGTACAAAAACTAGAAGATATTTTATAACCTGTGTAGAGAAAAAAAAGTTTTGTATTGAATACGGCTATTATAAAAGAAAATTTTTTGTTCAAAATTTTTAAGTATGACAATATTCTGATAATAAACGTACAAGGGGTGTATTATTTCATCCCCTTACTGTGAAGTGACAAGTGGAATAGGTCAGGAAAGTGATATTTTAGCATAACTGCATCTATGTAAAATTTAGAGTGTTTAATTTGGGGCGGTTTTAAAATAGGCCATGGCAACTTGATTTCAATACCCACTTTTAAAGAACTATAACTTCTTAGGGAATACTAAAATTATTTTTTTACACATGAAACACCCCACCCCCTCTAAAATCGGATCAGGAATCCGCTGTTTCATTTTTGTCAATTATATAAGTAGCTCTTTATAATATATGTATACAGTAAGTACATATCTATAGCGTAAATAAGGTCCAAATTACAAAATCATCAAACGTGAAAATGGTATTCTGATTTTAGTTATTATTGTGAGTATTTTAGGTCATTTTTTTATTTTCACAGAAATATAAATTAAGAAAAATGAATTTAAGCAAAAAAATAATAAAAGAAATAAGGGCGAGCTCTCATGTGCCATCACAAACCTAGAAAAAATATAGACGGCGCCGCTCCATGATATAGGTCACGTGACAGGTGCCGCGTTTTCTAGGGACCTAAGGTCCAAAAAATTGATACTTTACTTGCTTTATGTTAGTGCTACTGCAAATACGATGGCTATATTGTGAAATGAAGTTAGTAATTTTTTTTACAGAGACGCAAAATGTAAAACACTAATTAATAATTCACTATATAACCACTAAACTCGACGCCAATACAAACTACAAAGGGAGTTCGTTGACAATAATCTACAAAAACATAATCAGTTTCAGGTTACAGTGTCACCAAGATAAATTAGCAATCGTCGGTAATATGCCACTGGCGCCGTCCATATTTTTTCTAGGTTTGTCTTTGCCATATATCGCAATATTCATGCTCTGAGAGATATACTGCAATATTTAAATAATGAAATTGCTCTCTGAAAGTATATGATTTATTTGTTATATCATGTTCAGAGTTCAGACATATACCTACCTGTTTCATCAATTGTCTCTATTGATTTTTGCAATTTTTAATTAGGTTATACCTATTTTTACTTAGAAAATTACAATTATTGTCATTTCCATTAAATAACTTTTAAATATTGTGATTTATCGCACATGCGGGTTTGCCCTAAATTAGCTAACTGAAAAAAAATAAAAATATACTTACAAGTAGTGATGACGCAGTTGAACGCTGTCAGCATGAGGAACATAACGGAGAAGAACATAAAATTAAAATTGTTTGAGACATTAGACGCATCTTGGCCTATACCTTGATATAAGATTCCTATAAATAAAGCTATGCCTATATGCGTGCCTAATCTTGCATAGGCTAAGGTTCGATCTCTAGTGAGTATTAAGAACGTTCTAGTTAGTAAAACACGCAGCTGGTTGCAAAATGAGGTTGGATATGATCCATAACAACACGTATTGGACACTTCTTTATGTTTTTGTTTGTCTATTCTGGGAAATATTATGGGGGGTGCGGTAGTTGGCGTTATACGACCTGCATGCATCGCTTTACCTAAAAAAAATAAATTATCGTCATGCAAACTGCAAAGTTTTTTCTCGGAAACTATAAGGATTTTATAAATCTTTTTTTACGATATTGACTCCATTTTTCATGACGCATCTGTTCCCAAATTTTTTTAGATAAGTTCTGAATCACCCTGTATATTGTATTCCAATACTATTTTGGCTGGAGAATTTTATTATTATCACGTCCTATCTCTGCAGTTAGTGAAGAAACCAGTTTTTCCAAATTAAAATTAATAAAACATGACTTCAGAAGTTTAATATAAATAAGCCAAGTAAATGTCATTCATTTCTATTCAATTTATATTTGCTGCCATTCTAAATTACAAATCTCCAATTAAAAGGATAAAACTGCTGTAGGATTGATTATTTTCAAAACAAAAATAGTATCCGTGCGTTTTGTGTTTTTTTTTAAATCATAGCTGAAGCCTATTTTAAAGACTGACTTTGTATGTAAATTTCAAACCATTGGTTTTATAAGCTTCATCTAAATCTAATGGTCAAACTCACACCGGTGTGAAAACAGCAGCCAAAGATAGCGGCCTAAACGCACGAGGATAGCCGAACGATCTGTAGCGCGCGGTTCTCGCAGGCATCCGTTGAAACCGCTAAATTGTCACTGTGGCTCCACAATCCACATTATGCAATATAGAATATATTAACAATATCAAGAAGAGGTACACTTAAAGTTTCGTCGAATTGTATTGGGTCAGCGGGGGTGAAAATCGAGATTAATCGATATATTTATTATAAATAATTATTTATTTTTTATTTATTTATTATTTAATATTTTTTATGTAATTACATATCTCGCAAACTATGAGGCGGGTCACATTTTGCTTTATAGAGTATATCAACAATGTCCTAATGAGTTTTCACACAAAGTTTAGTTGACTTGTATTGGGTCTACGGGGGTGGAAATGGGGAGTAATCGACTAATTTGTTATAAATAATTACATATCTCGCAAACTATGAGGCGGACAACATTTTGCTTTATAGGGTATAACAACAATGTCCTAATCAGTGTTCAGACAAAGTTTAGTTGACTTGCATTGGGTCTACGGGGGTGAAAATCGGGATTAATCAATTAATTTGTTATAAATAATTACATATCTCGCAAACTATGCGGCGGACCACATTTTGTTTTGTAGGGAATAGGTATTAACAATATCCCAATGAATTTTCACACAAAGTTTAGTTGACTTGTATTGGGTCTACGGGGGTGGAAATGGGGAGTAATTGACTAATTTGTTATAAATAATTACATATCTCGCAAACTATGAGGCGGACCACATTTTGCTTTATAGGGTATTGTTACGAAAGTTCACCTACCTTTTTAGTTAGTTAATTATGTTCCTGTTTTCGTTAGAATTTATAATTGAAGCTCACCTACCTCGTTAGTTTGTAAATTACGTTTCTGTTCATGTTAGAATTTATAATTTTTGTGATGCCTTTATTTTGACGTTTTCCGGAATATTCCAGGCTATATTCTATTTGTTTCTCGACACGTTCTCGAAGTCTCAGAAACTTCGAGAACTGTAGAAACCTATAAACAGATCATTTTCGGCCGCTGGGTCAGTTTATATTGAGCAGTCGTACGCGAATGACTGAAACGTCAAAGTAAAGTATTTGACAGTTGTGAATTTGTTGAAGCAGATTTCTTGTATTTATCAAGAGTGACAAATAAAGATTATTTGTCGACGTGACGTGTTTCAACGATAACCTAATTTCGAGGTTACATTGGTGTCAGAAGTGTGACGTTCCGCAAAGAAGACGTTTGGAGTAGACAAGTGAATGCCAGTAACGAGATCAAGAGCGACTGAAATGGAGGAAACATTGAGACAGTTAATGGGAATGATGAAAGATATGAAGGAAGAAATAAAGAAGAGTCAAGACGAAATGGGAGAAAATTTAAAGGAAATGAAAAACAACCAAGATGAAATGAAAACTAGTCAAGAGGAAGTAAAAAATAGTTTAGAAGAAATGAAAAATAATCAGGAAGAGTTAAGAAACGAAATGAAAACCAGTCTACAAGAAAACAATAAGAAGTTAGAAGAAGCAATTAAAGTTAAACTCGACGAATTTGAGGAAACTGTGGAAGAGGAAATTAATCAATTAAGAAATGAGGTACAAGATAAGGTCCAGGTCGTAGAAGACAATATGACTAAGTTACAAAGTGAAGTCTCAAATCTGAAATCTCAGTTGTCTACAAAAGAGCCCATTAAGACTGAGAGCAGCGTTTTCCGTCGTCAAGAGTGAAGGCACCAACATTTGATGGAAAAGTGTCATGGAGCACTTACCTTAAACAATTTGAAGCAGCTGCCTTGGCAAATAATTGGTCAGAAGAAGAAAAGGCTACATCACTAATAGTTGCCCTACGAGGTGAAGCCATGGAGATATTACGAACGCTAGCCGAGGATCAACAAAAAGACTATCAAATGCTGAAGAGTGCTTTAGAAATGAGATATGGCGATGCTCATCTACAACACGTTTACCAGGCATAATTAAAGGCCGAAGACAACGCTTCGAAGAAAATCTGCAGCAATTTGAGGCAGATATAGCACGTATGGTGAAGCTAGCCTACCCCACCGCACCGACGGAATTTCAAGAACAGTTAGCAATAAGTAGCTTCATTGATGGCCTGCGAGATTCGGAGATCGGTCAAGCGTTAAGGTTGGCCAGGCATAAAAATATATCTGAAGCTTTGGCCCAGGCGCTAGAAATTGAAGCCGCACGACAAGCTTCCCGAAGTAGTCAAGGCAGAATAAGGCAACTAAGATTTAGGAGAGAAGAACCGCGTGAAGCCGAAGAGGATGACGAAGGATTAATGAAGAGCTTAAGACAATTTCTAGACAATTATCACAAAGAAAAAGTCCGTACCGACTCTACTGTATATAGCAGGAGAAGATCCATCAAGTGTTGGAATTGTGGAGTTGAAGGGCATCTTAGGAATCGATGCCCTAAGAATACATCTAGTCAGGACCAGGAAAACGCCAACTAGTCAGCTTTGAGGGGCGAAAGCTGGCTAGGTGCTACCAAGCCCCACCAACTATTAAGATCAAGGTAACCCGTCTGCAAAATAATGGAACGAGTTTGGATAGTACCAGGGCGTATATGCGGACGGGATTGTGAAATGGTCCTTGATACAGGCTCTAGTCACACTATAGTAAGACCGAACATCGTCGCTCACTGCAGAATACAAAAGCCAGACCGGAATTACATCTTGGAGACAGCAAATGGAGAAGTCATATCAGTGAAGGGCATCCATCTAGCTAGAATAACCCTGGGGCAACCACATTCCAACACAACATCCTAGTAGCAGATATAACCGATGATGTCATTCTTGGACTTGATGTAATGACTCAACATAATTTTGTATTGGACCTTCCACGAAGACTATTGAAGACCAAAGATGAAGAAATCATCATGCAGTTTCCTGAAATCAGAAACCTTCCTATTAGAACTGTGAAAGCGTCATCAGACATAGAACTTCCAGCAGGTTCAGAACTAGTAATTGAAGCTATTTGTAGCAGTCCTTCGGCAGTTGAAGAAACTGTAATCGTAGAACCAGAACCAGAGAGCAGCCTCTATAGGAAGGGCATATTAACCGGAAAGACATTAACAGAAAGGAAAAACAATTTGGTATTGGTGAGAATGCTTAATCTAAAGGACTACCCACAACAGATCAAGAAAGGCGAACCTTTGGGAATTTGTCAAACAGTTGCATCGGTGTTCAGCAATATGGAATCATCAACAGCATCTCAAAATATTCAAAAACTACCCGAAGTCCTGCAGACCCTTGTTAACCGATTCAAGTCCCCATTACGAGCTGATGAAGTCCAAAAATTGGAAGATTTGTTGAGGCGCTACCAGGATGTATTCTCGTTAACAGAGGATGACGTCGGAAGGACTAATCTTGTGCAGCACCGCATAAATACCGGCAACACCACTCCAATTAAACAAGCTCCACGACGTATCCCTTTAGCGAAGCAAGAAGAGGTATCGACGATGCTTAGAGACATGCAGCAACAGGAGTCATTGAACCATCCCAGAGTCCATGGACTTCGCCGGTTGTTCTGGTAAAAAAGAAGAATGGCTCTACCAGATTTTGTGTGGATTATAGAAGACTAAACGATGTCACTAAAAGGACAGTTATCCGTTGCCAAGAATAGACGATACCCTGGATACCCTGTCTGGATCCCAATGGTTTTCCACATTAGACCTGAAAAGTGGCTATTGGCAAGTGCAACTTCACCCAGATGATAAAGAGAAGACAGCGTTTTCCATTGGAACAGGGTTGTGGCACTTCAACGTCATGCCCTTTGGCCTCTGCAACGCACCAGCCACCTTTGAAAGACTTATGGAAACCATTCTACGAGGAATGACCTGGAAAACTTGTCTCGTTTATCTTGATGACATAATAATACTTGGCAAAGACTTTGAAGATCATTTGAAGAATGTTCAAGAAGTTTTCCAAAAGTTGAGGAAGCCCGGCTCAAGCTAAGTCCCAAGAAGTGCATGCTCTTTCAAAAGGAAGTCAAGTATTTAGGACACATTATTTCCTCTGACGGAGTGAAGACTGACCCAGAGAAAACAGAAACCGTCTGGAAATGGCCAGTACCGAAAGACAAACATGAATTAAGGAGTTTCCTTGGACTTTGCACTTACTATCGCAAGTTTGTGAAAAATTTCGCCGAGATTGCAAAACCCTTACATCGACTCACAGAAAACAATCAGCCATTTATCTGGACGGAACAATGTCAACAAGCTTTTCAGAGATTAAAAGAAGCTTTGTGTTCTTCTCCGATTCTGTCATATCCCAAGCCTGGAAAGACATTCATCGTTGACACGGATGCTAGTAATATTGGAATTGGAGGAATATTATCACAAATTGAAAATGGGCAAGAAAAAGTGATTTCCTACTTTAGCAAGGTCCTCTCTAAGCAAGAAATGAACTACTGCGTAACCAGAAGAGAGTTGCTTGCCATAGTTAAAACTGTGGAGCATTTTCATAAGTATCTCTATGGTCAGCCGTTCGTCTTGAGGACCGATCATGCTTCTTTGAAGTGGCTACTGCAGTTCAGGAATCCGGAAGGCCAAGTGGCAAGATGGCTTCAACGGTTGCAGGAGTATGACTTCAAAATTGAACACCGTAAAGGATCTAACCATCGTAATGCTGATGCTCTATCCAGAAGACCATGTCCTTCAAATTGTAAACATTGTGTGCGACAAGAAGTGAGGAAGAAGATGAATTTCTTTGCAGAAGAACTACCATCCAGTGCTCAGAGGATTGGGATATTAAAACCATTGCTAAAGAACAAAGTGAAGACCCGGATTTTGGACCAATTTTCCAATGGAAGATAAACAACATGGACAGACCCACCTGGCAGGACATTGCTGATAAGTCACCATCTCTAAAAAGTTACTGGGCGTTATGGAATTCTTTAGCCATCGAGAACGGCCTATTAAAAGAGTCTGGGAGAGCCCAGACGGCAAAGAAAAGATTTATCAAACAATACTGCCCCAGAAAAGAATTCCAGAAGTTCTTCAAGCACTGCACAGTGGAGTCGGTGGTGGGCACTTTGGAATAAACAAAACTCTGAATAAAGTTAGAGAACGATTCTACTGGCTTGGCAGTCGGTCCGATGTGGAAGAATGGTGCCGACGTTGTGATACCTGCGCCTCTAGTAAGGGACCCAGGACTCGAAGCCGAGGACAGATGAAGCAGTACAATGTTGGAGCTCCATTCGAGAGAATAGCTATTGACATAGCTGGACCATTTCCTCGTAGCAGCAGTGGGAATCGTTATATTTTAGTAGTGATGGACTACTTCAGTAAATGGCCAGAAATATATCCCTTACCTAATCAAGAAGCTGTTACCGTAGCCGAAGCTTTATTCGAAAACTGGATATGTCGTTATGGGGTGCCCAGAGAGATTCATTCCGACCAAGGACGAAATTTCGAGTCGGAAGTATTTCAGAAGGTTTGTGAGCTGCTAGGCATTCACAAAACCAGAACTACACCTCTTCACCCGCAATCAGATGGAATGGTGGAAAGATTCAATCGCACCATCGAAAACTTCCTGAGAACGGCCGTCAACGAGAAACAGACCAACTGGGATACCTGCCTTCCTCCATTTTTACTGGCATACCGAGCAGCAATTCATGAGACCACGGGTAAAACACCAGCCAACGTGATTTTCGGCACAGAATTGCGGCTACCCATAGATCTAATTATGAATCGACCGCAACACGAGGAAAACTTAGATGATTATCTCAGCCATCTGAAAGATCGAATAAAGATGGTACATGAAGAAGTACGAGAGAAGATAAAAATAGAAAGCGACAGAATGAAGACCAGATACGACTTGCGTGCCAACAGCAGCGGGTTTCAAGAGCTTGAGAAAGTGTGGCTCTATAACCCAAAAGAAGCAAGGGTAAATCTCGAAGCTGCAGAAATCGTGGGAAGGCCCTTATACCGTCGTGTCACGATTGAATGACGTAGTTTACAGGATTCAGAGGAATCCCCAAGCCAAGATGAAGATTGTCCACATCGATCGTTTAACACCTTATCAAGAAGGCCATGCGGACAATGGAGTAACCTGATCGGGACGATCAGTTCTAAGAGGGGGGCAATGTTACGAAAGTTCACCTACCTTTTTAGTTAGTTAATTATGTTCCTGTTTTCGTTAGAATTTATAATTGAAGCTCACCTACCTCGTTAGTTTGTAAATTACGTTTCTGTTCATGTTAGAATTTATAATTTTTGTGATGCCTTTATTTTGACGTTTTCCGGAATATTCCAGGCTATATTCTATTTGTTTCTCGACACGTTCTCGAAGTCTCAGAAACTTCGAGAACTGTAGAAACCTATATAAGCAGATCATTTTCGGCCGCTGGGTCAGTTTATATTGAGCAGTCGAACGCGAATGACTGAAACGTCAAAGTAAAGTATTTGACAGTTGTGAATTTGTTGAAGCAGATTTCTTGTATTTATCAAGAGTGACAAATAAAGATTATTTGTCGACGTGACGTGTTTCAACGATAACCTAATTTCGAGGTTACAGTATATTAACAATGTCCCAATTAGTGTTCACACAAAGTTTCGTTGACTTGTATTGGGTCAGCGAGGGTGAAAATCGAGATTAATCGATTTATTTATTATAAATAATTAAATATCTAGCAAACTATGAGGCGGACCACATTTTGCTTTATAAGGTATAACAACATAATGTCCTAATAAGTTTTCACACAAAGTTTCGTTGACTTGTATTGGGTCTACGGGGGTGGAAATGGGGAGTAATTGACTAATTTGTTATAAATAATTACATATCTCGCAAACTATGAGGCGGACCACATTTTGCTTTATAGGGTATATCAACAATGTCCTAATAAGTTTTCACACAAAGTTTAGTTGACTTGCATTGGGTCTACGGGGATGAAAATCGGGATTAATCAATTAATTTGTTATAAATAATTACATATCTCGCAAACTATGCGGCGGACCACATTTTGTTTTGTAGGGAATATTAACAATATCCCAATGAATTCTCACACAAAGTTTAGTTGACTTGTATTGGGTCTACGGGGGTGGAAATGGGGAGTAATTGACTAATTTGTTATAAATAATTACATATCTCGCAAACTATGAGGCGGACCACATTTTGCTTTATAAGGTATTTTAACAATGTCCTAATGAGTTTTCACACAAAGTTTCGTTGACTTGTATTGGGTCTGCGAGGGTGAAAATCGAGATTAATCGATTAATTTGTTATAAATAATTACATATCTCGCAAACTATGAGGCGGACCACATTTTGCTTTATAGGGTATATCAACAATGTCCTAATAAGTTTTCACACAAAGTTTAGTTGACTTGCATTGGGTCCACGGGGGTGAAAATCGGGATTAATCAATTAATTTGTTATAAATAATTACATATCTCGCAAACTATGAGGCGGACCACATTTTGTTTTGTATGAAATATTAATAATGTCCCAATGAATTTTCACACAAAGTTTCGTTGATTTGTATTGGGTCTACGGGGGTGGAATTCGGTTTTAATCGATTAATTTGTTATAAATAATTACATATCTCGCAAACTATGAGGCGGACCACATTTTGTTTTATAGGGAATATTAACAATGTCCCAATGAATTTTCACACAAAGTTTCGTTGATTTGTATTGGGTCTACAGGGGTGAAAATCGGGATTAATCGATTAATTTGTTATAAATAATCTCGCAAATTATGAAAACATACTTTGTGCAAAGGAAATTATAATAGATGACATTTTAACTTGTGGACAGCCCTACAGTTTGCAAAATATGTATTTATTTATAATAAATAAATCGATTAATTCCGATTTTCACCCCCGTAGACCCAATACAAGTCAACGAAATTATGTGTGAAAACTCATTGAGACATATTGTTAATATACCCTATACCTAAAGCAAAATGTGGTCCCTCTCATAGTTTGCGAGATATGTAATTATTTATAACAAATTTTGCGATTAATCCCCATTTCCACCCCCGTAGACCCAATACAAGTCACCGAAACTTCGGGTTAAAACTCATAGGGACATTGTTGATAATTTCTATAAAACAAAATGTGGTCCGCCTCATAGTTTGCAAGTTATGTAATTATTTATAACAAATTAGTCGATTAATTCCCATTTCCACCCCCGTAAACCCAATACAAATCAACTAAACTTTTTGTGAAAACTCATTAGGACATTGTTAATATACCCTATAAAGCAAAATGTGGTCCGCCTCATAGTTTGCGAGATATGTAATTATTTATATACTCGCGTCAAGAATTCAGACGTCTAACGTTACACATTTGTTTTTATTGTCAACTTAATTTTCGATGTTTAGTCGCGTTAAAAACAATAATTTTTTGCAATTTAGTGCAATATATAAAGCAGACTTTTAGTATAGTATATAGTTTTATTACTATCAGTTGCAATTTCTTAAATATTTTGATGAAAATATAATGAATTATTCATTTGTTCGTATGACGTAAGTCGTCTTAATTCTTGCCGCGAGTAAAATAAACTAGCTGTACCCTACGCGCGTTGCTACGCCACCAACTAAAATAAATTGTAATATATCAAATTCATTAACGATGACAGTGGCGCCATCTGTCGAAAATTGGTCGTACCAACTTACAAACCTTCGTGGGCTCATGCACAACAACTTTGCTAAAGATCATCACATGATCAAATGCATAGTTTACGATTCTATAAAGGACATACAGACAAACATTCATTTTTATATATAGGTAGGTATGTATATAAGATATATCGATTAATCTCGATTTTCACCCCCGCTGACCCAATAGAATTCGACGAAACTTTAAGTGTACCCGTCCTTGATATTCTTAATATATTCTATATTGCAAAATGTGGTACATCTCTGGAGCCATAGTGAGAATTTAGGATAGAGTAATTTAATAGCATTTATTAACGGTCCCAACGTATGCCTGTGAAAACCACGCGCTACAGATCGTTCGGCTATCTTCGTGCGTTTAGGCTGCTATCTTTGGCTGCCGTTTTCACACCGGTACACATTTTTAAAAATACATGTTTTTTGCAAAAGTGCAATACCAAATTCTTATACAGATTCGGAAATTGCGGATCTTTACAGAGAAAGTAGAAATTGCCGCTTCATCGCAGGGAAGGTACGAACATTACAATGTAATATTATGATAAAATAGCAGAACATAATGCTTTTAATGAAATAAAAATGGCATTACAAAAGTAATTAAAAATTAAGCTGTGTCAAGAGGTGTTTTTTGATAAGTTAAGCCATCTCATGCTTTTTTCTCCAAACCTCATGCTTCTTTGAAATTATTCTCATGCACTGAATTTTTCCCACCTGGCAACACTGCTTGATGCCAACACGCTGTAGTCGAAGTATGCGTGTAGCATGACACAAATACACGCAAGCGGCAAAATACAATTCACCATCAAGATACTCACTTTCCAAATCTGTATGTATATTAAGCTGTATGTTAGGTATTTTCTCTCCTACATTCGTCTCGATATTATTGGTCTTTTCTTTTCGCCGTATTTTTATGTCGAATTTTTTGTTCTTACTAATAATTCATATTCTCTTATAAAAAAGCTCCTTGTTGAAAATTGCAAAATTTTTCCGCGAGAGCCATAAACAATAGATCTTCCTTGTCTGAGATATACCTAAGCTTTGCTATAAGATAAATCAAAGTAAGATTTCACTTTTGGCGACACATTTTGACGTTTATTATTATTATTATTTATTCATATATTTAAAACATTTATTGTTATTGCTTTTACTATTCTATTAAAACAAGCATAAGTAACAAAGAACCTTATTAGATCTGGCGGTGTCCATCGCAATGGTTGACATTTCTAGTGTCCTACAAACGTCAAAAGTTCTAGGCAATATCAACAATTAGACAGACTTTCTTGATTTGATCTTATACATCAGGAGGTGCCGTTTCTAATGTATAACAATGATAAGACAGCTTCTTGACAACATTTGGAATAAAAAAGTAGTATATTAAAAAGTTCGCTATTTACGTACTTTTTTATGTAAATTAACACAAAAAAGACCAAAATATGAACACCGGTCCTTTTAAATCATCAAACATGTAGGATACGACTGGCGTATTGCATTTGGCATTCCTTAAAAAGCCATAAAATACTACAACAAAAAACAACCCAAATATTTTGTGCAATCTTGTTTAGGTCAGTCGGACTAACATTGTTTAAAAATAAAAACCTATGTAAATATCACGTGCTTTGTTTTTATCGTTAACAGATCAGTATTCACTAAAACATCAAATGGTGAACATTGAGCCAATAAGTTATAAAGTGCGTATAAGAAGTTTTTTGACCTAGTGTATTGGTGGAACACCTGTACCCGCCCTCAATTCAACATTTTCTGTAAGAATGGTTTCACCTTTTTAGTGGTTATGGATGTTGTATTTTGTGTTTACTATCTAAATAATCTACTTAAAGCCTTGTGCCGATGGACACGAAATTCGTGAATATTGGTGCAAATTATTTAATGGCGGAAAACTTTAACAAATTTCGCCAACAATAAAATTTTCTATCATTTTTATTATAAAACTGTCATAGTAGATTGTCAGAAGCTCAAGTGAAACTTACTAATCCCACATAATGATGAAAATACTATAGCGATACTATTACTGTTTTGCGAAATTCGCTAAAAGCTGAGACTTTCCCGCCATTACTAATTTAAATTAAAAACTGCAAAATTCGGGTGAATATTCGCCAATTTCGTCCATGAGGACATGGCTTTAAAGTTTAAGACAACATTCACTACCAAGATAAATAAAAATTACACTTTCGTTTAAATCTTTATTTTAGTTAGTTTGTGGCTTTTTCTTGAAAATCACCAAAAAGTAAAAAAAAAACTTGCCATTTGGCAACGCCCATCTATTCTGTTTATGCAAATAATCAGTACAAGAAAACCTCCAGCACAGTACTCGGGACAATTTTTCATTGCAAAAATTTTAATATAATTTACATGAGAATACGTAAAGATAGAACTTTTTGATATTACTTTTTTATAACAAATGTTGGAAACAACTTGCTTATCTTTGTAGTAAAAAAATTAAGGGCTAAAATACAACATGCCACTTTACTTTCTTAACGATTACTTGCAATTTATGGCGAGCAATTAGTGTACTGTTTTAAGTTCGCCCATATTATTCCTTTATATTCAGTTCAGTTCACCAGGCTTAATTTAAGTCACCGAAAAATGTCCCATAAATTTTCTTGGCTAAAGTGAAAAGATAGTTCATTTTCCCGAATCAGATTATCGTACCGAGAGTTTATATATTCAGGGTAGTATTCCATTATATAATATTACACAATCATCAACTAAGCATAATGCATCCGATTTACCTTTTTTGTAGGTATATATGTTAACGCGGCTATCCTAGATCCACCCCTGATTTCTACGGCATGTAGGTACAATCTATTGCAAAAATAATGGCACTTGTTAAAATTAATTTGGTGATTTATTTCGAACTACTGACGTATTTGTAATAAAATCAACTTTCAACATTAGTTTTTAGTTGTTCCATTCACCAATAAAGATGTAATGAATTTCTATTCAGAACTTCCAGTGACAGTTTGAAAATTAATTTGAGGGAGTGCCATTGTTATTGCAATAACACACCATAGTAAGGTTTAGTCCACTAAAAACATATACATTTTTAACAACTTACTTATATGTTCAAGAGCTTCGAGTTGTATCGAATTTCTTTGCTTTTTCCTCCAATCTTGACAAAGTCCATTTTCTGATTTGACTGATAAAATATCTGTATAATCACCATATTCTCCTGAGGCTACTTCAAGAACTGAAATATGTGACAGTAATAATGCAAAACGGAGAACAAAACACTTTCGTATAACTTACGGTAATCAGCTGGATTATGATACGGTGGACATCTCAAGTCCGATTCTTCTAAATATGGTAATAATCCTTTCACTGATCCTTGATATAAACATTTTCCATTAGCCAACACGTACAAATGATCAAACATCTCGAAAAGCATTGCACTAGGTTGATGTATCGTACAAATTATTGTTTGTCCTGTAGAAGCGAGTTGCTTCAGTAGCATTATGCATTGTTTTGACGTTAAACTATCTAATCCACTGAAATAAGTTTTTATTTATTTCTGAATACGAATAGCATTCCTAGTAATATAGGATGTAAGAGGGACAAATTTTGGGGATAAAGAAAAGTGGAACACATTTTTATCAATTGTTACTTAAGAACTGGGTTGAAGATAGCCTTTAACCTTGCTATGTTGGAGTTCTCTGCATACAAAAAATCACTAGTAGCATCGAAATTAGGAGCGGTATGGGGACATAGAAAATCTTCATTTTATAGATTTGGATAGACTGATTTCGGTAAAAATTTGTTGTATTGAAACTGACAGCGGCGATATAGTGCGTTTGACTTTCGAAATGTTACTACATCTAGTATATCAGTTTATATTTTGGAAAATAGGAAATATGCTGTGGTTCAAATATCCTAATCTTGAAACTAGTCTACAGGGTGTTACGGAAATAGTTGAGGAAAATGAAACAGTGGATTCTTCAGCCGTTCTAAAATGAGAGTTAGAATGAAGCTGGCTATTTCAAAACCGGTTCATATTAAAAACTCCCAATTTTTTCATTAATGGAACTGTCAATCATTGTCCGCTATATGGCAGCAGCCAAAAAAAATTATTTCACCACATTTTTCAATTTGTAAAGATTCTGATAATAAACGTAGAAGAAGTGTAGAGTCTTAGAGAAGGCGAGAATATTTTTTTTATATAAAACACTTCGTTGGTTAAAGAATCTATTGTTTAATTTGTGCAACTAGTTTTGAAACATCCTCTATATCCAGTAAGATTGAAAATACTGATTATACAGGGTGTCCCTAAAATGTCTTTACAACGCTCCACCAGATATAGTGCGGCTCAAAATAGTTAGTTCAAAGTTGCCCCGTTTAGGCGCTATACGACCCTGAAGTTGCAATATTGAAATCGTTTCTTTTTTATATAAATTTAAAACGCCTTATGCGATTTTCCTAAAATTTGGTAAGTTGACCCTGCTCTATAGAACAATAAACCCCATATCAAAATTATCAGTAATATATTATATCAATCCATTGGCGTGGAAGGAAAAACAGTGTATCTTTAAAGTTATGTTTATAATGGTACCACTTTTCTTTCAATAGCAAGCATATTTTATCCAATGAAGTAACACAACTAAATAAAAAAACAAACTAAACATGAAACTCTTACTGTATACTATTGCATTTAGGTAAATACACACTTAATTACTGAGAAATTTCGGAGATGTTCAAATTTCACTAATTTTTAGATGGACTATACCCAGATAGCAGTATATTATGTATTTTCAACAAAAGGGATAGCTTATTTTATTAACATTAAAGGTTTTTATATATTTTTAGGTATTAATAATATTGTGTGAAACTAACTACCCTGTGGACAAAAGCCCCAACCAGCGTTGAATTACACCCACAATGTCTACCCATATATTCCTTATTATTAGCTTTTGTAACATTTTTTACTGGATTAGAAAGAGGTATTTTAAGCTAATATAAATCAAATATTCTACAATTCCTATCAATGAAGTCATATGTATGGTATCAAAGAACATACATATGACTTCATTGATAGGAATGGTAGGAGTTTTGATTTATATTAGCTTAAAATACCTTTCTAATCTAGGAAAAAAAAGAACATTAAAGTTATTAAAAAATTACCTTGTTGGCTCATCGAAGAACATAACCTGTGGATTTTTTAATAATTCCAGAGCTATAGACAGTCTTTTCTTCTGACCTCCAGAAAGAGAACCTGTTCTTGATTTTCGATGCTCCCACAAACTTATAGAGTCTAGAATCTCCTTTATCTAAAATCCAGAAAATAAGTAAATGGAATAGTATTGATTGTATTAATTTTACTCTATTGCGCTTCTCTTTGGAGGAATATGTACTATTCATTTTAAGGTTGGCCGCTAGAGTCATAGATTCCTGAACTGTGAGAAGAGGCTGAAGATTGTCGTCTTGCATTATGTAACAAGATTTCTTCCTAAATATGTTCTCATCGCGAACTTCATCGTTTATTAATCTTTGACCTGATACTCCAGTGTTTCTGCAAACAAATAAAAATGATGCATTTTAACATCTATAATAGGGTGTCCGGAAATAAATGCAATATAGAGCAGGAGTACATCTCTAACGACAAAATAATTCAATATTGCCAAACTTACCTTAGACAAAAGTTGTTAGTTAAAAAGTTACAGGTTGTCAAATTTATAATTTTATTTTCGATATTTGTAAATAACATTTAAAAAAATCCAAATATTTGCATACGTTTTGAAGACCGATGTTTTTCGGGACAAGAAATTTAAATTTGTTTCTATTTTTGACGTCACTAGTAGAGGGCGCTACTTATGACACATCATGCTTCTTTTAAATGACAGAACTTTTTTCCGGCTTAGTGTATGCACCTGACTATCGAAACAGTCGATTCTCCTACCTTTTTTTTTATCTGAAAAAGGTATACCTTCTTGAAGTCGTTAGGAGTAATCGGTTTTGAAATAATCCTATTTGAAATATTCAGTGCACCGAATGTTCAACAATGGTTTCATCGAAGCACAAAGATTTGTGCACGTCATCATAATTTACCATTTTGAATAACTTTTCAAGTAATATTTTGCAGTATTTTCAGCGGAAAAGGCTCTTTACCTGAAACCAAAACGGTTTCTACTCGGTGTACTGAATATTTCAAATAGGATTATTTCAAAAACTTTTACTCCTAACGAGTTCAACAAAGTATATCTTTTTCAAATAAAAAAGATAGGAGAATAGACTAGTCAGATGGATACACTAAATTAATTAAATGAAGCATGATATGCCAAAAGTGACGTCTACTAGTGACGTCAAAATTAGAAACAAATTTGAATTTATCACTCCTAAAAACTCCTTCATCTTCAAAATGTGTCAAAATATTTGGGTTTTTAAAAAAGTTATTTACAAATATCGAAAATCAAAATATAACTTTGGCACTCTATATATTTTTAAACATTAACTTTTGACTAGGTAAGGTAAGTTTGGCAACATCGCATTATTTTGTCGTCAAGGACTCTTGCTCTATGTTACACGTAGTTCCGGACACGCTGTACAGTTTCAATTTCATTATGAATAGAAAATTTAAATTAGGTACCTGCTTTATTATTTCAGGTAACTTCCGAAATATTGGATTATACAATTTATGCCAATGTGTGATTTGAATGACATATTAATCATAGTATTGTCTAATAATTTTCTATTGAAATAATAAGAACAACAAACTAATTGGATTTGTTAAATTTTAAAAACGAAACTGGATAGTTTTAATTAACTGCCATCCTGAAAGCTAGGTAAACACATTCTTGTAATTATGTTTATTTATTTCAACTGCATAAACAAAACAACAAATAAAATAAAAAACATCGTCTTTTATTGCCAAGAGGTCGAATTCGCTGAAATTGATTCAGCATACCTCCAAGAGATATGTTGTTTTCTGATAAAAATAAGTACTTATACTTCAACACATTTCTGCGACGTCTGCTATTTGAGATATAAGGCACTTTCCCTTGGTTCTTATACTATAAGAATAATCAGCGTCAAACTGCTGATTTGTTTTTATTGCATCTCTTAAATAAAACAATTACCGAATATCTAGAATATTTAGGTAACTCTTTGTACAAAGCATCTGAAGTCATTATTAAAATTTAAGTTTAGCTTGATTTACATGTAATGTTGTGCTGTCAGTCTTGCATGATCTGGACAAACTGACCAATAATGGTCATTTCCACCGTTTGTTTTAAGCTACGCTTACGCTTTAAGGAACCTTAAAAATACAATTTGCCTTCCACCGTTTACTAAACCCGACATAAAATGTCTTAAACCTTCTTAAATATCTTCTTATCTCTTTTAACGATACTTAAAGGTTCTACATAACCTAATTCAATAATTTGGTTTTATATTTCCACTGAAAAATAAAAAATAAAATAATAAACTATGATGAAAATGATATATTTAATAATGAGTTAGATATATTAGAAATAATAGAGCATGGGTTTCCTCGAAAAGTGTACGAGAGAATTGATCACTTCCATACGATGGATTTAACTTTTTTTAGAAGATACCGGCTGTATAAAGAACCAGAGCACATTTTGGCCTTAATCGAAGAAGATCTTGAATTTGCAAGTAATATTAAGCTCTTAAAAGGAACACTGATAATATTGCAAAAAAATACATTTATTTTTAATCTTTAGTAATAATTCTGTATCGCCAATAAAACGGACTTCCTTTTTTTTTGTTTCCAAAAAACTTTTTTAATGATTTTGCTGTTCTGTGAATATTATTTGGCAACAGTGAGTTAAATTCACCTGCTATCATATTTCATGCATTTGTTTTTTGATTTAGATATATTAAAAATAATAGAGTATGGGTTTCCTCGAAAAGTGTACGAGAGAAGTGATCACTTCCATACGATGGATAATTTAACTTTTTTTAGAAGATACCGGCTGTATAAAGAAACAGCTGCACATTTTGACCTTAATCGAAGAAGATCTTGAATTTCCAAGTAATATGTAAGCACTTAAAAAGAATCACTGATAAAATTACAAAAAAAAACATTTATTTTTAATCTTTAGAAATAATTCTGTATCGCCAATAAAACGGACTTCCTTTTTTTTGTTTTCAAAAAAACTTTTTTAATGAGTGCTGTTCTGTGAATATTATTTGGCGACAGTGAATTAAATTCATCTGCTATAATATTCCATGCATTTATTTTTTTTTTCTTGTAAAGAGACATTATCGGTTTTTTATTCTCCACCGGACTTTTATATAGAGTGAAATGACTGAAATGTCACACTTTTGAGGTTAGGAAATAGTCATGAAGCTAACAACTTGTGCAGAAAACCGAAAAATTATGAATATTGGCTTTTTAGGTAGACTTTACAAATGAAACTTAATAATCGAGCGGTGGAAACATTACTATTTTAAACTAGGCCTTAAATTTTAACCGCCCTTAGTTAACTGCACTTAAAAGGCAATGCGGTGGAAATGGCCATAAGACACAAATTGTGCATTGTCGCTATGCAAACTTTCGTTCAGTCTTTCACTCAGTCATTCCTAAATTGTCATTGAGGAAGAACTGTTAGATTCTCAAAAATTGAGGAAAGACTAAAGTCGTCTCAGGAGTAGTTACTGAAGACAAGGACATTCTCCCATGTGAACCTTCTCCGAGAATTACAACAGGAACCAGAAGATTGGCGTAATTAATTACGTATGGACATAGGCACGTACCACGTACTTGCAAGCTACAGGGGCTTTATTTTTTAAAACAAGAGATCTGATTCTCCAGAAAAATAGTTTAACTGTCACATTTCTCTTGAAAACTAAAGTACCTATTCCTGGTCGTTGTAATTCTGTAGAGAATTTAATTTATGCCATATGAAGAGAATATATATTTGCAATAGTTGACCAATCAAGTCAGTTAAGTTTCATTATGGGCGACCCTGATGTGTGGTCACTTGATTTGAATTGAATTCTGTTTTGCTTAAATGTAACCAAAGATATGTGAAGTGCATTTCAATTCAAAGAAAATATATTTGAATTTACAGAAAATATTAATTATTAGTTATGATGACCAATTTGTAGCCAAAGCGTGCGTTCCCATGTCAGAAGTGCAAACAAAAATAAATTAATAAGTATGCTTAAAAGTAACGAAAGATCAAAATTGTCATCTACTTTCACTCATAAAAATGTGAAATAACAATTTGAAGTTAGGTACCCAAGGTTAAGATATTTAAGCCACCAATGTAACTATCTGTAGTTAATATGTATAACCTTAGAATTCATCACATAAACTAAAAATTACTACAACGCCCAGGAGCATGAGATGACATTTGGACAAAGCACCAATTCCTACGATAGAACGCTACAGGATTATTTCTAGATATTTGGACAAAATATTCCACAAGATAATTTAAAATGTGAAAATTTTTCGAAGTTTTTAGTTTGATTGGTGAAAACATATTGACAAAATACGTTGTTCTCCGTTAAATTTTGATAGTTTGGAAAGGAGTGATATCGATATTACGTTTTGCGGAAATATGAAGTAGCTAGCGGCCTAGATGCAACTTTGCTACATTTCACATACTCATGGTCCTTTTCCCTTCTGTCGGGTTAGGCAGACATAAAAGAGCCAAGGTTATTCGCCGGTTATCTCATCTATGGCATTCGGTCAGTGGTCGCGCGGTTTAAGGCGTTAGTACTTGAATCGAGGCGACTAGACGGAGTTGGTTCGAGCCCAGCTGCCGGTAGACCGTATATAAGCTATATTCATAGAGAGGATTGGCACCCTCTCTGTGGGTATGGTAGGGTGGAATAATGTTGGCTTGGGTCAATGTGAGAGATTGATGCCGGTTGATATTTGACTACCCCCCTAATTAATGAGGTTTTCCAGGTTTTCCTCATTCCTGCACTGAATAGTGGTTAGGGCCTACCACCGTAAGTCGTTCCTGGGCGCAAATGCGGCCTGCTTAATAATAATATGCCGCCCCCTCTCCCGCACAAGTCTTCGACTTCTGGGCTAATCCCTGTGATTAGAATGAGGGGTAGAGATATTATTATTTATTATTATTATTGGTGAGAGCTATTAAGCTCGAATGTTTGCTATACGTTTTTCGGGTGTAATTTAATGCTGATCGGGGCATTAGTCCGCAGAGTAGTTGTTTCCAGAGATTTGTTTTAGAAAAATTCTAATATTTATTCTAGTTGAGATTTAAAAAAAATCACTGAAACAGATCAATGAATATATGTAGAAATTGCCACTTGTTTAAAATCTTTAAAGTGTCCCCATTAACCATTGCATAACTTATTCAAATTCATCAATTACATTTTGAATAATATCTGGTGATATGTTTCGAAATTATTCTCTGATATGATTTTCCATCAATTCTTCGGTAGTGGTCGATTCTGGTAACATACACTTTGCTTTTGAGATAACTCCACAAAAAAATCTAATGGGGTTCAGTTAAAAGAGCGTGGTGCCTATCGAACCGGCCTTTTTTTGTCTATCCATCAATTTGGGAAAATTTGGAGAGACCCCATCTTGTTGGAACAGGCATATAGTGCTCATTAGAGATAGGGAAAACTTCAGTGGAATAAACTCAAAGCGCATACAACATATTGCTCTCCATAAGTAGTAAGATTCCACTATGCGATTTCGACTACTCCAAGTAATTTAATATTTTACCGATTCCGTTGAAGCAAAAAATTATCTTTCAAATAAATGTTTAATTTCCTCGCAAAACTAAAACCTTTTGTGTCATTTGCCCATACTTCTTGTAGGACGTTAACTTTGTAAAGATGATGCTTTCGAGACTTGTGCCTTTTGCGAACTGAGGACAAATTGATTGACCACAGATTCAATAGATGACTGACAATTTTCAGTAACGGCAAGTATCACATTTTGACGGTCATTTTCACTTACCATTCTTATCTTTCTGATCCAGGTAAAATCTTTTATACTTCTGATTTCCTCAAACCTTCTGGATACTTTGATTACTGTTGGTTAACTGGTCATATATCTAATTTTGACTACGGTTTTTATCTGTTTTTTGCTTAAATGGACAAGCATTTTTTCAAAATAATTTTACAACAAACGTGAATATTATTTTATTTGTAAGAAAAATGGGTTAAAATTAAGTACGGAACGATAAAGATTAATAAACAAATAGGTACATGGTCAATGGGAAAAACGATAGATTCGACTCTAACTTTGCTACAGGAAACTGAAACGTGTATTTCTTAACTAATTCTTCACAAGGATTTAAATTTTTTTATAAAAAAAATCGATCATTGCACGGTAGTTTTGTATTCTTTATAATAAAAAATACAGCTTTAAATTGGAATTATTTAATCACCACTGTCTCACAAGCAGTAAAAGATAACTCATGATATATTTATATTAATGTAATCAGGATTTTTTTATTTTTTCAATTATTTATTTATTCTTTTTTTTTTTTGATAAAAAAATTGGAATCCTTGTGAAAGGTTACTCAAGTTAAAGTTTTCTGATATTCTAGGGTATAGCTGAATCTAACGTTTTCGCATGATCATTCTGTACAGGAGATACTATGAAATAATCAAGCCATAAGGATGAGGAGACAGAGCCTAGCCCGACAACCTAGGAAAACTATTATACACAGCATCGGCCCAGTAAACCTCAAAACCACTATAAATTCCCTGTACATTGGTTTCTTTCGAATAGCAAGTACCGAATTTTATTAATGTATATTTTAGGCGTAATTACTGCATCATCTATTTCAATTTTTTTAGTTTACTTTATAAAAGCAATCCTTAAATGCAGATATACATATATAAATCCTGTCAGAATTCTGCGGTAGGTTGTAGCCAGCTAATAATTTCAATATGTACGACAGAAATGTTTTTTTTGTTTTCATTAATAAAATTCAGATGGAGCTAGAACTGTTTCCTTACAGTATCTAGATATTTCCGTATAAAAGAACTATTTGATGAAAATTAAACAGTTTATAAAGTTATGTATTTTGATTTGTTTAATAACCTTAAAGTAGGTAACATAAAACATTGATTTAATTTCATTCAGTTGAACTGGATGTATAGTTCTGTATTTAGTTCAAATTATCTGAAATAATTTGGAGCATATTTATTAAAAGATTTCCTGTTATTAGTTAAAGTGGTGCGATAACTTTATCCAGAAGTATATCACGCTTAAATTTCAGCTATTTCGATATAATGGAATATATAAATTATACTCGTATATCTAATCGAATAACGTTTCATAATTTTACAGACGATAATACATCTAGTCTAGAAAATTTAAAACTGATTAGTGATTACAAATTATATGTCCCAGAGACTCGGGTTTAAAGGTTTCAGGGAACTGTTTCGAAATCGGCGTCATCTTTTTACGAATTGTTTGTTTGTATCAATCATTTAATGCAATAGTTACATATACTTACAGATACATATACAGTGTGGGTTACCTAAAATTTTCCTCCCAGGTTTTCTTCGTTTTGATGTAAAAACTAAAAATATGCTCGGAGTAGTCAACTTTTTTTCGAGGGAGACATATTTTATCGATATGCTTGCTCATTCTCTAAATTTCGTTCTCTAAACGGGGGTGACTTTTACCTTTAAAATCTTAAATTTATTCATTCATTTAAGAACCGAATAATATAGAGCTTAGCAAATAACAGGAATGTTATCTCATGCCACCTGCGAATATTTAAATGTACCGAAGTAAAACGAATATCTATATAACCAATAAATTTGTAGGTACAGAAATCTTTCTAACTACGTATTTTGTTAGTAAATTTAACGGTAGATGTATTTATTTTTATAACATAAACTTACATAGTTCTGCATATAAGATTGTTCACTTTTGTTTATAAGTATGTGAAAATAATTGTTAAAATATGGGGTTACAAAAGCAAAATAATGTACGTCTTACAAACACTTTTAAAAAGTTTGTATTTTATTTGAGGATAATTTAAATAGTAAAAGTGAGAAACAAAACATCAAGAATTTTATTTTTGATATTACTTTTGTTCTACGTGTTTTATTTTTCGAAATTTCTTTATATAAAACAAACAAATTTGATCATGTTACGGCAAAAAATACCGCGATTTTAATTATGCTTTCAATGCCATTAAGTTTTTTAATAATGGATGATCATATCTCGAATAATTAGCCAACTTGTAATTTTTATCATTCAAGAGAACTTCAGTGTAGCAGAGGAGAAGCGTGATCTTATTCCTCTCTATGGTATAACTAAGGCTACGGATATTTTTGAAGCTGGAATAAGGTGGTATTGCACTATGGGGATTCAATTGTTCCTGTATTGTCACTATGATAGGAACTGAGATTGGATTTGCAGGACTCTTAAAACAAAACAATATTTCAACTGTCCTGTGATACACTGCACTGTTCGCCAAGAGGCCCTATGTGGAAACTTCTTACGCTAAATGAATGTCATAAAAGTAGTAGTAAATAATTAATAATATAATAATAATAATTAAAAGTGAAGTCCGACACTACAGAATTGGAAAATCAAATCAACTTGTAAATACATAATTTCTATCAGATCTTGAATTTTTAACAGATCTGGCATATAAGCTTAACGAAATAAACATAAAATTACAAAAAAGCAGCTGAATATTGCCAATTTATATGCTGACATAAGATTTAAAAATTATTTTAAGCTTTTTAAACCTTCTCAAGTCAAACATGACTTAATTTTTTCAAAGCTGTAAAGAGCACTATGAGAAAGTTCCATATTTAACTCATATAAAAATTCATTGACGCAATTGCAGAAGAATTCGAAAAAAGATTTAGCGACTTTAAATCGAAGAAGAAATTTAGTTCACTTAGATACTATTTCTGTCGGGAACGTATGCAGAACAGACCTTCAACTGGAATTGTATGTCTTACAGTCCCTTTGTACCAGGGAAGAACCGAAATAGGATTGGACTTTTTAACTTAGGTTTTATGATGGGCTCAATGCTGGAAAGTACGTATATAGGTGTTCCCTGTCTGATAAGTCACTTAATCAGTTGTTTCGTTTGTCAGCAACAAATATTAATGTTAATATTCATAGAGTGATCAGTGAAAAACCGACATCCCTAAACTTTTTACTACAATATTTTAGTAATTTTACTGATGAACTGACCAGATTTTTGTATTGCTTAGAATGGATGAAAATCTTATCGAGCAGCTGGTACGAAATTTTCATCAACTGCATCACTTTGTTTGATCGTCTACTAACTCCTTTTTACGGTCTATGGACGGATATGCATAAACTGGGATCAGTGATCAATCACAAATAACACTACCGCATTTGTGTCCAGCAACGACTTACGTTGGTAGGCCCTAACCACCATTCAGTGCAGGAGTGAGGAAAACCTGGAAAACCTCATTAATTAGAGGGGCAGTCAAATGTCGACAGGTATCAATGTCGCAAATTGACCCAATCTAACATTCTTCTACCCTACCATACCCGCAGAGAGGGTGCCAATCCACGAATATAGCTGATATACGGTCTACCAGTTGCTTGGCTCGAACTCACACCGATCTAGCCACAACGATTCAAGTACTGACCGACCACTGACCTAATACATCCATAAAATATTTACCCTTCAAACCAGAAGTTGACGGCTCCAAGCATTTTTTGTATATTTTGTATGAAAACGAAGAAGGCAAGTAACCAGTTGAAAATCCTGAATAATCATTTTGAAAAATAAAATGGCTAATAACAATTCTAAAAAAAATTAAAATAAAATCAGCCGAAAAATAAAGCAATTATGTATCAGCTTGGCTTGTGTCAAATTTAAGCGCGATCTAATACCGTATTTTATGTTTTTATTTATTTGCTGTTTAGTGTAAGATTGAAGTTAAATAGCAATAATTTTACATTTTCTACATGGATCGGAAAATATTCAAATACGAAAAAAAATACTGACTGTATAAGGGATACCACAAAAATAATTTCAGATAATAGAATAATTATTTTCATAAATTAAATAATCTTGTATAAAATACATTAATATTAACAGCACAGGAAATTATTATTACGTTGGACGTGTTCCCCTTGGCTCACTAAGTACATTTCATGAAATAAGCGAATTATATAGCGCGCTTTTCGGTGCTCATGCACTGACAACCAACACGTTTCTATGAACGGCTTTTTGTCAAAGCATCGACCCCGTTCATTTAGGTGCATGTGCACCGAAGGAACTCGCACCGAGCTAGCATTTCGGTGCAGGTGTACTAAAAGTACTCAACGTGAACAATAGTTGCTGCACGGCTAATTTCCGTGAATTCATTCCGGTACAAGGAACAAAAAACTTCACCGCTGTGTTTCGATATCTTAATGATACTCGATAAATACCTCAATCTCATGTAATAATGATGTTCTGTAAATATTTCAACTAAACTTTATTTAAACATAAAGAGTTCGCCGAATTGCATAAACGTCTCAAGGTAAACAAATAAAAATTAACCTAGATAATATTTCACTTTTTATTTTTTATAGACAAAATAATAACAATAACTATGAACTAGAATCATTCAGAGGCGGGTAAATTATGCTCCATCTTTATTAGCGTAACTTATGAGAAATTTTTTCATACAAACATTGTTGTATTTAATTGTTGATTAATAAAATATAATAGGTATATTCAGGTTTTACTTTATTAATCTGAACAACAATCGTCTGCTGAAACACACATCCGTGCTTTATCTAATCTGTTATTGCCCTGTTGCAGTGACTCCATAGGTGGTAGCACACTACAGAACTCGTGTGTGTTTGAATCAATAATTTGAAGTTTCTTAAAAATTATAGCTAATATCTGTTGAGATACGTTTCTGATTATGGTAATTATTTACATTAACGGAAACCGCTCCAATCTTAATTAAAAAATTCCTACTCCCCTATTTTCGAGGGTGGTGGACACGAATCTAAAATTAGCTTTGTGCGGCCGAGTTTAGTTTTCGATTTTTTTTTTCAAAATGTAACCTTTATGTTTACATTACATTAGTTGCAATATAACACCTATTTATTTCAATTATCAATAGAGCATTTACATTAAGTCAGTATCATTAAATTCCGATAGGGGCGCTAGCGTCAAAGTTAGGTATTAATATTAATGTTCTATGATCTAGTTTACGAGTCTATGGTTCGATAATTTTTGATTTGAAGTCGTGTAAGACATAGTCATTGTAAATCTAATTTGCATACGTATTATCAAAATAAAACTTGTACAAGTACAAAAAGTATTAAAATCTTATTTATGTTAACCTCACATAAAAATTAAATTTTAAAATCTTCAAATATTATTTCTTGAAATTTTTGTTATGTGACACCATAATTGTTCATGATGTATGTATGTAGAATGACACGCTCTTTCAAATGGCATGGTCAAAATTGGGGGTTGCTATTTAAAAAAATTGTCGATGACGTCATATCTCGAACAAAGATGACGTCACAAACGTGGGTCGTATGTCAAAAAGTGCCTTTTTTAATAACAAAATCGACGTGCCAGAGGATTTTTTTGAAAACTTTTCAATTTCAAAAATACTGAATATATTCGTTACTTTTCGAAACCACTGTATATACAGAAATGTAACTACTTGTTATTTGATATATATATAATAATAATATCTCTACCCCTCATTCTAATCACAGGGATTAGCCCAGAAGTCGGAGACTTGTGCGGGAGAGGGGCGGCATATTATTATTAAGCATGCCGCATTGCGCCCAGGAACGACTTACGTTGGTAGGCCCTAACCACTATTCAGTGCAGGAATGAGGGAAACCTGGAAAACCTCATTAATTAGGGGGGTAGTCAAATATCAACCGGTATCAATCACTCACATTGACCCAAGCTAACATTATTCCACCCTACCATATCCGCAGAGAGAGTGCCAATCCTCTCCACGAATATAGCTTATATACGGTCTACCGGAAGCTGGGCGCGAACCAACTCCGATCTAGTCACCTCGATTCAAGTACTGAGATACTGACTGATATATACTGATCTTATAACACTTCAACTCATGAACTAAAAATTAACACAATGCGCAAGAGCGTGAGATAACATTCAGGAGAAACACCAATTCCACCGACACAATCCTATAAAATTATTTTTCTGGGATCATATGGAAAAGTGTACTTTTCCGTACGATTTTTCGTGATGGTTTTGGCGATTTTTGTTGCATTATACAGTAGGTCTATCATGTTGTTGTGACAATGCTTGTGCTCAACGTAATTCAGCAAATGCAGCGTTAAGCGAAAAAGTTTGCGCTAAATTTTTCTCAAGGTGCTTATATGTATCGCTTGATGCAGCTTACCGTCTAACAGTAAATAGCAGCAGAGCTGCTGCGACACTGAATTACGCTGGACACAAGTAATCACCGATAAAAATTTCTGTCGTTTCCATAACTTCGTGCAGTTTTGATTATTAACAGTTTTTGACATCAGCTTTCAAATTTTCCATCAGTTCAGTTTGAAGGTTTAATTTATTTTTCATTTCTCTTCGTCGTAAACTACCCAAAATGAGTGAGAAGTCTCTCAATGATGTTCCGACATAGATATTTGATGCCGCTAATGATAAGTAATGCATTAATTCCTGCAAAATCAAGAATTCGCTATGAAGGAGAGCTTGTTGCCTTCGACCAATGGCATATGGAGAAGAGGCATTTTTGCCATATTTCCACGATATTGCAATACGTAACTCTCCGTCAACTCTATGATCGAAGTATTCGATGTTGAAACTATGCTTCAAAATAAAGGACACTGATATTGGAAAATACCTCAAACTAACGGCATATTTGAAGAAATCAAATGTTGGTTACAATCCAAGAAAAGTATTAGAAAGAAAGAAAATAGAAAGTTTTCTCTTAAATGTCCCAAACAACGTATATCTTATGACCAAAGTAGCTACGATATTTAGATAGAATTGCCGGTGCCTCTCGCCACGAAGATCTAGCAAATATGACGATCCACGATACAGAAGACAAAGAAAATGTGCTTATTATAACCAAACACGAAAACCAATGTTTGAAGAAAATTTGTGATGAACAACGAAGAAACAATTATACAGGCTGTATCACGTAAGAGGGCCACTCCCATGCTTATTATGCGAGACACGTCAAAAATCTTTAATTGTTTTTTTGTTGCATTTTTGGAGACCTTTATGCTCGTAAAAACAAATTTGAGATCCATGGCCAACTTTATGAGTAATAACAAAAAAACCTGTAAAGTGCTCAAACTGCTGTCTAACTTTTTTATTTTAAGCGATAGAGAAAACTTACTGGTAATAAATTTTGATTGCAAAATTGATATCTTTCACCTGATATATACAGATTTTTGAAATATCGTATGTGGTTTGCTGCGCCCTCTAGGCGGATACAAATTTTTTTTACATAGCCTGTTTTTTCGTCTTTCATGCAATATACTACATGTTGCCCTTATCTTTCGTATTTATTACATTTGTCTCAATTTTAGTTAAAAAAAATGTACCTAAATATTTTCGTGTTGCTCAAGGTAATGTAGCACCTGTTTTAAAGACGCCAATTGAAAAAAAAAAATAATAAACAGAATGTACTTTTTTATGCAAAATACAGATTTTCTTATAATATTATTTTATTACATTGTCTGTGTCAAAATAATTTTAAAAACCCAATTGCTTCTAATGTGAAAACCAATAAAATAATATTATAAGAAAATCTGAATTTTGCATAAAAAAGTACATTCTGTTTACCTATTATTTTTTTGCAGTTGGCGTCTTTAATACAGGTTCTACATTATCTTGGGCAACACGAAAATATTTAGGTACATTTTTTTTTAACTAAAATTGAAAAAAATGTAATAAATACAAAAGATAAGGGCAATATGTAGTATATTGCATGAAAGACGAAAAAAACAGGGAATTTTTGTGGCCATAGCCTGCTTCAATAAAAAATTTTTATATCCGCCTAGAGGGCACAGCGAACCACATACGATATTTCATAAATCTGTTTTTATCAGGTAAAAGGTATCAATTTTGCAATCAAAATTTATTACCAATAAGTTTTCTCTATCTCTTAAAATAAAAAAGTTAGACAGCCTTAAAGTTTGGGTACTTTACAGGTTTTTTTGTTTTTACTCATAACGTTGGCCATGGATCTCAAATTTGTTTTTACGAGTATAAAGGCCTCCAAAAATGCAACAAAAAACAGTTAAAGATTTTTGACGTGTTTTGCATATTAAGCGAAATACATGGTGGCCCTCTTATGTGATACAGCCTGTATATGTCCGATGTATATCGAAGTTATGCTATTTTGCGTCCTAGAGATGCCCTTCACTATTGGTTTTTCTTATTATATAAAGGGGATAAATGTACTAAGCAATGTGTGGGTATCAACAGTTTCGGGAAAATGCCATCTAACATCGCTGGTTACTTAGGCCTCCCAAACCCCAAAGCGTATATGGGACATTGTTTTCAACGCTTTTCTGCCACATTATTAGCCAACTCCGGGTCCAATATTACAAACATAAAACGGCATGGTGGGTGGAAGTCCACAGCGGTAGCTGAGTCATACACTGGATAAAAAAACCCACAGCATTCTCAAAGCATCAAATCTCTGATCAGAACTTCAAGAGAGAGAGAGAGAGAATCGTGCTGTAGCACGTAGTACATTAACAGTATGTTCCGTGACTGAAGAACATATTCTATCAGCTATTCCCTCATCACTGAAGTTAGCTTGTAACTCCAGCAATCCTGTAGCACATACTTTGTCAACAGTGAATTCCACGACTGAAGAACATCCTCAAGCCGCTATTGCCTCAGTACTGAATTTACAAAATGCCACAAATTGTACATTTAATATGTTTTTCGTTAACATATTCTATTAGTTTAAATAACTACCTAATAATTACTTCTTAATGTTATAAATTGGTAATTAAAATAAACTGTTTCGCCTAATTAGAATTGTCATGATTGTAGGAAAAATATTATACCTAACAAGTGCGGGAACAGATACTTTTCCGTTATAGAAATGATTAACTATTCTCTAGATATCTGTAGAGAATATTCCACAAGAAAATTTCAAAAATCACAGACTGACAGGAGAGCGATGTTTAACACTCATATCCACATGTACTGACTTGTCTACCGATTGCGTGCATACAAAGTTTCAACCCATCCGACTTTTGCGAGTTCGTTAAACATCTCATTCAGTTAATGTAAAACCTCCAACTTCCGTCGTCTACACGTAAGGTTTTGTTTGACAAATCTGGCACGATGCAAGACTGACGACAAAACATTAAGTGTAGACCAGAGTTTATTCACTTATTTGGCAAAATCTCTATGCTACTGAGAGTCTACTGGGAGATGCAACATTGAAAACAATACCGATACTATGAAAATAATCGTTTGTTTTTAATTATATATAATTGTGGTAACTGTTATCGGTCTCCCAATTTATTTTAAAGATGTTAGAAAAAGGTAATGAAGCAGAATGATATTTTAGCCCACAAGTTACTTATTGAATATTGTTTATTTTCAAATCCGTTGTTACGCATTTCAGAAAACGCACTGCCATCATAAACATCCTGTATAGTAGTAATAGAGGCTTCGTGTCAATTATATGTGAATTTCCCGGAAAAATAAAATAAAGATAAAGTGAACATGATATCCTCCATGTACATAATAAACGATGCATAAATTTTATTATTAGGTACCTAGATATTTGGTAAATTTTACTTAGACAATATAAATTGAAATTTCATCAATTTAACATTGTAATTTGGCGTTCAAAGAAAATTTGTCAGTAGGAAGACAAAAATAATTGCAAGCCCTAAAAATTAATAAGAATGATTAATTTTTATTTATTCGATAACTGGATAGTTTCCAGGAGAGGGGGGGACTCTAAGATCAAATTAAAGAACATGAAAAAATTTTATCAAAAGTGATAACATTTTATAATTTTATGAGTTGATACCCTCGTGCGGACGCCAATGTATAAGCATTGAAACTATATCTACCATTTAGAGACTAAAGACGATGTGGCCTACTTTAAAATAATCGAGTTAATGATAAAGTATAATACCGTTACTTTTATCTTCAAGTTAAATGAACAAACCTTTATAAACAACCTTATCTACAAAATATATGATTTTGGATTAAAGTATATGCATATCTGCTTTAAATTCTAAAACACCTGTTGTCTAGTACTAAATGAAAAACTATTAACATAGCGATAAAAAAACAATGTCTTATCAGATCAAGGAAAAAGATTGTGAAATTGATATTTGTTCTTATCAGTCATTCAGAAAAAAAGATAAAATTATGTTGTGATATTTATAATTGTCTATCTATTATACCGGCTCCATACTTGCGGAGACAAATATTCGTCAATATTAGCTGATGAACATTCATGCTTCCGGCCCCTCAATCTGTCTACAGTGTGACAATTTGAAAACTTACAATGGCTATATCTGAGAAACAAAAACAGATATCAAAAATCCCTCTAAGCCGTTTCTGTATTATGGAGGGGGAACCCAAATCCTGCCCTATTGGTATGTGCCCTTAGCACCCAGCAACCCCAACTTGAAAATCTTAAATGGAACTACCCCACTTGTGATACATCATTTTAAAGCTCTTGTCATTGCAAATACAACGGTGTGTCGCTTTTGAAAATGGTTCAGATTTGAAGTTATGAGCAAAATCGAAAAAGTTACATAAATGATAAATAAGGTTTTTAGTGTTCCGAGATGTTGTGTTCCTAGTTTAAAGAAGAACGAACATGTCTTTTGGTGAAATAAATAAAACAGTCAATTTCATAAAGAAATTATTTATCAGGCTGCTCAAAATGTTCGCCATTTATTGCCATATAGTAATAAAGACAGCGTTCAATCTCTTCGCGAACTTTCCGAAATGTTTTCTTCGTGATAATTCTGCACTTAGATGTTATGCGATTTTAAAGATCTTGAAGGTTTAGTCACAGCTTAAATAACAGTCAGCTCACAGACTCTACGGCGGCACCTTTGAAGTATTAAAACCTGAAAATTTGTCCTTGAAGCCTGTTGTCTCTCTCTCGCTCGGGATACACGTCAGGACCGCATTAAAAATAGTTGTCCCAATTTAGAAAGTGTTTTAACTGCAATTTTTCTAACATACGAAATATAAATTTGTTTTACTTGAAATTATTTAAAAATAAAATAACATAACAGTATAAAATACAAGAAAATCAACAAATCACAAAATACAGCACTCGTGCGCCAATAACGCAGTCGTCGAACGGTATGGCTATAAGGGCATAATTTACAACCACACGTCCCTGCAATGTTGTATCCCCAAATGGCGGCTTGCGCGAAGATCTGCGCGAGACGTTCCCGCTTATAAGAGTCTGTGAGCTGATTGGTATTTAAGCTGTGGTTTAGTGGTGCCGTTTTATAAATTTTTGTTCGGTGTCTCCTAAAATTCCAGCCCACACATTTATTTTTTGTGAGTGTTGAGTATGGCCTTCTCTAAATACATGGAGATTTTCATCAGACCAATAACCTTGTTGATATGCCCATTTAAAAAAGTGCATTCATCAGAAAAGCAAATATTTTTTAAGAGATTTGGGTGTCCTGCTAATAAATTCTGTCATTATTTCACAAAACTGCATTCTTCTATCCGTGTCGTCTGTTCCCCATTCTTGTACTATTACCGTCGTTTGGGGTGAAATTGATCATAAAAAAAAGTTTTTCGCTTGAATTTTCTCTGTGTGTAAAATATGTTTTTTGTAGGTAAGTTGTTTCAATAGATGTTAGGGCAGGAACAATATCCAATAATAAGAAAATATAAAAAAATTTAATTAAAGGTTACAAAGAGGAAAAACGTCGTGAACAATCTCATACTACATGTGGGGTGTGATTGATCACAAGAGATTTAATGCATGGAATAAGCATAGAGTTCCATACAAACTGATCAATCTGACCCCAGTCTGTTTCGAACTTACGGTTTAAAAGTTATACAAGTTTTTATTGTTTAGGGTGAGATTGTTCACTGTGGGTGAGATTGATCAATGGCAAATTAGTGATGCAACAACAAAATAAACATTTATTTTCTGATACAAATACAAAAAAAGAACTGTTTTATACAACTAAATATTATGTTCTAAAATATAACAGAAAGCATAGCATTGTTACATTTCGTAAACATCGATTTCCTTTTCGAATAAGTAAGTAACATTATCGTTAAAGTTATTAACAGTAGGAGTTGGTAAAATGGCTATCACGTCTTCTATGTCAGCTACAAATTCATCATCGGGTTGGGGAGCAAATAATTTTCGTGTCTTATCGGAAGATTTCATCCCTAAAAGTTCAATCTCTTGTTTTTCTTCGTCAGAGTTTACACCCTGTACTACGGCTGTGTAGCGATAAACTGTCTTCTTTCTAGATCCTCCTAGGACCTTTACTAATATAAACTTTCCAACTTCAATATCTTCAAATCGTGGTTCAAAGTATTCAGTTTCTTGTCACACAACCTCTTGAACGTCTTCAAAAGGTTCATCATCAGAATTGTCGTTGGTTACTGGTTCATGGACATCTGAATCGCTAGAACTATCATTGCTTGCTGTAACGCTTTTGCCAGGCTCCACTGTAAGCTTCTGACGTTGTATATTTCTTCTTGTTGGTGCTGCTGAGAATCGTTGTTGTTGTAAATAATTTAAAAGGGTATCGTTAACATCGGCGACAGTATCACTATCATTAACTGGAACTTTGCGTAAAACTCGCTCAGGATCCATTGGTACGATTCCCGTTGCTTGAAATGAGCCGATGAGATCATGGCTTAATGGCATTATTAGATTTCCTTTCCATTTCGACGAGAGTGGAGGCAAGCAGTTGTGGAAAATCCTTTTTATCTATTGACGTTTGCTGTTTATGTGTCGCTTTCCAATTCGTCAATACATTCCTCCATGCAATCTTAAATGGGCGGAAAAATCCCACGTCTAAAGGTTGGGTCAGGTGGGTTGAATTCTTGGGGAGGCAGACAAAAGCAATGTCGTTTTCTTGACACTGCTTTATAACAGTGTCAGTAAAATGCGACAAAAGGTTGTCCCCAGCAACACTTTACGTCCTGGTAACCTTTTTGCATGCGGCAGAAAGGGTGATTCAAACCATTCTGTAAATGTCTGTGCATCCATCCATCCATGATGTGTCCTGTTATAACGCGATCCGGAACTGCAGCACCTCTCCTTGCAGCATGGTTCTCCTTTTGGCCCCATTTCTACCCATTGCTGCCACAGCTTTTCGGTCTTGTAAACAACGTATGGGGGTAATAGCACTCCAGATGCGAAACCGCACATCATAACAGTTATGGCAGTCTTGGTAAAATTACATACACGTTCTGCATACTTTGTGCCTCGGCGAAAGAGCATCTTCTTCTTGCCGGGGTCGTCTTGCAAGTTCGTCTCGTCATAGTTGAACACGTTACAAGCAGGAACGTCTTTCAGTGTGTCGCGTAAATTTTCGAAATATTGCACGACATTTTTTATATTTGTGGCCATTTTTTAGTAATTTCATTTTATGCTTTTCCAATAAACTATAAACCCAATCATTACCCGGCATATTGTTGTTAAATCTCGTTACAGTACGGCCTTTACTATCTAAATAGTTTTAGGTTCCGTATATCCACAATACTTAAAGGGAATCCCCATTCTCCACACAAACTGGCAGACTTGATGAAAGCTCTTTCTTCATTTTCAGAGAAGACAGTTTGTCCCCTGTTTTTCTAATGCGCAAACAACAAAATTTGTTTCTGAGGGTGCCAAATGGTATTTTGAACTCATCTGAAGCACGGCGTAATGACCACCCATCTTCAGTTACTTTCTGCAGTGCTGCCTCTAATGTTGCTGGGTCATAATCTGCATATCTTCGTGCACCCAATTTCCTTTTGTATTGCCGTGGCATGATTTTATATACTAAAAAAGAATAACACTATCAGTGCGGCCATGAAATTCGCCCTAAAAGCCTTGACATTTGTTGATCAATCTCACCCTGCAGGTGCGATCAATCTGATCCCATCAAATAAATTTAATAATAAACTCGCAATGTGTTATCCGAAAAGACTGAATTTCATAATATGGCGTCCCAAAACATCAACAAATAGTGTCATACCGTCAATTTATTTAATAGTAGATCATAATTCGACTTACCAATCAAAGTTCTGGAAATTATGAAAGTCAATAAAAACAGCTACAAATTTTAAATGCAATTTTTCACACAACACAGCGTATTAGCGAATCTGACCGGTGGTTTGCGCGCTAAATTTAAATTTATGAAAATGCAACTTTGTGATCAATCTCACCCCCGGTTATCAATGTCACCCCAAACGACGGTACTACTATTTGTAATTTATACGGATGATATTTATGCGGTTTTGTTACCTCGTGAATAGACCCAATAGAAATTCCAGTTTGGTTCAAAACGTTCCTGATTGAAATCGTTGAATCTGCCGTAAATTGTCCCAATACTTCAATTTGGCTGCCTCGACCAAAATTCTAGGTTGGTCCCGCTTACAGTTGACCACGGAACCAGTTGCTCTAAACTTTTGGCTGTATATTTTTCGTTAAAATATTAAGCCGTTTGTCTGGTAAATTGATTAATTGCACCATAAAGTATAACAATTTCAAGTTTTTCTTCTATAGAATAAACTATTTTTAACCTACTACAATTGATGTCTACACGACATTAATATGCAAGTAAAAATAAACAATGTCGAAAGAAAAAAGTTGTAAAAAACCGCCGGAAAAAAGTCCTTAAAGAAAGGTACCATACGAAAAATTGTTTTTTTTTTCAAATATCGAAATGCGTAATATTTAGAAATAAAAATTCGTTTTTTGCTAAATCTGAACTAATTTCAAAAAGTAATACACCGTTGTCTTCGCAAAGACAAGACCTTTGAAATGATGTATCACAAGTGAGGCAGTTATATTTAAGATTTTCAAGTTGGTGTTGCTGGTGGCTAAGGGGATGAACAGATCAATAGAGCAGGATTGCCAAAAAAGATCAGTTTTCAAAGCAACACCCTGTATAATTACTACTGCTTCGTCATATAATACTCTTGATGACAAAGGAAATTCATTTTTCTACGACAGAGAATGTTTATCCTTGTAACGGTTATTTTGTTGTAAAAATTATAGATATTTTTCTATTTTTTGTTTGTAATATTATTAAGACCTACGGATGAGGAAGAAAACTCGTCTGAGTTATAGTTTTTTGATATCAACATGAAAGTTAACCTTGTATTATCTGTGCTGAATACAGTTCTCGAGGTACAAAAATTGCTCAAGTCTTATGAAAGATAATACGGAAGATGTATGTCAGTATTTAGTGTAGGGTAATTAAGATAGAGAATCATATTATAGTCTAACAATTGTTACACAATTATGGTGGATAATAAAAAGAATTTTAGTAACTATTTCTTTTTACGAAAACGAATTGTTTTTGTTGTCCCCTATTCTTGTTGTCAAATTGTTCCGTTGTATATTTTTTATTTATGTTTCAATTAATTTCAAATCTTTTACATATACATCAATAAAGTTGAATACTTATATCTATGTACAATAATTTTTTTATTATCAATCACGGTCTATTGATAGCGAATGGAATAACGAAATTGTTGCAAAAAAACGTCTTAGGTCTTAGCTTTACCAAAACGTGCCATTAAGAAAAAATGTTCGGAAATGTTACGAATTTAATCCAGTATAACGTTTCAGGAAGTAATATTTATTTACAAAAATTACAATAAAAAAAATATTGGAAATCAAACATGGCAAATTCAAACAAATCAACTTAAATACTCATTTGATTGATACATACGTAGTAATTTTTCGGGTTGTTATGCCGTGACCTCGGTAACTGGTCGCTGCCAGAAACAGAATAAAGTGCCCATTCCTAGCTGGGATTCTTTTACCTGCCCTGGTTGTTCTCGGGCTAGGCTATGTGGGGACAGACCCCTTATCGGTATCTCTGGGCCCGCCCATATATCTATTCCGGCTCCTATTGTTAGTATTGCGACTCAGTCGCTGCGAAGCTTTTGCGGAGTCACCACTGAAAATGCCGACAGTGAAGAAGAGAGAACCACCATTATGCGAGGAACGGTTCCGACCGTAGCAGTCGTAATACCAACAATAGGAGCCGCAATCAATATATGGGCGGGCCCAGAGATACCGATAGCGGATCTGTTCCCACAGAGCATAGCCCAAGAACAATCAGGCAGGTAAAAGAATCTCGACTAATCCTAGGAATGTGCACTTTTAATTCTGTTTCTGGCAGCGACCAGTTACCGAAATTGCGGCATAACGGAAAATTACTATGTGTCAAATGATAGCACTGGCCGTGAAAGCCTAAAACCCACTATAACTTAAATTCTCATCAAACATTATGTATATATCAAGTCGCTTCTTAGAATTTTTCTAAGCTTTCCTCAACTATTCAGAGGTAGTTTCTTGGTATGCCAAGGAATATTATTAACTAATCTTGGTAGAAACACATTCCTCAAAAAAATGGAAATCATTATAAAAATAAAAAAGTGTAATGTTAGTGAATTAATGAAAGCTAATTAAGTTATCTCTGTTCATTTTTGTAATTTCTTTATTATAGTAATACAACATAATTCTGGCGATGGGTGAACGCCTTTATCAAATTGAAAACTAAATATTTTTTCAAAAAACACTGTACATAGACTAAATTCGTGCATTTCTTCTCTTATTCCTTAAAGATATGACAACTAGGCTTACTATATTTTTTTCAAAAAGTTTATTTCTTTATTCGATCTCAGTAGCTCATAATTGATAGTAAAAAAAATTAAAAATAAATAAAGTATGGGGGTGTGTAAGTGAAGCGGGACACACTGGAATAGTTTTCGAAATGCTCCGTTGAACAATAGGGATCGCGTTTTTTTGTAATTTAAATGTATTTGGTTTCTCTTGGTTTTGCTACAATAATTTTGTTATATTATTCAAAGTGTCATTGGTTAACGATTTTTTTTATAATGATTATTCATTTTTGCTATTACACGTCGACTTTATTTTAAAATATTATTTATTTCATACTGTCCGTTAAATGATTATTTTCCGGAGTCATTTGCGGCCGAGAACTGGAACATTACAGTATCAGATACCGTAATGTGTGTTGCCCAGCAACAGTGTTTAATATTTTGCTTAATTTTATCTATGTTGGAATTATATCAATACTGTTAAGCATTTAGGTTTGTTCCTGTAGCAGTTGGAAACGGCTTGAAACTATCAGAAAAGTCCGTCCAACTATTTGTTGCGTTAAATTCACTGGTTACTCGTTCTCAGCTTAACGGCAGTTTCAAACCGTTTCCAACTGCTGCAGGAACAAACCTTAGGTCCCTCTATTTGTAATATTATTGTATTACTGTATCTTTGAGGATAAACTACTATAACACGCATAAACAACTATGTGTATTATGTGTTAATACTACTACCACAGAAAATGCGTTAGCTATATATTCTGTGCTACTACTAAGTACTACAATACTCATTATTCCGTCGCGCGAGACAACTCGTGGCCTTTTTTCTTTTTTACATTTTTAACAAGAAAACCATATTAAAGGCATGACTGCCCCACATGTAAAAATATTATTTTATTTGACAGTGACAAACAAAAGACTGCCAACAAGTATTTTTTAATTTTAATAATTATGCAAGGTGTACCAGTAGTAAGTATTCAAAACTTGTGAGCTTGTAAAACAAGTCGAAAAATTACGAAAACCTTAGTACAACTTTTGTCAGTGGCGGCTCCTAAGGGAGATACGCTCACTTAAAGGGGTAACCTCAGCAACAATTTTTAATGCAAAACGGTTCAACATTAAGTCTCGAAATTTTGGTGAGATATTAACCTTGACGTGTTTAATAAGTCTCATAAAATAGATTTCAAAATTTTCTACAGGGGCGTGAAAAAATGCAAGACTCAGGGACAAATTTAATCATATCTTTTTAGTAGTTAATTTTTTCTAGTTTCTGACTCGAAAATATTGAAATTTGAAGTATTTAACATAAAAACGGTACTCTTGTTAAATTTCAATAGAATGTAAAATCGTTTTTCAGTAAAATCGATTTCAATCATTCTTAACGTGCCCCACATTCAACATCCATAGCCAAATCAATTAATAAATTGCAGTGCGCCATGAAGAAAACAACTAATCTGACAGTTAACAAAAATGTCAAGTATTTTTAACACTCTTAACAGTAACAATTAAAAACAATAGTACAAATAAAAATACCGTAATATAAATAACATAAAAACAACGCCTTTCGGTGCAAAGAAATATTTTATAATTGGGTACATTTTTATTGGGGAACTTTATACCATATCGGTGTGAGGCTGCTCTTGCGCTCCCATGACACTCCACCTAACGTCAAAAGCATATCTACATACTCAGAATATGTATACGGTTGCATTTTTAAATAATTTGTATCTATTTTTGTTCACTATAAAATGGCACTGCGGAGACTCAAATAATACAATTTTCAAACTAAAAATACTTGACATTTCTGTTAACTGTCAGACTAGTTGTTTTTTCCATGGCACACTGCAATTAATTTTTTTGGCTATGTATTGGATGTTAAATGTGGGTCACATTAGGAATGATTGAAATCGATTTTACTGAAAAACGATTTTACATTCTATTGAAATTTAACAAGAGTATCGTTTTTATGTTAAATACTTCAAATTTCAATATTTTGGAGTCAGAAACTAGAAAAATTTACAAAAAGATATGAATAAATTTGTACCAGAGCCTTGCATTTTCTTACGCCCCTGTAGAAAATTTTGAAATGTAGTTAATGAGACTTATTAAGCACGTCAAGGTTAATATCTCACCAAAATTTCGTGACTTAATGTTGAACCGTTTTGATGTTACGCATTAAAAACTGTTTCTGAGGTTACCCCTTTAAGTGAGCGTATCTCCCTTAGGAGCCGCCACTGACAAAAGTTGTACTAAGGTTTTCGTAATTTTTCGACTTGTTTTACAAGCTCACAAGTTTTGAATACTTACTACTGTTACACCTTGTATATTTATATTCATTTTAATAACTCTTACTGTAATAAGTCACGTACCGGGATTATAACGTAAATTACTTTAGAGAATGCTTTCGTACACGAACAACATAAAGCCGCGTACTCACTTGTAACAGAACCTCATCGCGTGGCTTCAAAACGACCGTGTGGACGGGACCCTGTAACCCCGCCGCTTTACTTGACAGCGAACATGGTTGTTCGCATTGAGGTTCGCAGTATTTCCATCATTTGTGGATATTTCTGCGTCGCATCAAGTATATCTACTATATGTGATGTATTTGAGGTTTTTTTTTGTTTGGTCTTATCATCTTTTCATACTCTTTCAGTGGAGAACATACCTAATTATACCTGAGATTTTTTTATTTCACATTTTTGTTTGTCTTGAAATGTACATAGCAACTGTAAAAATAACGTTGAAAAATGCAGTGTTAAAAACATAAAAAAATGTAAAATTGTTTCAATAGTGCCAATATTTAAGAAGAAATTAAAAATGTCATAGAGACAAATTGTTATTAATGCCAAAATAACCTCAAATATTAACTTATTTACTGTTTTAAATATTTAGATGCCTGTGTTTGTCCAAACTTTTATGTAATAATTAAACATGACAGGTTCACAACAAGTTTAGTTGTTGTTGTAGACAAAATTCTTCCATAATGTTGACCTTATTTATTTAGATAAATGTCACGGTATAGGTGAAATAAATATTTTATGCACATGCAATTCAACTTCTCCATAAAAAATATGCAGAACTTTACGTCTTAATAAATTGTGTTCGAGAATTAATGAGAAAGTTTAATAACACAGGAGATGGAAAAGATATCAAAAACGGAATCATTCAATCTTAAATAACCCAAAAATAAAAATTTTCATATACAACCTTCAAAGTTCATATCTGACGTATATTGGCATTAAAACAATGTTTCTCTACACAATTTTTAATTTTTCTTAAAAAAACTTTTCTCATGTCACATCATTCATTAGACGTGAAGGGGAAATTAATCGAAACTGCTAACAGTGGTAGAAAAAAGTATAAATTGATAAAGTATGGTTCAGCTGACGAATCACAACAATTATTAGAAAATTATTTAGGCCTATATCCGATCCTTTTCGATATTTGAAAAAATTTCTAAACACAGTGAATATACAAAAAACTAAAATCGTCCTCATATTTTCGTCAAGTACAAGGAAATGAGGCTGACCAACCTAAAATAAAATTTTACAGAGGGATTGGTAATCAAGTATCAATTAAATTTATGCGGTATACGGGCTAAGACAGTATGACTACGGAGAAATGAGAGCTACCCGATGATAATAAAGATCGCGTGGACATAACTGAATCGTTGTGAGAAATTAATCAGCCCCTTAAGTATTCAAGTACTGATTTACAAGAAAATCTGAACATAAGTAATTACGATCCCAGAGCTCTTAACGCATACTTTGCAATATGTCAAATTACCCCGCAAATACTTGCAAGAATTTTATTTAATGAACGAAGTGCAATCAATGAAGTACATATACGGTCCAAAATTTGATGTTGCAGAAGAAAGGTGGAGTATATGATACAGGTAATAAGGATTTCCAAATTATGAATGATGAGGGTATATAAATCAGTCAGAGTTATCTGCTACCACTGTCCTTCATTCTTCTAGAATACAAACGTGTCTGTCACCATTTTTTTGCCTTTTTTTGCATAATCCATATAAATATATGCCGCAGCCGCAATTTACACTTTATTATAATTATCATGAATTTGAAAATATATTTTTTAATCTCTTTTCCAAATACAACTGATCGGATTACGCATATAATAACATCAGCTGTTTACAGTGGCGGCTCGTGGTAGCTGCAAGAGGTGAGGCCCACATAATACCTAATTAGGAATACATTTATAGGGGAGAGTAGTCTGAAAGGGACATTATGCAAAATAATACAAAAATTTGGTCAAAATAAATGTATATTAGATATCTATTAGTTCAAAGTACTATTACAAAACAACGAAAACATTTTTATAAATTTTGATAAAAATGGTTAAATGAAATCATGTTTTCGTCCCTTTCATCACCCAGTGTAGGACTGAAAGGGACAATAAAATGTATAAAGGGCCAGTTGTATATTATGACTAACAAAATATTATGCCTTCAAAATCTATGCTAAATGAATAGAAACATTTGATTCTTTCAGTTCCCTGAGTAACATGTGGTAGTGGAAGTTTCATTTCAATATCTTTCAACTCGATATCAGCGATGTCGTCAACATCAGGGTTGATAAAATGATAAACATCATTTTTTTTTCTTCATAAATTTAACAGTAAATTCTGATTCTGGTAAAACATTTACTATTTTTCCTACAGCAAACTTTATTGTCTTCTTCGTGGCGAATTTAACTAGAACATGGTCCCCAAGTACAAGAGGTTCGTTCTGGTCTGATATATTGTCCTCTTCTGGTTGTAAAAAATCATCTTCATCGCTTTCAGCGTATTTCAGAGATACATCACTATCGCTTGATTCTTCAAACACTTTCCTTTTTATTGCTTTCTTCTTTGGTTCAGTTTTATTTTTCTTAGTGCACTTTAACTGTTTTTCAAGTAACTGTCGCTCTATATTTTCTTTTTCCGGAGTATCTGTCAACACTCTAGAATAACCCCTTTTACGGCCTTTGGAAAACATTTTTCGAGGTTCTGCTTTTGGAAATGGTCTTACATTTTCTGGACTTATAACTGAAAGCTGAAGAGGTTTATGAGGACTAGTTTGTTCGAATATAACTGGTAAGGAGGCGTCAAGTTGATCGGATTGATTTGTGGATGTACATGGTTGTTCACATGAATTTGGAATTGAAGATGATGGTTCACTGTTTGCAGGAATTGAACGATCTGTCACATAAGAAGTTAAAAATTCATTTACAGCTTCTACAAATTCATGTGATGATTTTCTAAGCCGTTTTGTTTTTTCTTTATTTTCAGTCATTTTAATCTGAAAGAAATACAGCGCTCACCAAAGAAATCTTATAAGGTAATGAAAGGGACATGTCCTTTCAATACCATGCGGTATGTCCCTTTCATTGCCATGGTGCACTTTTGTCTATATAGCGTTATATTTAATTATAACCTCTAAATTTTTAACAAGTTATGATAACATTTTATTCTAAAGTTTCCACCTAACTCCTGAATAACATTACTTAATTAAAATATCAAATTAACTTACCACAATTTTAAAGTTAGTCCACCAGCAAAAACAATCAATAATTTTATCACCGAATTTGTACAATATTAAATTAAGTTTGAGATTTGTTTTAAAACAAAGTAGTTTTGGTTAGGCGCTACGAGTATCTCTGTGCCATCTGTTAGGATTCATTGCAACCCGTTAGCATGTAAGTTTACTGTAAATTAGCTCATGTCCCTTTCATGACCTGTCCCTTTCATACCCACTCTCCCTACGTCACCCCGAGGTAATACCTATTCCTTGACGCGTTGACCATTTTTTAGGTATTATGGAGGTATTCGCCAATAGCCCTACTATAACCATAAACTAAAAAACTAAATAACATCAGAACTCCGATTTTTATTTACAATATAAATAATAGAAAAAATATGTTTCAGCGGTGGTCTTTTAAATTCGCAAATTTATTTATGATGTCTTCATAAAATCGGGAACAGCGCTAAGACTGCAAAAGTTCTTTGTCTATAGCCATCATCGATAAATTGTTTAAGCGCTCTTGTGTCATCGTATTTCTTAAGTAAGTCTTAATGCGCTTGAGGCACGAAAGTTTCGCTCTTCTGAAACACTTGTTGCAGGAATTGTTAACCTAAGCAAAATAATTTGTATGTTTCCGAAAATATCATTTTAAATTACTTGTATAATTTTTACCGTTTTCTAAATTATAAAATTGTTCGTCTCTGTACAAAACATAGAGTTCGTTTTTCAACTTATCTGTCAAATATGTTTGGATACATTTGTAGTAAACAATCAAACGATTTTTCCGGAAATTTGTTTGCATATTTGGGATATTTTAAAGCGTTGGCCGACTATTCAAAATCTGTTGTTTCTCTACTTCATAACGTATTGAAAAAGGCGGTTCAAATAGAGATAAAACAATATCGTGAAAGGGATTCATTATTATTATTATAAATAATTATCTGTTAGTTGTTTTTTATTTCTTTAAATTAATCCTACCTGCCTTGTCCCTAAAACTTTACCATCGCGCTTACCATCTAATATTCGGAATATTTAAGAAGTTAAATTCAACAAATCAACCACTAAGACTAACCACTGAAAATTCAAAACACATAAATAAAAGTACTTGAACAATCGATTAATCGCAACACACGTAAACAATCTACAGTTTACAAGTTCCCTACGGTCACTAGCCACTATAGCATCAACATTTGCTATTGAACTAAAAACTTGAGGTGCCAGAAATCTGGTCTCAGTCTCCAGCGGACATGGAGCGAAAAACATCGATTTTAACCGTCTCGCTTGGTGGGGGAAACCATAACGTATAGGCATGTGCGACGCAATTTGAAGCTCGGAAAATTGGGCCTCACTGTGGTGGGATTGGTGGGTGAACCGGACTCCCCACGCGGGTAGAAACAGAAACGGCGGGATATTGAAATGTAAACTAGAGGTACGTTATAACATACAAAAGCTAAAATTAACTCTAAATATCGACTCTTCAGGGTGCAACTTTAAAATATGAAAAATTCCGAAAGGGAGAGTTGTACAAAAAATATTTATATAACACTTATTTAGTCTTATCTAAGTCCAAGATCACTGGTCTTTGATTTTAATTTTTAAAAAATGAACGAGAGAATAGCCACAATAATCCGCAAGCTCACAATAAGTTAACAGATAACCCTTTAATGTGTAGGATCATGATGAATCAGTTACTAGTTTGAATCTGAAAGTTGCGCTTTATTATGGAGCATGCGCAAATGCATCACAGCTCCCTAACTTTCGGAGCCAAGGTCATACATTAAAGATACAAAGTGCGCGGTATATAGTAAAAGTATGTAGATGTAACGCAACGGAGTTCGCGACGAGGTTCGGAAGTGAGTACGCTGCTTAAAAATGCAACCATGATTTAAGAAGAAAAAAGACTCAAAAAAGCTAATTCCACAGAAATCTTATTATTTACTTACGTGTATCCTGCAAGTATATTCATGAGGCAGGTTTTTCCCGAACCTGAAGGACCCATAATGGCGGTCAATTCTCCTCCAGAAAACTCTCCATTAACATGGTCCAAGAGTTTCCGAGTTTCTGAAATAAATAAATAAATAAAGCAAATTATTCAGACTTAATATTGCCTAATTTATAATATAGTTTAGGCTTGAATTCTGATCAATTCGTTTATCGAAACACAAAAAAGTGTAGTCTAACGGCAATGTATTGAACCGTAACTATAAAGAAAACATGGTACTATTGATCTCATATTTAATGAATTTTTATTTACGGTGGAACGTTAAAATGTACTTTATGAACAAGTTTTCTAGGCCTTGGGACGTGAAATTTGCGAATAGTCGCGCGAATTATTTAATAGAGGGAAAGCATTGGCGCAACCAGGATTCCATTCTGAGGGAGGAGGGGGCACAAAATGTAGATGGTTGGGGTCTTGTTTGTTTCATCAAATAAGATGAGCTCCTCCCCCCCTTGATTGTGCCAATGAGGAAAAGTCTCAACTTTCAGCAAAATTGACCAACTGGAATATTTTCACCATAAAACTGTCATTGAGAGCGAATATGCGCAAAATTTGCATCCATAAGGACAAAGCTTTTGTAAAATTATCATGTGCGAGTTCTTATATACTTTACGGATCTGCGGACATTTAAGTCACTATAGTCGACCGCAAAATGGTTGATAGTTGAACTCATTTGATTCTGGAATTTCCCATTAACTTGGAAATGTATGGTTTATCGTTTATTTCATGTCATTATTTACATGTTTAACAACTAACAAGTGCAATAATACAAAATAAATGTTTCATCTTTAATTTGTAATAGTATAGGTTAGATATTTTTTACTACTACCTACCACTAATTAACATTAAAAGAGTGTATATATAAATTATATTGCACATTTATTTCTATTTGCAAACTGGGAAAATTATTTTTTTGCTTATAAAAAATAATATGTAGTTTGATAAGTCAAAATCACTTAAACTACAAAACTATGCATAGAATTAATAATTAAATAAAATTGTTAAAATTTTTGGAATCACCCTTGATTTAAGTACATTAGTTTTATAATACACAGAGCGTTCTACTTGAAAAAGTAATATTTTAGGGTTTTGCGTACGTCAAGTAAGATAAATCTACACAATATGCAGTGCATTTTTTAACCGTGGGTGTACCTCTATTCGTTTAGAAGTTAAAACTTGTTGAAGAGCTTCTATTATAGTCGCAGAAATAATACGCGTGGTTTTCGTAGTTGTGGCGGCTCACACGTTTCTGTACGCCCTGTATAAGCTTAGTTACATCTATCTATGTATAAATTCACTTATATATTTATGTTAGATTTGTGTGTAAATTTGAATATTTGCTTTCAAGTGATAAATGTATATATTGTGTTTTGTAAATATTTAGTAGGTAGACAATTACGCTCACACTGGCTATGGTTCTACGGCGACAATTTGGCTAATGTTTCTAAGCCAATTATAGGTACTGATTTCCTAACGCATTATGGACTCCTGGTAGACATACATGATCTCCGACTGTTAGACTAAACTATCCATCTCACATCTCGTGTAGATGAGTAACTGAGTGTGTAATTAATACCTAGCATCAAAACTGTCTCAGGCTCATGAGTGTTTCACGAATTGTTGAGATAATATGACCAAGTGGAACATCTAAATATGTCAACCATGCTTCCAGGCACCATATCATCACAACACCTGAACCACCAGTGGCACAGCAACCACGCTGTTTAGCATCAGACAAACTCCAAATTGCAAAGAGGGAGTGGTGTGATTATCGGGCCTTGAAGGTGAGAACACTTCCGGATTGCTTTCCTGTGAGGCACATACAAAATTTTTCATCGTTGTTACAATGTAAAACCGTTTTCTCCGTATAGATCTTGTGCGGGCGCTCAAACACCTTTTCGGGTCTTCGAGTTCCACCTTTGAGTTACGTGATGCAGCTCAAACCTTCCAAAGATTTATTGGTGAGGATCTAAAAGGTTTGGTATGCCTACATAGATGACATTCTAATAATATCAACTGTTGAAATGACTAAAGAGGTTCGGTGTAATCATCAGTTCAACCAAGTGCAGTCTTTAGTCACCCAGAAGTAAAGTTTCTTTACTTTTAAAGGTGGAGGCAATCGTGTCATATTCTTGTCCAGATACCGTCAAAAAGCTCCGACAATTTTGGGTCGGTTGAACGTCTATAAACGACTTTTACCCAAAGCTGCTCAAACTCAAACGTCGCTAAATAACCTTCAAGGAAAAACATCTTCGAGCCTTTGAAGCGTTCAAAAACAGCATTATTCCAGCGACCCTTCTAGCTCATCCAGAACCCAGTGCACGTTTAGCAATTTTTAGTGACGCATCAAATTACAGCAGCAATTTGTCAAAGACACATGGTTGAAAGACAGTCATTCATCATACAGACAATAAACCGATTACTTTGCCAGCAATAGAAAAAACAGCAGCATTTTCAACGCTAGTTTCATCACCTAAACTTTATTGGTCAATTTACAACCGATATTTGCCATATATCGGAAGAAGACAACGTCGTTGCCAACGCCCTATCTAGTGTTGCAGAACTAGAGCACACCCCCCGACTTTGGATCCTTGGCAAGCTCCCAGCAAAACGGCGAAGAACTGCAAAATTTTCTGAAGGAAGAGTCTGCTTTACGCTTTAAGCTAATACACATCTTGGGTACTAAAGCATCACTTATGTGTTATGCCAATACGGATGTAGTGCGTCCCTTCATCACAGAACTATTTTACCAAGCAGCATTTGACACCATTCACCCCCTATGTCCAGGCGCTAGAAGAACCATCAAATTCGCGACTCAACGTTTTGTGTGGGCTTAAATTAAAACAGACTGCAGAAAATGGGTTCATAGTTGTCTACAGTGGCAACAATCAAAGGTCTGTACAAAAGTTCTCTTGGAAGTACATTTAGCAGGACAGTGATCGGTACGCTGTATCATTAAAATGGTGAATACAATGCAGCAAGGCGGCTATAATCCCCTGAGGATAACGCTTTTTTATCTGCTTTTGCAGTAAAAGAGAAAGTACTAGTTTCAAGTTAAATTTTTGTTAATCAATTTTGCTTTAGTTTTTATTGCGAAAATATGCTTCCTTTGTTATTTAGATTTGCTCGCTGAATATTTGCCAATGTGTGTCTGCCGCCAACACAAACACAACTTGGTTGGACAGATTTCAGTTGAAACTGAAATCTTTTCCAAGCTCATCGTTGCGCTCGCCATTTGTTGCTGTGTGTGTGGACGCACCAACAATTTATAGTAGAATTTGATAAATTATTTATTAAATACGGAGTTTACCTACATTAAAAAAATGCCTCAAAATAAAAACAGAATGAAGTAGATTTTGTTACTGTATTTATTAATATTATGTACAGAGTATTGCGGAAATAGTTGAGGATAATGAAAGAATGAATTTTGTAACCGATTTTAGAGAGGATTTTTCATGTAAAAAAAATAATTTTAGCATCTCCTAAGAAATTAGAACCCTGAAAAAATAAGTGCCGGAATCAAGCTTCCATTGCTTTTATACTTATACTTATAGCAGTACCAAAACACCAGCTTAACTTACTACAAAAAGTATGGTTCGGAGAATCATAGGGTTGAGATATTATCTTTATTTATTTATTTTTGTACGAAAACTAGAAGATATTTCGGAATTTACGTAGTCAAAAAAGTTTTATTTTGAATAGATTTATCAAAAAATAAATAAATAAATAAAAATTTTGAAGTACGAAAAAATTCTGATAAACACAAGAGGTATATTATATCATCTCCTTAGTGTGAGATGACATCGAGTGGAATAGTTCTGGAAAACAACATTATTTGAACACAAATTCATCCATGCAAAAATTGCAGCATTTAATTTGAAGCGTTGGTAAAATAGCTCATGGAAACTTGATTGCTATCCAACACCCATGTTTAAAGACATGTAACTTCTTAGGGGAGGCTAGAATATTTTTTTATATAAAGCACTCCCTCTAAAATCGCCTGAAGAATCCACTGTTTCATTTTTCAGAAAATGCCAACATACTTTTAAAAGACAAGGGTTACACAACTTAGCTAATTTATTAAAACATATATAACCATTTCTAACAATTTTTTGAATGCATATTTTCATCTATTCTTAGATAATTTTTATAGTCATCTGGACTTGAAGTTATTAATTTATATAATTAAATTTAAATCTGAGTACATTTCTTTGCTATAACCAGTTCTTCAACCACATTTTTTAACCTTTCACAGTCTTTTTCAATAACGACAAAAGCTATTAACTGTTTTTTTAATGACATAATTTAATAGTGACAAACTGAATTGGTTCCATCATTCCAATGACAAACTGAATGTTGTCATACGTTTGATACGTAGTGATTTGTTATGGGGACAGACCCGCTATATTTCTGGGCCCGCCCATTTATTGATTTCGGCTCCTATTGTTGGTATTACGACTGCTACTGGTAGTGATTCCGCAAAAGCTTCGCCGCGACTCGACTGACTGAAGATGCCGACAGTGAAGAGCGGCGAAACGTTTGGAAGCATGGTATGCGACCAGTTACAGAGGCGACTACGGGACGTCTCGGAAGACCACCGTTATCCGAGGAACGGTTCCGACCATAGCAGTCGTAATACCAAGAATAGAAGGCGAAATCAATATATGGGCGAGCCTAGAGATATCGATAGTAGGTCTGTTCCCACAGAGCCTAGCTCGAGAACAACGTCAAAGAATCCCGGTTAATGCTAGGGATATGCACTTTAATTCTGTTTCTGGCGGCGACCAGTTACCAAGGTCACGGCAAAACAACCCGGAAAATCACTATGTATCAAATGATAGCACCGGCCGTGAAAGCCAACAATGGTGGCCGACCGCGCTCGCAAATGAATGGGCCCTTTAGTAGTCAAATAATTTATTTTATAACCATCTTCTTGTACGCTAATTAATGAATATGTTGCTAACGTATAGTCACAAATCAAAACTGAGAATTAGCTGAACACACCGACTAGGTTTTTAGCTGTAGTACGACGTGTACGTGGCACATGAAGTTTATAACCATGCGGAAGACGCAATGGAGGTCCTGACCGTGGATGACGTGATTTGGCTGCTGAAAAGCAGATTTTAAACTTACTCGAAACATTACACGAAGAACGTATGCAAATCCCGTTTAAAATTTCAACAATTTTCTCATTAACTATAAAGGTGGAAGTGAAAATTAAAACAGTAAAAAACCTTAAACATAATTGCGATCAAGTTGTACATGAGCATGAAACAACGAAAATGTATCTCGAATTCCATGTTTCTATTTTTAGACGTTAATAAATTAATTTATCCCAATTGCTAAATGCGGTCAAAAAGTTGAACGTTGACAATAATAATTACTATAATCAGACTGTGTCTAAAAGTATAGAACGTTAATGTTTTTTTTTAATACTCAAGTGAGAACATTTTATATACGTTTTAATTGTATAAGATAATACTGCGTAAAGCCTAGTCCTCATGGACGCGAAATTCGCAGATATAAAAATTATTTATTGAGGGAAGACCAGCATGGATCCATTTAAAAACAATTCATTTTAAAGGATCTGCTTAATAATAAGCATGCAAAATACTATTTCAATATTATGTTTTTAAAGGTCGCCGTATTTCTCGCCATAAAATGATCAAATTTATGGTGTTCTTTAGGTACAGAAATATTGAAAAATTAAACACTTAGAACAAAACTAATACCAAAAATAAATTCTAGATGTTTTATCAGCTGTTACTATTTAAATTCTCGTCAAATAAAGTAATAACTTTTTAAAAGCTTTTAGAAGACATTTATTATTTTGCTATTTTAACCCCACATTTCAATAATTATTTTCACATACTTATAAACGAAAGTGAACAATCTTATATACAGAACTATGTAACTGTTGTAACAATATTTACATCTACAGCTAAATTTAAACAAATACATATTTTGAAAGATTTTTTACTTTGATCCCTTTGAATATTCGCAGGTGGCGTGAGATAACATTCTTGTTATTTGCTAAACTAAATTATTCAGTCCTTAAATGTCTAAAATTATCTGTATTTGTAGAAAACACTATCTTGAGAATACAGCGCCCTTAAAATCATAACTTTTAAAGAAGCTTCTTAATTTTTAAGGAAAATTACACATGAACAATTCCTTAATTTACATTTGACAACCGTAGAAAAGTAAGTTCTATATAAATCAATACACTTATCCCACGTGCTGTGGTTTTGGGGCTTTTACAGCCGGTGCTGTTATTTGATCTATAGTGGTTTTCCGGGTTGTTGTGCCTCACTATTTAGGTAAACATTTCCTAATTAATGACATTAATAACTTTATTAATGGCTTTACTAGGTTATTCGAGTCTCAGTCATTTTTAGATGGACTTATAGTTTCAAGAGTTACAAGGTAGATCTTCGTACGGATATGCAATATGCAGGTGGTACCTTCAGACTTAAAATTTAAAATTATTGGAAATTGGCAATGGATCTAATTTATTAATATGGTCGTGACTGGGTTGTAACCACACAAGACAGGCATATTATAGGTTCGATCTAACATAACAATAAATCAGTTTTATGACGTCTGTACGTGTTAAATCATAGTTGCAAAGTCTAATACACAGTGTCAATGTCAGCCTAAATCACCGAATAATTGCCTTACATTGTGACTGTAATCTGTTGGCACTACTGACTTTTTAGTGAAGCCAACTATTAAAAGCCAGTAAAGTTGACTTGAAATGTCCGGGTGTGATCAAAAAGTTGCCATTTGCTAACAACTTGGCCACTGAAAATTTTAGTTTTGTCCTGGGGCAAACTTTTGTGTTTAGCTGAAAGCCACTTAACGAATGGAAACAACAAAAAATGTCCCAGTGTGCTGCATTTTACTGTAGTTGCAATTCTTTGTAGGTAGGTAGTAGATTTCTGTTGTATTAGTAAATACTATACAGGGTGCCCGGAATATGAGTACCTTAATTTTACCATATGATAAGTTGTATTAAATAAAACATATTTGACTTAACAATTTTTATTCTCTGCCCAACGGTAACAGAATTATGACAGCAAACAGGTCTTGAATATGTGACAACATCGTTCACATACTGTCTTAGAATTGTTATGTATTTATACATAATAATTACAAATAGGTACACCTAGACATAGGTACTTACTGTGAATGGTATTTAAAGATATTTTCACAACACAGAATAATAGTTACAAGTGTTTAAAATGACTTCTGTTTCCTACAAGAAGCGTTTACCGTACAAACGCCTCGTAGACAGAGAGTTTTGCCTAAATTTGCCGTAAATTAACATGCCATGCAGCTGGTTATGGTTACTATAAATTGTTCCATTTTTGTTTAAGTACACTTACAAACATCAAAAAAAACTAGGCAAAAATGATTCACCCTAGCTGTAAGCACCATTATGACTAATATTACTTTTAGGTTATCACAAGCAGCCTGACACCGCAACGTTATCGAACGTTACAATACATTACAGTTTTAACGAGTTTATCGGAAACTTCAATTATTTACTTCATGAATACTGATCCAAAAATCAAGTTATGAACAAATTGTGTTATAGGCGTTTTTACTTAACCTTAGGTTAGGACTTATTATTAGGGTACAATAAACAATTAAACAATCTAAGGGACCAGTAAACAATTAAACAATATTACGGGCCAGTAAACAATTAAACAATTTACTCTAATACTTAGAAAGGTTTTACAGCTTAAACATTTTTGTCTAAGAAAAGTGTGCTGCTACATTGCCTATGAGGATCACCTGACACTGCAACGTTGTCGAACGTTACAATACATTACAGTTTTAACGAGTTTCTCGCAAACTTCAATTATTTACTTCATTAATACTGATCCAAAAATCAAGTTGAACAAATTGCGTTACAGGCGTTTTACTTAACCTTAATTGTACTTTATTTTGCAATTTCGTAATATAGTTGCATATTATTGCATTTATATTTTTATTTTTGAAATGGATTTTTATAAGCGTTCGTTTTAGACATTTTTTTTTATTGCTTTTAGTTAGATATATAAGCCATTACAATTACGGCACTCATATTTCAGACACCCTCTGTGTTTAGATACTAAAAATATTGTTTTAATGTTTTTTTATTGCAATAGTTTTTCCACATATCATTGAAATACAACATATACACAGCAATTTGAAAAAGGCAGTAATGTATAAATGGACAAGTGAACGAATGTCTTCTACGTATCTAATTTTCAACTTAAACAAATCATTTCTTGTCTGTTCTTTATTAATGTATTCTATTACAATGTGCAATATAGAAATAAAAATTTTAAATGCAAACTTGCTTCTTAAACATGAATAAACTGCATAGTGTGAACAATTGACCTAACAAATGTAATAGCATCCACTAGTTGACTTCACTAAAATGTTCAGTGAGACCCCGGCTTTAAGCAAAATTTTAGATAAGCTTTTCTAAAACATAATTTAGAGCTTTTTCTAAAGTAACTGGGTTCTTAATTCTGACAATTGTTTGAACAGTTCTGGGATTTGTTATGAGCATGGTTTTCACAATATTGTTATAATTTGAAATTTGTAAATCACTAATTTATTCATCTCGAAATCGTCGTTGATTTTTGTTACTTATTACCACTTTTAGTTTTTGTAATTTTACTAAAAAATCGTAAGGTCTTTCATTTCTGTTAGCTCTCGTTCTGGCGTTAAGTGATATGCTAAATATTCGTTTAATGATTCTGAATTAGACACAAAAGCAAACTAAAATTTGCAATGGCTAAGTTGACGGCAAATGGTAACTTTATTGCCTTCTACTAGTTGACCCCACTAAAATGTCTTTGTCAACAAAATACAAACAGGATCATATAAAATAGGAACATTTCTACGAATTCAAATATTCATAACATGCCAAGAACCGAAACGCCGACAAGTAAACAGCATTGCTGGTTCCATAAAAGTTTATTTAGGGTGTATTCCTTAATTCTAATATGTTAACCACGGTTAAGGTTTACCGTTCCGTAAATCAACCGGCCTGAAAAATATGCAGATTACGGTATGTGGTTACTGAAAAAGGTAACGTTCGGTAGCAACCATAGGAACCACTTATAATCTTTGGTTCCTAGCGGTAAAATACCGTTTTGAGGTTATGTGATGCTAATTACCACTAATAGTTCAGTAATTTGTGATTACCACTTAATACAGAGTAGAACCAATATTTTGTACTTATTCATAATATCCGTTTGAATACCCTTTTTGGCACGCTTTTTAGTTTTTAGCACGTTTTTAGGTTAGTTTGGGTAGATAAAAAAATCACCGGTTCCGATAGTGTTTCATAATTCAATCACACATTTCAGTTACCAGAAAATACCAAAACCGTGGTTCTGGTAAGACCCGTCAAATTACGGAATACACCCTTAAATTGTTTAAACTGGCAACTCTCGACCTCCGCCACGGCACCTGCTAATTCTGGCTAGCTATTCGCGTCCCGTTGTCGTTGCAACCGTTGTAGATGAAGCTGATGAATTGCAGCAGATTTTGAGTGAATCCGATTCCGCGACCCGCGACACTTCTTGTTTATCCACTGTGAAGTCGGTAGTCGCTTCCAAAGAGAACAATGTTACTTGAGAAGGCGTCCAGCCCTCTATGTTTTATAATATATGTTCTTTCGTATCTAGGTACTGAATTTTATAAATTATCATAACATATCATTGATCGGTCAGTGGTCGCGCGGTTTAAGGCGTTAGTACTTGAATCGAGGTGACTAGACGGAGTTGGTTCGAGCCCAGCTGCCGGTAGACCGTATATAAGCTATATTCGTAGAGAGGATTGGCACCCTCTCTGTGGGTATGGTAGGGTGGAATGATGTTAGCTTGGGTCAATGTGAGAGATTGATGCCGGTTGATATTTGACTACCCCCCTAATTAATGAGGTTTTCCAGGTTTTCCTCATTCCTGCACTGAATGGTGGTTAGGGCCTACCAACGTAAGTCGTTCCTGGGCGCAAATGCGGCCTGCTTAATAATAATATGCCGCCCCCTCTCCCGCACAAGTCTCCGATTTCTGGGCTAATCCCAGTGATTAGAATGAGGGGTAGAGATATTATTATTATTATTATTATATTATATAGAAGACATTTGTTTAGAGGCCTCCAAGATTTTATGTAGCCCGCCCTCTCTGACAAAACTAGCTTGCTAAGGGTCTGAGATGTGTGGGTTTGTATTAATTAATTATCTGACAAGCATTTCGAAATTAAAAATAAAGTGATTACTTAATAATTTGTAATGCAGGTATGTACTACTTATTGTTATTGCATTTTAATACTAATATGGTGTAAAGTTCATGCTGATAGTTACTTTACCGCTAAGGCACAATCAACTTGGACGCACGAACATCTCCCAAAGCATAAAAATTGCATAAACAGTCTCAGGCAATACAAACGTGACTATTAGCTTTATTTAAAAATTATAATTAAACATTCACAATAATACTAATTTTTATACCAACTATACAGGGAGAAAAAATATTACTTCATTTACTAGCGCCCCTTATGCGTTACACCAAAATTTGTTAGAAATTTATAGTCGCATAGCAAATAGCATTACCCATTTTTAAGTTGATGCTATAATAGTTATTTATTGTATAAGTGTTTTAAGTAGCATTTTATCCACGCAAGAATGTTTAAACGCGGTGGGAACGTAGTTCGAGCGTGAGGATAAAAGACAATTAAAACACGAATGCAATACAACGTTTTATATATAATCACATCACAATTATATTTGTGGAGTCAGAATTATTTCAATTTAATAAAAAAATATTCGCACGACTTGATATTTCCGACCTAACCAACAAATTTGTAGATACACAAATCTTTCAAAATAGATATTTTTGTCAATTTAACTGTAGATGTAAATATTGTTGTAAGATTGTCCACTTTTGTTTATAAGTATTGAAAATAAATCTTAAAATGGGGGATTAGAATAGCAAACTAGTGCGCGTCTTACAAACACTTTTTAAAAGTTATTTTTTTATTTTAGGAGCATTTAAATAATTAGGAAACCTGAATTATAGCGCAATAGTCATATTTTTATCTCTACCAGAGTTTCCATTTTTAATGAATCACCAAAGTAAAGCTAAACTGTAATGCTGAATTGAATCAATTTCTTTAACTTTTGAAGAAAAAATGCGCTAGATAACGTGGTTCCCATTGAAGGACTGTTGCAGATTTTTTAAATAATCTAAACTTGTATACCTAATTGGCATAGTGAACAACATGTTTATATTTTTTTAGACTAAAACCTCTAAAAGTTAGTTATGAATTGCGGTATCATTAAACGCGTCGTTTAAAAGGTCTGAATAAAACATTAGCACAAATTTCTGAGGCTGAAATGATCTAATCCAATTTACCTTTGTCCAAAAGTTCTCTTCTGCAATATACACCGAAACTATGAACAGATCTTTCTCATCCTAAAAACCCCTAAGAACCAAATTTCGTGCGAATCGTACTATTATTAAGATAAATATTTGCAAAGAATAATTACTTTAGCACCCTGTATTTTGGAATCTATCAACTTTTGGATTAAGATATATAATTTATTTAGATTCTTATATTTAAGCCTACATTTTTGCTAGTATTTACAAATCTTTTAGATACACCCAATTTTCAGCAATTTCATAACAGTTTTCTTAGTTAGGCAAGTTGTACAAGTTTTGTTTAGAGTGCATAACAGTATACATGCTGACAAGTCATATTGAATAAAAGATCGCGTACATTATCCTCGCACACTTGTCCAGTGCAGACCAGCATATCGTGAACTCATTGTGAAGTTAGATTGGAACTAGTGAAGGTTCTGCCACCGCCACGTTTTGAATATATTTTCTTTGTATATAATAATTATTATCTTACGATCCTTCGTCCATAAAATACCAACTTTAAGTAAAATAACTTTAAGTATAGATATTTTACTGTAGGTAACAAATAAATTAAATAATATAATAAGAATAATATTTAAATTTTAATTGAAAACCATTCTACAATAAAATCTGTCTTTTTAAAGAAAAAAAGATATGTTGGTACTTATTTGTGGGTTAATACTATCTACTTTTCTTTATATAAGAATAAAACCAGTGTCATTCTCCGTGGTTAAAACAAGGTTATCTCTTAAATACCCACGATAAGTTACACTTAAACGAACACTGATAAATCACATATCGCTAAGGTAGTCTTAAATTGTTGTAATCTGGAAAAAGATTAGTGGAGAAGTAAAAATTAAATCCACGTGTTCGGCATAAAAATTTCTAAATTAAAAAAATTTGTCCGAAAATAAATTGAAATTATTACCACCTTATTTACATTATACAGACTCACAAATGGCGACAAAAAATATAATCTTTGGCGAAGTTTAAATGGAATTTTTCATATAAAGTTTTTATCTAGGACGTTTTGTTAGAAAATTATTTATTTTTGATTTTTTTAAATATTTAAAATACTAGTGAGTAAAATAATTTAAAATTGGCCACATTGATTTATATGAACAGTGTCCAAACCTGAAGGTTTTTCCTAAAATTTAGGAGCTCCAGTGACGGATATACTCGTATTTTAGTTTGATAATTCAAACATTCATTTCGAATAACAGATTACAAATGTCAGTTAAAATTGGAACATTTATTTCATCATATAATATGTAAATTGATACTGTATAGTATTAATACAAATTTATTGAATCAAAATTAGAAAAAGGTAATCCTCATATCGGCATATTTTTTCTTAAAATTTATAACATAAAATATCTTGTTAGAATAAGATATTACCACAATATTTAACTTGGAGCCCTACTGTGCATTGTTTCGTAATTTATTGTTACCACGAAGCATAGATTAAATGCAAAAAGCACAGAAAGAACAAGGAAAACTGAAAAGTTATGAAGAAATCAAATTTTATAGTTATTTTGGACCCAGCAGTTATTGGAATTAAGGGTATAATGTTCGGCCAAACAGTGTAGCTTTTATCAGGCTCCGCCACTGAAATGTACGATATGGAATGCGTAAAGTCCATTGCGCATCCAAATAAAGGTACTAACCCTAGGAGCAGACAAAAGGAGGCACATGAAACTCAGCAAAGACATACTTCATTGATTATGTACGTGGGTGCGAGAGAGACAACCATTTGCACGTACGATATGAATTGTGTTCTTAATTTCCCATTATTTTGTTTGTAAACACGTCATTGGCGTACAGTGTGGTTTCTTCTTTTATCTTGTATCTCGTTAGTGTTATTCTTTGTGTATTTTTGTGAGTGTTATTGTTGGAACATGTCATGTTTTATAAGGGACTGTAAAATTAACCAGCATATAGCACCAAATAATTCTTCATATCCAGAATTCAATTTCATTTCAATTCACAATCAGCTAAGCCCCTACTGCTCCGCCATTGCTAGAGGCACAAAACAAAATATGGCGCTGATCATAAATAATCCATTCGCGCAGCTTTTAGCGCATTCCAGTCATCATAATATAAAATTACATTTCAGTGGGCTCCGCCCATCAGCACCTTCAACGGCAAATTTAACTTTGTGCCCCTGTAAGTTAGGCAATTGTATGCAGAAATTTAGCAAAACATGTCTTCTTGGCGGACAGATTTCATGAATATAAATGCAAAAAATTGAAATCTGAGGCAACTGTCTGTTATTTGAAGACTTGATTTACTGGCCTACAGCTTTCTTATTTTATAATAGTGCCTAACAACGTCTCACCGCAGTCCTAAATGTGGGCAATATTGCGACAGAAATATTGTTCAGATTTAATTTTTTTTTTTTTGAAAATATGGATCTGCTGTCTAGTAAAATAGACTTTTATTAGTTGATTAAAACTTGCTCCATCTTAATACGAATTTCCATTGAGGAGAAATATGAATGCGCGTCAGTGCCGTAGCGTGGACTAATCTAGACGTGGGCGAAGTCGCATCAGCGAGGCCCTTTTCTTCCAACATTGGATGCTGAATGAACTGAATATTGTGACACATAATAGCTACATGCACGGTCACAGTGTGCATCAATTTTGGTTCAAATATTTTCGTACAATCGGAAGATAGTAAAAAAATTTAAATTTTACAATTTTTTTTTAAATGCTGTATCTTAAAACAAAAGGCGATCAGACATTAGTGTATATAAATTTTTTATTATTTTTTTACCCTGTATATTTTCAAGAAAAGAATGGTGAAAAATCAGAAAGTTTGTTTACAAAATTATTCATTTATGATGAAACTAAAGTAGTGAAGTCTGGATGATCTGAAAATTTCATAATTATGAGGTGTTTAAATGCTAAAAATATTTATTTTTTGTAACCTCTTCAATACTGAAAAATACGTCGATAATAGAGCACATGCATCAGGGTGTGCAAATTAATTATAGTACGTGTGGTAAAGCTTATTTTTAGTAAGGTCTTTTAGGGTGCTATTCGTACTATTTAGAGTTCATGGCGTTCGGTTTTAAATCACCCCCAAGGGGCCTCGCGCGAGGCCCCTTAAAGTGCGAGGCCGTGGGCGAGGGGCCGCCTCGCCCACGCCTAGCTACGCCACTAAAGCGCGTGGACGTCTAAAAACGGCTCTATAAAATTGCGAACATTACAGCCTTAATATGTTTTTAATGTAAACTAAAATGTTATGTGGTATGTATTACTATAACCTCTCAAAAAGCAGTTTTGATTAATTATTCTGATTAGTTGGACTTCTCTTTGTACTAAGGACTCAGAGAAACACACATATTGCAGAAATTATCTAGATTTGTAAATAGAACTACCTACTTTGTGTTTTTTTAGTATATATAGATATTTCAAATACACAACTTTATTTTATGAGAATTTAAAAATCTAATATGAATAATGTGCAATATTTACTTATTGCAAAGTTTACAGAATAAATATTATTCTGTAAACTTTGCTTATTGTTTTCTGGGGCCTTCGTTATGATGAAAGAAAAGAACAACTGCAACTGATAATATGTAGCTAAAAATATAAAATATGTGATAATAATATTAAAATATCATAATTGTATGCTGTAAGAATGTCGTCTCCATGTACATTTAAGTATATCAGTGCATCTAATTGCAATAATAAATATCACAATCGTATTACAAATAAATATTACAGAATAAAAAACATTTCAACAGTGTTGTTCTTTTTTTGTTCATTGCAACATGTTTTGCATTTAAAGGGCCACACTAGATGCAATAGTACAGCTTGCGTTTCGGTGGGTGAATTATAACCCTTACATCTTCCATCTTTTCCTGCCTCGTATCTCTCAGCGCCTGATTCTATTTGAACGTAAGCGGTTACTCAGAACTTTCTTAGTTCAAAATTTACAGTTATTATCAATTATTTTTCAGAAACAGAGTGTATACAAATTAATAAAATAATTCTCCACTTCTAGGATGCCCATTTATGTTGTTTTCTTTACGTTGTAAATTCTAGTTTATTCGTATAAAAAAATATGAGAGTATCCTAGAAACTAGGTTTTCTTTCCTAAGAAAATTGGTGCAAGCCACATCGAAAACGGATCATTATTACGGGACTTATTTTAAAACCAGTTTCAAGATACCTAAAGCGGCCCCTTAATTTCCAAAATATAGCATTATAATTTCCATGTTCGTTTTATCAGAAATTTCAGTTGTACATGTTGATTGGTCTATTGGGTAAGTTTTTATTTAAATAAGTTTTCAACCTTTAATTTCCAATACCGAGCATAATGTAGATATATAAATTTGTTACGAGGGAGTTTTTTTAAATAGGTATATAGGTATATCGATCGGTCAGTGGTCGCGCGGTTTAAGGCGTTAGTACTTGAATCGAGGTGACTAGACGGAGTTGGTTCGAGCCCAGCTGCCGGTAGACCGTATATAAGCTATATTCGTGGAGAGGATTGACACCCTCTCTGTGGGTATGGTAGGGTGGAATAATGTTAGCTTGGGTCAATGTGAGAGATTGATGCCGGTTGATATTTGACCACCCCCCTAATTAATGAGGTTTTCCAGGTTTTCCTCATTCCTGCACTGAATGGTGGTTAGGGCCTACCAACGTAAGTCGTTCCTGGGCGCAAATGCGGCCTGCTTAATAATAATATGCCGCCCCCTCTCCCGCACAAGTCTCCGACTTCTGTGCTAATCCCTGTGATTAGAATGAGGGGTATTATTATTATTATTATATAGGTAGTCATCAAAATTTAGATTTAAATAAAATTGGCAGAGGTGTGCTATTTTAAGGTTAAGAAGTTTTATTTTTTATGGTGTTTCATTATTAAGAGAGTAAAAATATATCATATTTTACTATATCTGCTGAGTTATGTACCATATTTCAAGTATACATATACCTATTTTTTACTGTTTAAGAAAGGTATTTTAAGGTAATATGTATCAAATCTCCTACAATTCCTATCAATGAAGTCATATGCATGCTCTCTGATACCAAACATCTAGGTATGCTAATGAACACCCACAGACAAAACTCTATTTAATAATTATCTAAAAAATGTATTCTATTTACTAACCTGATATACCCTATATATGGAGTGGGAACTCGAAATTCAACCACAATAGAAGAGATCTGCTCTATTTCTGCATTTTAATTGGATTGGATCAGGTGGCCTCCTTTAACTTGAGTCAAATATCTAACTATAAAAATTATTATACCAATAAATTAAAATTATTTGAAGTTAAATGTCAAAATGAAATTGAGTTCCCACTCCATATATAGGGTATATCAGGTTAGTAAATAGAATACATTTTTTAGATAATTATTAAATAGAGTTTTGTCTGTGGGTGTTCATTAGCATACCTAGATGTTTGGTATCAGAGAGCATGCATATGACTTCATTGATAGGAATTGTAGGAGATTTGATACATATTAGCTTAAAATACCTTTCTTAAACAGTAAAAATTTTTTACAAAAGCTAATAATAAGGAATATATGGGTAGATATTGTGGGTGTAATTCAACGCAGGTTGGGGCTTTTGTCCACTGAGTAGTTAGTTTCACACAATATTGTTAATACCTGAAAATATATGAAAAACTATACATATACCTACTTGTATGTATGGTAATGCATATACATTCGTTAACTTGTAATTTTTTAGATGTATAAAATATGTTCCTTCTCGTATTTACATGGTGCCTCTTTAGTAAAAATAACTTGCTAATGCTAAAATTAAGTCATAAGTTATGATTTGTAAGGTAAACGCATCTTAACTGAAATTTTGGGTCATATTTTGTAAGAGCAGCGAAAACACTTGGCATAATTTGATACATGGTGATTTTCCGGGTTGTTATGCCGTGACCTCGGTAACTGGTAGCTGCCGAGGTCACGGCATAACAACCCGGAAAATCACCATGTATCAAATTACAGCACTGGCCGTGAAAGCCTAAAAACCACTATAACACTTGGCATACTCAACTACTCAATTATAAGTTACAGAATAAACTGTTTTTTTTTGAGACTCTTTGTTATATATTCTAAACTGTTAGTTGTATTGTAATAGTACTGTTTAGTAAACATATATCCACATAGAATTCAAAACTAACAGGGTGGATGGCGAAAATTAAATTAAGGCTTAGGTGAGCGCTCTATCAAACGATATATAACATCTGTTCCAACAACCATCGAGAACTGTTCAGTACCGTGAGAAATGTTTGACGAACACCGTCTTACGTCGCATTCGCCGAGAGTACATTAACAACTAAACTGACTGTGACTGACTAATTCTGAACGGTTCGGAATCGATTTTTGCTGTGTTGGAACAAACCCATAGTTTTCGCTCAGTAACTCCTTAACGGATAATGATAAAAATATGCGGTTTTTTTAATAGACTTCAAATATTATTTTACGTCGGCGCTGTGTTTTGAAATTTTGGAAAAGTGTAAAATAAATTTTTTTAAAATGAATTGAGTTACTGAGCGAAAACTATATCCCTTTGGATCGAGCGCTCACCGTAAGTCTTAAACACCGCCGACGTTACACTGTCCCAAAAATATTGCAATGCTATTGGGCGAAATTTTGTAAGCACCTCTTCTGTCTAGGGATCTTGCACTGTGCCAAACTTTCGTATTATCGTTTGCAATATTAATGACACTCACTAAAATGAATTTTGCGATTTATTTTGAACTTGTGACGTATTCATATTGAAATCTGCTTTAAATTTTTAACATTAGTTATTAGTTGTTTCACTTACCAAGAGAGATTTAATGAAATATCTATTCAGAACTTCCAGAAGTTCAAACACTGTTTTAAGAGAGTGTCATTATTATTGCAAACGATTGTACATAATCGAACTCTCTCTTGATTTTATTCTCTATGATCGTACACGAATGTAATCTTATTACTGTACAAATGCTCCATAATGTTAAAGAACATTTAGAGCAATGCCTTTACTACTACATGGACGTTGGTGGTATTTTAAATATCTAATAGTAAAGTTAAATCAGTAGTAAATGAATTTTATGATATAAACTTTTCAGTTTAAATTTCTCGAGAACTTATCATAAAAAATTTAAAAACTAGATACAGTTGAGAACACAATTGAATCCCTTAAAAATGATCACAATGTACTACTAAATATTTAAGAAGTTAAGTGTTGTAATCTCTCCACTGAAAGAAAGATATTCTCATTACAAAATGGCAGATACAGAAAACAAAACAGTATTTTCAGTTTAAAATTATCACATGACCCGGACCTCATATTCAATATACGGTGATTCAGAACTTATCTAAATTGAATGTACAGGGAACTTTTACAAATACAATTTTGTAAAAATAAAAAGAGCAGTTGCAAAAATGATTTAAAAATACACTTCTGCACGGCACTGGAAACTGGTCCGCTGTAAAACCTGATAAGGCGTATAATCGGCGACCGGACAAAAAATTGAAAGAAATTCCCAAGGAAAGAAATAAATTACATTTTACAACACCTATTTTTATACAGCAAATTCAACTGTTTTTGCCGCTATTGTTATTAATTATTATTATAATTAATTTATAATTTTAATCAGTAGAATAGTTTGACATACCTGATGTTACAACAACATTTTCGGCCCATATTACTCAATTTCTACAAACTAACACAAATGTTTCTGCTTCTTGTCCGTTTTGAACTTGAAATTATTGGCAACAGCTATGATATGTTTGCGTAAATCATCAATAGTGTCCACTTCGGTGCAATATACTTACTTTTTTTAAATATACCCACAAAAATAAGTCCAAATCATTTACTCTCAGATTCAGGCGGCCATGGTACCGATCTTCCTCGTCCAATCCCTTGGTATTAATACTTGGACACGCTGTACATTATACGGATATAATTGAGCCTCGTGTATGATACGCCACACTGCTGCAATACGCCGTCGACGTCCTGGACCTCCATTTCTTCCACGATTCGGTTGCAAATTTCCCGTGAGCGTTTGCTATACACCTGCACTCACTGCACACAGTTGTAAAAGTAGTTGCATTGGAACATCTTTACTGGAAAATCGTTCTCACTTCACTATAAATTAAAATGCTATCTATCAACTGCGAGATGCTATAGACGTAAGCCATTTTTGATATTTGAAAAACTAATGTAAATACTTGCATCACAAAAATGTTAATACGATACTGTAATCGGATATTTGAAATCGTCTGAGTTGCTTCCCAGCTACACTAGGTATTCAGCGTAAAGAGAAACACGAGTGAAACACAGACAAATAAAAGAAGCTGGAACATGCGTTTCAAGCTTTTGCTTCAGGCACGGTTACACGCTACGATTTACAGTACGTTTTGTCCTATAAGACAAATCCTATCATGTAAAACGGAGCGTGTAAATAGTAAAACGTACGTTTTATCACAATGAAATGAAATCCAAGGACAAGTCGAAGAACTGACGGACAGAGCATAGTTTTACGATAACTGATCAGACAACACGGAGCGTGTAAACACATGATACGTGTAAGGTGTAAGCAGACAACTTAACCTCAGTTTAGCTACATTTGTTTTAACAAAACCAGGTTTTTATTTAAAAAATTGTGAACAACATGTCATCGGACATGCGGCAATGTTCCCGTGAACTCCTCACGGAATTCATTGAACTATATAAAAGTTTTCCCTGTTTATGGGAAATTAAAAGTAAAGAATACAGTGATCGAAATAAGAAACAATTGGCGTATGAAAAACAAAAATAAATATAAGGAAGTAGATGCTGCAGCTAACAAGGAGACAATTTCCAAGAAGATAAATTCCTCTATTTACAAGAAGGAGCTGGCTAAAGTGAAAAAATCGGAAACTTCTGGGGCTGGAGAAGAGGACGTACATGAACTATCTTTGTGGTACTTTGTTAGATTTTTTAAATGATCAGGATATACTGAGAGTACCTCGAGAAACGATTAACAATGACTTAGAGACATATTTTTCCTAGCATCTTTTACCCGTCTCTTTTTAAGTTCTACCCGCACCAGGGAAACAATTATAGAAATTAACACTAGTGCTTCTTCCTCCATATTGGATATCTTCACTCAATTTGCCTTCGCTGACCACAAATTGAGAACAAACTGACGCAAAAACGGACGAAAAGACGTAATAATGTCAAGACTTCTCAAAATGTACGTTTTGTATTCCGTTTTGCATGACCAATAAAGCGTACAGTAAATCGTAGCATGTAAAAGTGTCTTTACGCAAATGTTTGTTTGTGTGCGAAAAACTGCCACCTGGAAAGCGGCTCTGGTTAGAGACTACCGTAGTCCAGCGAAGTAAAGGTTGAAACTACTAGAACTTAACTAAATAATTTTTTTTTCAGAAACTAAGGATTTTACAAAAAAATTGTTTAGGATATTGACTCTAGATCTTCTTCTAGATAAGTTCTGAATCATCATGTACTCGTATATGCAACTTTCGTGCCATGATCACGAGTGAAGAAAACTACTTAATTTGTATGAATTATTTAATAATCGCTGAAACACTAAAGGCATTTGTCGATCAGATTACAGAATAAAAATACCTTCAGGGTCGAGACAATAAGTTAATTGGACCAATTACAGATTACCGACAAAAGTTGAAGTTTATCATTCATCAGTGTGTCTGACCTTATAACTCTTGTATTTAAATAGCTAAATATGTGGGTCGCCAAAATGCACCACCCAGTGTGTTGATACAACACTAGATTGATTTCCAGTTTAATACTTTACAATTCGTTAACAGCTTAGCTGTATACGAGTAGACTTTGAAATCAGAGTGCTGGTAAGGGGTTACCGAATATCTTGTCAGATCTAAATATAGCTAATGGAATATGCTTATATTTAACCATAATGTCCATCACTTAAATTATAGTTTTCTTAATTTAGATCAGTTACTAGTTTCCTCGTGATTTAATTTAATACGTTGTACAGCATTCGTGAATAAGTTTGCAAATGGAAATATATTTGTAGTGTTTGTTTTGTTTTTGCCGTTTTATTTTTCTACTTTTCTGACAACTTGAAAAATTGATGAAAGATAACAACTACTGATTTGTCCCGAGCTCCGACCAGAATTGAATTACACTTGAAAAACCTATAGTAACAGCTAAAGTCATTCGTCGGTGGTCCACCGGACATATACCGGTTTCGAACTTATTAGCTCTCATCAGTATGCCATAATATGTGAGGTGACCGAGTAGCAGAACTGCGTCTAGCTACTCGCTACTCCATGCCGGACTGAAAAGCCACATACACGAACCGTTCTACATCGCTTTAGAAACGATTGAAAGCTAGCGACCTTTATCGCGAAACGGCGATAACGATATGATATAAACACGGAATCCTAGGAAATAACTACTTTGCGGGCCAATGCCCCCACCAGTATTGAATTACAATATATCGTTATCGCTGCTTGACAGAAATGTGGCTGTCAGAAATATTCTAATACACAAACCTTAAGGAGGAGTGTGGTATTTTTTAGGCCATATCTCCTTTTTTTGTTAGAGATACACCCACACTCAATAAAAAAAATCAAAACAAAATAATAAAAAATTATTATTTTGTTGTGGAATCATTTCATACCAGTAAAATACATAATTCTGAACAAAAAATAAAGAATACATTTTTTTCATTTGAGAGCCCATTTTACAGATACAAATTATTTTAAGTTTTAAATCCTTGAATTTTTTGAATTCGAGTCTTTGAACCCAGAACGATGTAATCTTGTACAAGGGGGTTTCTAAAGGTGCTGATTAAGAATATCTTAGTAGTTTTTTTTTTCTAAAAAAATCGCTAATACTTTTTTTTTGAAAAATCGACTTTGTTTCTCCATATTAGAAGTGGACGCCTCTGACTATAATCTAATATGGCTACGTCTAAAGACTCACATTATAGGTGTATATTCACCACCAAAGTTTCAAAGTATTTGGACATCAGGTGAGCGAGATATCAGGGTGGCTCCATGAAAAGTGGGACACATTGTATATAGTTATAGAAACAAAAATATAAAAAAATCATTATTTTTTTATATCGATTATACTCGATGTCTTATTATGCTAGGAGACAAACTTGTGGTTGGGGGATTATGTTATGTATGATTTATCAATTACCTATTTATCAAGACGTGTCTCTTATATTTTCCCATTACTATCTGTTTTATATCTTAATTGCATTAGGTTAATATACATATAATGTCTGTGGATAGGATTAATCAAAACAAAACTCCTTATTAAGATAACATTATAAACCTTAATTTGGAATGAAATGATAAATTATACATTATACATAATATATGTTATCATTTTTGTTAAGTACAGAATATACCAATAATTATAATAAATGGATAATTTTGAAATAGAGAAGGTAAACAATTTTAGCCATATATGCTTCTTCCTGTAAATGATTTAAAGCCTATACTTTATTAAACACTTGTAATATATGTATTATGTATATATATATATATATGTATATATATGTATTTTAACATTTTATTAAAATACGAGACAATGATACAAGACAATAATTTTAATGAGACTGATTAATTTCTAACTTTGAAAAACATACCTAACCTCACTTTAAACAACTGAGTATAAAATGATACCAGTGAACAAGCTCTCCAGCTTGTGCAGATAAGATAACACTGATAACAGTAAGAGGAGGAAAAATTTCACAGTTCGAACTCACTTCTGAAAATTAAAATAAATGCTCAATTAAGTGAATCATAACGTCACATGTTAAAATAATGTGAGTTTTTTTGCAAAAGGGAAGCAGCTAAAATTTACATTTGATAACTATATTTTATTTGTATCGTATATGTTAAAAATCGTGGTACAACTATTATTTCCGGTAATATAAAATTTAAACGATGAAATAGTTGAAACTGAATCATCTACTGGTGCAGAGATTGCTGAAATAGAAGAAAATGGCATAGCATTTATAGACTCTTTACTGGGAAATAATTTTTTCGATATTTCAATTTTGCTATTGATGGAATCATCGACAAAACTCGTGGGAATTTCACTGGATGTCCATATCGTTCAATCTCTCCTTTAGTTAATATCATTTAGTTTATTTTAGTTAAAAGTATTTTTTACTGTATAAAAGTTATTCTTATGTTTGAAAAATGTAATTGCCGGCACATTTTACCATATAATTTAACTAAAAAACAACTTTTTTTAGTATAGACCATTTTGCCCATAATGTATTCAGACTGAATCTAACATGTCTAATATATAGAGAGAAATGTAAACCAACAAAACATCTTCTGTAACTCCAATCACACTATTTTTTTTGTCTGCCAGTTGAAGATCCTATATTCACGTACATATTTTGAAGATTATTTTTCTGGCAATAAACTAGAGGCTACGCTGATGGCTTCCTTAATAATTGCTTCGGGCACATTCATTTTCACCAAAATAAATAAACAGTGAAATAAATAACATAAGTAGTCACCGTAGCGCTTCCAAAGCTTAAGGCAAATCATTGAGGATTTTTTAATGTAATTCAAATTGAAATATCTATCTAATATGTTTACAAATAAATAATGAATAAAATATATAACAATACACTCCAAGATAATGGTTTTTACTGACTCCAGAAGATGACGGGCTCGCCAGTCATATACTTCTGTCCGATAGTAAAAACCCTGTTACCATGTTATATATTATTTAACTATTTCACTGAATACAATTAGAATACAAAAAATGGATTTTGACAAAAATTCAAGAGACAATGTTAATGTTTTACTGTTTGTAAAAGTATTTAGGCTATTTCAATTTTCCTATAATAATTAATATATGTACAGGGTATTCCAACGAAAATTTGACCCCCCTATAATTGGAAAACCGAATAATATTTCAAAATTCGCCGAGACCCGTCGATTTTTGTTCTTGGGGGAGCTTTTTTGACAGTCAAGCCAACTCGATACGTTCATCCCCCTAATGCCTAGCAACCTCAACTTAAAAATTTCAAATGCAACTACCCCACTTGTGGCACATCATTTTAAAGCCCTTTTCATTGCGAATACAGTGACGTACCGTTTTTAGAAATCGGTTGAGATTTGACAGAATTATTGGTTACAAACGAAAAGATGACAAACCAACTTACGCGTAGTAATTTCTACACAAATGCCCACCACTAATAAGTTTTCCATCTACTACACATGACCGCATTACCTAATTGTTATTGATGTGTCTATCAGTTTACAAAACAGTCAGAAATGAAATAAAAAAGCTGAAGCAAATAATAAATCAGATTTATTTGATGAATTGCTCAAAATTACCCCCGTTAACTTCCAAAAAATAATACAGAATGTTTTCATATTCTGTTCGAAAATTATTTAAGAAATCCTCAGTTATTATTCGGCATTCTTCTACAATTCGCTGACATAGCACTTGCAATGTTTCCGGCTGAGTGGCGTACACTCGTGATTTTAAATGACCCCACAGAAAAAGTCCAAAGGGACAGATCCGGAGATCTTGGTGGCCATTCGACGGGACCTCTTCTGCCAATCCAATGCCCCGGATAGGTAATCCAAAAATTGTTGCACAGCAGCAGCATAGTTCGGGGGCGCACCATCTTGTTGGAAGGTTATTTCATTTTCTAGTAAATTGTCGTCACTTTCTAAAATCTCTGTTATCCTAGGATCAATTGTACTTTCCAATAATTCTAGATAGGTGTTTCCATCGAGATTACCTTGGATGAAAAATGATCCAACAAGATGGTCGCCCAAAATGCCTGCCCAAACATTAAATTTTTGAGGTGTCTGAGTATGAAATTCCCTGATTAAATGCGGATTGGTATCACTCCAATAACGACAATTGTGTCTATTCACTTCGCCATTCAACATAAATGTGCAATCGTCGGAGAAACATGTATTGTAGAGAAAATTTGGATTCAGTAGAAGTTGTTCACTAAAGTATTCGCAAAATTGGTTACGGCGATCAAAGTCATCTTCATGTAACTCTTGAACCAGCGTTATCTTAAATGGATGAAACTTGTGTTTTTTTCAGAATTCGATGAACACTGGAACGGGATACGCCAGAAGCTTGAGACACAGTTGTAATCGATTGCTTATTATCCATCTGTACATGACCCAAAACTGCCACTTCAACTGCTTCATTTCGAACTGGCCCAATTACTTCACGTTTCTTGTTTAAAAGCGAACCTGTTGCAACAAATTTGTCAATCAGATGTTTAACGTACTGGTGGTTTACATTTTTTTCAGGATCATTGGCATTAAAAATTCGTGCTGTAGCTTTAGCGCAATCGTGATTTTGATAATAAATTGCAACAATTTCTACTCATTCCGCGATAGAATAAACCATTTCGAACACACGTTAATACTTTCAATAACGGCTGAAACTAACGATTTCTTGGTCACAAGCAAAAAACACCGACTTTTTTTGTAGTACTGATTTTTGTTATTTTGAAAGGTCTGAATTCCTATAAACTTAAGTATCTTCTACTAATAACTATTTTAGTATCTAATTTTATTTGCTTCAGCTTTTTATTTCATTTCTGATTTTTTGTAAACTGATAGACACATCAATAACAATTAGGTAATGCGGTCATGTGTAGTAGATGAAAAACTTATTAGTGGTGGGCATTTGTGTAGAAATTACTACGCGTAAGTTGGTTTGTCATCTTTTCGTTTGTAACCAATAATTCTGTCAAATCTCAACCAATTTCTAAAAACGGTACGTCACTGTATTGGCAATGAAAAGGGCTTTAAAATGATGTGCCACAAGTGGGGTAGTTGCATTTGAAATTTTTAAGTTGGGGTTGCTAGGCATTAGGGGGATGAACATATCGAGTTGGCTTGACTGTCAAAAAAGCTCCCCCCAAGAACCAAAATCGACGGGTCTCGGCGAATTTTGAAATATTATTCGGTTTTCCAATTATAGGGGGGGTCAAATTTTAGTTGGGATGCCCTGTATGGGCAAATATTATGGGTGTAATTCAACGCTGGACAAGTCGTTAGTCTGCAGAGTAATTAATTTCACACAATATTATTGATAATAAAAAATGTATAAAAAAACTATTAAACTAATATTAAACATTCAATTCAATTTGCGTCGGCATTGGTTATATAAGCTACTCTATCCAGTCATTGGTACCGATTCAGTTATTTGCTGCTATTAAGTATCTTGTAATAACTTTTCCTTAGTTTAAAATGAATATATTAAGACAAATTTATCGACTTATGTTTAAAAATAAACATTCTTTACTTCAGAGTCCATTCGCACTGAAGATATATAGGTTGATGGACTGGGTATCTTCTACCATGGCAAATGTTGGAAATATAATTGAGATGCATAGTTTATTTGTTTCAAGTTCAAAACGATACGAAATCACCTTTAACTGCAGTTTATCTCTGAAAAGTATTGTGGAAGTTACATTGAATAATAGCGTCTACAATTGTTTTCTTTTCAAAAGTTGAGAGAACGACGGGTCTATCCTGTTTCGGTTGCGAAATACAGAGCATTAAACATAATTTATTAAATTCAAATTAAATGCATTGAAATGGTGGTCAGTTTTCGATTCTCTGATCGCTAGCAATCTTCCCTAGTGACATATAACTACTTTGAGGTTAGATTTCCTGATACTGTATGTTTGTTAGGTTTGTTTTAGCAGCAGTTGAAAACTGTTTGGAAACTATCAGAAATGTCCGCCCAACTATTTATTGCGTCAAATTCAATTGTAACGCGTTCTCAACTTAACTGGTCGAATATTTTTGACAGTTTCCAAACCGTTTTCAACTGCTGCAAAAACAAGCCTATTATGAACAAAGTTTTCGTCTTACACAACAAATGATGCAGAAACTTGTTGAAAATGAACTATTTTCAGGACTAATGCAAATGATTAATAATAATCCAAAATCTTTAAGTAGCTGATTTCTCAATATTCAAAGATTCCCATTTCCGTCTACACATAAGGTTTTAAAAATAGTTAATAAAGCTCTATGTCATCAAAATTAATTTTGTACTTCAAAAAATAGTTTTATTTAAACATGACCGAAAGTTAATTTTGGTTGGTTGTTAAAGTTGTAATAACTTTTTTTCTTTAAAGTCGTATTTCTCGCCGTAAAATGATCGAACTTGTGGTGTTTATAGGTTCAGAAGTATAGGCAAAAATAGTATCAAAAATAAAATTATTGATGTTTTGCGCTTATTCATTGTATAAAATAATAAATTTCAGTGTTAGTAAGACACATTATTTTGCTATTCTAACCCCACATTTTAACAACTATTCACATACTTATCCATAAAAATGAACAATTTTATATGTAATACTAAATAAGTTTATGTTATAACAATATTTATATATACAACTAAATTAAAAAATACGAATTTTGATAGATTTTGGACCTAAAAATTTGTTGGTTAGACCGATTTTCCTCGTTACTTATTCGTTTTACTTCGGTATCTTTGAAAATTGGCGGCTTGAGACATTACTTGGATTTGGAATTAACATTACTGTTATCTGCTAAGCCCTAGTTTATTCAGTTATTAATTTAATATTATTTGAAGAATATGGAGCCCTTAAATAAATATTTTCAGTCAGATATTTCGGAAACAAGTAACTTATCTGAAATTGTTTATACAGGGTGCCCCATATGCTTGGAATAACGTTCAAAATTTTTCAAAAACACCATGTATAAAAAAATGTTCAGACAACATTTTTTTGCATCCTTTGGTATCCTGGAGTTTGTTCCAAACCAGTAATTTCGTTGCGATTGCAACCAATTTGGTTTTTTATCAGTATCATCATACTATTTCTATCCATATTTGGAATCGACCCATATTTCCCGCATTTTGCATATACTGTCATTTAAGAGATACAGAAAGAATATACATTTTAGTAATACTCGAAATCGAAGCTTGCAACTTTTCAATAAACTCTAGTCCACCTAACCGAATCATGAACTTTTTTTCACACTGAGAACATTGAACACTTACTCCTTTTTCCTGTTATAACTTACGTCGTGTTGACTTACGATGGCAGGAGAAGTTGAGAGTGAATCAATTTATTAAAATACCATTGCACGGTGGTCGGATTTTGCATACGCACAATTGTGAACGCACTCAGTCCTGCAGGGTCGAATCCGTACGCTGATCTTATTTTGTTTGTGTTATATTTATATAAATAACGGAGATGGAGCGAACAGAATAATATCAAGCACACATGTATTTCTACAGTCTGGCAACTTTGGAAATATAATTCTTTGTCTCACGCCTTTAGATTTAACACAAGAGTTTATTCCTTTCTTCCTTTCAGAAAACAAACATAAATATAATAATTTTCAAATCAGTAGATTATCCCAATTTCGTTGTAATTGCAAGGCATCTCGGAAACTACAAGAGAAACTTAAGATGTCGCAATCAGAATTTTCATAGACCTCTTCATATTTAAGATACAGGGCGAAATTCAAAAAAAACTACTGTGGCGGCTCATATATTTCTATACGTGAATAGAAAGTAACATATTTATGTTTGTATATATTCATTTCATATTTTCATTAGTTCTGCACTCACATGTTTCTGTACACACTATATGTTAAAATATTTCTTGCTTTATATAAATTCACTACTCATATATTTTTATATTAGTTCTGTGTTTAAATTTCAACGTCTGTTGAAAGTTGAAAATTGTTAAATGTAGAAATCATGTATTGTAAATATTATTTAAGTACGTAGACGACCGGCGCCCCAATCTTGTCCGAGGGTGTGAAAACTAAGAAACACATTTTGTTTAAGAGACCCTTCGAGGAACTAGGTACCTAGATTATGGGTACGACCACAGTCACATTTAGGTAGCCCAGTCATAAACATCGACTCATCGCATAACATTGTCATTGTGGGTGCCAACCGACCGCAAGCAATAATAAATATTAGTACACAATACACTGTGATTATTAAAATCACACCGCACCACACTACATTTAAGGGATTCTTCATATCTCAGAGAATAGCTAAGATATCGAAATGGTGAAAATTGGTTCTGACAGACTTTTTACGTATCGCATCGGCCTACTTGTAATTTCTCGACAGGGTGTCTCTTTCAAGATATGACTCAAACATACAATTTGTTTAATGGAACATCCTGTATAATTATAAAAACATGCATGGCCAACTATGCACCACGCAACATCAGTTGGGCCCTAGGATCTTATGTACTCAACCCCCCTGTGTAAATATTTTATATAAAATTTGATTTTAACAACTCTATTTTAGCATTAAAATTTGGTAATACTTATGAATACGGTCGCTTTAATTTAGACAAAATATTTAATGTGATACAAGAGGCAGCAAATATAATGCCAATAATCAGACCTACATTCTACAAATTTGCTATAATCATTACGACTACAAATGTTATAAAGCAATTTTTTCAAACAAAAAGTAAATCTTGTTAGATTAGATAAGATTAATATTTCTTACAGATATCATTTTCGGAAAAATTAAAAACAAGAACGATTTAAATTACTTGTTTAATAAAAGATTAAAAGATATTAAAAATTTCGAAAAGTATAACAGATCTGTGTAAGCGTATACCATTATTAGTATAGGTATATACAGTGTATCCACGGATAGATCTAACTATAACTGTGAACTTTTTTATTTGACATTTTTTCGAAAAAAGTAATTCTTTAAAAAAAAGTTTTATTTGTTTTTAAATGTATATATAGCAACTGTGAAAATGGCGTTGGAAAAACATAATGTAAAATTGTGTCAACAGTAAAGTGCCCCTTTTTAAAATGTTAAAAATGTTGTAAGGAAAATTTAATTTTAATTCCAATATAACCTCAGATATGAACTTTGAATATTGTATACAAAAATGTTTATTTTTGGTTTTATTAAAATTGAGCTGCATACAATTATGTAATGGGAACACGGAAGACCAACATCTACAGTCGAGGTCCAAAATAATAGAGAGTGCAGCAGTCAACACAAAGATGAATGCATGCAACCCCTATATTTATCGTATAAACTTTAAGTACTGCGTACCTCTGAGGGCATACCCTATTGCACAGCAGCAAATACGGATGCGCCAAATCGGAATATACGATTTCTATTGGTAATCATGTGAGGTACCCCATTACGCGCACACGCCAACTACCATGGGCGTGTGTGTGGGAAAATTTGTAATGTAACAAATTTATTAGTGATTTGTGTTTGTATTCTTAAGAATGGAGAGTAATTCAAGCTCCACAGCAGTGTAATAAAAAGTGGCAAAGAACATACAACTGCGGAATGGGCAATGATGGGAACTCGTGGACAAAAGAGGTAGAGGTTGATGATACAAAATACACGAACAATTCATGGATGGCATTTTACAAATGAGCTTCTGACACTAAAAAAAAGTTATCTATATATAGACATGAACTTTCGTTTTATATAACGAAACAGAAAGAGTATGCTGAAAGAAAGTACTTATACATTATATAAACACTGAAGGAACATAGATACATGAAGGTCATAAGATGACAAAAGTATGACGTTGTTTTGTCCCTTATGTAACCATATGCGGTTCGTCAGAATGATGCGCACTGCATCTAAAACAAAACATTTTCAACCTTATGTGAGCATTATAAACGCAATGCGGCTGCGTCTGTCGGTTGAAAACTATTCTATGAACAGGAATAATAGCCGACGATAAGTGTTAACGTGTGACCGTTATAGTAACAGTGCTAGTAACCGGTAGTGTATTGTAGCGTGTATGTAAATAATGCAGCGTATTATACAGGGTGTCCGGAAAAGACGTGTACAACGGAAGACCACAGACTCCTGGGTTCAAATTAAGCCGATTTAGCCCAATTTACTTATTTCCAAAATTGTTTTGTTTAGCCGCTAGAGAGCGCCAAAGAGCGAAAAAATTTTGTTTATTCCGAATATCTCGAAAACGACTAGATCGATTTTAACCATTTTTGGGCTACGCAGTTATAAGTCTAACTGACACTTTTTGACGTTATTTAGAATCTTTTGCAGTTATTAGAAATGTAAGAAAATCATGTATCATGCAAATATAAGCACATATTTTTTAACCTCCTGTACAATTACTCTCAGTTTTTTTTGTTAGTAGCTGACTTTATTTAGAAACTTTTTTTATACTCACAGAATTTTGAATAGATGAGTAGTTTAGGCAGAAAAAATATTTTCATATGTCAACAATATCAGCATTCGTTCTGCAACAAATAACGAAAATTCCAAAACTCTCATTTATATTTTATTTAATAAATACAAGATAATAAAATATATCAAAAAAGAGTTATGATCACTTTACAATAAATGCTCAAAGTGACCACCGTTTTCTCTTATGCAACAAGTAATCCGTTTTACGAAGTTGTAGTGCAGCCTCTCCATGATTCCTGCATTACCTCGTAAAATATTAACTGCGTCTTGGATTCGCCTAAACAATTCCTCTTCATTATTAACTGCAGAGGCATATACTTTAGTTTTTACTGCACCCACAAAAAAAAAATTGCAAGGGGTTAAGTCTGGTGCTCGAGGTGGCCATTTTATAGGAGCATCGTTTCCTCTTCTGATCCACCTGTTAGGATACAGATTATGTAAATATTGACGGGTATTGTAAAATGAGGGGTGCACCATCGTGCATAAACCACATGTTACGACGAAGTAATAACGGCAAATCGTCCAACAAATTAGGTAATACTTGCTGTAAAAATTTAAATAGTTGACCCCATTCAATCGATGTGGAAGCACAACCGGGCCAATAATAAAGTTGTCGATAATTCCCGCCCACACGTTTACTCTGAATTCATATTGAAAATGTCTTATTTCAGTACAGTGTGGATTTTCATCAGCATAAACGTGTTTGTTGTGGTTATTAATGATGCCTGACCTAGTGAAACATGCTTCATCTGTAAATAAAATGTTTTGCTGAAGTTGATATCATGGGCTCTTTGATCTTGTATAAAATTACAAAATGCTAAACGTTTTTCGGGGTCAATGGGTAGCAATTCATGTACCGATTGAATGTGGTACGGATGTAGTAATTGCTCCTTCAAAACATCATGAACTATGGTTTTGGTATCCCTATTTCATGTCCAATGCGTCTTGCACTAATTTTTGGGTTCTCTTCTATCTTATCTAGGATTTGTTCCTCCACCTCTATAGTTTTCGTAGTACGTTGACGCCCTTGAGCCGCATTCATTTGGTGGAAGGAACCAAATTCGCGAAGTCGCCTTTCGATGTTGGCAAAAGTTTGATGATTTGGCACTCGTCGATGAGGGAATCTGTCCATGTAGACCCTAACACTTTTGCGGCCGTTACCTTGACAAAATCCATAAACCAAAAGCATATCTACTTGTTCGGAATATGTATACGTATCCATGATGAAATAATGAAAATGAGAAAAATAAACAAACACAACAATAACGACAACAAATAAAGTAAGATCTAAAGTAACTAAGTAATTGAGCAAGAAGAATACACCGAGAGACTAATTTCAGTAGCTGATTAGATTTGACACACAACTGACACTTAAAATAACAGAGCCAACTTCTGGTACTTCATTGTTGCAGAACGAATGCTGATATTGTTGACATATGAAAATATTTTTTCTGCCTAAACTACTCATCTATTCAAAATTCTGAAAGTATAAAAAAAGTTTCTAAATAAAGTCAGCTACTAATAAAAACTGAGAGTAATTGTACAGGAGGTTAAAAAAATATGTGCTTATATTTGCATGATACATGATTTTTCTTACATTTCTAATAACTGCAAAAGATTCTAAATAACGTCAAAAAGTGTCGGTTAGACTTATAACTGCGTGGCCTAAAAATGGTTAAAATCGATCAAGTCGTTTTCGAGATATTCGGAATAAACAAAAATTTTTCGCAAACTTTGGTGCTCTCTAGCGGCTAAACGAAGCAATTTTGGAAATAAGTAAATTGGGCTAAATCGGCTTATTTTGAACCCAGGAGTCTGTGGTCTTCCGTTGTACACGTCTTTTCCGGACACCCTGTATGTAATAGTGTGATATCCGCAGAGTGCGCATCAGGCCGGTGAATGTGGGGGGTAAACACCCTATAAGGACTAACCATTCAATACATTTAAACTTTCAGCATGACGCAACGGTAACCCATCGTACTTTACAGAACAAATTTGGGAAAAATTTGGAAAAATGTGTAGCGGTTGGAGGACAACAAATAGAATTTGTCAGTTAAGTAGTTTGACTTAGACCTGCTACAGACTATGCGTGAATTCGCGATGCGCGATGCGTGGTTTGTAAGGAATTCGTGCATCGTGTGTAGGGTTTTTATGAATGGATTTTTAATGACAAGACCCTACACACTATTCGCGAATTCCTCGCATATCACGAATCGCGAATTCACGCATAGTCTGTAGCGGGCCTAGGTGTTCGTGTTCCCATTACATAATTGTGTGTTCTTAATAAAAATTGTTCTTAAGCTATGCGCCATTATTAATGACTCACCCTACCCATACAATGTGTTTGTAGCTATAGTCACTATTTGTTAATACAAAATGTCGGGAAAATAACTATAAATAACACTTGTGGTTTCTATTGCTTAAGTATTAAGTATAATCGTTTCCGCGAATTAATGATTAAGTATTTCTAACATAGGTATTACTATTAAATAATATTTTACAATACGTTACGATATCATAATATCAAAAATAAATCTATCGTTTATTAATATCATATGTCAGTAGATAATACCCATAAAAAAAGAAATGAGACTGGAGTTGAATCGGTAAGATAAGAATGCATGTATATGACGCTGCAATTTTATTTTGATCTAAGTAAACAATAACGAATACCTCACAGCATCAAAAGTCTTATACAGGTTACACATGTCTTGAGATACGTACAGAAACGTGTGTACATATACGATTAAAAAATGGCGCACATTGTATCTGTATGGACCAGCACGGACCTGCAAAGGTTGCTCATGAAGGTTCTAATGTTATTATTTATTGCAGCACCTGCATGGACCGTCACCTGCAACGACCGTCACTGAAATTTCTATATTTGGCCGCGCTAGTTTAACGTAAGTTCTATGCTTACAAAAATCAGGGATTGCTTTCAAACTGATAGAAATATTCGACCACTTAAGTGTTAAGTTATGATATGAATGTCGGGCACTCTCGCTTATCAGCAACCTCAGATTTTCGGTCCAGCTGATGCGTTCCGTTGCCGGCTAAGGCTGCGTGCAGAGTGATGCATTGAGCGGTGAGTCGAGTAAGGAGCAAAGCGTAAAGAAGTGGACTTTCACAGTGGCTACGCTCAAATTGTGTCAAAGGCAAAATGTGCTTGTGCACTCTGCACGCTGCAGATTAAATACAAATGTTCGATTTCACCGATCCGCTTTGCTCTCTACACGATTCACCGTTCAACCCGTCATTCTGCACGTACCCTAATGCACGCTGTTCCATTTACAGATCGCACACATTATACCTGCACAGACTAGCACGAACCAGCATAGCACGGTAATGAAATCTACACGACTTCGCTCACTTGTCTAACACAGACCAGCAACTTTTAGTGTAAAATGGTCATGTGTATGATATACATTTTGGAATTTTTAAGTAGTAGTTCAGTGTGCAACATTGTGTGTAGTTCGGAGGAAGAAATTATAATTTTAACTATGTTGTGTGATGAAGAGGAGGAGAAAAAAGCCAAGAAACACAACTGGTTTTAAGTTCACCCTGAAACTAACTGAACTGGAGGTAGATCAACGAAAATTTAACACTTTCAAATGTCACAAAATAAATTTTATGAACTCTTGGATCTTACCTATAACACTAAAACACAAAATTTTACAGATAAGTATCATCTGACGAAAAACGTTGTTTACGGTAAGTAAATAGAAGTTGTTAATAAGCTAGGATATCCGGTAGTCCTACGAAGTTGCACGAACAACACCATTTGAGGATCTGCGCAGGTAGGTCTGCACAAAGGAGAGAACGCACTATGTGGTTGCGAAGTACACGCATCGCGGACTGCTCTGTGTCGAACGGACTTTTACAAATTCTGTCGCATATGTCATTCTCTAAGCGCGCGCTTCCGAGTTATTACACTGTGCTATTTAAATGTCAAAATATGTTTTGTATAGGATGTATTTTTATTAGCTCTATTATTTGACACAACTGGCCAAGTTCTCCAAAAATACTAGCCAGGTCCGCGGCGAGACGAGACCGCGACCGCCTAGTGCGGTTGTGCGTACCGTGCCGGCTAAGCATATAAATTGCAGGTAATAATTGTAGTCCAACCGACACGATCTGCTCTGACGGTCGTTGCGGATGACAGTATGTGCTGGTCTATTGGGCGTTACTCCATTAAATAACAAGGGTACTTTCATGAGCAGGCTTTTCTTACCCTTGCCATGTTAGTCCTTGCAGGTGTAATGTGGGCAATCCTTTAAAATGCCTTGGAATAATTAATATAATGTTGCCTATACACAGAGATTATTTTAAAATAATTTCGCTACTCAACATGTCTACGATGAGTGACAACGAACTAATGTCTTATTACATTAGTTTTTGTAGAAAAGTTCGTTCCCAAACAATAGAAAATTATCGGGATCATGATCAAACTACATTTGATGGAATTCTCCATTTTTAATATATTTTTTGACATTTTACTTCACTTACGTCCTCATCAATGCCAAACTAAGAACGGCATCTAGTATTTACTAGACAAATGTAGGCAAAAATAAAATGGTAGCAACCGGAGTGAAGTGAGTACAAATCTGTTAAGAGTTGCGTCACCCGAACTCTAGTGGATATTAATTTTATATACCAAAGACTATGACAAAAAATGTTTTATAATTTATATTGAAGGCATCAATAGGAACATTTTCTATCTACGCAACGAATTGAGTGCAAGTTTTGTCTTTATGAATGACAGTCTTTGTCCATATCGTGCAAGAGTTCAGAATAGACTTCAAACAGGACACATCAGAGAAATTGTTATTTAGGCAACGAGCGAGAAAAATACAAGATTTTCTTGCACGTGTGCATAGATATTGTAACCTCTAAATTAGGTCGTTGAAATACGTCACGTAGACAATAGTATATTTAACGAGCGGTAATGCAGGTCATAACTCACGCAGATGAAGTTTGCAGTAATTCATCAAGTGAGTTATGACCATTGCCGCAAGTTGAATACTATACTTTATCTACGACTATAACATCTTTTTTAGGACTATTATTAGAAATTGATTTAAAATATCAAATGACATTAGTCCCCTCATGATAATAATTTACAGTTCCGCCTACTGAGAGGCGTTGGCAATTTAATAATTTTAAAATCTTTTAATTATTCATTCCTTTCCACTTGTTAAAAATTCTTTCCATTTTACACCAATGGAACGTATTTATCGGCTTAAAAATTTCCAAGAATTTACTGCGTACACTATTTACATACCGAATTATGATTGTAGAAGCCCAGCGTGGGTTATAATAACTCACTATAAAAACTCACGCTATTTGTTTATTGATACTATTAATTGCTCAAAAGCAGTTGAATAATTAATATATAAATTAATAGGAGTAGATAAACAATCTTTATTGTCACTCTTGATAATACAAGAAATATCCTTCAAACCAATTTCACAACTGTCAACGCTTTACTTTGACGTTTGTCACTCGCGTTTGGCTGCTCAATATAAACTGACTGTGACGGCGGAATTGATCCGCTTATATAGATTTCTAAAGTTCTCGAAGTTTCTGCGATCTCGAGAACGTGTCGAGAAACAAATAGAATATAGCCTGGAATATTCCGGAAAACGTCAAAATAAAGGTATTACAAAAATTATAAATTCGAACGCAAAGAGGAACATAATTAACAAACTAAAAAGGTAGGTGAGCTTCCGTAACAATATTGTAGATCGAGGCAATTATTTTGCTATCAATTTTGGACTGTAGTTTTGCGAAAAAAAGTATTGATAAACAATAATAAAACAAACTTGAAGTATGAGTGAATACGAAACCGTAATAGCCCCGGATATTAAGAATGCAACCGAAATAGCATATTTTTTATCCAAGAAATGGTACGAAATATGAAAATTAGTCTGCCATCGACATGAAAATTGATGCCAACACAAATATGTACCCAATATTTTCAAGACAAAGCAAAGGCTCAAAGAGCTTAGCGACAAAAAGGAAAGCCACTATAGAGTTTTATTGTGACTACTGGAGATATCGAGGAAATAAATATTGTGGACGTTATAAGAAAGTATGCAAAACTTCGTCCAAATAATTTTAGTCATACAAAATTTTGTTGCATACGCAAACTAAAAATGTACAATCGTTTGCAATAACAATGACACTTTTTAAAATGGATCTGCGATTTCATTTGAACTGCTGGCGTATTTATAATGAAATCTACATTCAACTCTTCACATTAGTACTTAGTTGTTTCACTCACAATAGAGATTTAATGAAATTTCTACTCAGAACTTCCAGAAGGTCAAAAACAGTTTTGAGAGAGTTATTATTGCAGAAGCATATACAGTGCAACCGAATCAGCAGGAATAAATTTTGGAAGTCACCAGAAAAAACATTACAATTTCTCTAAAACTACCCAAGCCTGAACTGTAGTACTCGACACTGTTTCATACGAACATTTACTGCCATTTTAGCAAACGAGGATCTGCTAACCATAAAGAGATATGGGATTTGAAAATCCAATACCCATAAAAACGAACAAAATTACGACAACCATTTTAGGTGAAGAAATTGAAAAGAATAATCACCAGTTATCAATATCCACCAATATATTAAATCAGAGCAATCAACAGGGAACTTCATTAACTTAATAAATTGTAACAAGTGCACAATTAAAGATTAATTTTCTTGTTATTGGCTGCAAAATGTTTAATTAATACTTATAATAAAATTTATAAATATTGAGGGTTTTTCTATAATTTATTTGTCCCACTAGAAGGCAAATCATCCTTCCTACTAGTGTGGGATATGTGGGAAAAGTAGCTTCCCTACTATAATTGATAAAAATATATTTAATTACAGTACATACCTATATAAATGACATTGTAAGTGTTTGTAACACAAGAATTGGCAGTAATTTCATGGTCACTAGAAATTTTGGCAACCAGTATGTAAAAAATAAATTTCTAATGATTACAGAAAAACAAAACGCAGTTCTGTAAATCACATACTATATCCGAATTGAGTAGTTACTTTGGTTTCTATTTTCAAACAGAAAACGACAAAACTAAAATCTGCATTTTTTTTAATATTACAAACTGAAGTTGCCGGAAAATTGTACACAAATATTTTTGATGTGACACTTTCCTTAAGTATTAAAATTAACAGAGTAGTTAGTTTCACACAATATTATTAATACCTAAAAATATATATATTAAAAAAATATTGTAAATATTACTTCTCTGCTACTCTTGCCAATATTTATTAATTAAAGAAAAATTAAATCAACTCATCAACTTAGGAAATGATTATTTATCGTTTTTCGAATATAGCGTTTCTGTAAGAGAATAGAAATTGTGTACAGATAGAAATTTAGCTGTCTATCTTGTTAAACAAAGGCTACAATATCTTGGACTTTGACCTCTTAATAGTATTACTCATTTTTAATAACAATCACGTATCTGAGAGAACATATAAAATTTTATTTATTCTCTAAACTCGCACACGCATTATTTATAAGTATGTTTTTTACTTACGACTATTTAAAAAATTGTATGTAACCGACATTATATTAGTGTAACTGTAACTGTGCCTTTTTTAAAAATGCAGAGGTGTTCTGGATGGGATTTCGGAAAAAAAAATCCTGCGGGAATTAATTATTATGAAGTGATTCACTGTCCTGTGTGGAGAAAGCGAAGAGCAGTGGTGGCTCGTCGACTTAATAATAGCGGAAGGATAAATAACACTTCGAGATTAATTTGTCATTTTATAGTAAAAAGTACCTGTCTAATCCTTTTTAAATATAATATCTACTCTAAGATTTTTTAAAGCTGCAAACTTATCGATGATGTGGTCGTAAAATGATTCTGCACTTAAGTTTATTAAATAACCCTTTAACTGAATTTTTATCAAATTTGTAAGTCTCGATTTTGTCATTAAGTTACGCGGCTAACTTTTAACCCTTTTTAAGCGACATAAACTTTTTACAATTGAAACTCTGGTAAGAGAATCGTCACTATTATACGATAATTTAGTGTCATAAAATGCTATCAAAAATTGAGATTGCCATTTTTTAAAAACAGGAAGTGACGTCATATTTCGGGTCGGTCAGTGGTCGAGCGGTTTAAGTCGTCAGTACTTGAATCGATATGTCCCGTTCAGGGTTGGGACAGAACTTCAATAGATGTGTAATGACATCTGCAGGAAAAATGTAATAGATTGGTAATAGATTTTTTTTTACTGCAGTTTTCTGCAAATACATTAAATTTTAATATTATGAAAAACATATTTATCCATTTCTATATTTCGGGACACAACAGATTATTAAATATTTAATTAATTATATCATGTTATCACAGATTAGCTAATTAAATGAACTATAACCAAAGAAAGCCAAAATCATAGAACACAGAATGCAAATACCAAATTCATCATTCAGCCACCACAGCACAACCAAACCCACAGTACACAGAACAAACCTCACAAACCATAAAAAAACACATGCGGGTCACAGACCCAGGCCACAAACCACAGTGAAAATAATAGGGTGCAAACCATCGACTAAAGACAGATTTGCTGAGGGCTCATAGAATAAGTTTATTTGTCAATCACGTCTCAATGTTTAACTGCAGTCTGTACTCTTTATTACTAAAATTAAAAAACCGAAAACATGTAACAGAATTTACCTCTTTTCTTTAATTTGTAATAGATACAGCACAATTTCTGGTTTGTCGTAATAGCGTAATGACAGTCTATGAATTGTAATAGATCTGTTACGATTGTAATAGCGATCCCAACCCTGGACTCCCGTTCGCTGTGGGTTCCATCCGATAAGCACTCTCTCGGCGGGTATGGTAGGGTGGAACAATATTAGCTTGAGTCAATCCCTAATTAATGAGATTTTCCAGGTGTACCTCATTCCTGCACTGAATGGTGGTTAGGGCCTACCAACGTAAGTCAAGTCGTTCCTGGGCGCAAATGCGGCCAGCTTAATAATAGTATGCCGTCCCCTCTGAAGGGTAGAGATATTATTATTATTTGCAACAATTGGTAGCCGCACTCAGCGAAAGCATGTTTCTGTGAGAAGGCGTTCAGCGCCCTACGTTTTAAAATTATTATTACTGATTTTAATAAATTGACTCTAAAGGCACAAATTACAAAATTTGTATTAGATGAAAAAAGGTACGCACAACCGCTTATTATAGGTGCAGCGAAGCGTCACTTGCGTCACCTGACGAGCCGCCACTGGCGAAGAGTCCACATTGTTCTGGTAACATAGAAGAAATTTGTTTAAATATATGTAGTTTTGACGGTTAGTGTAATAACGTATCAGTCCAGCAAAAGTGGAAGTTGTTTTATAAATTCAAGATCCGTTTAAAAATATAGGAAGACATGCTATACCGATACTAAATTTTTAATGTACATACTGATACATTTTGCGTACGGTCAATGATCGATAAGCTTCCCTATTTTTATATCTATGACAGCTAATTTAAATTTCTGATAAATGATAATATAAAATCTCTCTTAGCTTCTTTTTTTAGCATTTGTAAAAATATATTAAATTATAGATGATCTTATGATCTTAAATGTGTTTTTAATGATACTTAGATATATTGAAAGACAAACAATTACATTGTTGTCTGTTAAGATAATTTAACATATTATTATCTATGTGCTATTTAATATCAGATAGTAGCTACCCCATTATATTTGAATAGTGCTCCTGCGTCATATGTAATTATAATTAATTAAAAATGTAGGTACTTTGGTCTGTTATAAATATTTTTTTTAATTACAATTATAGAACGTAGTCTAAAGTCCATGTCTGTTCTTTAAATTCGTAATTTTTGAAATATATATTTAAAAAATACATAAGTGTATCATTTATTCAAATATGTAAATACGTCTCTAGATGTTTGACTAAATTTCTGAAACTTGGTCCAGTAATAATCTAAGAAAAAAGGTAAATAAAAAAATACATATATTTATGTGCCAAATCAGCGATTGTTGCGTACATAATAATTCATATAAAATTGAGATTTTAAAGACTTTTGATATTCACACATGCATCTTTGCGCAGTATTATTACATATGCAAATGGAAAATTAATGGTGCTGGTCTACCACCACCCACCTCCCTGATGCGCACTCTGCGGATACACACTTTAACACATAATTCACTGCACTGTTCATATACACACTACTGGTTACTACCACTGTCACTATAACGGTCACACATTAACACTTTTCGTCTACTATTGTATACACACGGTACATGATAATAATAATAAATGGACTTTATTCTGAAATAATAGTACAAATTTATATAATTAAAAGTAAATAACAATACCAAAAGGGCGAAGTCTAGCATAAGCTATTCATACTCAACCTTATATGGTAAGGTAATGTGGATATAATCCAACAGAACAAAATTACTAGGTACAGATCATATTATAATCGGTATATAAAACAATGTAATAAATAGAATATACAAAAATAGTACAATGTACAGGTATAAGGCAGGCTCAACAAAAATTACTATTACAATAAAGAAGTATCTGCTTACTAAATATAATACCTATATTTACGACATTAAAATTGTGAATATACCATTATAAATAAATCATTGATTTAGTTGTTTACTAAATAAAAATAATCTATACTTATATTTAAATTTGTTAATATTATAAACTCTAAACTGATCAGGTAAAGAATTATATAAACTAATAGCGTTGTATATAAAAGATCTTTGAAACAAGGTAGTCTTATGAAGGGGTATAGTATAGTAAAATTTATTTTTAAAACGAATTCGCGCGTATGAATATTGCCTCTAGTAATGAATTTAAGTTTGAGTAAAGAGGAAGTATTGTTACTTATAACAAGACCACAACATTTCCAAGATGATGTAGTCTGCGATTTTCCATAGTCAACCAATGAGTTTCATTAATTTTATGCGATATGTGATCAAACTTTTTTAAAATGTAGATTAGACGACAACATGGATTTTGAACTTTTTGAATTCTATATTTGTTAACAGAAGTAAGACAGGGTCCATAAATGAAAACTTGACATCCTTATAGTTTCCAAAAAAAAAAAATTATCGAAGTTCTAGTAGTTTCAACCTTCACATCGCTGAGCTACTATAGTCTCTTGCCAGACAATTTCAAATATCCGATTACTTATCGTATTAACTTTTTTGTGATTAGTTTTTCAAATATTAAAAATGGCTTACGTCTATAACAACTCGCATTTGAGAGATATCTCTTCTTTCTTTCAATTTTTTGTCCGGTCGCCGATTTTACGCCTTATCAGGTTTTACAGTAGACCAGTTTCCAGTGCCGTGTGGAAGTATATTTTTAAATCACTTTTAAACTGCTCTTTTTGATTTTATTTTTATAAAAATGTATGTGTAAGAATCCCCTGTTCTTTTTTTAGATAAGTTTTGAATCACTCTGTATAGGGCGCCATTACAACCACAGCACCAGGTTCCATATGTAGCAAAACAGTGCCACACTTTTGTCATCGTATGGCCTTCATTTATCCATGTTTTGTCAGTGTAATTATTCTTGTAGGTATACACTATATTATTTCTTTGTTTAAACCTTACATTCTAGATTCAACAGACATTAAAAAAAGAATTGTTTTCAATCGAAAAAGTTAACCCCAAAAAATGTAATGAAAAATATACAGAGGGTACTTTATTTCAACAGCTTATAAGACAAGGAAAGAGAGAGAAGTAATAAAAATACTCGACCAGCAGAAGTTTCATCAGCCTAAATATCTTGGCAAATTTTAAACCGTCTGAGAGAAACTAAAAAACTCTAAATTTTTCATTCCTGTTAAGGGGTCGTAACTCCTTCAGCGGAGCTTATATAAAAAAATATATATCGAGAAGCCCTATTAAAATCGGTCGTATAATCTACCCTCAATTTTTTGCACATTATTCGGGATCATCCTGTATATTTCAAGAATAGTTAATATATTCAGAAAATATTATAAAAATTTAATTTCAAGAGAGCAATTTATTTTAGTAATTCAAGATCCATGGTATTGGCAAGTTATCAGTAGTATGTAGTAGTTTTAGGCAATAAATCATTACATATTACTATTATTATGATTTATATTAAAATTTCAGTATTATGAAAATGTTAACACAAACTCGACCACAAATCTAAAACGAAAAACCATCGGAAAACAGTTCGTTTAAACTCGATCCTGGATACATTTCTTTGTTGACTTGTATGTACATCATCTTTACACACGTTTTATGTTTTGGATGAAATGAAAATATATTTCTGTCTCTCTTCTTCCAACGCTACACAGCTGATCGATGTCAATGCCTGCTTGAGGCGCTTTGCTTTGTTTACTATACTTTCAAACCATGAAATATCAATGTCATTTCCTTTTATACGAATGAACATGCACTAAGGAAGAAAATAAATACAAATACCTAATCATTTATCAATAAGAGATTAAACATAAATTATCAAATGACAACCACTGTACGTTACAAGTAGCATTCAGCATTGTTCGAATTTTATTTCAAAACATTACTTTCTCTCAATTCATTGTAGGTATTCAGAATTCAGAATAATTGAATTAATATCATGCACAAATAATGAATAAATAATTTAAGAGAGTAAATAATTTAGGTATATATCATAATCATTTTGAAAATTAATACCTGTTATTTAATATATTTTTTGAACTCGACAGGTATTACCTAAATAAAGCAAATTAATAAAAAAAATCAATTTTCATGCGTAATAAAAATATATATTTTATTATTGTATTTATTTAAAAAGATGCACGAGAGGATCTTTCGATGTTATTTAACTATCAGTTCTATTACGAGTTTTAAATTAAAACAAAAAAGAAAAAAAATTACTTACTTCTTCTGAATAATCCCACTTTAACAGTGTAGGAAATGTCTTTGAAACCCACATGCACTGCACTGTCCGTAGACTGAACGAAATTGTTGACACAAGAATGCTCCGGTATGGTAAGTAGGTCAATCTTTTGAGAATCCGGGCGTCTTAATTTCAGTTTTGGCAGTGCGGGCGTAAAACTGGAAGAATCCATCGTCCTGCAACCTGCACCTCACGCAAGCGACTGGCGAAGTGGCGAATAGCGAGAACCCGAGAACACGAGACCAGCGAGAATAAAAGTGGTATGGGTTCTACAGCCTCGCTGAAGTGTCCCCAAAATGGTCTCGGAATCACTGAGTCAGCAGCCAGCTGGTGTAATTTAATAATTATAACAATGTTTTTATCTAAAAAATAATCAGGTAGGGGTGATAACGTATTGCGATTTGTGTTTTAAGGATATGATAACGTTTTATCTATCTGGTGATATAGTGGGCGTTTTGTGTAACAGAACTCTTCCTAAGGCTAAATCCCCCAGGATTTCTATTAGCGTAAAGCCAGACTAGGTGTAATAAGTTTAGATTTGCTGAAACCGAATCATTTCCTTTAACTTTTAGAATAAGAACATGACTATCATAAACCATGAATTGTACAGTTTCGTTTTATATCGCGTTTTGTCAAATTACAGAAGAGCACCAACCAACAATTTCGGTAAATGTGGCATGGTAAGTAATTGTTCATAATATCAAAAAACCAGATTATATGCAACCGAAGCCTTTAGAATATTCGCATAGATAAAGTGGCGTAGCCAGAAATTTGACATGGGGGGATTCAGTGAACAAAATAATTCAAACTAGGTTTTTTTAATAAAAAAATAAATTGAAACAATATAAAGTAAATAACAAAACAATCTCATCATAAACAAGTATGTAAATAATAAACAAGGACGAACAATATTTGTTACAAAAATGACAAAAATAAAATTAGAACTTAGTTGCAGGTGAACTCTAATGTACGGTTGCCGTAGGAGATCTAGTTCACTGACCGCGTTGCTAAATCTTGGCGAATAGAGTGATTACAGGTTTGTAGTGAGACATTGCCTATATGACCCAACCAACCCAACCCATGGGGTTGCATAGATGTATATATTTTTTAATTTATGGAGGATATTATAAAAAACTACAGGAATGTTCAATGGATATGCAAGTAAATAAACAGCAAACTTTTGTTTTAAGTAAATTTAAAAGTTAAATGTATACAGGATGATTCCTAACTTAACTTCAGAATAAAAAATGTTTTGTATGTACAGGAGACTTAACATCAAAATAAAATCTAAAAGAACAGTTCAAAAATGATTTAAAAATACACTTCCGCACGGCACTGGAAACTGGTCCACTGTAAAACCTGATAATAAGGCGTATAATCGGCGACCGGACAAATGATTGACGGAATTCCCAAATAAGAAAATAAATTTTACAAAACCTATTTTTATACAGCAAATTCAACTACTTTTGCCGCTAGTGTTATTAATTATTAATATAATTAATTTGTGGTTTTAATTAGTAAAATATATACATACCTGATGTTATAACAACATTTTGGGCCCGTCTTACTCAGTTCCTAGAAACTAACATAAATATTTCTGCTTCTAGTCCGTTTTGAACTTGTAAGTTATTGGCAGCAGCTATGGTACGTTTGCGTAAATCGTCAACAGTGTCCACTTCGTTACATATACTTAATTTTTTAAATATTCTTACAAAAATAAGTCCAAATAATTTAATCTGGAGATCATGGCAGCTACGGTACAGGTTCTCCTCCTCGTCCAATCTCTTGGTAGTAGTGCTTGGACACGCTGTACATGGTACGGATATAATTGAGCCTTGTGTATGATACGCCATAATGCTACAATACGCCGTAGTCGCTCTGAACCTCCATCTCTTCCACGATTCGGTTGCAAATTTCCCGTGTCACGCCAGCGTTTGCGCTACACTTGCACTCATTGAAAAAGTAGCTGCATTTGGAACATATGTATATACTGGGAAATTGCTTTGCTAAAGTAGTTTCACTTCACCATAAATTAAAACGATATCCATCAACTGCGTTTTGCTATAAACGTAAGCCATTTTTGATATTTGAAAAACTAATGTAAACATTTTTTTTCTCAAAAACTATAAGAATTTTACAAAATTTGTTTTTACAATATTGACTCCATTTTTCAAGACGCATCCATTCCTAAATTATTTTAGATAAGTTCTTAATCACCCTGTCCACTATACAGGTTTGGAAAATACAAACGTTTCCTCTGGTGTACAATAAGAAAGAAATAAAAAACTGTTGTGCATGTGCGAAGTTAGGTCATCAAATCTAGGGCGGCTAAAGGCCCGGGTGGACTGTGCGATTTTACTGATTACATTTTAGATGGGTTTTTCTTGTAAACGGTTGAAGCAAAGTGAACGTTACGTTACCAAACCAAGTTTGTTTGAGCTGACTAAGACCCGTGAGTATATACACCAAGAGAGTCAGTCCTTAGTAAAAACCTAAATAGTTATCATAATTCCTGTTAGATGTCCTACTGTGTAACAATACGCATTTATTCAAACGAAGGAAATAAAGCGCTACTATTTTAATCTGCAAAAAACTGCGAAGGCGTTTCGAGGGTGTGGCCGCGTGACCCTTTTTCATATACCTGCCTAAATAATAAGATTGTGGCAATATATTTATATTCAAACCACAGATCATAAAATTTGGAACATAAGCAGTTTATTTTATTGCGTTAGAGAAGAAAGAATATGAACTGTTAATTAATTAAAAAAAGAAACAGAAAAATAAGATTGTAAAGAAGAGTTTTCAACGATATGCCAAAATTTACAGTTTCTATTTTATTTGCTTTAAAGATATTAAGATAATTCAAATGAATTCAACTTCTATAAAGAGACATATACAACTACAGATTATCGTGTGGCTTTCTCTTATTGCATAAGATGCATTATTATTTTGCGAAAAATCAAATATTTTTAAGAAAAATTCATTAGAAAAAATTCTAAAACAATAAGTATATACATCTTTTTTCAATGTTTGGTCTAAGTATAATTTTGTGATGGTGGGAAATAGAAATTAATTTTAAATTTATTTAAAAATTCAAATAATTTAACATTTGCGCATGCAAATTTAAATAAATTTAAAAATAATTTGTGAACTTTACAGGCCTCATCAGAAAAGAATGCGTTTCAAAATTTATTTATATTTTAAGTATTATAGGGCGAATCATTAATAATGTGTCAGAGCAGGAATTACATCTTTGGAGCAAAATATGTAGATATAGCTAAATATGCCTTACTTTAGTAAGGCTGTTGCTGTGGAAAAAGATACAGGTTTACATTATTTTTTTCGTTTTTTTGTAGTAACTAGAATCGCTCAACCGATTGTCATAAAATTTGGTAGGGAAGCATATTTTAAGAAAAGTAATGATAATTTATGTAGTAGGTACCCATTAAAACAGACAGACCATTAACAATGCCAGATGATGACAATTTTTCTCTTATTTTTTGTTAACGAAATTCCTACCGTTTTGCAGAAAACTGATCTAAAATAACCATATTTTTCGACGTGAGAAAATCTCTTAGGAGCATTCGAAATTTGCATAGAAGTGAAAGGCCATATTAAAATTTTAGTCTAATTAGCTGAATTTTTTCTATAGTTCCTCTGGACATTTAAAAAAAAATAAACGACTCATTGATACCTACTAATTTTTTGGCATTAAATTTCAATAGCATTATTGAAGTCGCGTGTAAGCAGAAACCTTTAGGGCAGTTTTTTCGAAATTGGTAGGAATTATCAAGTTCTACCAAGTGTACCTATTTTTTACGTAGAAATGATGTTCGGATACAATTTTGTAGTCGACCGAATCAAAATGTTTTGTCAACAAAAAATAAGAGAAAATTCATCCTTAGACATTTTTAGTGCGGCGCCCTTTATTGGCGATACTGATTTAATACATAAATTATTTTTATTTTTCTTAAAAAATGTTTCCCTACCAAATTTGGTGAAAGAGATACTCGCGTTATTACAACTTTAACACCTTGTATCTTTTTCCACAGCAATATTTTACTAATATATATTTAGCTATATCTTCATATTTCCTCCCAATGATGTTACTCCTTCTCTACGTCCCCTTATTAATGGCCCACCCTGTATATTTTTATCGACACGTAGGTATTGAACGACTTTTTCACTTGAATTTACCAAAGCTGCAGGAGTATGATAAAACTGTTATCTGACGGTTAATATATTTTAAGCTTTGACTTTCATTGATACGTGAAAGTGAATATGAACTGGATAACTGTACTTCTGTAATTTGTTTGTTTTCTGTAAATATGAGAATATTTTTATTATTAAAATCATGTGATGGAATTACTATAATTACTTATCACAATTCAAAATCTATCATTTTAGTCGATTTTCTCCTTGCGGAAAAGTTTTATTCCTGGAATGTTTCATCTAGTTTTATTACATTTTAAAAAATAACATTTATTTCCTCCCTGCTTCTTCATGACTAACACATTCACTTAGTAATAAATTAAACAGTAATCCTATTGCATTCAATAGGATTACTGTTTAATTATTAATGACATTTCATTAAAGTTATGAATTTTAAGTACATACAAGCTTTTGAAATAATAATGACACTCTCAAAACAGTTTTTGAACTTCTCGAAGTTCTGAGTAGAAATTTCATTAAATCTATATTGGTAAGTGCAGCAACTAATTACTAATGATAAAAGTTGAAAGTAGATTTCATTACAAATACGTCAGCAGTTAAAAAAAAATAGCAAAATTTAATTTAAAGAGTGTCATTATTCCTGCAAACGATTGTACATAACATAATATGTATGACCCAATCATCTTCGATGGGAGGAGCTTTCAAAATTATATATCCAAATTTATGTCATTTTAGTACCAAATATTGCGCCATCTATTAACAAGTAGTTCAAGCGTAAACGTTCTTTTTGAGTTCGTTTCCCATCACGCGAGAGTTGGTTTCCCATTCAGGGCAACAAGGTCTCCCATTAGATTGACTAGTCTTAGTGTATATAGTCAAGGCTAAGACTTGAAATTAAGGTAGATAATGAAATCATAACCAATAACGCTGCGCTTTCTCAAAAGCATACCATTTTTTATGGGATATTTGTTATTAAGTCAACAATTCCATTTATATTGTCACAAGTTACCACACCTGTTTTCTTCAAAGGCTACTTTATATATAATTGGAATTAAAATATAAGAAAATTAAAATACTGTTTTTGCAACTCCCATCTGATCTAAATGTTGTGGTAAACGAAGTTTCCAGTTGCACAATGGCCTGTATGTTTCCAACTGTTATAATCGCAAGAAAAAGTTATTTATAAAAAAAAGTTTGAAATGAAAAGAAGAAAAAATGCTGCTTCTAAGGAATACAAATTTTAAACATCACGACGCCCACCGTAGTCAGTAGTCAGCCCAAGACTCATTTCTGCAGTTAAATGGATCACCCTGTACATTCAGAGCACTAGAATCAAATAATATTTCACTCAAATGGCACTGTCAAGCCAAACGTTACATGGGTGCACTAGGTCAAATTTGAACATACTTATATACAGGGTGTCTCTGATGTTTGGACAACTTTATCTGTATATGTACTTTTACTAACTCTCGACCATTTTCTTAATGACATAATGACAAATTTTAGAACTAAATGATAAATTTTAAAATTAAACAATAAAATGTTGGTCAGATTGAATTGCTTGACAAATACTCTTTTGTAACTAAAGACAATACAGTAAAATGTGCAGTAGCAGAGCTCCTCCAACGGCCATTTGCTACTCCATGCCGGACTAAAAAGCCACAGACACAAAGTGTTCTACATCGCAGAAGAAACTATTGAAAGCTAGCGATCCCTATCGCAAAACGGCGATAACGATATGTTGCAAACACGAAATTCCAGGAAACAACTACTCCGCGGGCTAATACCCCGACCAGTATTACTCCTAAAAAACCGCTAGCAACAGCTAATGTCATTCGTCGGCGACCCACCAGACATATACCGGTTTATGTCAAATCGGTATTAAATCCTCCCTAGAATTTGCTGTCTTCGTTTGTCGGTTTAGTTTCCGGACACCCTGTTGTATATCCCACAGATGTTCTACTATCATTTTGTTGCTCTTACTCAAAAGCAATGGAAAACATCAACTTTCCAAACCTGAATATTAATTTGCAAAGTTATTAAAATCACCACTGTATGTTTTATACTACAACATTGTACCATCTATCACTAAGAATATGTTTATACAAGGAAAAAATCTTTTTCATCTATTGTTTTAATTTTAACTTTGGAATTAGGTCCATTTCAATATCCAAATTATTCAAAGTTACTCTAGAAATTCGAAACCTGTACTAAAACTTTGTAGCCCGAGTTTTTTTTAATTACCTCTTCTAACTTTGCCATTACTGCTTTTCCTACCTCACCTCGTACTTACTTACAATTAGGTACACACAATTTTTTTACAATATCTGTCGAGTAGACTTTTAGAGGTTTTGTCTAGTTTTATAATACTTTCGGCTACAAAACTACGTATTAAAAATCAATTGTATACTATTTCTTTCCTTTCATTCTTGAATGCACTGAGTCCTCTGCCATTTGTGGAATTAACTCTTCTAATTTTTAAAAATGTTTTGCATAAAACGCTCATGCACCAACCCAGCTGTCCCATTTCGTCACAAAAGTTTCCATGGCATGGACTAGACATGTCAAAAAGAAATTTATTAACAGTAAGATTATTACGATCAGTGGTCGCGCAATTTAAAGCGTCAGTACTTGAATCGATGTGGCTAGACCGGTGTGGATTCGAGCCCCGCAGTCGGTAGACCGTATATCCACTATATTCGTAAAGAGGATTGGCACCCTATCTGCAGGTATAGTAGGATGGAAGAATGTTAGCTTGGGTCAATGTAAGGGATTGATACCGGTCATCATTTGACTACCCCTCTAATTAGTGAAGATTTCCAGGTTTCCCTCATTCCTGCGCTGAATAGTGCTTAGAACCTTTATTTTCTTACGTTCCTGCGGTATAAATTAAATTTTGCTTCAGTGACTTTTCCAATTATTACCCAAGTCAGACAATTTACATAGAGCTGGGAAGTAAGAAAACATTTTTATTTGTAAATGTAGAAATAGAGTAATTCTTTATGCGTCTGCTGGTCTTGAAACTACTATGTTGAATGCCAAATTTAAGAGTGCTATACAGAGTACATCAAAAATAACATTTTTAATTACTTTTTTTTCAGTTTCATGAAAATATTTTCAAAATTGTGTTATTACACGAATTATACACAAAACAAGATTTTTCCAAAGTAGTTAATTGCATAGTTTACTACCATATCCTTTCAACAAGTAATAGTATATTATTTAACGAGCGGTAATGCAGGTCATAACTCACGCAGATGATGTTTGCAGCACGAGCCGCAGGCGAGTGCTGTAATTCATCAAGTGAGTTATGACCATTACCGCAAGTTGAATACTAGACTTTATCTACGACAATAACATCTTTTTTAGGACTATTATTATAAATTGATTTGAAACGTCAAAATTATTTTGTTAAAATGTCAAATGACATATAGTCCCCTCAAGGATAATAATTGACAGTTCCGCCTACTGACAGGCGTTGGAAATTTAATAATTTTAAAATCTTTTAATTATTCATTTCTTTCCACTTGTTAAAAATTCTTTCCATTTTACACCAATGGAACGTATTTATCGGCTTAAAAATGTCCAAGGCCCAGCGTGAGTTATACTAACTCACTATAAAAACGCACGATATTTGTTTATTGACACTATTAATTGCTCAAAAGCAGTTGAATAATTAATATACAAATTAATAGGAGTAGATAAACAATAATAATATCTCAATGTTAAAATAATTCAGTATGGCTTTCCTATACATTGTGTTTACAATACAAATACATGGAATTTTATTAAAATAAAAGCTTTCCATTTATAAATGCGTTGTAAATACGCTAAAAAATATTATTCTGGTTTAGGTCATTATAAGTTTAGAAATGAAAAGTATATGCAAATTGTTTTGACCAAATAATAATAATAATTATATCTCTACCCCTCATTCTAATCACAGGGATTAGCCCAGAAGTCGGAGACTTGTGCGGGAGAGGGGGCGGCATATTATTATTAAGCAGGCCGCATTTGCGCCCAGGAACGACTTACGTTGGTAGGCCCTAACCACTATTCAGTGCAGGAATGAGGGAAACCTGGGAAATCTCATTAATTAGAGAGGTAGTCAAATATCAACCGGTATCAATCTCTAACATTGACCCAAGCTAACATTATTCCACCCTACCATACCCGCAGAGAGGGTGCCAATCCTCTCCACGAATATAGCTTATATACGGTCTACCGGCAGCTGGGCGCGAACCAACTCCGATCTAGTCACCTCGATTCAAGTACTGACGCCTTAAACCGCGCGACCACTGACCGAAATGAATAGATTTTGTAATATGGGATCGAAATGAATCACAAGCTTTATCAAAGTAAAAAATTTCTAAGCAGATAGCGTCACTTCTTCTTCAAGCTATTAATGCGATAATTGCTTTGATAGCAGATAGTTAGATTGATAAATATTTACTGATGTCTATTCGGGACATACAGTGCTTTCGAAAAGTAATGAATAAATTCATTATTTTTTAAACTAAATAATATCAAAAATAACGAATTTATTCGTTACTTTTCGAAAGCAATGCATAGTATATACCACATCTGGATTCGGCTAGTAAATATAAACTATCCAAACTGATTAACACATAAAGTTTAGATGTAAAAAGGTGATATTTCAGTTTTTTATGAATGTTGGTTTTTTACAAAGATGAAAGTTATTTATTAGCTTTGAATAATTTATATCTTTCTCATATTTCTTTTTTGTCAAAATTGAGGTAGTTAACCTCATGAATGTGTGGAATGTATTTATTTTCTAAATTGACATAATGCAACTTTTAAAAGTATGATAATAAAATACTCAAATTGTTACCTTTATAATTACTTTATTAATGGATACAATTATTTGCTGCAGTTGTTCAATTAAATCTGGTTAAGTTTTGAATACAACTGATTTCAAGTTTATTTATTTATTTATTTATCAATAAGGAAAAACACAACAAGCAAAGTAGCCTAAAAAAGTGTTCCACAAAGTAGGTAACAAAAAAATTAAAGAAATTGGTGTACAATGTTGGAAAGAGAAAAAATAACAACACTACAAAAAAGTAACATAAATACACTTATCAAGTAAAAGAGAAAAAACTACATTATAATTAGAACAAAATAATTTACAAATTTGTAAGAAAAAAATTCATAATATGCTTTTTGAAAATGCCTATAGTAATATTAAATATATCCACATTAGAAAAGTTCGTATATCTATTAATTGGAGAATTCTGTCCAGATTGAGTTTTACAAAAATTTATTGAAAAAGGATGACGTACTCTAAAATTGCAGGGAGGCACATAAAAATTAATATTAGATAAAAGTAAGGGCGAGTCTACATGGAGTATTTTATATAGGTACATCACGTCACTCAATTCACGCCGATTCTGTAAAGAAATGATATTAAATCTCTTTTGATGATTGCTATAGAATTCATGTTATATGCTCCATTGACTTTATAATCCAAGAATTTAAGAAACTTGTTTTGAACTGATTCAATTCTAGAAATGTAAATATTATACTGTGGGGACCAAATTACAGAAGCAAAACTTAATTTACTTTGCACATATGCGAAATACAATGTTTTCAATGCCTCAGGTGATTTAAAAGATCTGCTATTTCTTATAATAAAACCTAACATTCTACTGCCTTTTGCAACGACATAATCAACATGTGTGTTAAATAACATTTTACTGTCAAACATTATACCTATAAATCTTTGGTTACAGAAACTTGTTTCAGATTAATTTGATTAAAATTTTAGTCATATGATTATTTATTAATGTTCCTAGTAAAAGTAATAAACAAGCATTTTTCCATATTAAGATACAGTTTATTCACATCACAATATGCAAAAAATCTATCAAGATCAGATTGGACAAGTAAACAATCAGCTAAATTATTTATTTCGGAAAATATCTTTGTCATCAGCGTAAAAACTTACTATGATGAAAACATAAATGTACATCATTAAGGTAGATAATAAAGAGCAGTGGTCCCAAGTGTGAACCTTGGGGCACTCCAGAAGTAGTCACATAAGGAGCTGAATGAAATCCATTTAACGATACAATTTGTGATCTGTTGTAAAGATAGGACGAAAACCAACGAAGTAGACTTCCGTGCACACCAATTTTCATTAATTTAGCAATGAGTATATTATGATTTAACTTATCAAAAGCTTTACTGAAATCAGTATACACGGAATCCACCTGTATCTGAGAATCCAGTGCAGACAAAATGTGTTCGGAGTAATTTATTAAATTACACTCTATGGATCTATTAGGTAAAAATCCATGTTGTTGCTCAATGACCCTAGGCTTTACTTTACTAAGGAGAAAATTATACACTATTTTTCCAAAGACCTTGCTGAATATATTTATTTTACTAATAGGCCTATGGTTAGTGACATTTCTATTGCCATTTTTGAAAACAGGAATTATATAAGCTTGCTTCCATAATCTAGGGAAAATACATTCCTCAAAAGATTTATTAAAAATAATAGTCAATGGAACATATAAACTGTTCGCACACCTCTTAACAAAATACGACGGTATGCCATCAGGACCAGCACCCTTATTTTCATCCAAATGACTCAAAATTTCTAAAACCTGTTCAGTAGTAGCATATATATTATCAACTAAGTTACCCCATAAGAAGAAATTGAAAGGTGTCAGATCTGGTGACCTAGCTGGCCATTCAATGGGTCCTCTCCTACCAATGCACTGCTCCGGATAATGATTATCCAACCACTCTCTTACTGGGCGTACATAATGTGGAGGTGCTCCATCCTGCTGGAAGTGCAGCAATTGTTCATCTAGAGCAAGATTTCCATTGGCGTCTCTGTGATTTTTCACCTCATAAATTAGAGGCTCTATAGCTCTGTCAAACATTTCGGCATAAATTTCACCATTTAGATTTTCATTTATGAAGAGAGGACCAATGATAGTATTGCCTAATATATCCGCCCAAGCATTTATTTTTTAAGGATATTGTGTGCGCCTCTAATAGTGTGAGGATTTAACTCGCTCTAATAACGTGAAATTGTCCAACGAGACCGTCAGGCCGAGCAGGACAACACGTTTTGTCATGTCATGATTGTCATGATGACAAACATAAACGTTCAAATCGACGTCATATTTTCCTAGACTTAGTGTCATCTAAATAAAACATTTGTTGGTTTTTGCATGAACGTAGAAAAAATATTGTATGCAACTCGTACAAAAAGTGCTTATTGCACTAGACGTGTTGTCCTACTCGGTCTGACGGCCTCGTTGAACAATTTCACGTCGTGTGCAATAAACACTTACTTTTTGTACTTGTTGCATTATTATTATTATTATTATTATTATTATTTTTTTTTTTCAGTAAACACATTCCCAGGCTCCGACACATTCGGAGATGTTCTGGAGAGTCAAGCAATGACCACTCTCCACTACGTGGAGTTAGAAATCATTGCGCCCGTAAATCGTGTGTTCTGAGCAGACGTAGCGAACCAAGGACGATTGCCTTCTGCATTCTGCCAGCTAAGATCTCTGCCGAATTTCGACAAGCCGGTATGATCTTTAAGTCAGAAAGCAACGTATGTCTCATTCCACCCAGGACGCCTATAATTAGCACCACAATCTTAACAGAGTGGTCTGGATACAGCCTGCGGAGCTCGGAGAGAAGATCTCGATACTTCCTCCGTTTTTCCTCCTCTTTAGGACGATGTTGTTCTCTGCGGGAGCCGAGAACTCAATCACAAACATCGTCCTAAGCTGGTGGTCGAGGAGGACTACATCAGGCTTATTGGCTTGGATTTGCCTGAGGGTGGGGAATGAATAGTTCCAATAAATTCGGCACTTCTCATTTCCCACTACGGATTCCATATCCCCCAGAGCATAAGGCAGCACTGGCGTCTCGTCTATCTCATACGAGTGTCGTAAATGATAATACAACACCCGTAAGGCTGAATCGTGTCTTTGGATATACGCTGTGGCCGCATATACCGAACAGGCAGACAGGAGATGCATAAGCGTCTCCGGCGCTTGGCGGCAGGCCCTGCAGCTGGTATCAGGAACCTCGATACCCAAGACACGACTACGATAGACGAGTGTGTTTATTACACCATCTTGGCAAGCCATTATGAATCCCTCGGTCTCAGAGTTCAGCCCCGCTGACCTCAAAAAAGCAAAGGTCAGCCTTTCAGATAAGCCAAGCCCCTCTAGATGACGGTAGAAGAGACCATGCATTGGCTTATCCTTATGTAGCTGCAGAAGATGACGCGTTATTATTATTATTATTATTATTATTATTATTATTAACAAATAATTAGAGCTGAAGCTAAAAGCTTGTTGTGCTCTAAGAACAAAAGATAAATTCATCCTATAAATGGCTGATAACATAGTAAAAACAATAATACAAAAAAAAACAGAAGAAATCAAAGTACAATATATATGAATACTATAAATATTAGAAATTAATAAGTAATCAATCCCATTGGATGTTGATTAAAGTGATGGTCAAGTCTATTCTTAAAAGAATTTAGAGACGGTGCTGTAACCACATTATCTGGTAAATCGTTCTATAGATCGAATATCCTGTTGGGTAGAAAATTTAGTTAATATTTTTTGTGAAATACAGTGTGATTAAATAAAATGTGGCACATTATTCAAAGAGCGAGAAGGTTGACATGCTAAAAACATATTTCTCAAGTAGCTATAATCAGTGATAGTGATAACGATAACATATTGTGATAACTCAGTTGTAGTGTAGTAAACATGGATAATGAACAAATTCTGGAAAACTATGATTGTGAGTAGAGAATCTGGTTTATATTTTCAATTTATTGGTGAGGTATAGGAATGGCAAAGGGGAGGAGATGGCCAATAATATTTTCATAAATAAACATATTTGTTGGAGCCTATTCGAAGACATTAGTGTAACACTGGCAACGTGGAATTCACATCCACTATGACTCCCGGATCAGCGGTCCTCAACAAGTTTTCTGTTGAAAAATCGCAAAATTTATTTAAAATTTGATTTTTTTATTCCTGTTTCTTTTTGTAAAAAAAACTATTAATTATATGTTCTACACGGTGAACTGTACTGCTGGTTAATTATTAGTACTTATTTAAGGTTCACCCTGTATATTACAATTACAATTTAAAAATTACAATGTATAAATCAATACAAATTATAGTGACGCAAATTTACGTTGGAATTTAACATAATAGTTGCAAAATCACATAACATAATATGGAAATTTATCGATGTTTATTTCAGTAATATTACAGTGTACTTATTTCATTTACAAAATAATTATGTAATTTTACATAACTTTACGCTGGTCACAAATTGCCAACGTAAAGTTATGTGAAATTATACAGACAAATTTTTGTCAGTGTACCTATATAAGTAATTAAATTACATATTTTTATTTTAAAAAATAGCTTTCTTTTTAATCATCACGGATCTTGTTCAAAATGCAATGAGACAAACATAATTATTTGTTTTTAATTTTTTTTTCAAATAAAAAAAATTAAAAAAACAAACAAGCTTACTTACCTAAACAATAAACAATTTCATTAAGCCCCTTTTGGTGGTTCTCTCTTTCCTCGGAAATCAGCGGAATCCTTGCAAATTCATTGAAATCGTCTTCCGGGAAATCCCTTGGAAATCTTTATTTTGCGAAACCTTGTCGCAATTTTAATCACCCTGCTTAATTTATTAAACAGGCAAAGGCTTATTTCAATGTTTTTTCTCTCTAACAGTTTTCGCATAATCAATTATTATTGAGTAGGTAATTAGCATACATTTTCCATAAAAACTTAATTTGGTTATGGAAAATGCGTTAAAAAATTGGAAATAAATAAATAATGACCTCAGATTCGTTTCTTATTGTATAAACCTTAACGACCCTAATTCGCAAAATGATATGAATTAGATACGTGTGAAAATGGTGAATATTTTAGAAAGGAATATTTTATTCAAAGTTTCTGTTTCTATACAAAGTATTATTTCCTTTTTCATTATCAAATCAATTTTTTCATAACAACCAAATCGTACTGTTACAATAATTGCAACAATCGGCTAAATTTGACCTTAAGATCAATAAATTGCTGTTAAAAAACTGTGTTTAAATTACATTAAATTTGTTTTTAATTGTTAAACTTTATGACACATACACCATGTCTAAAATATAACGACGTTGTTTTTAATGGCACTATTCCATTCTCATACGTGACATTTTATGAGTTTCTACAATGTATGCTGTGAATTTCTTTTTCATGGCCACAGCTAATTTTTATAGCACCCAAAAAATTGGAGAAATACGCGCCTCCCAGAAAACTACTTTATAAAAACTTCATTGGCATTAATGATGGCGCACATTATGCCTACACGGACCTGTAAAGGCTGCTCATGAAGGTTCCCATGTTATTTAAGGGCGCCGTATTCTTGAAATAGTGTTTTCTACAAATACAAGTAATTTTAGACATTTAAGAACTGTATAATATAGAGTTTAGTAAATAACAAGAATGTTATCTCATGCCACCTGCGAATATTCAAAGGTACCAAGTAAAATCAATATATAACGACAGAAAGCGATCTATCCAACAAACTTTCAGGTACTGAAATCTTTCAAAATACCTACTTGTTTTTTAAATTCAACTTTAGATGTAAACATTGTTATAACATACACTTATATAGTTCTGCATATAAGATAGTTCACTTTTATTTATACGTATGCGAAAATAATTGTTAAAATGTGGGGTTAGAATAGCGAAATAATGTGTGTCATACAAATGCATTTTAAAAGTTATTATATTATTTGAGGAGAGTTTAAATACTAAAAGTGTATAAACAAAACATCAATAATTTTATTTTTGATATTACTTTTGCTCTACGTGTTTTATTTTTCGACATTTCAGTACCTAAAGAACACCACAAATTTGGTCATTTTACGGCGAGAAATACGGTGACCTTAATGGAACATACTAGACCAGCATCTGCAGTACCGTCATCAGCAATGACTGTCATTGCAGGTTGTGCCGATGGCTTGCAATTTCTGTGCCAGGCCGCGCTAGTCCGACATAAGTTCTGTTACCACAAAAATCAGGGATTGTATAACTTGAAAATTTATATACATACATATGGCTAATACTTCAACATTTTGGTAGATTTATAACGGCTGACATCATAAATTCCAGAAGTAAGAATATTAAGATACTTGTTACCAACAATACTAAAGCTTTAAAGCCAGAGTGCGGGGAATGTACTCTGTGATCTGAGACATAGAATTGTAATTTAGATAGTAGATAAGGACTGTCCATAATGCTATTTATAATTTTATGCAGAAAACATTTGAATAATTTGGATCGGTCGGTGGTCTCGCGGTTTAAGGCGTCAGTATTTGAAACGAGGTGACCACATCGATGTGGGTTCGACCCTCGCAACCGGTAGACCGTATATATGCTATATTCGTGGAGAGGATTGGCACCCTCTGTGCGGGTATGGTAGGGTGGAATAATGTTGGCTTGGATCAATGTGAGAGATTGATACCGGTTGAGATTTGACTACCCCCCTAATTAATGAGGTTTTCCAAGTTTCCTTCATTCCTGCACTGAATGGTGGTTAGGGCTTACCAGCGTAAGTCGTTCCTGGGCGCAAATGCGGCCTGCTTTATAATAATATGCCGTCCCCTCTCCCGCACAAGTCTTCGAATTCTGGACTAATCCTTGTGATTATAAGTCGCGGTACTTTAAGATCATTTCGAATAGCAAGATAATAATCAAACGGTGGATGTTTTTTATAATAAAGGTATTTTATAAATCTATTTTGAATAGTTTCAATGGACTCCAAATAACAGCACCATATTCTAGGCGAGAACGAACAAAGGTATTATATAAGTACTTTATGGTATCAATGTTTTTAAAATCATAGATTGCACGCTTAATAAAACATAACAGTTTATATGCTTCAGCAGTGATAGTTTGAATGTGAATATTAAATTTTAAGTCATTTCGAAAAGAAATACCTAAATCTTTTATAATTAAACATCTAGTTAAATGGATGTCGCATATCTATGTAAACTGTGTCCACTTGCCCGCCCATATCCAGGACCTGATTGACTTCATTAACAAACTTGGCAAGATTGGTTTCCATGGATCTGTTTTTACAAAACCCATGTTGATTAGGAGAAATATAGTACTGAAGATGGGCATGGAGCTTCTCATATAAAATACAGGGTGTCCCTAAAAGGTCTTTACAACGCTCCACCAGATACAGTGCGGCCCAAAATAAGTCAATTTAGCGAAACTTACCTTAGTTCAAAGTTGTCCCGTTTAGGCGCTATACGACCCCGAAGTTGCAATTTTGAAATCATATTCAATTCAAAACGCCTTATGCGATTAAAAAGTTGATCCTACTCTATAGGACAATAAACCCCATATCAAAATTATTAGTAATATCAATCCATTGGCGTGGAATTTGTTTTCTTTTTTAGTAATCGATAATTCTACTCCAATGAAAAAAAAGATTTTTCTGTAAAATATTTAGATTAAGTAAATTATTTCCTATGAAAAAGGTACTCTTGATAAGACTCGATTACTCTTGGGATTTATTCGAAATTTGTAATTTTAATCATTGGCAGCAATTTTAATTAGGAAAACATGAATGCAAATAAATAAAGATGTCACAGTAGCTGTTCTAAGTGGCCACACACATACAAAGATTTACACGACGAAAATTGAAATGTACTCTTTGCATAATTTCTTCGTCGCCTCTAAGAGTATTTGTTGCATCTTGAAGACGGTGTCATAGTTGCTCTTCGTTTTCTACCGATGTCATATAAACCACGACTTAAGATGAACCCATAAAAAATAATCTAATGGATTTAAGTCTGGACAACGTGGTGGCCAATTTACAGGAGCGTTATTACCTCTACCTATCCATTTGTTTAGGTAGTGTTGATTGAAGTGGTTACGAACAGATAATGAAAAATGTGGTGGAGCCCCATTATGCATAAACCACAGATCTCTCTGAAGTTGTAGAGGTATATCCTCTAACAAGTCTGGCAACGTATTTTGTAGATGATCCAAATAAATTTGTCCCGTTAATCTCTGTGGTAAAATGAGAGTATCAACAATAAAATTTCCAATTATTCCTGCCCACACATTAATTTTAAATTCGTATTGTAAAATGTCTTAACTTTCACTGTGTGGAGATTTTCGTCTGCATAAACGTGTACTGTACTTACCTGGTATCTGTACATGGAAACTTGTGAAAAAACCGTATATACCATATGGAGTACGCGAAAACGAATAAGCGTATTTCAAGAATAAATTTAATTTTTATGTCAAAATAGCCACCAAAGCTTAAAATAATAAATTTCGAATAAACTACGAGAGTAATCGAGTTTTATCAAGTACCATTTTGTAGAAAATAATTTACTTAATCCAAATTTTATACTGAAAAATCTTTTCTTCCATTGGCGTAGAATTACCAGGTGTAATTACTAAAAAAAAAAACAAATTCCACGCCAATGGATTTATATTACTGATAATTTTCATATGGGGATTATTGTTCTATAGAGCAGGGTCAACTTATCAAAGTTTAGCAAAATCGCATAAGGCGTTTTAAATTTATAAAAAAGACGATTTCAAAATTGCAACTTCAGGATCGTATAGCACCTAAACGGGGCAACTTTGACCTAAGGTAAGTTTAGCCAAATCGACTTTTTTTGAGCCGCACTATATCTGGTGGAGCGTTATTGTAAAGACCGTTTAGGGACACCCTGTATATTCATAAAGTTTGGCTACAGCATTTAAAATAGCAATTGGATCATAATTGTTGTATAAACTTTTGTCATCTTTTTATGAATTGGAGTCAGTTTAGTTCGCTAAAATTTAGTAGGGAATATACCGCTATTAATGGATTTTTCAACTAATAATAATAATGGATAAATTAGATAATCTTTGCAAGCTTTAATTACATAACATGGGATACCCCGCAGCTCGTTTAGGCTTTAATTTTTAAATGCTCACTCGACATCCTCAACCCTTACATTTTTTTTATGAATGCAATCAGATACCACTTTACCAAGAAACATCTCATTTTCCAAATTTTTAATAAAATCCAAGTCATAAGAGGATTTCTCTGAAAAATTTGTTCTAAAATAACTAGCAAAACCGCCCACAATATCAGACCCCTTATCCGTAGCGACCCCATTAATTATAAATTGGCATCCCTTTTCTTTGATTTGATATGGTTCCAAAAAATATTATTATCATCTTATCAATCTTAGATTTCATATTCTTAATATAATCATTATAAGCTGTATTTAATTCTTTCTTGAGCTTAGCCCGCAAAATTCTAAACTTATTAAGATGAAAAGCAGAATAATTTCTCAGTTTCTAGTAAAACTTCTTTAGGTTAATAATAGATTTTAATTCGCCATTAAATCACGGCCGAAAGCTGTTATTAGAAGTAGTTGAGTAGTTGTTATATTGAGGAACACATTTATCTAACATAGTGTATATTAAGGAATAGAAATGGTCAACCACTTGATCAACATCCTTGATTTGTCCAATAGTGTTCCAATCACATGATCTAATCAAATCAACTAAAAGCAGTAAGTTATCTTTAGAAAAATTATAACCATTTTCAAGATTAAATATACGAGGTACGTCCAGAAAATAAGTTCCGTTTGGTAATAAAATTAAATTGTGTACAGATACAGAAAAATGATTTATTGCAAAAAATTCTACAACTCTTAAACTATTTTTCCACATAACTGCCGAAATTTTGCAGGCATTTGTCATAACGTGGCACAAGTTTTTGTATACCTTTTTCAAGTTTGCCGCCTGTGTCTTCAACCAGTTGGAAACATTTTCTTTCAGCTCTTCGTCATTGTTGAAGTGTTGACCGCCAAGGAAAGACTTGAGATGTAAGAACAGATGAAAGTCGCTAGGAGCGAGGTCAGGGCTGTATGGAGGATGGTCAAACACGTCCCAGCCAAATCCCTGTAGGAGGTTTTTCGTCACATTTGCAGTGTGTGGTCGTTGTCGTGAAGAAAAACAACACCTTTTGACAGCAATCCACGTAAACATACACAACAAAGCGTACGTGGCTGACAGCGATCTCCTAATGGCGCACGTTTCTTCTCCTTGATACAGAGCGTCTACCGCGCGATGCGATCACAGCTCTGCAGCGGCACTTACAACTGGTTGAAGACACAGGCGGCAAACTTATATGAAGAAGGTATACAAAAACTTGTACCACGCTATGACAAATGCCTGCAAAATTTCGGCAGTTATGTGGAAAAGTAGTTTAAGTGTTGTAGAATTTTGTGCAATAAATAATTTTTCTGTATCTATACACAATTTAATTTTATTATCTACCAAACAGAACTTACTTTCTAGACGTACCTCGTAGAATCTTTGACAGTAGGTACTTATCTTATGCAACTTATGGTACAAGTGGGTGCAATTCTTCAGATACTCTAAGAGCAACATTCGCAAGCACAAGATCTAAGGTATCTGAATCTTCATTTAAAACATCATTAAACGATTTGAGGTCATATAAAGATATAAGATTTGATATCGATAAAATAGTCTCACTTTTATCAAGAAATTTATACTTAGTATCATCAATAAAGCGTAAATAAAAAAATAAAAAGATTATTATTTACCGTTAAGAATTTATCTATACTTGAAAAAAGTTCAACAAAATCCCTGTAGTATCCATTACTCGGTTGGAGCTTTATGTAGGTTGCATTTAAGATAACCTCATTTCCTAAAATATAAGCTCTAACAAATAATGTTTCTAGATAAGTATCTAAATGGAGTATAGAAGATTTAAATTTCTTATTTACGGCAACCAACACTCCGCCTCCGCGCATTAATCCAGTTTCCCGTATACACCTGTTTTTTCTGTATACATTGTATGTAATATCAAAGATTTTCGCACTCTGAAAACCTTCATTAAGACACTCTCAGTAAGGCTTATATTATCATAAGATTCTGCTAGAAAATTTTTCTAAAAATCATTAGTTTTGTACCCTGCAGTTTTGGTAATAAATATTAAGTTTCATACTTAAGAATTGAGTATATTACAAGTTAAGGTATAAAGCTAATAAAAAAAATAAAATAAAATAAATACTCCTACTTATTATGATACAGAAGTAATATATATGTATGATACGTTGATGCTCAAAGGCTCAAAGCATCCAACCATTAAAAAAAAATTATATTTAATATAATTATACACTAAGGCAAAAGCTGCAATTACTAGAACATAAAATTTATGCAAGTCACATAATAACCTCAACCAATAGAAAAGGAGCTCACTCAAAAACAGCAGAGCAAAAAGAAACGAAATGACGTACAATTAACTTAGACCCACCACTAGGTACAATTTATTTAAGGGGCTCCAGATCGTCTTTGGATGAAATTTGTTTCCTCTTACCAGAAGAATTATAATATACGTATATATTACATCCATAGGTCCACATTTCAGACTATCGAAACTTCTTCTTAGCCAGCTGAAGCAAGTTGTAACGTTCCAGGCATTTAAGGAGTTCACCTACGAAAATTGAGATACCCAGCTATAGATTCGTATAAACTTGTATTTTGACATCCTAAAACTGTTCTCAAAATTCACATATGATTCGATGTCCGCAACTTTAAAAATCGGGGGTCAAAGGTCAAAAAATTGATTTTTTACACATTTTTTGCAAATATCTCGTTTCCTATGTGTTTTACGCTATTTGTATTTATTATCAATATTGTAGAGAATTAAATTCTCTACAACTTTTGTTTCAAACATTTTTTTATACGTTGAATCGTTTTTGAGATAGAGGGCAGAGAGCGCGCTGTTAGTATATCATTTGAAATCAACTGATAGTCCCGATCGAAATCATCACATATAAGGTTTATAAATTGTTCCTAAATCTATAATTATAAATAATTCTCATTTGCATAAATATCTAGATTATAAATTAATCTAGCTAAATTTTCTAACGAAAAAAGACATATCTGGCATAATGAAATTATTAAATAATTTTCAAAATTTACTTTTCAACAAAATTATACCAACATATAATCAGCCACACATATCCAGCAACCTTAATAAAAACATGTTTTAGAAAACGGCTACTTTATTAATATATAGGATGTCCAGAATATAAGTGCCGATACTAAAGAGGCTTGTATATCTAACCAAAAAGAGAAGAAACTAATAGTTCTACAAATACGTCTCAAAAATAAAAATACAATTGCAAAAATATGCAAAATTGTATTACGAAATTACAAACTAATTCACAACTAAGGTTACGTAAAAGCCCCTAAAAGAACAGAAGGATATGTCAGAATGAGGAAATAAAAAGCTTGTATAAAAAGGTGAGATTAATAAGCGGTAAAGCATAAAGGTGATTATTAGGACATATTGAGAGGGTGGGAGAAATAAGGACACCAAAAATAGTAATGACAACGACTACTTGATCTTCCACCGCTAACGTGATTTTTAGGTGCTATTTCTTTAGACTCTTTAGGACGATATTGCTTGTATTGTATATACAGATAATAGTTTCAATTGAAAATAGAGCTTATACCTCATCCTATTTAAGGCTGTAATGTTCGCAATTTTACAAAGCCGTGTTTAGACGTCCATGCGCTTCCATATTTCTCCTCAATGGAAATTCGTATTAAGATGGAGGAGCAAGTTTTAATGAACTAATAAAAGTCTATTTTACTAGACGGCAGAGCCATATTTAAAAAAAAAGAAATAGATCTGAACAATATTTCGGTCGCAATATTGCCCACATTTAGGACTGTGGTGAGACGTTGTTAGGCACTATTATAAAAAAAGAAAGCTGTAGGCTAGTAAATCAAGTCTTCATATAACAGACAATTGCCTCAGATTTAATTTTTTTGCATTTATATTCATGAAATCTGTCCGCCAAGAAGACATGTTTTGCTAAATTTCTGCATACAATTGCCTAACTTACAGGGGCACAAAGTTAAATTTGCCGTTGAAGGTGCTGATGGGCGGAGCCTGATAAAAGCTACACTGTTTGGCCGAACATTATACCCTTAACACCACATGTCCCAAATTTTATTTAATTTTTTTGTATCACAGTAGGCCCTTACTATCGAGTTTGAGACATCCTGTACAATGGCCACTTACGTAAATATTTCTTTTAAAATAATCGAAATTGGTCGAGATTGGTCATTATCTACAACATACATCAGAACACATAATGAACATAAAAACTTATTTAAAATTCACCACAGCTGCAACAATCAATTTATTTTATGAATTTGACTTTCAGTCACATACTTCATCCTAAAAAATAGATTCAGATACAATAGTTAGCTAGATCATAGTTACATTTTATTCGATTAACCTGTCGCAAGAAAATTTGATCGGATTCTTAATTAGAAAACCCTATCACAAAACATGTTTCAGAATTCACCAATGAAAATATGTTAACAATTAATTTTTTAGGAAAAATTGATTCTTAGCATAATAAAAAAAATTCTAAAATATACAAAAATTAAATTTTATCCATTCCATTCTTTTATAGTTATTTATAATTCATTAATTAACATATGTTCAAGTACATGGTTATTTAAAATTACATTATATGATGTGAATTTAAATTTCACATTAGAACGTAACCATCATTATCAACTTATTTTATATCTAATTTTAATTCTATCTAATTTTACAATGTTGTAAATTTCGAATTGCACACTACATTTACTTTCGTTTTGTATAAAAATAGCAATTAAAATATAATTATTAGTTGTTTTTGTATCAAAAATTGATTCCACGTGTTTGTACTCATTACTGAATCCTTGAAACAAGTTAAGCAAAAAGAATCAAAATTGTATTTCCCTGTTACACAGAGTGTTTACAAATGCAGATTCCCAAATATGTAATTAGAAACACTGCAACAAACAGTAAGATGATTACGATAACAAGTTAAAAAATAATATTAAAAAGTTGATAATGACCACGTGTCGATACCTCCAATGTCCCCCGCCTATCATACGGGTGCATATTGATACGCAAATGTAGACACATCGGATTGTGCAGGGAACATCGAGGGACCGCTTTTCAAAGGTTTCTCAAGGAGACACGTCGACTGATTTACTGATATATTATAACTTTTACGTTGACTTAGCTTCAAATAAATTTACAACTGTGAAGTCTTTACATTGACCTTTCAGTCATTCGCTTTCGACTGTTCAATATAAACTGAACTGTGGCGGCAAAAATTTATATTGTATCCGCGGCCTCGAGAACGTGTTGAGAACTAAATGGAATATGGCCTAGAATATCATAAAAAACGTCAAAATAAAGTTATTACAAAAATTATAAATTTTAACTCGAACAGGACATAATTAACAAACTAAAAAGGTAGATGTGGCTCCGTAACATTACCCCCCTCTTAGAACTAATCCGATCAAGTTACTCCATTGTCGGCATGGTCTTTTTCATAAGGTGACAACCGATCGATGTGGAAAATCTTCATCTTGGCTAGAGGATTGCTCTATATCCAGGGTTCTCTTAAAACCCGCTGTTGTTGGCACGCAAATCGTATCTGGTCTTCATTTTGGCGCTTTCAATTTTTAGTTTCTCTCGTACTTCTTCATGTACCATCTTTATTCAATCTTTAAGAGTGGGCAATGGTACCTGATATAGATGCCAAATTTAATGATTTTTTTTTATGCACCGGAGATAAATAATGAAAATCTAACAAATTTCGGACTTGCACTACTATTCAAGGATTAATTCCTTTATTTTTTTATTTACTTTATATCAACGAGTTATTTTTTAAATCAAATAAATAATTTCGCACCTATGTAGTTTAACAAAATTCGTATAGATGGCGCTGAGGACCAGTTTTAAACTATTTTATTTAATTACGGCTATTAGACAAACCATATACAAGAAACCAGTGAAATCGGACTTCAGCAATATATTGCAGATTCTAAATCATGAGTTGTTTAATTTTTTTATCCTATGAATCCAGAGATATCTCTAATAATCTTGTTAAACGGTTTAGCTCTCCCCACTATTCTGGAGTGCAGGCTTGGAATCTAGTGGTATCAGAGCCGGCGGCGCCCATTTACGCTTACCTCGCGAATTTTACGTGAATTTTACTATTATATCATGTTTGTGGTAAAATCGCAATTCGGTAATTCGGCAATAATAATTCGGCAATAATTCGGTATTTATGTACTATTTCTTTTTATTTGTCTATACATATAATAATTAACTTAATATTGTATGTAATATAAATTAACCCTAATGCTTCATAATGTATATTTTTCACAAGAATATATACTTATTAATAGAAAAGAAACAGTCACACAAAAATAAATAACTATCTTCATCATCACTGTTTTGTTGCTTACAGAAATCAATTATTATTTATTATTGAATAAGGAAGTGAATTGATTTTAAAAGTTTATAAATAGGTACACATTTTTTATTTTTCTAGTATTTAGCTTTTCACAAAATGCACAAATGTGCGAGAATATTTTTTAAGGTAGAAATACTAGTTTCAATTTTTTTTTAAAGTACACTGATCAGGGTCGTTCATAGGGTGTTGGCCGCCCGCGTGCACACTCCATCTTGCCGTCTTTCTGTATATTTTACTATAAAATCCTAATTCTTCAAATAAAACCAAAATATTTATTTATATAAGTTTATTTGTTGTATAAACGAAATAAATAAAAACACGAACTAGGTATTAAGTACCTAAATTGTATATGTCTTTATTACATTTATATTGATTATCACAAACATAAATTTTAATATAAAATATAAATATTCTTACTCAATAATGGAAACAACTTAACTGATACATGTTTTACAAAAGTTGAACAACATTAAACAAATGTTTTACAACAGAAAGCTTCAACGTACAAACTTACATGCGAATATAAAAAAATAACTAAAGAAATAATTTCTAAAAACTGAAAATAGTGGGTAACACCGCCTAACTATGTTATCAAAAATTTGGAAGAGAGTTTGTTCTACAAAGTTTTGGCTTTTACTAGAAAATAAATTGTGACAGATAATACACAAAAAAATATATATTATTTTTTTGAGTGAGGTATCTAGTTTAAGCCATTTATGCATGTTGATAATTAACATTAATTGCATCAGGAAAAGTATTGTATCAATATATTTTCATATGTCAAATTTAATTTTAATCGTTCGACGCTTTGTTGTTTTATTATTATTATTATTATTATCATTATCATTATCATTATCATTATCATTATTATTATTATATATTAAGAATATAGTGTGATTCACTGGTATATGCATTTCAGGGACGCCCTGTATTTTATGAGTAACAGTAGTAATACAACTATAGGTATATAATTTTCATTATATTTGTCAAATTATTTGATGTTGGTAACAAATAATATATAGTGTTACAACTGAGCTAATAGTAAAATGTGGAGTTTAAAAATGATTCTATCGTGTCATTCCGTTTGCACTTTTTTGCTAAAATGTAAAACCTATTTTATATTATTCCTTATGCCTTTAGAAAGCAAAATCGCCTGGTCGTCAAAAAATCGTGGTGTGCAGGAGGTAGTTAGGGGTGGTTTTCCAAAAAATTGTAAAAAATGTTTTTTGCTTAATTTAGATCTACACAACATGTTTAATCATTTCTGAAAGTTTTGTCTTAAAATTCCAAGAGGAACTATTTTATTTTTAATTTTAAATTATCCGTGCAACACGCTCTTATATGGAGTTCCTTAATATAAAACGGCTCGCGCTGAAACATCGAAATTGCAATATCATTTACACCAAGATGTCAAGAATGCTAATTCTAATCAAAAAAACACCTTCTACGAACGTTGTAGACTAAAGATCAAGGATTAAAATGCTTTTTTGTTTTTGAAAATCCGATACTTATTTTCGTCAAAAAACTGTAAAATGTCAAAGCATGTAGTTACCACCGCGTTCTAACGCGGAGATGCGAGGATGGTAGAAATTCGCTTGGCACGCTGTTTATCTGCATGACAAAGCCGTCCTTATGTATTTTGGAGCCTAGACGGTCGCTTTTCGTTTAAAACAGTAAAAGATACAGTGATATTATAGCGAGCGTTATGGTAATATAAGACACATTATAAGAATATAGTGGTTTTTAGTGTAAAACCTATGTGTTTGAGTAGGTATTTGTAAATATCTTTTCAAATGTAATTAAATAAATTAAAAACAGTTAAATATTAATAAACAATCATAACAAATATTATTTCAAAAAATCATTTTATTAATTATAGTTACCAATGTACAGCATTTAATTATGTTAAAATTTGCGAGGGTGCTTGTGGAGTAGATGTTCCGTGGTAAAATCTGCTATTTCTCTAAATAAACAAATAATAAATGGTAAATAAGAATATTCTTACAAAATTATTTTGCAGCATTTAGTCAGACTCGGAATTTTTTTCAATATCAGATAACATATTCTGGGACGCATTTGTGATTTTTAAGTCTTTCCTTACTTTATTTGCACATGTAATTTGAGCCATACATTTGCAGGACACAATGCAACAAATTCGTTTTGTCTTGCATGAACATTGTGGCCCGTTGCAATCTATAAAAATGTTAATTAAAATTAATAATATACATACTTATAATAATAACTTCTTTACCTTTTTTTACAACTGCAAGTATTTAAAGCACGGGTGTTCTCGGGTAATATTGATACTGTAGTTAAAATTAGGGATGTCCGATTTAAATCGATTTTATAAATAATCGATCTTTTCAAATGCGATTTTCGATATTTTGAATCGATTTTCTGAACAACGATTATTTGGTGAATCGATTATTTTCCATGGAGATCAGTTAAACATTTGTTATAGTGCAAACTCTCCAATCTTAATTAAAAAATCCCTATTTTCGAGGGTGCTGAACACGAATCTAAAATTAGTTCTGTGTGCTCGAGCCTAGTTTTCGAAAAAAAATTGTAACCTCTACCTATATGTATATATTACATTAGGTTGAAGTTGCAATATAACGCCTGTACCATCCTCATTTCATGACGATGAGGCTACAATTTTGAACAACTTTTTTTTTGAGACTCGCACGAAACTAATTTTAGATTTATGTTCAGCAGTTTTGAAAACAGAGTAGTAGAATTGTTTGGAACTATCGGAAACCGATCTTTTGCATTACGATTTTTTAGGAATCGATCCTAAGCGATCCGATCTGAATCGATCGAGAAAATCAATCTTTTTTACAGAATCGTGCATCCCTAGTTAAAATTGGCACAGGTTTTTTGTCAAAAAGTTTCTCCCACAATCTGTTACATTTGGCAAGGATGGTCTGGGTAACGTACTGTTTAGCCATATTTTAGTGTGGTAGTATACACGAAGGCAATGCTGTTTTAAGCTATCTAAACTTGGAGGTAATTTGCTGATCCGCTTTGAGGACGCTAAAACCCCTCTAAGATTTTTTATGCAATGAATATTTTTGTTGTTTATATAGAATCGCATTACAAACTATACCATTTTATTAAAATCTTCTTCTAAATTGTCACTTATGCCAACATTACTAAGTAAATAGTAAGTAAGTAATTATAAAGATACAAATGTTTTGTTACTATTGACCCATTTCAAAGATATACTTACGCCGAAAATTTGGATGAAGGTTGGAACCAAATAAACCGAAAGATTTTTAGCAATCCATGAATTGAAAATGAACAGTTCAATGACAAAATGCCTACCAGCGTTTCATGCATTCACAGGTTGTGATACAACCAGTCAGTTTGTGGGAATGGGCAACAAATCATGCTGGAAAGTGTTTTTCTCACATCACTATTTACTTAGTAATGTTGGCATAAGTGACAATTTAGAAGATTTTAATAAAATGGTAAAGTTTGTAATGCGACTCTATACAAACAACGAAAATATTCATTGCATAAACGACCTTGGAGGGGTTTTAGCTTAATACAGCATTGTTTTTGTGTATACTACCAAACTAAAATATGGCTAACCAGTACCCAGACCATCCTGGCCAGATGTGGCAGATTGTGGGTAGAAAATTGTTGACGGAAAACCTGTGCCAATTTTTAACTGCAGTATCAATATTACCCGAGAACACCCCTGCTTTAAATACTTGCAGTTGTAAACAAGGTATAGAAATTATTATTATAGGTATGTATATTATTAATTTAAGAAACAATTTTATAGATTGCAACGGGCCACAATGTTCCTGCAAGAAAAAAGAAATTTGTTGCATTGGGTCATGCAGATGAATGGCTCAAATTACATGTGCAAATAAAGTAAAGAAAGACTTAAAAATCACAAATGCTTCCCAGAATATGTTATCTGATAGTGAAGAAAATTCCGAGTCTGACTAAATGCTGTAAAATAATTTTGTTAGAATATTCTTATTTACCAATTATTATTTGTTTATTTACAGAAATAGAAGAATTTACCACGGAACATCGACTCCACAAGCACCCTCGGACTATTTTAACGCAAATTTTAACATAATTAAATGCTGTAATTGGTAACTATAATTAATAAAATGATTTTTGAAATAGTATTAGTTATGACTGTTTATTAATATTTAACTGCTATTAATTTATTTAAATAAATTTGAAAAGATATTTACAAATACCTGCTCAAATACATAGGTGCACTAAAAACCACTATATTCTTATAATGTGTCTTAGATTACCATAACGCTCGCTATAGTAGTGTATATTTCACTGTTTTAAACTAAACACGACCGTCTAGTCTTGAACATGCATAAGGACGGCATTATCATGCAGATAAACGGCGGGCCAAGCGAATTTCAACCATCCTCGCATCTCCGCGTTAGAGCGCGGTGGTAACTACATGCTTTGACATTTTACAATTTTTTGACGAAACTATTTATTGGATTTTCAAAAATAAGAAAGCATTTTAATCCTTGATCTTTAGTCTACAACGTTCGTAGAAGGTGTTTTTTTGATTAGAATTAGCATTCTTGACTTATCTTGGTGTAAATGATATTGCAATTTCGATGTTTCAGCGCGAGCCGTTTTATATTAAGGAACTCCATATAAGAGCGTGTTGCACGGATAATTTAAAATTAAAAATAAAATAGTTCCTTTTGGAATTTTAAGACAAAACTTTCAGAAATGATTAAACATGTTGTGAAGATCTAAATTAAGCAAAAAAAATTTTTTACAATATTTTGGAAAACCACCCTAACTACCCCTGCACACCACGATTTTTGACGACCAGGCGATTTTGCTTTCTAAAGGCATAAGGAATGATATAAAATAGGTTTTACATTTTAGCAATAAAGTGCAAACAAAAATCTTTTCTAGAAGGAATATCTTTGCGTTTAAACTCTACTATATTTTACCTAATACGCCGAGCTTAAGTCCGAGTTCGACTCTGTCGACCGTGTGTCATTTTTTACTGCAGCCCAGATAATTTATTGCTTCTAAGGACATGCCTACCGGTGATGCCTACCCCTTCTGCGACCACAAATTTGACGAATGTGTCTACCATTGCCCACTCGAGATAATCATGTAATGTTTCCTCGTGTTGCGGTCGGTTCATAATTAATCTATTGGTAGAGGTAATTCCGTGCCAAGAATCACACTGGCTGGTGTATTACCCGTGATCTCATGAATTGCTGCACGGTAAGCCAATAAAAGTGGAGGAAGGGAGGTATCCCAGTTGGTCTGTTTCTCGTTGACCGCCGTTCTCAATAGTGCGATTGAATCTTTCCACCATCCCATCTGACTATGGGCGACGATGTATAGTCCTCGTTTTATGGATGCCTAGCAGCCCACAAATGTTCTGAAATACTTCAGATTCGAAATTCCGTCTTTAATCGAAGAGGATTTCCCTAGAGACCCCATAACGGCATATCCAGTTTTCAAATAAAGCCTCAGCTACGGTAACTGGGCAAGGGATATAATTCTGGCCATTTACTGAAGTAGTCCATAACTATCAAAATATAGCAATTTCCACTGCTACTATAAGGAAAAGGTCCTCTGGGCACTGAAAGATAGTTCTTCTACAAAGAAATTCATGTTATTCTCTTATTTCTTATCGCAGACAGTGTTTACAGTTTGGGGAGCATGGTATTCTGCATAAAGCATCAGCATTATGATGGTTAGATCCTTTCCGGTGTTTAAATTTGAAGTCGGGTTGCTGCAACATAGTTCTTTGGCATAAAAAGTTGTCTTTTTATCTTGTTTCATTCAATTTAGTTGTTTAAGTGACTATGCTGTTTTGTAATTTTTCTTCCACTGATAACTTTTCTTTCTCTATTCCTTTCAACCGGGTTTCCAACTTATTTATATCGATATTAAACTTCAGCAGCAACTAATCTTTATGTTTTAAGTTTTTCGACACTTTGTCTTTTTGTTTAACCCACTGAGATGTCCCTTTGTTCTACAGTTCCAACACAGGATGGGTCTTCGCCTCTGAGGTAAATCAGCATGGTCCTTTCCTTTATAAGTTATCCAATAAATCTTGCGGATTCTTCACAAACTCTTCTACATTCTTTAGAACTCCTCGTTCTCCGGTTTGAAGTCTAATTCGCCTTGTACTACCTTGGTCACTTTTAGATGCTTATCGAGCGGCTTCGATCTCCAGCGCCAGGGCAATGGCTTCGGATATATTCTTGTGTCTGGCTAACCCTGACCAATTTCGGAATCTCGCAGGCCGTCGATGAAGCTACTTGGTGCTAACGGTTCTTGGAACTTTGTCAGTACGGTAGGGTAGGTTAACTTCACCATACGTGCTAAATCATATTGCTGCAGATTCTCTTCGAAACGTTGTATTTGGCTTTATAGTTGTACTTGATAAAAGTGTTATAGATGGGCTTCACTATACCTCATTTCTAAGGCACTCTTCAACGTTCGATAGTCCTTTTGTGGAACTATTATAAGTGATGTGGGTTTTTCTTCTTCTGACCAGTTGTTGACCAATGCAGCTACTTCGAATTGTTTAAGGTGCTCCATGATATCTTTCCGTCAAATGCTGGAGGCTTAATCCTTGCAGATGATATGAAACTATTGTCAGCCTTAAAAATCTCCTTCGCGCACTATCGCGACTGCAAATTTGTAACCTTATATTCTAACTTATTTAGACTTTCTTCTATGACTTGGACTTTATCAATTTCATTCTGTAACTCAGGCACACTTTGCTCCAGAACTTATAGTTGTCCCTCACTTTTCAAGTGACGTAATTTCTCCTTCTACAATTTCCCCAAATTCGTTGAATTTAACTTTAATTGCCTCTTATTGTTTTTTTTTTTGTAAACTGGTTTTCATTTCGTTTCTTAACTCTTCCTGTTTATTTTTCATTTCTTCTAAACTATTCTTCACATCCTCTTGACTGTTTTTCATTTCCTTTTTCAAATCTTCCACCATATCTTTCATCATTTCGTCTTGGTTATTCTTCATTCATCCTTACTGTTTTTCATTTCTTTCTTTCAGTCTCCCATCATATCTTCTTGGCTCCTTTTCATATCTCCAGTAATTGTTTGGATGTTTCCTCTATTTCTGTAGACTTAGCTTCAAACAAATTCACAACTGTCAAATCTTTACTTTGACGTTTTAGTCATTCGCTTTCGACTGCTCAATATAAACTGAACTGTAGCGGCGAAACCGATCTGCTTATGTATATTTTTAGGGTTCTCTTCTCGAACTTTTCGCGGTCTCGCGAACTAAATGGAAGATGGCCTGGAATGTTCTAGAAAACGTCAAAATATAGTTATTACAAAAATTATGAATTTTAACGCAAACAATAACATAATTAAGAAACTAAAAAGGTAAGTGAGCTTCCGTAACAATATTATTCTGTAAACATTGGTGTAACTCACAAAACATGACACTTTTCCTGATGCACATTATTAATATCAACTAGGCAAAATGTATAAACTTCACATCTGGGAATGACTGCGCATTGGTACTTAGATTTTGTTAATGGGATTAACGAAATGTGTAAGAAACAAGAGAAGTGTAGCGTTCTGCTATATGTTGCTTATTCATTCTGTAGTATGTTATAAGCTTTAAGCACCGTACCATTTAGTATGAATCTTGTTTAGCTTTTCTGTAATTGGGTTTTATCTGTGGGAAAATTCCAAAATATTATTTTTAAAAATTTCAGTTACTGTCTTTCTAGACAACAGTAATAATAATTTTTACTGCCGTACTTATTACAGATTTCATATTTGTACTTAGCTGCTAATCATTTCTATTTAGATTACCTATAATGGATTGTCTAATTTTGTCCAGCACTGTGTGTTTAATCAGAAAATTTGATCAAGTCATTGTGAGAACGTCCTAGGCTTAGGTCGAAAGTCAAATAGATAATTTAACCATGTGAAATATCTGGGATAAGAATTAGTACAGATAAATTTTATCTCCTTACTTTCACAGGTTAATTTAATGTACGTTTTATTGCATAGTGTGTAATTATTTAATTTGAAGGATATTGTTGCCTATAAAAACAAACGTGATTTTTTATTTGTTTAATATATCCCAAAGATATTCGACTTGAAATATTTAAGATATTTACAATCTGCAGTAAAATATCACTAAATAAAATACACTGAATTGCAATGATTCAAGTCTACTTAGGTGTACTTGCCGTAACATTAGTTTTTTTTTAAGTTACTGCTTAGCAGAGCTGGGTACTCGAATACATTTAATTCATTAGTAGTATTCAATAGAATATTTGTGTAGGTAATCAGTATTCAAGTATTGATTACTTTTATCTGATGGTATTCAGTATTCATCACGTTTAGATGTGTATTCAGGATTCAGTCCGCGAAAATAACATTCATGAGTAGTGAAATTATTTTATGAATTTAGGGTACTGGATTATTCATATATCCTGAGGATTGTGGTTGTTCTTGCACTATATTTAAAGCAAATTGCTAAATATGAGGATATAAATTTCATTCCATTTCATATATAATAAACTATTACAATCTTAAAATACACAAGAAGGAATATGTAGATTACAAAATCTTACAACACAAGTAAATAAATGCCTGGAACAAGCTGGGATTTATTTTATATTGTTACGAAGGCTCACCTACCTTTTTGGATTGTTAATTGTGTTCCTGTTTACGTTGGAATTTATAATTGAAGCTCACCTACCTCGTTAGTTTGTAAATCACGTTTCTGTTTATGTTAGAATTTATAATTTTTGTGATGCCTTTATTTTGACGTTTTCCGGAATATTCCAGGCTATATTCTATTTGTTTCTCGACACGTTCTCGAGATCTCAGAAACTTCGAGAACTCTAAAAACCTATATAAGCAGACCATTTTCGGCCGCTGCAGTCAGTTTATATTGAGCAGTCGAACGCGAATGACTGAAACGTCAAAGTCAAAATTTGACAGTTGTGAATTTGTTGAACCCATGTTGAACCAGAGTTCTTGTATAATCAAGAGTGACAATAAAGTTGTTTGTCTATGTGACGTGTTTGAACGCTAACCTAATTTAGAGGTTACAATATACACAAAATCTACTCTTCGATTGCGGACACAAGTGGACTAACCAGAGCCCAAGCAGCGTAGTAAAGAGCGTTACCCCAGTGCGCCTTTTACTAATGTTCATTGATAAGCATGATTCGACGTTTTTCACATGAAATTTGCAAGTTAAATTAACCGTACTTTACAAATTTAACATTTCCTTTTTAATGTATATCATAGAGCTAATTCTAGTCAACGTTGTAAATTAAATTTTAAATTATCTTTTTATTATAAAAACGTGCAGGGAGGTGGCACCACAGAGCCCTCTTGCATCAGCGGCCACAGCACTCAAGTCTGAAAACCCATTGTGCATACTGCTGTGAGTCAAAACAGGCTCGTGCTACGAGCGCAAAAGCTAGCACAGGCTCTACGGGAATCTCTAATATCCTGAGGAGAAAAAAACCACCCCAAGACACTTATATGTCCATTAAACAGACACAGTTGCAAAGAATGTAAATTAAATCCTCGGTTGCTTTGCCGCAAAGTCTGCACCTCACGACACTGCTTACGCCCATCCTATGTAGGTGTTTGTTGATATGTCCGTGGCCCGTTAGGGGATCCGTGATTGATGATAAGACGATCTTCCCTAAAATTAATACAACAAAAAAATATTGTCGAGATGGGGGTCTCTCCTACTATCTATAGCTGGATATTATATCAAATATGATCGCCAAAATAACAATTCAAGTCAGCGTGGCGGATGCGTCCGTAAGAGGAATTGCTATAAGGGGAGGTGTTCTATCATCATTGCTACGGAACTTAGTTCTGGACAGTCTTCTATGCCACCTCAACTCGGAAAAATCCCTTATGCAGATCTTATACAAATTAGTGAAAAATTCTAAGGAATGCTTTGAAGTCACACAGCTAACATGGAATCTTCATGTGGAATAGAGAGTAAAAAGGCGTCAAATGAGCAGTGCCATTAGTAAAACCTGAGGTATGAAACCAAAAGTGGATATCCACTTCTATTGTGAGACCAATGTTAGCCTATATACGGGGCCGTCGTCTGGTGGCCGAAACAGATAACAGCTAAACAAAAGCTCTGCCAGGTACAAAGAGTTTCCTGCCCGAGTATAAACTGAAGCTACGTGAACAAGATCAATTTGCGTTTGACGGACCCTACACGATACTTATCAGAAATGAGGAGACTGCCAGACATGTAATCAATATTGTCACAGATGGATCAAAAAGGAAGGTGTATATACTATTTGTTATGTTTCAAATGTAGTTAAAAATTATTTATAAGATTTTATATTAGCATAATGTTACTACAGTTTTGCTATGTAATTTTTATGTAGTGATGTAATGTTCTTCTTTTGTGTTTTTTAAATTTGACGGTCGTTCCCTATGTTGGCCTATATGAAATAAAGTTATTATTATTTTTATTATTAACAATGGGCAATGGACAGACTTACTACCGTGATACAAACGGAATAAGCAGGTACCTATTACTAAGTCTGCGAAGAAGTCCCATAAGCACGCTATGGACAAAAGCATCAGAATTTTATACAGAGATATAACGAGTAGATCAGCATGGGAATGCCAGCAACCGACAACAGTATATCTGGGCTAAGGGATACGAGCGGTGCAATGTTAATAAAGAAGCTGATAACCTGGCCAGGAGTACATAGGGTCTCCATATTTTTCGGTCTGGTCCCTTCAGTATGCTTCCACCGTCAGCTTCTATTGAGATTAAAAGGAGGACACCTACAAAGAGTTTAGGAAACTGTAGAATGGAACTAATCGCTGTCAGTTTGCTAATGAGTTTCTAGAGCACCCCTGCAAGAATACAGTCAAAAAGTAAAAAGTATCTGGCCATGTTTAGGACAAATTTTCGCCTGGTCACAGGTATTCAAGCTGGACATTGTCAGCTAATGAAATACCTTTACTATATGAAGAAGTGTGAAACATCTCTGTAAGAGTTGCGAACAAAAAGAACGAGGCACTATTTCAAGCACTCTGTGAGTGCACTGTTGTCTTGTCAACTAGAGAATCCGCATTGAGAGAATGTTGGTCTTCTATGCCGTACATTTGAGAGATCCCCTTGAGTGACGTCATCACCTTTTTCTCTTTAATAGGTTGGTTAGCGGCTCTAGTAAATCGATCTCCTAATGGAAGGAAGTAGGTGCAAGGGTCTCGATGTGGCTGCTGTAGAAACCCCATCCACAACTCCAGATTCAGATTCAGATATCCGCACTCATATACCAGTGCATTTCCTGTTTTAGTAATTAGGATCCTAATTATCGAGTGTGTACTATTACAACTGGCATTATATTTTAAATTTATTTTTTTACGAAATAAGCCATTATTTTAAATATATCGCGCGCACCTAGTATAACATTTACGCGGGACACTACGCATCAACCTGAGGCAACAAATGGCTTTACAGCAGAAATTTGTTTATACCCCAAATAATTAATTGAACGGATGAAAAAAGCTGTATTATTGTTATTATTATTCTCTTGATATTAGATTATCATAACAGTCATACTCCAAATTTATCGAAACTTTTAAGAGATATTTGGAATAAACAATATTCAGAACCCTCTTAGAAGATTTTTATTGCACCATCTATTTATACAATACTACACGTCATTGAATAAGGGAAGAATATTGTCAAGAACTCTAATACATATGTCTTTATTCAGTCGATAGATGGCGCCAGATAATAAGCAAGTACACTGATAGGACTCTATAAACACGAGGCATTCGCAATGTCACCATTTTGGTTCATTCATGTTAGAAGTATGGACGTCGCCAATAAAAATGCAAATATTTTCAATTTTTTTTTTTTGGAAAAATAATGGTTTGTTGTTTTTAATATTTTATGCTGCAAGTTTTTGTATTCTACATAAGAATTTTGTGTGAACTTTATAAAAAAATGTAATCTTAGTAACAAGTCTAAAGAACCAAAATGGCTACTGCTGCAGATGCTCCATCTTTACAGATCTTTAAGAGTTACAAAGTCGTTGCAATATACAACACTGTGTTATAACAGTTTTCTCGTTTTTTGTAATATCACTAATTCTCTGGCGGATGGAATCATAACTAAGAAGTTTGTAGTAAAACATAAGGCCATTGACCCTATAACGTAAATAAAACGTTTGCTGTGTAGTAATTTGGATTCCTTAATTTATTCTAACAGCTAACACTTTTTTTAACAATTCAATTTTTTTTATACAAATATATAAATAAAATATTTCTAAACTTCATCGGAACAACTAAATTGGTCTTATATACTCCAGAATATCTGTCAGAATAAAAATTGTAAATATTAATTTATTTTTATTTGGTACTAATTACTTTGTTGCTATTCTCCTTTAATTATTTTTAGGTTACCTATACAACTCCTCTAGATTTTCATTGAGAACTCATAAAATGCATGCATCTAGAAATAGCTGACCTATATAACCCCAAAGTAGTGACTAGGCAATGACGTCATTGCCGTTGTCATGCCAACAGGTTAACAGCAATATTTAGATTTGATACCTTCATGTATTACATCGTTGGAGGTATTGTAAAACGTTTTCAGAAATCCTCCCTTAGGGCATTATTAAGTTTTTCTAGTTTTTATTTAGCATCAAAATAGCTTAATTGTAGTTGGAAAGAGGTTACATATAATATGCATTTCCGTCATGTGCCCTTTCTTAAAAAAATTTAAATTGGGTGTTGCTCTTTATTAACAGCAGAATTTTTCAGGATAGCTTGTTAATATTGGCAGCAGTTTTTTATTTCCATGTGTTAACTTATTATATATACCTAGACGTTGTTCATTACATTCAGCATGCCTGCCTATACAAATTTGGGTTTCATCATGTGAAATTCTCAATATTTCAAGGAGTTTCCAACATTCTTACAAATGTAAGCATGCAAAACCTGACCTATAGGCCTCCCTGACTAACACTATTATCATCCAATAATATTTTAATAAGTTGGTCCACGTTTGCCTTCAGCCGACGTACTTCTTGCCTACCAACTCAATCGATAGCGATTCTTGAGTTTGATACACACAGTAATAGTAGAAGATTTAATTTTATCGAATAGGAAGGAATAAGGTATTACTTAGATCGTAAAACATTGAATATCTAACCCTCATTGTCTATCGTACAGATGTCTATTGATTTATCTTGTTTCTCTTATGGAAAAGCAAAGACAAGACGTCAGATTTACGAACTTCAGTGTTCCATATATTCAAACTAGTTCTAATGCAAATTTGCATTTGGTTACTCCACGAACAAATGTGTTTAAATCTTCCCCTATTCACAGAATGTGTACCAATTAATTATTATATGACAGCAATTATTATTATAAATCCTAGTACGTCCCTGGATAAAGTGTCACCAAGGTATGACCTAGCGGTTGCCTATCCAAAGGGCGCATCAGTACCAGATGGTATAATTTTGCAGAAAGGTGTAAAATGAACAAATAAAGAGATAAAAGTGTTTTCATACACTAATTAATTGGATTTTTATGGAAATTTACACTAGTTGTTAATAAAACCCTAATATTGACTTTTCAACATTATTTTTATCGTTTCATCAGATCTAGACTAGAATCAATAAAAATAAATTGTGTAAGGTTTAAAACATAAGCCTAAATTTCGAAAGAAATGCAGTTCAAAATCAGTATAAATGTGGACATTAAATTAATAATTTTAATCAGTTTAATAGAATCCTCATTTTAATTAATAGAAATAAACTGTAAAAGTGAATTGGTTACTTCCCTGTTTAGCGCGAAGACATACCTGGCTGTCAATATGGATAAACAAATGGCACCTGACACCTCATATTTTTTACGTAATCTAATTTACAATAACACTATTATTCACTCTTCTGTTACGCCAATCGTAACAGCAAATCAAACACAACACAAATCCATAAACATACACACCGATCTTTTTCATAGGTACTTGACTTGATAATAACAAAATCCTGTAATAGTAAAAACAATTGGAATACTTATTAAAAGGCAGTCATAAATTTAGTAGATGTTATAGTTTATAAGCCTATTTATATAACATTTTACTATGATACGCTACATTGGAATAAATGGCGTGATGCCGATTATTTATAAACCGAATAAGACATTTATAGAAAACGTTGAAACTAATTAAATCAGAAAGTTCTTTATATTTTAGTTAGTTGAAAAAATATTGCTGGGTACGAGATCAGTGCGTGCCCATAATACGGCCAGGACCAGCATTAACTTTTTGTAATTTTTTATAAAATATTTTTAATATTCAACTTCATCATCGATCTATGATGACCTAGTAGAAGTAATTACGACATAAATATAAGAACTACTGCTCGAAAATGTGCCTTTTAGCATTAGAGCTGTATAAGTTTCTAAAAATTGTTTGTTCTCAATACTGATTATGCGTCTCTAAAGGTTTTTACGACACAATGCTTATTCGTGGAAAACTCGAAAGAAAACGACGTAGGTTCATATAAATTACGTGACGTTAGCAATTCACTTTTAACTTACAGAATCTTATTATTCTACTACAATTCGTGGTTACACCATGACGGAGACCCAGCACATTTCATAATTGAAGTACGTCACTTAAACATAAACCTTGATGTTGGTTAGGGAGAAGATGGTCAGCCTGAAGTTCTGGTTTGACACCAATGGACTATTTTCTGACCAGTGTGAAAATGGCGACAAATGTTAGCGACTAATTTTACCGAAAACAGCCGAATGGTCATGGGCGTACAACGGATTAGTATTATTGAGATTCAATTTTTAATACTATTTAAAATAAAGAACAACTTTCTCTGAAAATCAATAACAGTTAACACTATTTTATTATCATCCCTGCTTCCCGAATTTAGATTAGATATCTAGAATTAAATTACTCCTAAAAACTGAACTAAATGTTTCAACACAGCCAACTATTGTACAGAAAAATAGTCTATTTCAACAGAATTCGAGGTCTATAGGGTTGGATTGACAACCCTATCTGAATAATTATTTAAAACTCGACTCAATGAAGTATAATTCAATTAACATTTTAGTAAAAATCAGATGTGCAGTCTAGTTTAACATAAACCTAGATTCACTCTTTCGCAAGAACTAAAAGGGTGGTTTCGGCAACCCCTATTTGAATAAATACTTATAAATCGATCCACCGAAATACGATTTGATTAATATTTTAATAAAAAATCAAATTTGCAGTCTACTTTACTAAACCAGGTTTTATTGACTTGCATGAACTAGAAGGGTGGTTTTGGCATCCCTCAATTGAATAAATATTTATTACTCGACTCACAGAATGATTCTATTAATATTTTAATAAAAAATCATATTTGCAGTCTACTTTGCTATAAACCAGGTTTCATTGACTCGCAAGAACTAGGAGGGTGGTTTCGGCAACCCCCAATTGAATAAACATTTATTACTAGACTCACAGAAATACGATTCGATTAATATTTTAATATAAAATCAGATTTGTAGTCTACTTTACCATAAACCAGGTTTTTATTAAAATATTAATCGAATCGTATTTCTGTGGATCGAGTTATAAATATTTATTCAATTGGGGGTTGCCGAAACCACCCTCCTAGTTCTTGCGAGTCAATGAAACCTGGTTTATGGTAAAGTAGACTGCAAATCTGACTTTTTATTAAAATATTAATCGAATCGTATTTCTGTGAGTCGAGTAATAAATGTTTATTCAAAAGGGGGTTGCCGAAACCACCCTCCTAGTTCATGCGAGTCAATGAAATCTAGTTTATAGTAAAGTAGACTACAAATCTGATTTTTTATTAAAATATTAATCGAATCGTATTTCTGTGGATCGAGTTATAAATATTTATTCAAAAGGGGGCTGCCGAAACTACCCTCCTAGTTCATGCGAGTCAATGAAATCTAGTTTATAGTAAAGTAGACTACAAATCTGATTTTTTATTAAAATATTAATCGAATCGTATTTCTGTGGATCGAGTTATAAATATTTATTCAATTGGGGGTTGCCGAAACCACCCTCCTAGTTCTTGCGAGTCAATGAAACCTGGTTTATGGTAAAGTAGACTGCAAATCTGACTTTTATTAAAATATTAATCGAATCGTATTTCTGTGAGTCGAAATATAAATATTTATTCAATTGGGGGTTGCCGAAACCACCCTCCTAGTTCTTGCGAGTCAATAAAACCTGGTTTATAGTGAAGTAGACTACAAATCTGATTTTTTATTAAAATATTAATCGAATCGTATTTTTGTGAGTCGAGTTATAAATATTTATTCAATTGGGGGTTGCCGAAACCACCCTCCTAGTTCTTGCGAAGCAATGAAACCTGGTTTATGGTAAAGTAAACTACAAATCTGATTTTTTATTAAAATATTAATGGAATCGTATTTCTGTGGATCGAGTTATAAATATTTATTCAATTGGGGGTTGCCGAAACCACCCTCCTAGTTCTTGCGAGTCAATGAAATCTGGTTTATGGTAAAGTAGACTGCAAATCTGACTTTTTATTAAAATATTAATCGAATCGTATTTCTGTGAGTCGAGTTATAAATATTTATTCAAATGGGGGTTGCCGAAACCACCCTCCTAGTTCATGCGAGTCAATGAAATCTAGTTTATAGTAAAGTAGACTACAAATCTGATTTTTTATTAAAATATTAATGGAATCGTATTTCTGTGAGTTGAGTTATAAATATTTATTCAATTGGGGGTTGCCGAAACCACCCTCCTAGTTCTTGCGAGTCAATGAAACCTGGTTTATAGTAAAGTAGACTACAAATCTGATTTTTTGTTAAGATATTAATCGAATCGTATTTCTGTGAGTCTAGTAATAAATGTTTATTCAATTGGGGGTTGCCGAAACCACCCTCCTAGTTCTTGCGAGTCAATGAAACCTGGTTTATAGCAATGTAGACTGCAAATATGATTTTTTATTAAAATATTAATAGAATCGTATCTCTGTGAGTCGAGTAATAAATATTTATTCAATTGAGGGATGCCAAAACCACCCTTCTATTTCATGCAAGTCAATAAAACCTGGTTTAGTAAAGTAGACTACAAATTTGATTTTTTATTAAAATATTAATCAAATCGTATTTCGGTGGATCGATTTATAAGTATTTATTCAAATAGGGGTTGCCGAAACCACCCTTTTAGTTCTTGCGAAAGAGTGAATCTAGGTTTATGTTAAAGTAGACTGCACATCTGATTTTTTACTAAAATGTTAATTGAATTATACTTCATTGAGTCGAGTTTTAAATAATTATTCAGATAGGGGTTGTCAAATCCAACCCTATAGACCTCGAATTCTGTTGAAATAGACTATTTTTCTGTACAATAGTTGGCTGTGTTGAAACATTTAGTTCAGTTTTTAGGAGTAATTTAATTCTAGATATCTAATCTAAATTCGGGAAGCAGGGATGATAATAAAATAGTGTTAACTGTTATTGATTTTCAGAGAAAGTTGTTCTTTATTTTAAATAGTATTAAATAAAAATTGAATTTCAATAATACTAATCCGTTGTACGCCCATGACCATTCGGCTGTTTTCGGTAAAATTAGTCGCTAACATTTGTCGCCATTTTGACACCAATGGACTATTTTCTGTGCGATTACATGAAGTCAGTGGCCTATAACATGCCAGTGGAGACACAGGAGCAGCTTAATGGTTGAATTCTTGCCGTAATCCTATGCATTTGGCAGGATCCACAGCTATTATAAATAATGCGAGATGATTTGGCTCGTAATGATGGTCAATGTCGTCATTTTGTGTCAATATTGTAGCCCGAACAATTAGTAAGGCTTTTTTTTCATTGAGAGTTCTGCCAAAAGTAATTTGCTAACGTTATGTAACTTGTATTATAGACCCACGTTGTTCCAAAGCTTGTAACCTTTTTCTAAATACCTTGGCCATGCATAGGCGTAAAAACTAACCTTTCTATATTTATCAACTCCAAACCTAAGAAATTTTGTCTATGCTTCGTAGGTCTACAACATAAACTGAATTGCAGAATTAATAGTTTGGTTTTGTAGGTAGATAATAATATGCTGTATCGAATATTCGAATATGTTCCTAAAACATTGTTTAATTTTGAAAAAGTTAAGGAAAAAGTTGCATGTTTGGGATTTAAATACAATATTTTTTCCATATAGTGTGCGTATTCTTTGCCTCTGAAATGGAATATACTCGTAGTGTGTATTTTGTATAGTCTGTTTATTTTTTTAGGATTACAGTCATACATTTGTTACAGATCTATCGTTTAGCTATTCCTGCAAAATTCACATTCAAAACAGCACGAACTAAAAACGTAGCACGTCGTGTTCCTGCACTAGACAGTCCGTGCTTGCTTTATAAACTGGAATGATTGACTCGCAACAACAGTTTAAACCACATGGTTAGAACTGGAACGAATGATTCTCGTATATCACTGAATCGCGTATCTACTCACTTGTAACAGAACCTCGGTCCGTAACTTCGTCTCGAACAGTCGAAGTAGATTGTGATACGCGTATCATGTTAGTGAAATAATTATCTCCGAACATAACTTGACTGCATCGTGAACATTTTGATGTTTTCATGTTGTGAAGTTTAGTTTATACAGGGTTAACTATGACTAAGTACAAAAAATTTAACCACGTGCTCAGGGAAGCCTAAAAGACAAAAAAAATGATTCCAGAATTTTAGCTCGATATTTAGAAAATGGGGCAAAACCCTTTTTTCCTACGGAAAGTCGGCGCCTATGATAAGAACCGACTAAGATGGCTTAGATCCATACATAAAACTTACATCTGTCAACAATATCTACTACCATCGTCGTTTTTTGCAGCATTTCTAAATGTAGAAACGAAAATTAACATTCTTATTAGTAATAATACCTGATAGATAGGTAACAGTTAATCCACTTAGCTCCAGTATTTTGCATTCGTTTTCCATTATTTCGTTATAAACTGGTAGAACTACATATTCGCTCATTACAGCCACTCACTACCGATAAAAGATACTTCCCGTAGGTACAATTAGATAAAATAGGCATTTATTATGACAAAATCGAACGAAGAGAGTAGATAATAGACGTTTGTAACCGCGGCACGCGGCAGTCTTGTCCCATAACCTAGAAAACCAAACCGGCGAACTATATTGTGGGAATTTGCACCCAACACAAATGTCTTTATTTAATAACTATAAAACGTTTAAAAATTAAAATAAGGCACTAAAAGCTGAAGAAGAACACAAAATTACAACGTAAACACAGGAATTCAATTATGACATGACAGCGATACTGACCACATACTGACTGATGAGCGACTGTTGCATGCTTGTAGAGTATGCAACCAACAAGGCAGTTAACATTGGCGGCGTTAAATAAGGATTTAAAATAATATCGAAATTTTTTTTTTGGCTTTATAAATAAGTTTGGAATTTTTTTGAAGTGTTATTCCGTTAATTCTTATTTTTCCCTATCCCCTCCTAAAATATTTGTACTAAGTCATAGTTAACCCTGTATATTTCTGATTATACTACTCATAGGTATTTATCTTACAAATTACATATGCCTACTGGTAAATAAATTAGTCATCACCACATATATTATAGATAATTATAGTATTCCACTATTCTAGAACATTCACTAGAATTAATACTATGAGTGCACTTACCAAAGGTCTGATTTTATACCATAGAACGACACGCCACGTGTCAACATCTCATTCAGGAAATGCGATCTATGGCAAATGAATTACACACAGCCAAACCTCCAATACCAAATTGGGACATACCTGCATTACATTAATCTAATCTAGTGCACATGTATTCCTAAAGACGCCCTTTCTAGCTCAATTTGGGCTGGTCTACCACCCAGTTATACCTGTCATAAGCAGGTTTAAGTTGAAATAAATGTATACATTTCGTCTCACCAACGTTTTATTGTCCATTTTGCCTTCCAAAAACGATTGTACTATAGTAGGCTTGGTCAAAATTATGCACCAAATCGATTTTATCTTCCTGTGTTTCCTGTGTTATCAGTTCTATGAATAAATGGAAGGGGCAACAATGGGTTCATCCAAATATCTATATGGAAATCTTCGAAAAGCAAACCTTGAGGTCAATAGTTTCAATATTAAAGCTTATGTCCAGATATATATTGACCATGCATCATCATATAGCCTCATGAATAAATTAACGTATAAAGATTTTTAGACCACATTCATGTAATACATTTGGACATCAGCTTGACTATGGAGTTGGAAGAAAACGGTTCCTTCCCTTCCTATGTCATTGGAGATAGAAAACTAGATGAAACATCAGGACACAGTATTTACAGAAAGCTTATTTACACTGACAGGTATTTAAATGCCGAGTCTCTTCACTACCCGACCCAGAAATAACGTATTTTCAAGACTAGGTTAAATATACACAAGCGAGTAATTCCTACAGCAACGATAATATAAGATAACACGCCACTGGCGCTAGACCACTGCAACTAACTTTACTGGAACATTAAAGAGCCCGCAGGACTGCTCTCGAACATTCGAGTGGCCATGCACGCGTATATATAATAATAATAATAATAATGCATTTATTGTCCAACAGAAAGTATTCCATTTACAGGACAAAACAAATAGATTTATATAATATAAAGCAAACTACAAATTAAATATATATAGTTGAAAGAAAACAAAAACAAGCAAAAAAGATAAATAGAAAAATTAAAAAGAAAAACTACAACTAATATTGAAAATTATTGAAATAATCTGATGCAGTTCTTAACAAGTCATTAATATTACAATGAAATATATCACACTGATCTGCTATTTTGTTATAATTATTACCAATTAAATAAATAGGAGATTTCAAAAGTATATTTGTTCTAGCATTTCGACAATAGAATAGAGAATTCTCACGAGAGCCAGGTCTGGGAACACGTATATTGAATAAATTGATTAAAGCCTGAGAATCAACCATACCATTAAACAGCTTAAATAAAAAGTTAAACTAGTAATCACTCTTCTAGTATACAACGACTGCATATGAAATCTTTGCAAAAGTAACTGGTGATCATATCCCTATCAGGATAATAATTGTCGATGCGAAAAGATAGGTGTGTGAGAAAGCGTCGCTGTATTCTTTCCAAATGGTTACTGTAGATTTGATAGTAGGGATACCAAATAAGGTTACAGTATTCAAGTTTTGAACGTACGAGCGAATAATATAGACTCTTCAATGCACTTGCATCAGTGAAAGATTTTGTACTCCTTATAACAAAGCCTAGGGTACTGTATGCAGATTTAATAATTGAATTAATATGGCTAGAAAAAGATAATCTGCTGTCAAACACTACACCAAGATCTTTAATTTCCTCGCAACGTGTTAAAGGTGACATACCTATATTATAATCAAATATTAGTGGCTGATTTTTGAGAGAATACGTACATGTTTTGCATTTATTTATATTAATAGGTAAATAATTATCAGTACACCAAGTATAAACATAATCTACAAGGTCTTGCAGAATCAAACAGTCAGTCGTAGATGATATATTCAAGAACAATTTCAAGTCGTCGGCAAACAAAACATGATTAGATTTTAAAGTTAAAGATAAGTCATTTACAAATAGAATAAAAAAGTGTGGCCCCAAATTAGAGCCCTGAGGCACTCTGATGTCGCAATAAAGGTGTTCGACTTGAAACCGTTATAAGAAATGTACAGCTTTCGTTGATATAGGTAAGACTTGAACAGGCGGAGTAAGCTGTTACTAAAACCATAACGTTCCAACTTGCAAAGCAATACACTATGATTCACCTTGTCAAAAGCCTTTGAGAAGTCTGTGTAAACGACGTCAACTTGTCCTTTGTCATCAACATAATTCGCCGTATACTGAGTAAATTCAGCCAAGTTAGACAATGTTGAACGGTTAGGAACAAAACCATGCTGATTTGGTGATATGTATGATTTAACATAATCAAATATTTGTTTGTACAGACACATCTCAAAGACCTTTGCAATGTTAGACAAAATTGCAATTGAGCGATAACAACTCACATCTGCAGGGTTACCACTTTTTAGAATTGGACACACTCTAGTGAGTTTCCACCTATCAGGAAACTCGCCTGTGGATAATGCAATATTGAACAAAGTAAGCAACGGAGTGCACAGAACCCTTGAACAATCTTTTAGTAGAAAACTAGGAATCTGATCGTCACCACATGACATTTTGTGTTTTAATTTATGAATTGCTAGAAGAACATCAGATTCCGTAAATTGCTGTATGTTAATGCAAGATTGATAATAATCTAATGAAAGATTCGGATTCTGAATATCCTCGTCGGAAAAAACACTAGCAAAAAATTTAGAAAACGCATCAACAATTTTATTGGGATCGTCAAATTCTTGATCATTGAAAAAACATGCTTAGGTATACGCGTGTGCCCTTTCTTATTATGAACAAACGACCAAAACGTTTTTGGATCACTATTAATATTGGCTTGGATGTTAATAAGATAATTATTGTAAGCATGAAACAGCTGATTTTTTATTAAGCGTCTCAAACGTTTAAACTCATTTAAATAAAAGTTGTTATATAATAGAATAGAATAGTTGTAATATAATAGAATAGATATAGAGTATATAAGAAGGTTGAGTCAAGTGAGACGAGCAGAGTTAATAGAGTTCGATATACGAAATTTCTTCAAGTTGTAATCTTATTTTTGCTGAACTATACGTTTGAATGCATTGCATTTAACGGCTGATAATACAGGTTTATAGATATCCATACTTAAAATGTCAAATTTCTCATAAATAGTCAAAAATAATACTTTTAAAGATTTAAGAGAAATGTATTATCATGTGATAGTATGTGGCGCCTCCACCATTTTTCATAAATACCCGGTCAAAATTATAATTCACATAATACTTTAAATGCTAATTAGTGCTACAAAATAAATAAATAGTACTAGGTACTATGAGGATTTCGAACACAACTATCCACTTTGTCAAGCAGAAAAACGCTCTGTTTTAATTTTTCTTCAATAATAGCTTAATATATTTGTATGGATATGCAGACATGCCTTTAATGTATAGGTTGACTTCTGATAACTCCTACCACTCCAAACCAACCTACCAAATAAGATAATGTCTTAATTAGAACAAATTTTTACAATTCTAAGTTTATGGTACAGTGTCCCAAAGTTTCCTCCTCAGGCATTTTTCCCGAAGAAATATTTTTAGTAGGTGAATAGAAGTGACAATTAGGCATAACCCTAAGCTTTGTTTGTGTTTAATTTGTGAGGTTGAAAACAGGCGACGCCAAAAAAACTTTTATAAAGTTTTCCTCTATTTACCCTCGTTAGAAAGTTATGTCCAAAAGAAGATATATGAAAAATAAATTACATATTACATTATAGATATAACATGTAATAATTGATTAAACAATATTAATTAATATTTAGTAATAAACAGTACAGTAACTGTAAGAAAAATGAAGTACAAACATATTATTAAAAATAATTACAGACAATTTTCAGTTTGTCTTATATTGTTATCAAAACAACAATTAAATAAATTACCTTTTGTGGCTTTTTTATTACATCTCCTGTATGTATGCTAATCTTATATTTTGTTTCAACTGGTCGATATTATCTAACCTTTGCTTTAGGCAATCCGGTTTGGAGCTTCGTAGAAATAATATAGATAAAATATTTATGTTCAAATTATTTAATGGTATGATAGATTGTCCATATTTGTTGAATTTATTCAAGTTAAATGTGCCTATGTATAATAGAAGATCAAATGAACTTATTCATATTCCACTTAGTAAAACGAATTATGGTCAGTTTAGTGCAATATCTAGATTAAGCAAACATTTGAACGAATGCCATGACATTTTGTGCATTGTCGAAACGTGGTTCGTTTGCTTAGTAACAAAAAATAATAATAATAAAGATTGTCTAAATGTGTACTTATTTTTTTATTATTTATTTTGTGTTTTCAGTATTTTTCTTGTTTTTTTGTTGTTGTTTGGTGTTGTTATAGGTTAACTATTTTGTTTAATTGTAATTGCATATGAATTTTGTGTATTTTAGGTGTAAATCTTATATTTTAATTATTTTTAACTTTAACTCTGTTGCCTGTACTAAATGCGTTTTTTACCTATCATGTACTTACTTACCAAATAAATAAATAAAAATTAAATTTCTCTGGAATGGTTTTTATCCTGGGTACCTACTATAACGCTCTAGACCTTTGGGTTACTTTCTCCCATAATGCTGAAAACTACTTTGTATTTGAACATTTAAACTCTAACTCTCTAACTTTAAAGTGAGGTTGTCAATGATTTTACTTGTCTATGCTACAGACTTAGATTGTAATTGAAAGTTAACCTGCTCAACTCTATAAAAAAACAGTAATGAAATTTATAAAAAGGAAATGGTTTCAAGTGCTTGCATATTTTTTAAAAGACCTGCGGCGGCTGCACCAGCTTCAAAAGTGTGTACCCGCCACACCCCAAGTTTATTGTCGCTATTATTATATTTTGGAATTCAGATATGGGTAACTAACTTGCTTATCTTGGCATTTGTTCCTCGTCCCACTTAAGCCAACAACAAGAACGACAGCAACAAATAAAATATCGAGCAAAATATCACTAATTGCGAGCCCAGCGTCCCGATATTTTAGAATGAAATTGCCCCACATCCGAATGACGTCATCGTGATGTCATTGATGTGGATGGTGGAATTGGGTCAAACAGGGTGCGATGCCCCGGTTAGCAGGTTCGAGGCCGCTGCACAGCTTCATTCTAGCTTTTAGACGAATAGCTATCCTAGCAAGCCCGGTGAGCCCCTCTCAACAGCCCCGCGCTCGCACCCCCTGCCTGGCACGCTCCATCTCCCTGACGCCGTTTTATGAATCAAACGTCTATTTATATTTTCAATTATGGAAAATTCTGTACCCTAAGCCCGTTGCCGCTGGAAGCGTTATCTCGGCCCTGCTGCAGCCCTTTGACCTGAGTAGCGGATGGTATATTTAGTAACTGTAACACAACTAGATCTTGTGATAATTATGTTGCAAACAGATTATTTTTTCGCCAACCATATCTGAAAATAAATAATATGAACCCTAAAATATGACCGAAAGTTATGTTTACCATCCCTTGGGCTGTTAAAGTCATAACAACACGATTTTGTAGTTTTTCACTGTCTAGACACCTTTGACTGTCATTTGCGTACATTGACGTTTTAGATAAATTTTCATCAAACGTCAATGTAAATCAAAGTCTGGAATCGAGTGAACAAAACTATAAAACGAGCTATAAAATAATAATACGTTCTGATTCTGAATCATTGTGATTGGGTGAATTTGAGAAAATGAATAGTAATTGAGCCAGTGACGAAGAATTTACGAACACTCCATCAGACTTGCAAGAAGAAGCTAGGAATGTTTCTCTAAATTTCTTACCTATAAAGTCAAGACAACGGCATGAGAAGTACTATAAACTGTTTAACAACTGGAAAAAGAGTAAAACAGCTAAATACCTAACAGAATATTGTCATGGAATTTGCCTCACTCACACCCAACTCGACGACTGTGGTATCGCGAAACGCAAAATTGCCCCGATCGCCCCTACGCGATTCTGGTAAACAAACAAATAATGCCGGGGTATCGAGACGCAACTGGAGAACTGGAGAATAGACGAGAAGCGTTCGAGTCGTTCGGGAAATGGATCTAGAGATGCTAGAATATACCTGGAATATTCGTTGGGTCTATAAAAGAAGAATAAACGGCCGAGTTAGTCAGTCTTGTATTGCAGTCTTGAATTGAAGTGTTTATTTAGATCAAAGCGATTTAGATAGCGATTAAAAGTGAAATAGTGTTTAGTTGAGCTGTAATTAGTATTCTGTAGTGTACAAAGTAGTTAATAAAGATAAGTGATTGATTAACGGATTGTTTTTCTGGCAGTAAGAAAAAGTCAGATTGGGAAATCCGTGACAATATGTATTACCTGCTTATCTATCGTAAAGATCAAAGATTGTTAATGCAGGTACACTATGGTCTAAATTTTCAATGTTGAAAAGCACGTTTAAAGTCAAGGAAAATATTTATTTTGATAATTTTCATAAAGTTCGAGTATTTTTGAAACGGAATTCTGTAAATTACTTATCCAATAAGTCCAAAACTTTGGCTCAAGAACAATGCATTCAGTTTTTTAAGGAATCAGATGATTATGAATATCTTATGATAAAGGTAAACCAATAAATTAAGATAAACTAATTTTGTTTTATTTATAAACGTTAAATTGTAGATTTCTCTCATGATGGGGCTATACGGAGCTCGTCGCCGAAATGAATTATTAAATATGAAGCTTGACTGCATAGATAATAGAGGAGATATATTGATTATTATAGTTCCAGAAACAAAAAACAATATTACAAGGACGTTTGCAATCACAAAAAAAACAATTGATGGATTGAATCTACTTACAATATATAACAAATATCTTTCTCTTAGACCTACCCATACTCCTCACAATCGTCTACAAGAATAATAAATGTACAGTACAGCCGATTGGAAAAAACACATTCAGCAGAATTCCAGGAAAAATAGCCCCTTATTTGAAACTGTCTGACATACACAGGACATTGCTTCCGTCGTAGCTCTGCAATCCTTCTAGTTAATTATTCTGGGAGTGATTTGGTCACTCTTAAAAGGCATGGAGGTTGGCGTTCTTTTGCAGTTGCAGAAGGATATTTCGACGACTGTTTATCGAATAAGATTAGCATTTTTCAAAAAATCCTGACAAACCAAGAAGCCTGATACTTGCAGAAAAACCACAAATGAAGTGTTAAAAAATTACGACTAACTAAATGAATAAATGAGCTTTAGTAGCCCGCGGCGAAGCGAGGGCAACTAATAATTATGCATCGTTCTTGAGTCAAAGTTTTGGACAGGTAATTTACAGAATTCCGTTTCAAAAATGCTCGAAAATTATCAAAATAAATATATTCCTTGACTTTAAAAATGCTTTTCAACAGAAATTCAGACCGTAGTGTACCTGTATTTACAATATTTTATCTTTCCGATCGATAGATAAGCGAGTAATACGGTTTGGTTTTCTGCTTTTTTACTCTTTTCCAGTTGTTAAGCAGTTCATAGTACTTTTCGTACCGCTGCTTGACTTTGTAGGTAACAAATTTAGAGAAACATTGCTATAACTCGCGTCAAGAATTCAGACGTCTTACGTCACGGCTGACGTTACACATTTGTTTATATTGTCAACGTAATTTTCGATATTTGGTCGTGTTAAAAACAATAATTGTTTGCAATTTAGTGCAATATATAATGCAAACTTTTAGTGTAGTATATAGTTTTATTACTATCAGTTGCAGTTTTTTAAATATTTTAATGAAAATATAATGAATTATTCATTTGTTCGAATGACGTAAGTCGTCTGAATTCTTGTCGCGAGTATAGCTTCTTCTTGCAAATCTGGTGGAGTATTCGTAAATTGTTTGTCACTGTCTGAATTACTATTCATTTTCACAAATTCCCACAATTAAAATTATTTAGAATCAGAACGTATTATTATTTTATAGTTTTGCACTGACGTTTAATGAAAATTTATGTGAAACGTCAAAGTAGACAAAGGACACTAATGACAGTCAAAGGTGTCTAAATAGTGAAAAACTACAAAATCATGTTGTCACGACTTTAGCAGCCCAAGGAACGATAAACATTACTTTCGGTCATATTTTTGTTTCATTTTCACATACGGTAGAAAAAATATACTATATTAACGTATACAGGGCATCCGCAATATGAGTGTATGATAAATTGTACCAAACGAAACATAACTGACATTTTTTTTTCTGACCATCGATAATAGCATTATCGCAAACAGGATTTGAATATGTGACAACGTCGCACACTTGCGATGGCAGGTGTTTTTATATAATAATCACAACTGTCCTAAATATGTTTTACCTCACAACACGGAATAGGGTTTGGAATAGTTATAATAAGTGTTTAAATTAAAAATATTACAATAATAAACTGATTTATTGCAAATTTTAATTAGTTTACATCGGTAACATGATATGTAGAAAAATCACTTTACACAAAAATTGTACAAGATAATTCAGAACTTATCTAAAAAATGCATTCTGAATGTATGGAATGTAGAGGACTCTTACATATACAACTTTGTAAAGAAAAAATCAGGAAGGGCAGTTCGAAAATGATTTTAAAATACTGGTCCACTGCCACCGTAAAACCTGATAACGCAAAGCAAACAATAAAATGCATAAATCATCAATAGTAGGTATCCACTTCGATGTGATACACTTCATTTTTTAAATATCCCCACAAAAAGAAGTCCAAATCAGTCAGGAGATCGTGGCGGCCATTGTACCGGTCCCCTTCGTCTAATCCTTTGGTATTAATCCTTGGACACACTGTACATGGTACGGATCTAATTGAGCCTCGTGTATGATACGCCACACTGCTGCATTACACCGTGAATGTCCTGGACTTCCATCTCTTTCACGATTTGGTTTCAAATTACACTTGTACTCACTGCACGCCGCGGTAAAAGTAGCTGTATTTGGCACATATTTACCGGGAAATCGTTCTGCTAAGGCATTTTCACATCGCCATAAGCTAAAACGATAATCATTAACTCCAAGTTGCTATACACGTAAACCATTTTTGACACTTGAAAAATTAATGTAAAGGCTCAAAAAACGGTACAGGCTACAAAGAATAATCGGATTCGGAATCGCTCGTCTAAATTAGAGTAGCCCAACGATGTGAAGGTTGAAAATACTACAAATTTTACAATTTTTTTCACGATATTTACTTCATTTTTCATAACGCATCTATTCCCAATTTTTTTTTTGATAAGTTCTGAATAACCCTGTATAGCAGGTTATACTCGTAGATTGCTAATTTGGTAATATACACACATCTAAGTAAGCACGTGACAACAAAACAACTAAAATCATACTTGGGATTGAAGCAGTAAATAACATCCTATATTCCATGAACTGTCATCTTATAGGTGCATTAAAAAACACATTAACGCTATCCTATTGAATGCATTAGCTGCACAGGTGAAGTGTGGTATATTTTTAGTTTTAAGTTCGATTTTAAAATTTGTACATGCTCTATTACATAATAATATTAATTATTCTTCAAGTTGCGCTCCTCTCACTCTTGATACTTCTGCTGCTAACACTAAAAGCCGCTTTACAGTCTGCGGTCATGCTCAATTTTTTTTACAGCTTTTCTGCAGTTCTGGAGAATAATTTAGTAGTTAGTATGATTACCACCGTACTCAAAAATCCCTAAGCCGAACTGTCACATCCAAACTGCTTTTTTTCGTATATGCGTAATTATTCTTGAGCTTGCAAAATATATTAACTAAAAGCTATATTTTATATGCTATGCTGTTTGTTGTTGTTATTTGTCAGATTTGGATAAACAGTTTAGTTTTTAATGTGCATTCGGTTTGAAGTGTTGGAATCACTTTTATTGCAATTGCGAATTCACGACTGTAAAATAAACTGCAAGTCAGAATTTTGGGAAAGGTATTGCAGGTTCAAGGGTTTGCTGCAAGTCATAGCAAAAAGAATTGCGCACTGTAAAGCGGTTTTAATGTGGGACTGAAATCTCTTGTATCTTTTATGACACATAATTATAATTCAATTTGTAATAACTGTGACATACTTATACATGAATTGTATTTAGCTTTTAGCAGTATAAACAATTTGTGAGCTTAGTAGAGAAACTGTATTTTTTTTGTTATACCGGTTTGTATTTTACATTTTCTTTTCTTTGTTTTGTTCTGCAATTGTATACTTTCTCCTATTGTTGGTGAATTTCGCTGTTGGACAAATAATTTTAATAAATAAATAATCTACTGATGGTAGATTTAATTGTGATAATGGTGATGGACTATTTTAGTACAAATTACCAATTTGTAAGTGCTGAAATGAGAGGTGTAAAATGCAACGGTAAGTTGTAAAATGAAATCATTGTGATTTTCTCTTATTTCACATTTTTATTTGTCTTGAAATGTATATCCCAGCTAACAATTTCTTGTTCTGTAAAAATTGTAAGAACGTTTCCAGAGCAAATTTTATAGAGCAACACTTATACCATAACAATGGGCACCGTTCTATAGATCCTTTTAGTTCTTTAAGCGGTTTTGTAAAGCTTGCAGGAAATAATTATAGAAGTCTTAAAGAATTTTTATAACACAGTTACAAAGCAATCTCATAAAAATTCGCTATACAATTTTTGTGTTGCATGGTGTTATATTTAAAGAACTTTAAAATCGTTTAATTGTATCTTTTAAAAACAAAATGTTTCTGTATCGCACATGTTAGAAATAAAATTGACGGACCAATAAGAACCAATACGATGGGCCTAATCAGCCTGCATAGGAGTACTTACTTACATTATTACGAATTGCTTAGTTTGTTTGTCCATCAGGGAGCACTACATTTTAATGCGGAAAAAGTTTTATCGTGAAATATGTGGTACATAATGGTAATTTTTTGACGCGCCCTCAGTTAACCTTATATTACCTATGATGCTGGAAATTTAATAATTTTTTTTTTCTAAATTGATTAATTTAACAACTAACTGTACATAAAATAGTCAGAAAGTAAGTATATCCATATTATTTATATCATTTCACCTATTTATATTGTACATATTTTTAATTAAGATTTTTTTACCTTCTTCACAATATGGCGACAGAATTCTTTCTGCTTCATCTTGTACTTCCAATAGATTCTCACTAGTATGACATTTTTGTGTCAATTGCAATGATTATAGAGCAAATATGCTTCGTAAGCAACTACTTAATATCCACAGTGTTGTGTAATATTTTATTGTGGTAATTTCACTTATTTCAATCTTATTTAATAAATCTATTAAAATTCTTTAACTTCAACATCTAAAAGTGCAAATGTTTAAGGTTTGGAATGGTCTAAATTAAATATGTTACTAAATTTCTATAACAAAATCAATTTCTCTTAGCAATCAAATAAATCTTATCTATCATGAAATTTTCTTTCTGCAAGCAGATAATAATTTTTACAAGTCACGACTATGTTATACTAATTTCCCCATTATACTTTGATCAAAATATTTCGTACTATTACAGGCAGGTCTTGTCAGATGGGGCTATGGGAATCCTACATATATAAAAATTGATAGTTCTATAGTGTTTCTTTATGGAACAAAAGGCTTTTGTTACTTATTTACTCTATAATGATTTTATAACAACTGTATTATAATTCTCTACAACTGCTTTAAAGAGCGTTTTCTCTTAAGTTCGATAGCAGCTTCCATATTTGTAATTTGTTTTCTGCAGCAGAATTGTAACTTAACAACGCCTTATACAATAGTTCTATAATTAAACTATAAGCGACATTACGGAATAATTTTATAAGAGCGTCACAGGAGATGGTATAATTCTATAAAGCAGTATTTTGCATCGGTTTTACAGTAATTTGATTCTATAAGCACCGTTGCTGTAAAATTGTGTTATTGTACACACTTATAAGGCTACATTAGCAGTTATCTTATAAGTGCTCTATAAATTATGCTCTAAGAACGTTCTTGCAACAAATTTAAAAACAATTCAGTTTCTGAAGGCAAAATAGTCTCATGTGCCACATTAATGCAACAATTTAGTATTCTAAATACAACTATAAAATATTAACAGAATATAAAACTCCTATTACTCTAAATTTATAGAACTACTTTGCTAGCTGGGATAGCAACTGTAAAAATGGCGTTGAAAAATGTAGGGTGTTAAAAACATAAAAAATGTAAAATTGTTTCAATAGTGCCACTATTTAAAAAGAAATTAAAAATATTATAGAGAAAACTCGTTTTTAATACCAATATAACCTCAATGTTTCTCTACCAATTTTTTAATTTCTTCATAAAAAAAATGTTCTCATCATTTATTAGACGTGAAGAAGAAATTAATTAGAGCTGCTAACAGTGTTAAAAAAAGTATAAATTTATAAAGTATGGTTTAGCTGACGAATAGCAAGCAATTATTAGTAAATTATTTAGGCTTTTATCCGATCCTTTTCGATATCTGAAAATAATTCTAAACACAGTGAACATAAAAAAACCTCCTAAATCGTCCTCATATTTTCAAGTACAAAGAAATGAGGCTGTCCAACCTAAAATAAATTTTTACAGTCCCTCAGTATTCAGATAGTGACTTACAAGAAAATCTGAACATAAGTAATTACGATTCGAGAGCTTAAGAGAATAATTGCGTGAATTTTATTTAATGAACGAAGTGAAATCAATGAAGTACGTATACCGTTCAAAATTTGATGTTGCAGTAGAGAAGTTGAGCATATAATATAGGTAATAAAGATTTCCAAATTATGAATGAAGAGGGTATACAAATAGATAATAATGAATTTCTTTCCTCCGGGAGTCTGTAAGAGTTTATTTAAAAAAAATTCTAGAAAATTTCAGTAAAAATGATATGGAATATTATAAACATATTGCATTACGTTCTCATGTATGTATCCTTTTTTGATGCTTTTGGTCCAATCAAACTAATCAGCAATTCAAATTCAGTTGAAGACAGTCTTGTAAATTTTTTGTAAGGACCAGTGACCACTGATATTTTGTAATTTTAAATCCATTAGCCATTAAGTTACAACCACTTTACTTCATTCTTTTAGAATACAAACATGTCTGCCACCATCTTTTTTGCCTTTTGGTTTTTGTTGCATATTGGATGTTCAAGACGCAATGAATCATGACCTACTTCGACCCTGTTCGCGGTGAAGTAACGCATCGAGGTTGGCTGTGATGTGACGCGACAGAGTTCGCGAAGTTTGCTGCGAGATTCGCAAGTGAGTACGCGGCTTTATACGCTTCATTACTTTTTGCCACAAATTCTTGTATTTGGATTCCAGGGTAAACTAATAAATAATTTAAATGGGCATTTTATCATTGTACAGGACCATTTCGGCCACCAAATTATTTTAAAGGTTTTATAGTCTTCAGAAAATTAAATTTTTTTCAGATCGCACTAAAATGACAAAATCATTCACAAAATGTAATAAATAAAAAATACTAAATGACTTCTCAACTTCCGCGACATCCTCTAATTATGGTCACCTATACGCATCCCCATTGTCATGGCAACCATCGTAAATCGTGGAAGAACGAGTAAAATCGAACGGCGCCACCAGTTATCTTAATCTTTGTATACTTTTTTTATCCTGTTAATAAAGACATTATTATTATTATTATTAAATAAGACCGATGGGCTTCTTGCTTGCTTATGCATTGTACGAAATCGGTAGTCACGCTGCGTTCAGTGAAGGCACTGTTTTTTTTTTGTGGAAACTTAGTGTCCTACTGTTTAATATGCTGTGGTTTGCATAAAAAAATATTTTTTTAAAATTACTTATACTACACTATAATTCAAAAATTCTAGGACGTTTATTAAAGAAAGTAAGCTCTAGCAATATTACCATGTCTTTTTGAAACACCTTGTATATTCAGTAGATACCCTATTAACACTAAAGTAACTATTCTTGAGATATTTTTCTTAATAATAATAATGTAATTATAGAACAGCAAAGCTTGTCTGCGACACCCACAACTGAAGATGTTGGTATTTTTAAGGCTACATGTCATTAAACGTAGGAGAAAATATACCTACCTACTGATATGTTAGCTTCTTTGAAGTTTACTGAAAATGTCTTGTGTAGGTGGAGAATTCATAGAACTGATTGTGCTTACAAGTAAAATATATAACAATTTTACCGATATTTATAGGACTTCATAATAATAAGTAATTAAACTGTTGCAACAACTTTTATGTACAGGGTGTAACACTAATATGTATTCCTCGTACATTTTAATTGTACATTTGTTCTTAAAGCATTTGTTTTAGACAGGCATAAGGTTCTGTTGAAAATTTCAAAAATAATAATAATAATAATAATAATAATGATTTTATTACCATTAAATATTGCACAAAATATAAATAATAAGAAAATTAATATTTTAGTAAAAGGCAGAGTTCAGAGGTCTAGAACCTCTGCTCTTCCACTCAACCTATAATGAGAGAGAAAAAATATATATATAATCATATAAAGAATAAATATAAAATGATTAGTTTATTATACACATTCGTGAACAGCCACAGTGAAAAAAGAGTTAACACAATAAAGAAAAAGTTATCAAGTTAAATGCACGTATTCATAATTGATTTGATCAGTTCAGTTCTAAATTTTTTATAAGAAAACTGTATAAAAGAAAACGGTATTTTATTCCATAGACTTGCAATTTGATATGAAAATCCTGAGCGAAAACTAGTAGTTTTGTGTTTAGGGATGGTTATTGTGAATTTATACCTCATATTTAAATGATGGACATCCGTTCTATAAGTAATTTTGTTATAGAGATAAGGTGGGGTTTGAGAAGAAATAATTTTATGAAAAAAACAACAGCTATGTAGATAATGTCTATTTTTGATATTGAGCCAACCAATCTCCCTCAAAGACGAAGACACCGAATCATACTTACGTAGTCCACAAATTAAACGAACACAGCTATTTTGTATAATTTGCAAACGCTTAGCATCAGACTGTCTTAAAAAAGGATAATAAACAACAATTGCATAATTTATATGTGATAATACTAATGCTTCGCATAAATATTTCTTTGTTTGTTTACTTAACATACACTTACTGGAATAAATCAATTTTAAGTTAGAGAAGCTTTTTTTACAATAAAATTTACATGTTCTGTAAAATGAAGATCTATATCAATAATTAGTCCCAAGTTTTTTGATACGGTAGTTAAATCAAGATGATCGCCATTAATTTCAATATTTACTTTATCAGTGCACCTATTACGTGAAGATTTTTTGCCAAAAAGCATAACCTTGGATTTAGCGGAATTTATAGACAATCCAAATTTATTAGATATATCAATGAGAGATGTAATGTCATCATTAATAAGACGGCAAGCATGAAAAATATTATTTTCCTCAAAAGAATAATACAGTTGGGTATCATCAGCATAGAAATGAGCGTTGCAAGATTTTAAAACATGACGAAATTCAGCTGTATATAAAGTAAATAAAAGCGGACCTAAAATCGAGCCTTGAGGAACACCCATATTAGTTGCTAATACATCGGAATGTTTACCATTAAGAATAACTCTTTGGTACCTTTCACTGACGTACTGTTCCATTAACTTGATTGCATTTTCTTGAAAACCAAAATAATGTAAAATAGCTAAGAGAAGTCGATGGTTTATTCTGTCAAAAGCCTTACTATAATCTAACAAAACTAATACTGTAAGCTTATTATTATCTGATGAAGTGACAATATCATCGGTTACTCCTAATAGAGTGCTTGTTGTACTGTAACCTTTACGGAACCCAGACTGGTTAACTGGGAGAATACTATGTTCGTTTGTATGATTCCGAATTTGAAAATTTAAAATGATTTCTAAAATTTTAGAAATGGCGGGTAATATACTAATATTTTTGTTGTTCAAGGTTCAAGGTCGATAAGCCGTCGAAACCATAATTGCATATCTATTTGGCTGATCAAAAATTTGTTGTACGTACGACAGATTGCATAGTGTATCTATAAATGATACTGCAGGAAACAACTACTCCGCGGGCTAATACCACGACCGGCATTGAATTATACCTGCAGTATCTATGTGAAGCAGCCAAGAACCCTTTTCGGCCACTCCACCAGACATAGACCGGTTTTGGGCTTGTTAGTCCTTCAGTATGCCATAGGTAGTTGTTACTGATGAGGGCTAACAAGCCCGAAACCGGTCTATGTCTGGTGGTGTGTCCGACAAGGGTTCTTGGCTGTTCACACAGATACTGCAGGAGTAATTCAATGCTGGTCGGGGCATTAGTCCGCGGAGTAGTTGTTTCCTGCAGTATCATTTATAGATTTAATGGCGCATCGCCCGGAGCGAGAGGTCTGCGGTTAAGTACCTACGATATTGTAGGTCGCTTTCTGCAAGTCGAGCCGCAGGAAGTAGCAGACCAGTTACATCTCAGATTGCATAGTGTGTTTTGACGCTGTATGTGATTTCGACTTGTTGAAACGATTTCGATTTCAACCGTCGATTGGTGACATGTTGCTATGATGTAATATTATTTAAAAAGTTTTGAGTTTGTTGAATATCATTGTGAACCATAGGCACCGAAACTTGAAGATTGCTGATAAGGGAGAAACGTTGGTGCCATAGAAAGTCCCTATATCACGTTAGCTTATTGCTATATTGAATATTATAACCTCCCCCTATGTTACTTAGCCTTGAAATACGCCACGTAGAAAAATAAACATTATTGTCACTACTTGATTATACAACGAATATACTTCAAACAAATTCCCAACTGTCAAACCTTTACTTTGACTTTTCTCACTAGCGTTAGGCTTCTCAAGATAAACTGACATAAACTTTCCGCGGTATCGAGAACGTGCCGGGAACTAACTCGAATATGGCCTGGAATGTTGTAGAAAACTATAAATTCCAACATAAACAGGAGCATAATTAACAAACTAAAAAGGTACGTGAGCTTCCGTAACATTTCCCCCTCTTAGAGCTGATCTTCCCGATCAGGTTACTCCGTTGACAGCATGACCTTCTTGATAAGGTGTCAATCTTCATCTTAGCTTGGGGATTCCTCTGGATCCTATACACTACGTCATTCAGTCTTGACACGACGGTATAAGAGCCTGCCCACGGTTTCTGCAGCTTCGGAAAATTATCCTTCCTTCTTTTTGGGTTATACAACAGCCAAATTTTCTCATTTTCTTAGAAAACCGTTATTGTTGGCACGCAAGTCGTATCTGGTCTTCACTCTGTCGCTTTCAATTTTCAGTTTTTCTTATACCTCTTCATGTCCTGTCTTTATTCGATCTTTCAAATGGCTGAGATAATCATCTAAGTTTTCGTTGTATTGCGGTCGGTTCATAATTAGATCTATCGGTAGTCGCAATTACTTGCAAAAATGTTGCTAGCTGATGTTTTACCCGTGATCTCATGAATTGCTGCTCGGTAAGCCAGTAAAAATGGAGGAAGACAGGTATCCCAATTAGTCTGTTTCTCGTTGACGGTCGTTCTCAAGAAGTTCTCAATGGTGCGATTGATTCGTTTCACCATTCCATCTGACTGCAGGTGAAGAGGTGTAGTCCTGGTTTTGTGGATGCCTAGAAATCCACAAATGTTCTAAAGTACTTTAGATTCGAAATTCCGTCTTTGATCGGTATGGATTTTCCTAGGAACCCCATAACGGCAAATCAAATTTTTAAATAAAGCCTTGGCTATGGTAATTGCTTCTTGATCGGGCAAGGGATATAATTCTGGCCACTTCCTGAAGTAGTTCATAATTACTAAAATATAGCGATACTTAGAGATAATATTATGTTCACCCCAAAACATAGAAATAGATAATAATAATAATAATAATAATAATAATATCTCTACCCCTCATTCTAATCACGGAATAATCACTACAAATTTTATAGAAAAACAAAAACAAATTTATTGCAAATTATACGAGGACATACAAAACAAAATTGAATTGACAAAACAAAAAACCGAGTAAATAAAAACAAAACGGAGCCACAAAAAGTTAAAATTTTAAGAATGCAAATAAATAAATATGTCACAGTTGCTGTTCAAAGTGGCCACCGTTTACACGCATACAAAGATTATTTGCACGACAAAGAAAATTGAAATATACATAATTCCTTCGTCGGCTCTAAAAGTATTTGTTGCATCTTCAAGACGTTGCTATAGTTGCTCTTCATTTTCTACCGATGTTATATAAACCACTTACTTAAGACGACCCCATAAAAAATAATCTAATGGATTTATTAAGTCTGGACAAAGTGGTGCCCAATTTACAGGGGCCATTACCTCTACCTATCCATTTGTTTGAGTACTGTTGATTTATGTTGTTACATCATGCATAAACCACATATCTCCGAAGTTGAAGAGGTATATCCTCTAACAAGTTTGGCAACGTATTTTGTAGACGTTACAAATAAATTTCTCCCGTTAATCTCTGTGGTAAAATAACAGGACCAACAATAAAATTTCCAATTATTCCTGCCCTCACATCAATTTGGTTGAAAATGTCTAACTTCACTGTGTGCGGATTTTCGTCTGCATTAACATGTTCATTGTGGAAACATGCTTCATCGGTAAACCAAATAATGTTGCCAAAGATGAAATCCAGTTCTCTTTGCCTATTAACCTGCCTTTCAGTATTGTGGGGTAAGAGGTCTTGAACTGGCTGTTTATGGTATGGATGTCGCAACTGTTCTCTAAGTACCCGATTAACACTATTTTTAGATTTTCCTATTTCTCTACTTAATCGTCTCGTACTTAGTGCCGGGTCTTCCCAACACGTCCCAAGATATCTTGATCAACTTCAGGAACCCTTAAATAACGCTGCCTTCCATAATCCGCAGTTTCAGGAGCAAGCAACTGATTTCCCGAAGACGTCTCTCCACAGCAGCAAAAGTTGGGTGGCTTGTTATGCGACGATTTGGAAATCTTTCACGGTACGCTCTGACACACACCATTTCTTTCAGAATATCCAAAAACTAATAACATATCTGTATATTCTGCACTGGTGTATTGTATTGCCATGAAAAATGAATATTTAATTCAAATTATTAAGTAAACGTCAAACTTTTCAATCCTAGTAATAATTCAGGTGTCTTAAATGTCGCAAGTTTTATTTACTTGAAACCACGACAACCAACAATCAAAATTATTTGCATAAAGCCAAGTACCTGGAGACTTGTGAAAAAAACGTATATACCATATGGAATGCGCGGAAACGAATAAGCGTGTTTGTTAAAAAGTGTCATTTTTATTTCAAGAATATCAGAAACAATTGTAAATAATTTTTTCCTAATTTAATTTTTATGTCAAAATTGCTGGCAATGATTAGAATTACAATTTTCGAATAAACCACGAGAGTAATCGAATCTTATCAAGAGTACCTTTTCTGTAGGAAATAATTTACTTAATCTAAATTTTATACTGGAAAATATTTTCTTCCATTAGCGTAGAATATCGAAGGGGTAATTACTAAAAACCCAAGTTCCACACCAATGGAATGATATTACTCGTAATTTTTATATGTGGTTTATTGTCCTATAGAACGGTGTCAACTTACCAAATTTTAGCAAAATCGCATAAGGCGTTTTAAATTTATAAAAAAAACGATTTCAAAATTGAAACTTCAGGGTCGTATAGCGCCTAAACGGGGCAACTTTGAACTGAGGTAAGTTTAGCTAAATCGACTTATTTCAAGCTACATTATATCTGGTGGAGCGTCGTAAAGCCCTTTAAGGGACACCCTGTATAAACATAGTGAATATTTAGACCTAAAGTTATTGTTGTTTTATCACGAAACGTTTCCAAGTAACAAAAGAATGTAGAAATTTTTAACACCCTGTATCTCAGTAACAGGGAACTTTTAGATACAGATATATTAGGATAAATCTCATTTATTTGGACTGTACAATCACCCCTTCTAAGCATGCCAGTGATAACTGAGACACCTTGTATAATAATCACTACGTTGCGTTTCCATTTCTGATTCATGTATTTGTTACTTATCTACGAGTAATTATGAAATAGCAAATACGTATCATATTAAATGAGGAAATTATTTTTCTAAAACTACAAAGTTTCGAAACTGCACATTTTTTCATTTTTCTGTACTGTAAATGATCATTTTTATTTATTCTGATAGTCACGATACTGAGCTTTCTGAGCGAGTATTTTTATTTCTTTGTTTTGCAACATTCCTTTCCCGTACCTACTGAATTATGCGAAAGATAATTCTATTTCGTCGAATTTACATCTAATAGTTTCTCTGCATATTGAAATGTCAACACCGGCAATCGATAATGGACATACATATTCGTATTAATTTTTATTCAGCAATTATGAATACATCTATGTTTCATAAAAATCCTTTACATGCATTGTATCAAAGCTGCAGCATTGACGTTCGTCGTTAATTATAAACAAATAGGTACATTGATGCAAGTGCAGCTAGTGAACCCTGTATTGAACTGCAGGTCATAGACCTACAACATTCCACCCCTCGAATGACCTACTTCCCCAGTTTCAGTCAGTTTGCAACAAGTATTGACGCACTACCCCTTCCCATTTTTGGTCCTCATGACGTCAGTGGATATCCCTACCACTCCAAAAACAGGTTATGCACCTTAATTTTCTCTAATATTTGTTGCTATATTTAACATTGGGTTTGGTGCTTTACAAAAATTTAGAAATGTCGAGTGCATTGTTTCTAATTATAATGAAGATCAGTCTTTATATAAAATCTACATTGCGTAGTTTATAAGAAAAATATTTTATAAATATATGTCTGGAATCAATCTGAACTGAATGAGATATATTATTCTTTCAATTACGGAAAGTTAGTTCTAATGTCTAATTGATGTCTCACATTTACTCTATATCCCATAATTTTGTGCACCCAGTATATAAAAACTAAGAAAGAAAAACAAGAATTGTAACTTACGATGAAACTAAAACTTATCAGTCATATAAATATACACGGGTGTCTTGCAAGTTGTTACAATAATTTTAGGTGATAGAATACGTGATTTTGAGTCGATTGAAACAAACATATCTATATACCAAGTGTTACAATATTTGTGATAATTTATTTTTTAATTTAACCGTGCTTTTCTACAATTATTGAAGTGTAGAAGAAAAACAAACCTTTTTATAACAAATATTTTTATACTTTTTTTTTATTAGGAATGAGAGGTTTTTTTTAAATGATTTAACCAATAAAATCCAAAGTGGCTTCGTTACTTACCTAGAACATCATAAACATTCTACTTTGTAAAAGCGAAGAGTCAAATTTAAACGTAGATGTTATTTATTTATACCTTTGTGTGTAGGTTTATTCAGATATTATTAAAAACTTACATAAGCAATGCACTTTTAGTTCTTAGCAAAAGTTTCTTAATAAACATTCTAAAAATTAGGGAAATTTATCTTAACACGTTTAAATATACAGGGAGCGCATTCGCCAAAACCGCACACCCGTTCAGTACCTATGTAATAACAATGGTATAAGAAATGAAGATATTTGCACTGAGATTCGAACGTATAGTTTGACAGTTGATCTACATTTACGGTTGCTATGGAAACTAAGGACAATTGTTTTCTCCTGGCATACCAAGCTATTTGATAGAAATTGCTTTTCCTTTTTACGCCGTAAATTTAAATTAGCTTTTATTATTTGAACAATTGAAATAAATATTTGGCTTTTTGAATCCTCCGGCATTTTAATAACTTCAATATTTTCTAAAGGTTGCGTTCTTGTTAGCAAATGTCTTCATTTCTTAAACCATTTTTATTACATACTAAACGGCTGTCCTCTGTTTTGGTGAATGCGCTCCCTGCATACTTAAACGTGTTCAAATTAATTTACCTAATTTTTGGAATGTTTATCAAGAAACTTTTCCTAAGAACTAAAAGAAAAAATATTTTGTTTTCTAAAAAAACTCAACGGTTGAGCAGCAATTTTTAGCAATTCATATTGTCAGATCATTTTGTTACTGTTGAGGATCGGTTGGAAAATCCCATTAATGCCACTTTAATTGACATATTTGAGCAAGGTGATAATTAGATACCGCACCGTAAACTTATTTTTTCAACAGAACGGCGCTCCTCCAAACAATTTTTAAATGTAATCTTTAACAGGGCCATTTGGTATAATCAAATTTCATCTCAATTTATCAATATTATTTGAGAACTAATAAATTTAGACACATTGCTATGCTTTATTGTTTGTTTGTTATTATTATAATGAGGACTATTCTTAAATTCTTGAAATGTCATTTACTTACCAGGATAGCTCTGTTCTGGACGGCTGTGTGTACACTTATAATATTTTTGACTGAAATTTAAAATTTTAATGTTTGTTTTCAAGAACTATTTGATGGAAAGTAGTTTGAAGCTATTTTTTTTAGTTTTGTTCAATGAAGTCAATGACTGATATTGTATAAAAAAATAAATTTATTCCCAGTGTAGATACCAAACAGGTCTTATTTTTTTTATTATGTTAAAAATTATGCTATATAATTAACTGGAAATTTTGCCTCAGAAATATTTAAGAAATGGAATTTTATACCAGTTTCTTTTTTCATTTATTATTTTATGAATGAATAATCAATTAATTTTCTTAAATTTATCATATTCCAACATAAACTTAAGATAAACATTTGATGGGTATTGTTGGAAATCATGTGTTGGGCCCTGTGAATTGCCATATAATCTGAATGGCCGTTCTTACTTATTTTGAGGAATTTATTGATGATTTACAATTAAATGTGAGACAATATGTTTTTTATGTAAGACGGTGCCCTTGTCCATTTTTCTGTACAGGTGCTAAACTATCTTAACGCACAAGTTCCCCAACGGTGGATAGGTCTCGGCAGCACGTTTTCATGGTTCGCACGAAGCCCAGATTTACGACATAAAACAAGTATACCATATTTGAGAAAAATATATAGGAGAACAATATTTTCTATTAAAACATTCGTACACACACTGATAAAAAAGTTATAACCAGTTTTTATCAACCAAGAGTACATTTCGTAGCGCCCTCTAGCGTCTACAGCAAAATTAAGTACGGATTCGTTTTTCTTGTCCCAGAAAACCTCCTAATCCAAATTTTCAAAAGAATCCTTTGAAAACTTTTTTATTAGCCATAAATGGACTAAGGTAATTTTGGCTTAATCGCATTATTTTGATGTAAGAAATCTACTCTTGCCCTGTGTCCCATTAATTTCAGGACACCCTGTACAATGCCAGTCTTTCGTTTTGTCAAACGGATTTTTTATTCAATAGGTATGTACATATTTTTATATAGGTAGGTATTTACAAAAATTTTAAATATAGTTTTACCATTTAATGCGTTTATCCATATTTATTAAAGTAATTCTTAAAACAACGCTTTTCATATGAATTTAGGATCGCGCTTTAGCGTGCAATTTCCAACTGAATTTTATAATGAAGCAGGTGAACTGCAGCATAAGTTTTCGCTCGTATGTACCTTTGATCAGATTATGGCGACCTTTAAAAATTTGCCTCATCCAATCGTGTTTACCTGAATGTAGATCAAAGCTATGGACAAAGTTAATATACTCTTGGTAACATGGTTCTCATAGGATGACCTTTTTGTGGGATCTATAAATGTTCTCTATAACATTGTCGCATTGCTTTTCCCTATTTTGTATAATTTGCTTAATTCAAGTAAATTATTTTCATTCTACCAGATGAAAGGGTCAGTCATGGCATCAATAATTGTACCTATAGATAATTTAAAAAAAATAGTATAAAGGAGCTCGCCAATTTGATATTAATTATGGTTGATTACTGAACTAATTATTTCATTAATAAAAAAATCATCAGCAAGTTTTCCGTAAGTAGAAATTAGTGAATTTTCTTTTTGAGTTGATCATATTTATGCTTTGTATTAAAATGAGATATAATGTAACAAAATTATAAATAGCTGTAAAATACACAGGGTGTTTATACTTCAAAGTCTGGGGGAGGGGAATTTCTTGAAGAAATAGTGGGCGTAGTAGTTCGTAGTTTTTTTATCCTTTGAGGTAAATTTAATAAATGTTTACTTCTAACATATTGTTACGGAAGCTTACCTACCTTTTTAGTTGGTTAATTATGTTTGCGTTAAAATTTATAATTTTTGTAATATCTTTATTTTGACGTTTTCCAGAATCTTCTAGGCTATATTCTGTTTGTTTCTCGACACGTTCTCGAGATCGCAGAAATTTCGAGAACTCTAAAAACCTATATAAGCGAATCGGTTTCGCCGTCACAGTCAGTTTATATTGAGCAGTAGAAGGCGATTGAGAAACGTCAAAGTAAAGCGTTGACAGTTGTGAAATTTGTTTGAAGTATATTTCTTGTATAATCAAGAGTGACAATAAAGTTTGTTTGTCTACGTGACGTGTTTCCACGCTAACCCAATTTAGAGGTTACAATACCGTTCCTTCAATTATACCTCTTTAACTATCTGCTCTACACCTTTTGCTCTCAAAAATAAAATCCAACCAACGTTTGCACATTGGTTGGTTAGTTGGTCATAATTGATATTTATTCATTTATAATAACAGTCTAACATCTAACTGAACAATATGATTTTTTCGTAAAAGGATCGATTGATATCAATTTATTAACCTATAGCAATTATGTGCCATTGATAGGCAGATTCATGTAGACGCTGTTTATGTTGACTTCAGTCAATCACAATATATTAATGGCTACATTACTAAGAATTGGTGTTTGTCGTAATCTTTTCCGTTGGATAGCATCATATTTATTCAATAAATCCCAAATTGCCATTGTTAATGGTTATTGTTCTAAAATGTTTTATATCACTTCAGGAGTTCCTCAGCGGTTTCATCGTGACTCACTGTTTTTCTTGGTTTACAGTAATGACATCGGAAGCTCATTGCAATTTGGTAAATATCTCTTATATGCGGATGATATAAAAATCACTATTCACTAAGATTAATTCGTGTGGGAATTGTTTCTTGTTACAGAATAGTTTAGACAATTTTTCCAAATACTGTGTTAGTAATGACTTGCATCTTAATAAATGTCACTGTATTTCTTTCAGTAAAAATGTTACTTCTATTAAATTTGGTTATAGGATAAATAATGTAAGTCTTCAACTAATAACTGAGATTAAGGACTTGGGAGTAATATTTGATTGAAAATGTATTTTACATTTCATATTGATTATTTGGCTAATAAGTGTAATAAAATGGTTGGTTTTATTACAAGAATATGCAAAGATTTTAGGTCTGCTGGAGCTATTAATATTTTTATATGTTATTAAATAATTTGATATATTCACCTGAGTTGTTGTCCATCCTATCTTTTCATGTACCAGTTAGGAACATACGTTTTTGTGTGTGTTTTCCTTTTATATTGTTCATTGTAGAATCAACTGAGAGCTAAATTCACCATTTCATTGAATATGTAGGAATTACGATAGATACTGTTTAAATATTGATATTTTTATAATTCCAAAAGTCGTTTTAGGTGTAATATTAAACGTATTAAGTCGCTTGTAAGCCCACTCTGTACTTGTTTCTTATTGCAGTTGTGGTTACTGTTTTAGACCTGTTTGTATCCCTGACTCTGACAATAATAATTTACGCAGTATCAATTATTTTGTTACTTTTTCACTAAACTGAAAATTCAAACTCCAGTAATAGACAATTCTGTACTCAGTTTTTAACATTCCATCCTTTTAGCATAATTTCGTAATTTACGCCGTGAGGAAAAATTGTTACGTTTACGTAACATGTTTTAAGCCATTTACAGTAGGTAGTTTGACAAACTAAATATCCTAATTTCTATAGCAAGAAATGTGGAAAGAAGGCAGATTAGATTCATCTTTGCAAATATCCACCATAATGCACGCACCTAACCTGTTTTGAGTTCATTAAATACATTTTCTATACGCTGACGCAGCTGTTCCTCAATGTCAACAGCTTAGAAATACATCTTCTGTTTCATTTGACCCCACATGTTAAATACATTGGATTGATGTCTGGCGACCGTGGAGGCCAGTTTAAGACAACCTCATTTCCTTGGCTAATCCAGCGATTTGGGAAGTGCCCGTTAACCACGGAAACACTAGCGGTTGAAATAAGGAGGGGCGCCGTCGTGCATGTACCATGAGGAACCTCTTCTTACTACAGGAATATCCTCTAAAAATTAGTTTTATAAGCCTACAAATTTTGAATACCTATTACGGTTACACCTTGTACATATATTTCAAATACATCATTGTTGCGAAATGACTGCAGATTATTATTCACCTAGCGCCTGTTTCTTATATATCAACGTTTTAGTTCCAATTCATAAAAAAATGCCAGAACAAATGCCGCTAACAATGTTAACCTTTGTTGTATATGAGAAAGTCGTTAAAGAGACATGATACGTTTACTATTTTCTTATTATAACAAGAAATATGTAATATACCCTCTTTCAAAACTAGTATCTCCGTACTCCTAATTTCCCACTCTATAACTTCAAGTCAATTACTTCTCAGAATTATAAAATTTAGTTCATTAGCTGTTAGAACAATGATATTTATAATTTTACTGTTTGATTGTTTTCTTAAATATTATCATACTGCCTCCCTCTTCAAAGCATTTATGCGGTAGCATTGCATGATTATATACCTTTATTCCTATGTACCCAGGGCTCTGTTGGCCTACTGACAGTCTGGAATAAGGTAATTGTAAAGTATGACCGAAACGTGGATTATGTGAGTGGATATTAGACTTTTCTAATTCTGAGACATTACTTCTCACAAAATAAGAAGTGAATAAATATATAGGAACGGCAAAGTCATTATACCAAGATCCTTGAATAATGTTCTACATGATGTTTTCATTGATTTGCCCATCATATATCTTATTGCCCGCTTTTAAGTGTAAAAACCCGACTCACTGACGCAGATGACCCCCAGTAAATCAGTCCATATGTTAAAATTGATTGCAAAACACCAAAATACAAAAGTTTTAGAATATCAATAGACACTGTGTCTTTAATACTTTTAATTAAATAGCATGTAGAAGCAAGCTTTGGTAATATCTTATCAATATGAGTATTCCATGATAATTTTTTATCAATATACAACCCTAAAATTTTGTAGCATCCACATTTTCAATGGACTTGCTCTCTACTTTAAATAACAATGATGAATCATATGTTACATTTTGGTACAGAACTCTGCAAATGTTGATTTCTCGCTATTAAGCTTAATGCCGTTTTGATTACACCATTCAGTTACATATTCTATACAAGAAGTTCCTGAAATAGTAGCTGTATTTCGATCGGTTTCGGAAAAAATAATGTTGGTATCATCAGCGTATAATATAAATCTTGTCCTATCATTAATCAAATTATTCACTGGAAGGTCATTTATAAAACAATTAAATAACGTGGGTGATATGCAGGAACCCTGAGGTGTACCACGGCACACCATTTGAGCTGCTGACTTAACACCGTCGATCACTACATGCTGCGATCTTTCAGATAGATAAGATTTTATCCACGTGTTTGCAGGGCCCCTTATGCCCATGCAGTTTAGTTTGCTCAATAACAGGTCATGATCGACGGTATCAAACGCACGACTCATGTCAAAAACAAACCTATTACATGTTGTTTTCGTTTAACGTTTAACCCCTTATAAACATGTAACGCTGCACTTAGTGCTGTGTTTGTAGATAATTTGCACGAAACCCATGTTGTTTCTAAAGATCGGTGATATTTTTGAAATGTTTGTTGAAATATATAACTAATAATCCTTTGCCGTTTGTTATGTTAAATATCTTTTTTCTCTACATATCTTTTGATAACGAACTACTCTTTCAAATTTCTTTCGTGATTTCTCTAGCTTAAGATCGAAAACAACACGGGAAGCTTCATTCTCAATATTTGATGACAAATCATCGCCTGAACTCATATTTACACTTTCACAATACTTACGAGAAAAACATAATCATTTTGACGTACCAGAATATAAAGTATACTAATTATTGTTATTACTAACTTTGACAATGGTAGATAAAAGATTGTACTCAATACGTAGGATGCTACATTATTACTGCACGTCTATAACCCACTTATTGAATAAATTACTATTACTTCATTGTGCCATTTTGGTTTGTTTTTTTGGCATGAAAAAACATTTACTTTATCTTATGGTATCTATAAATGATCATTTCACTACATTTCATTGCCTTTACAAAACTATAAAAAGAAATTGCAGCTATTTTCCCTAGTGTGCCTCCAATTTGGCCCAGTGTAATTTTATTATTTTCTAAGTTTTTGTCAATTTATAACTAGCAGAAACTTTGTCTCAATTTAACTATTTCTTCATCTTCTATGATTTCTAAAATAACAATCATACTCATCATAATCATTAATCTGAAACATCTTCTAATGCTGGTAACACATTAATGTTGAATAACTTGAAACTTCGGTACTATTTTTTAGGAACAACAGTAAAATTTCCACAAAATTGTCTGAACCACGATTCAGCCCCACCGAACCAGTCAATATCCTTTCTCCAGCTTTCATCTAGAGAGGGCTTTTCATGCACCTTCGTGGAGGGCTAGTGCGCCTATGCCGAACTGCGGAAAGGTCAAAGGGCGCGCCTTCAAATGTTTAACTTCCTTTTTGTTCAACTGGAAATGGTAATTTTCTCGGTGTTTTGTGCATCCAATATCCATACAGCAGTTCAACATTGTATTTGTAATATAAGAGGTACAATGAAACCGTGTAAATACTTATCATTTATTTCGGTAATACATTTTAAGACTTAAAATTTTTAAAAAACAATAGCAAATAATTTTATAACAAATATATTATTGTAAGTTTTATAAACCTATTTTATGCTAATCACGATTAATAATTATTATTTGTTAGAAGAAAGTCAAGAAACAAAAAAAGAAACTCTCAATTAAATGTACTTATTGATAAGGCATGCTATTAAATGATTTTTATAATTTCGACATATAAAGTAACATCTTTTGTTTTCGAAACAAGTGTCAAAACGTTTTACTTTATGTAACTAGTTACATAAAGAATGAAAACCATTATGCAACTGGTTATGAAAAGTTCGTTGTCACTAATTGCAAAAATGAATTAAAAAAAATACAACAGAAAAATAATAAAGTAACTTTTATTTAAGTCAGTAATTTAATAAATTACACTTTATTAATTATTATTATTTAATTATAAATATTCGCAACGCAGTTGGTACAGTTAGTGAAACTATTTCTAGAAAAATCTTTCATTAATATTCCGTGATATGTTATTGGTATTACTCAGTTCTCCAAGAATATCAACGCAAATTGTTTTTTTATTTTCTATAGAATTTTCAACACCTTATAAACATGTAACGCTTAATTTAGTGCTGTTTGTAGATAATTTTGCACGAAACTCCATGTTGTTTTTAAAGATCGGTGATATTTTGAAATGTTCGTTGAAATATATAACTAATAATCCTTTGACGTGTTTGTTATGTTAAATATCTTTTTTCTGTACATATCTTTTGACAACGACCAACTATTTCAAATTTCTTTCGTGATTTCTCTAGCTTAAGATCGAAAACAACACGGGAAGCTTCATTCTCAATATTTGATGACAAATCATCGCCTGAACTCATATTTACACTTTCACAATACTTACGAGAAAAACATAATCATTATGACGTACCAGAATATAAAGTATACTAATTATTATTACTAACTTTGACAATGGTAGATAAAGATTGTACTCAATACGTAGGATGCTACATTATTACTGCGTCTATAACCCACTTATTGAGTAAATTACTTCATTGTGCCATTTTGGTATGTTTTTTTGGCATGAAAACAAATTTACTTCATCTAATGGTATCTATAAATGATCATTTCACTACATTTCATTGCCTTTACAAAACTATAAAAAGAAATTGCAGCTATTTTCCCTAGTGTGCCTCCAATTTGGCCCAGTGTAATTTTATTATTTTCTAAGTTTTTGTCAATTTATAACTAGCAGAAACTTTGTCTCAATTTAACTATTTCTTCATCTGCTATGATTTCTAAAATAACAATCATACTCATCATAATCATTAATCTGAAACATCTTCTAATGCTGGTAACACATTAATGTTGAATAACTTGAAACTTCGGTACTATTTTTTAGGAACAACAGTAAAATTTCCACAAAATTGTCTGAACCACGATTCAGCCCCACAGAACCAGTCAATATCCTTTCTCCAGCTTTCATCTAGAGAGGCTTTTCATGCACCTTCGTGGAGGGCTAGTGCGCCTATGCCGAACTGCGGAAAGGTCAAAGGGCGCGCCTTCAAATGTTTAACTTCCTTTTTGTTCAACTGGAAATGGTAATTTTCTCGGTGTTTTGTGCATCCAATATCCATACAGCAGTTCAACATTGTATTTGTAATATAAGAGGTACAATGAAACCGTGTAAATACTTATCATTTATTTCGGTAATACATTTTAAGACTTAAAATTTTTAAAAAACAATAGCAAATAATTTTATAACAAATATATTATTGTAAGTTTTATAAACCTATTTAACGCTAATCACGATTAATAATTATTATTTGTTAGAAGAAAGTCAAGAAACAAAAAGAAACTCTCAATTAAATGTACTTATTGATAAGGCATGCTATTAAATGATTTTTATAATTTCGACATATAAAGTAACATATTTTGTTTTAGAAACAAGTGTCAAAACGTTTTACTTTATAACTAGTTGCATAAAGAATGAAAACCATTATGCAACTGGTTATGAAAAGTTCGTTATGTCACTAATTGCAAAAATGAATTAAAAAAATACAACAGAAAAATAATAAAGTAACTTTTATTTAAGTCAGTAATTTAATAAATTACACTTTATTAATTATTATTATTTAATTATAAATATTCGCAACGCAGTTGGTACAGTTAGTGAAACTATTTCTAGAAAAAATCTTGCAGTAATATTCCGTGATATGTTATTGGTATTACTCGGTTCTCCAAGAATATCAACGCAAATTGTTTTTTTATTTTCTATAGAATTTTCAACACATCCTTCTGCAACAGAATTTGACCTCCAGCCGCCGTGTTGTTTTATTTTTAAAATATTGAGCGCAGAATCTGCAGTTCAGTTCTCAACATGGAGTACTGTGTCCATAGCGTAGAAGCCTTCAAATTCTTCTTACCTTCAAAGTATGCCAATGGTAATTTCTCATTGACGTGTTTTACTTTCTTCTGTTCACGCCATTTCTCAAATTTTTCATAAGCCAAGTCATATACCGTTATGAAACATGATTTTATGTACTTTTCATAACTGATTACATAAATAGCTATTAGATAGTAAGACTTTGAAAAATATTTGTCAACTGCCTTAATTTTCAGTGCCTGTTATGTTTTCAGAGTATATGTATGCTAAATCTGTTCTCCGCTTTTATTAAAATAAGTGGCATTGTCCAATTAGATGGTGGCTAATATGCCATACCAGACGTTGATACCAAAATGACCTTGGTTATTTGTGGGGTTGATAAAATGAGGATTTTCTGTTGACCAATAATATTCGTTTCGATCATTTTGCAGTTTGACTTTTTTTCTGTTAGGCAGGCCATAACTTACAAAACCGTTTTCATCTGTCTAAAGAATGTAACTTAAACTCAGCAGTCAGCAATTTCTGTGAGCACCATAATTGTTCTAAGTTGTGTAAATTATAGGCAAGATATTTACTACTCATATTTCTTTGAACTGAGGACTGATTCAAATTTAATTTCCTGCTAGCTTGCCAAACTGAAGGTCTCGATATGTCTTCAAAGTATTGTAATGCCTAACCTTGCATTATCACTGCGAGCTCTTTTCCGAATTGATTTTCCTTTTCGATTATAAAATGCACTTTGGTTTTGTCGAAGAGTCATTTCTAATCTTATAATTTCTTTGTGATCACAGGGTCGGTGCTCAGGACATCTTTTTTTATGAATTTGCACGGCTCTTCTTGTATATTTTTGAGTTTTTGGGTTTAATCGTAAATTAAGACAAATAAAATATTTCGAAATTGACAGATTATATGACAAATTGCTTTACAATATTCAAACTGTCTATTGTTTTCCATGGTGACCGAATAAGTCATGGCTAATTCGATTTGGCTGATATATTTTTATAAAAAGCGTGTCTTCACATTTCTGCTTGTAACTTTTAACGAAAGGGGATATCAAAAAAGTTTATTAATGAAAGTTTATCAGAGAAACTATATCTTTCTCAATATGAAATGAAATAGGTATGTTTCTGGGAAAAATATCTTTCATGACTTCATAACGGGCATTTCTAAAAGTTTCAAAAATAATATTTTTGGCTCATAGCTCCAAGCAAAATGTTTATTCGTGTTTTTATTATCCAATAGCAGCTTTGTGGCATCGAGTCTGAGACACAATATACATATTTTTTACTGTTTAAGAAAGGTATTTTAAGCTAATATACAGTGTGTCCACGGATGGAGTTGACAAGAGGAGAAAGTCTTTTGTTTTTGACTTTATCAAAAAATGTCACTATAAAAAGTTCTGCTTTTCGAAAAAATGCGACTATCATAGAAACGTCTTAGATCAGATATACAGGGTGCTCATAAATTAAAAAAACCTGAAAATACTCAAGAGAGAAATACCATTATTTATTATTTTACACAACATTTTTATAAAACAAATCTGTTTATAACCCGAAATAGAGTCCTAATACAAAGTTTAAAATCAAAATTTCAATTTTGACTTTTACTCTGCACACTACGAATAGTTTGTTATTTCTTCTTTTATGCGCTCTTTTAATATCATGTGGCAGATCATTTGAATAAACGTTTTGTTTTAGGAAAAAAGTCAGGTGGTCTAGCTGGATAGTGGGCCAAATATTCCAATCCACCTTTCACCATTGGCTGAGCAAGGCTGTAAAATGAGCAGGACAGCAGTCCTGTTGCCAAAACAGGTTATTGCGTACTTCTGGCTCTCAAGTAAAAATGGTAAACCAAATGTTTCCAAAATGTTTTGGCAACAGGACGGCTGTCCTGCTCACAGGAAGATTTGGCCCAATCCTAACCTTACACCCCTTGCCTTTTTTCTCCCAGGTTCCCTAAAACACATTTATTCAAATGATTTGCCACATGATAGGGAAGTATTAAAAAAGCACATACGCCAAGGAATACATGAACTGAATGAGTCGCTAACTATTCGAACAATTTATTAAGTTAGCGGAAAAATGTGTTGAGGTGGGAGGTAAAGGTAGAGTAAATGTTAAAATTAAAATTTTGATTTTAAAATTTGTATTGGGACTCTATTTGAAGTTATAAATAGATTTGTTTTATAAGAATGTTATACACAATAATAAATAATGGTATTTTTCTCTTGAGTATTTTCTTGTTTTCTTAATTTATGAGCACCCTGTATATCTGATCTAAGAACTTTCTATGAGAATTTCATTTTTCAAGCAGAACTTTTTATAAAGAGTGACATTTTTCGATAAAGTCAAAAACATATGAGTTTCTCCTCTTGTCAACTCCATCCGTGGACACACTGTATATCAAATCTACAATTCCTTTCAATGAAGTCATATGTATGTTCTCTGATATGACTTCATTGATAGGAATTGTAGATTTGATATATATTAGCTTAAAATACCTTTCTTAAACAGTAAAAAATGTTACAAAAGCTAATAATAATATATCGGTAGATATTGTGGGTGTAATTCAACGCTGGTTGGGGCTTTATTAAACCTGAAAATATATATAAAAAAAACAATATACATACATGCAAATCCTGTTTTTTATTTCAATAGATACAGGGTGTCCGGAATTGATGCGTCAATATTCTAGGGCGAGTGGTTCTACACGAAAAATTATTGCTACAATGCTACCCTTTAACTTTTTTTCGAAAACTCAAAATAAGTCACATAAATAAGGTAAAAGAATCGATTGTTTTAATAGTCAGATGTCAGATGAATACAGTAAGCAGCAAAAAAGTTCTGTCTTTTAAAAGAAGCATTATAAGCATAAGTGGCGTCTTCTATTAATAGCATCAAAAATTAGAAACAAATTTGAATTTCTCTCTCTCAAAAGGCCCCGATCTCCGAAATATATCTATATATTTGGATTTAAAAAAAATATACCTATACAAATATCGAAAATAAAATTTTTTCTTTGACACTGTAAATTTAGCTATTTCGCACTATTTTGTCGTCAGAAATCTACTCTTATCCTGTTGTGCATTAATCTCGGGACACCCTGTATTACTGAAGCATAATAGGTCTCACCAGGCACAAAATAGATACGAAATGCAGATATATTTTTTAAAAACAACTACCTAAATACGATGCATTTTAAAGAATAATTATTTGTTCAAAATAACCAAAATTTAATCTTACGTTTTTCTATAATTAAGACTACCATTGTTATTTTAAATAAAAGAAAAGTGTCACAGGGTTTCTACGCCACTGGTGATAATGGGAATATTTAAACATACTGAATAATTGGACTAATGATATATCATTGCAACCTAGAACTAATGCTGTTTTATCACGAAAGGTTGAACTTTTAGATATTTGGTCATTTATTTTGACCGTACAATCACCAAGGGTGCCAGTAATACATGAGACACCCTGTATTTGCAAGCATAACTTTTTATCTGCATGGTTTTAGAAATATTCTGGTATGTATGGTAACTTTTCACATTGGAAGAGTTTGCAATGCCTGCTAACTCATCAAAAAAATAGCAGGGTTTCCTCAGGAATACTATCCGGAGATGTAACTATTCTTTAACACTCTTCGTCTTCATCTTGTAGCTACTGTTAAATATTTAATTAAAATTAAACAATATGTACAAGCCCAAAAAGTCAAAAAGCCCATCCCTACCCACGGAAAGCGTCCAAAAGTCCGCACTTAATCCACAGAAGCGGGAACAACACAATAAAAAAATTCCTTCGACAGGACAAAAGGGGAGAACGTATCCCTGATTCTCTCCTGCAACTATTATTATGACTCCGCATGGCACGTGCTATTTGACAATCAATGTAATGACGTCAGCGGAAGAGGACCAATTGCGGCGGAGATCCATTCACCGCGCCGATTACAGATTCATCTCCTGCTTCGGCTCTCCTGCGAACTTCAGTAGCGATCCGCACACTTCGAGTTTCAGCAGTGAGGTTCCAGACCTCACACAGTCAACCACGCGGTCACCTAACCTTTGTCTTATTGGCTATATAATAATTATTTGTGTTTGGCCGTTATAGATTAATCCAGTGAACAGTGAATTAAATAGTCTTGGAAAATTAGTTGACATTATGATTTTCAAAATTGTTTTTTTTTGTTCCTCAAAATTAATTTCCCTCCCTTTTCGAACCAGTGATGGCATTGCGGATGGCTTCCCTTGTAAGTCGATTTTTTGCATGCCCATTTTTTTGACAGATTTGAAATTGAACAGGGCAAGCACAATGTATTACTTCAAATAAAAGTAGACCTGTTAATTTGTTCAATGTAAAGCATAGGTATATTTTATTTTTCTACTAAAACATTCCAATGCTTGCTGTGTTATTTGAAAAAATGTGTGAGTTGGCAAATCATAGTTTTGTATAAGGTCATCAATGTTTTAGTCTTTTCAGAACGAAATTACAGGTAAAAGTTGAAATACTTTTCTGATTTTTTTATGGTATATTCAATATAGCTATGCTATAACATTTCTATTTGTGTTTTTTTTTTCTGAGGTAATTATGAAAAACACTAAATTAAAATAAAAAATCGACCTGTTTCGGGAACATTTAATAAAATTGTTTATTTAGCTAATAATGAATTTATGCGTTACTTGATGAACGCACTGTATAAGGTTATACACCTACTTTTTTGACTAGCCAAAAAAAGGTAACAAATTGTTTTTGTCACGTTGAGTATTTTATATTTTCTGTATTTAAAAACGATACCTTATTATTGATCTTTTTTGTACAGTGTTTACTTTAAACCTATTTCTCTAAAAAAAAAAAATAAATAATAATTAAACACCTCGATAAACACATAAAATTCACTCAGTTTCTAGACAGTCAACTAGAAAAAAATAAACACACGAGTATTTGAAATAAAAAAACTAGCAGATTCCGAATATTAAAGAACATAAGGAATGACATATGACAAAAAAACATAAGGTTGGACATATTTCTTTCACTGTCATTTAAAAATACACAACTTTTCTACATGTTTTTTCTTAATAATAAACAAGTCTGGTGTAAAAATATAATATATGGTATTGTACTTTATCTAGTCAGCAATTTTTTTTTAATTTATTGACAATACTGTTGTTTTTAAACAAAATATTAGTCAGTCATAATTAAAGATATGTATACATACCTCTTATATCTACCTTGTACGTATTTTATTATAACTAGGTATTATAATAAGTGTTATGTTTGGGAATTAAAAATATATGCACATTAATTAACATTATACAAAAGTGATAAGCACTAATACACTCTTTATAGCACAATTCACTGTAAGGAAATTAGAAAAATACAAAAAGATTGAACAGGCAAAGCGAAAGTCACAGAAAAACTGATATCAAGTTTATCACTTCCACATGCATTGTGTAAATATATACAGGGTAATAAATAAGTTCGAAAAAAATCAGGGGGTTATTCCCTGCGGAAATATAAAGGGGTCTTTCATAAAAAAAATCTCATATGAACAACCCCTGTGAAGATACAACTTCATAAAGAGGGTGTAAAAAAGTTTTTAAATTTTTTCTGAAATACCAAATAAGTGACATAAATGAAATTAAGTATACTCGCGACAAGAATTCAGACGACTTACGTCATGCGAACAAATGAATAATTCATTATCTTTTCATCAAAATATTTAAGAAACTGCAACTTATAGTAATAAAACTATATACTACACTAAAAGTTTGCATTATATATTGCACTAAATTGCAAAAAATGATTGTTCTTAACGCGACCAAATATCGAAAATTACGTTGACAATAAAAACAAATGTGTAACGTCAGCCAAGACGTCTGAATTATTGACGCGAGTATAGACATTTTCTGCTATCTAGAAGGCACTCAGTAAACGATTTGTTGATTTTCCCCTACGGTTGTAGACAAAACCAGCCCTAACTATTGTGTAACGTAACTATTTTTCTTATTGCTACCTTACCATTTAAAAATTAATTTCAAATAACTTGATTCATTATAAACAAAAAAGGTATCTTGTAACTTTTTCATATAGTTAAGGATTTCTGAGCAAATAAAATATTTACTTAAAATCAATTACAATGGCATACAATGGCATGATGGGCATAAGGTACAAATTTAATCGATTAAATTTCTACCCTATGCCCATCATGCCATATAATTGATTTTAAATGCTTTATTGCTCAGAAATCGTTCATACTATGAAAAAATACAGACCTTTTTTGTTTAGAATGAATCAGGTTATCTGAAATGAATATTTAAATAGTGCGTAGCGGTAAGCAAAAAGTTAAGTATGAAAAAAATTTTAAGGGTGTTGTTTACTGACTGCCTTCTCAATAGCAGAAAATGTCTGGTTATAGTTTCATTTCTGTCACTTTTTTGGTAGCTTTTAGAAAAAAAATAAAAACTACTTATTTGACACCCTTTTTATGGGGTTCAATCTTCACACGAAATGTTCAAATAAATTTTTTCAAATTTTGTATGAAAAACTCACCTTATTTTTTCACAGGGAATCGTCCCTAGAACTTTTCGCATTTATTTATTTACACCCTGTATATTCAGAGAGATGCAGATACTTGGAAAATAAACAAAAAGAGAAATAGAACCGCTTAACAAATAATTTTGCAAACTTTTATTCATTTATCATTTCTTTTATTTATATTTATGTCACCACTATTAAAGGAGCAAATAACTTTCTTGGAAACATAAAGAATTATTGTTAGTAATAATGAATTAAATGGAAATATGTACAATACGATGATACAATATTAACTTTACTGTTCCTAATTAGGAGATAATGGATTAAGGTAGGTAGTTATTTATATTTGCTATAAATTTGTAAGCCAGTAATCGATTGTAAATATCGTTTGGTATAGATTGTTCATTACCCATTTCTAAAAAAGCTCTAAACATCGTTAGCATTTGTTTCAAATTGTTAATCTGGTGTACTCCAAGCTGAATACAAAGTGATTTATAATGACGCTTAATTTCATAGATATAAATGTATGACGAACCATTTGAGATACAAATATGGAACACCTGTTACCTATGCCCTAAGCGCGATTTCACACAAGACGATATTATCGGTGTCGGTGTCGGTACTAGTATCGGACTGAGTTAGAAATACATGGCTTCAAATGAAGATGTTCACACAGTCGAAACAGAATATAGGGTCGGATGGTTGTGTAGAATCGAAATAACAATTTATCGTTTCATTTTAGGCCTGGTCTACACGCAATGTTTTGTTGTCAGTCTTGTATGATCTGGACAAACGGACCAATAAGACTGACACAAATCGTGCAGTTACACTATTAAACTTCCGTTCAGTCTTTTCCTCAGACATTCCGAAAATGTCATAGAGGAAGAACTGATAGTGGCGATAATTGCACTACAAAAATTGAAGAAAAAACTAAAGTCTGCACGTCGTTCACGGTGGTCTCGGGAGTGGTTTCTGAAGAGAGGGAGATTCTCCCATGTGAGCCTTCTCCGAGACAATTGGCGACATTATTTACGTATGGACATAGACATGTACTGTAAATTAGTAACCCTTGTAACCCCAAAAATAAGACACTGCCATGAAGACGGATATCAGATCCTACAAGTTGTTAAATGCTACGCTGTTTGTCTTGGTTTCTGTAATCTTTTGTATTTCACTTGCCAGAATGAATAAAATTTTGGTACAATTCTATAAACTCCGTCAACAAACTTGTGAGGCCAGTCGTAAGTCTGATGCCATTTTCTTTAGCCACTACATACCAGTTGCAACCTCTAGCGTGGTTAACAACAGATTGAAAGGTGAGTGAAATTTAACAGATAAGACTGACTCATATCCATATGTGATAACTTGTGTATCCTCTTGTACACAAAGCTTCAGTCCATTCGTCTTGTGCAAGTTTGTGAAACTTCATTCAGTTCATGCAAAACTTTCAACTTATGTTTATACGTAACGTTTTTTTTTTGACAAATATATGGTATGATCTTTAGACGGCAATTCAAAATACATACAAGTGTTCACACAGACCGATAAGGAAATGTCAGTACAGGTCAGTGCAGTAACCAAATTGTGGTCAAGCTAAACAATTCAACTTGTAGCGTCTGCTGGCTAGGTAGGTACACCACTGACTAAACTTTAGCGAATTTATTACATCTGTAGAATCGACTAAGAAACACTCATTGTCGGTATCCGTGAACACTATCCTATACCGATACCGACGCCGATAATATCGTCCTGTGTGAAACTGTAGCGTTAAAAGCTGGTATTTTAGTGCATATTTTTTACAACTCTTCTGGCATAAGTTTGGTAGTACTAGATAGCGTAGCTTATATAACAAATGACTACTATTACTATACCTTGGCTCATTTGGAGACATTGCAGAGTCAAACTTCAAACGTTTAGTAGAAATGTAAAATGGGTCTCGTCAAGCAGAATGCCAGAAAAACTGAAATTTAGGCCTAGAACAATTCAGTTAAAAAGTGTTTTTTGGGCGTCTACGTATACATATAATTTTATAAATTTTTAGGCGAAAACATGGAATATTTTGGATCTTTTTGAAACGGTTTTGTTAAAGTTGGTCTGTGTTCAGTTTAGATGATGATATTAATTTTTTTCCTAATTCGTGAGCTCGGTAGATCCAATATGATCACTGGACCTTATGTTTTGAGATTTAGAGTCTAATTTTCTATTGGACGCCACTCCTATGCCTATGACAACACCAATCTATTTCAAATTATATTCAAATGGATATTTTAGTGAAAAATGGAATGCTAGACTTAATGTTTAAAAACAGCATGATTTTCTGACCGACTTCTAACCATTACAGAAATCAAATATTTTTTAATATTTACCACTTGATTCTTTACCATTACAACTTGACTTGATACTATTTGATTTGACTTAATTCAAGTAATAGGAGTAGAAAATACTCAAATATTATTTTCTAATCTTTCAAAAAATGTTCCAATCTCATATTTATTATATCAAACTTTTATACCCAAGTAGGATTTGTATATTTATGATATTTTAGCTTATTCTAAATAAAGTTTTTGTCACCCTTGCAAATATTATCATAAAACGAAATACATAAAAGAAAAAACTAATTCCGATGATAGCTGCAGCGTCTATGTAGTAATTGTCTGTTAATAAGAAAGAAGTAAGCTAAACTATATCTCTGTCCTTAGCCCTTTATTTAGCAATAGAGAGACAAAGAGAAATTGCTCAAATAAGTTTTCTGTAATAATATCCTATAATATCTTACGTCATGAGTCAGAACATTGACTTATTAAACAAATAAATATCATTAAAATCAAAAAAATATGTCGTTACAATAGTTTTAGGAGGTGATAGAATACGTGATTTTTAATTTAACCGTGCTTTTCTACAATTATTGAAGTGTAAAAGAAAAACAAACCTTTTTGTAACAAATATTTCTATACTTTTTTATTAGGAATGAATGGATTATTTATATAATTTAATCAATAAAATCCAAAGTGGCTTCGTTCCTTATCTAGAACTTCATAAACATGGTTTTCCTACGTTATAAATGCGAATAATCAAATTTAAACGTGAATTTTATTTAAACCTTTGTGTGTAGGTTTATTCAGATATTATTAAAAACTTACCTAAGCAATGCTCTTTCAGTTCTTAGGAAAAGTTTCTTGATAAACATTCTAAAAATTAGGGAAATTAATCTTAACACTTTTAAGTATGCAGGGAGCGCATTCGCCAAAACAGAGGACGGCCGTAATAAACGTCTAAGAATAGTACCTACAATTTGACTGAGAATCGAACGTATAGTTTGATAGTTGATCTACATTTACGGTGCTATGGAAACTAAGGACAATTGTTTTCTCGTGGCATACCAAGTTATTTAATAGAAACACTGCTTCTCCTTTTTACGCCGTAACTTTAAATTAGCTTTTAAGATTTGAACAACTGAAATAAATATTTAGCTTTTTGAATCCTCCGGTATTTTAATAAATTCAATATTTTCTGAAGGTTGCGTTCTTGTTAGCAAATATCTTCATTTCTTAAACCATTTTTATTACATACTGAACGGTTCTCCTGTTTTGGCGAATGCGCTCCCTGCATATTTAAACGTGTTAAGATTAATGTCCCTAATCTTTAGAATGTTTATCAAGAAACTTTTTCTAAGACCTGAAAGAGCATTGCTTAGGTAAGTTTGGAATCTGAATAAACCTACACAAAAAGGTTTAAATAAAATCCTAGTTTAAATTTGACTCTTCGCTTAGAAAAACCATGTTTATGAAGTTCCAGGTAAGTAACGAAGCCACTTTGAATTTTATTGGTTAATTCATTTAAATAATCCACTCATTTGTAATAAAAAAGTATAGAAATGTTGTTGAAATGCTTGTTATAAAAAGGTTTGTTTTTCTAACTTCAATAATTGTATAAAAGCACGGTTAAATTAAAAAATATTAAAACATTAATTATCACAAATTGTAATTGTAACACTTGGTATATAGGTATGTTTGTTTCAATCATTAACTCTTCTGTTGAAGTAAATTTGTATAAAACTATTTGATTGAATATTGAAATTAAAGATTATACAATTTTTTTTAAACATTTGTTGTTTTGTACTTGATATTAAAATAATAAAATACTTATTTTATAAGTACTTGACTTGATTTTATGAGTAACTGAAAAGCTGTTTCACTTCTTTAGACATCGAGAAAGTAGAATAAACAAGATAAATGTAAATATCTTCTACCCAATATCAGCAAACATGTAGGTAGTATGCATAACTTTTTCAATTGAGGTAAGTGGTGGTTGTGATCTAAATCTGTTTTGATTGGTTGTAGTACGCAAAGTAGAGGCTAGTGATAAAACACGACCAAGGATAACGTTGAATTTGGCTTACAACTGACGAAAAAAGTCAATAACATGTACACACAAAGTGTGGGAGTTACGTATCTCTATAGCTTGTAATATTTATTGGTTATTCTTTCTAAAACCAAAAAATATAGATTCTAATGTTCTTTTGCAATCTTTTAATGATGACGTATTTCTAATATATCTACAAGTATATATATAAAATTCTCGTGTCACAGTGTTAGATGCCATACTCCTCGGTAGGTCTGAGAATCGGTCGTAATGTGATAAGGGTGGTCCACCCCTATTTTTTAATAGCCATTTTAGTAATTTAAACATTTTTAACCCTGGTCGATAACTGATCGATTATCACTAGATCAGTTATCCCCGCCAGGTGTCTACCGGTGTCACTTCTCACCCAGTAAACAGCACGGAGTAGGGATGAGAACGATGCAGGTTTCCTGTCTCCCTCACACAATAAGCCTTCTCTCACTCCCTACACAGTTTTCGGCCATTATTATTGTGTATGCATCGATTGTCGTAATGACGATTGCAATTATCATTTTACCTTCTAAGTGTAATTCTCAAGTAAATTTATTATTTTTTATTTAACTACAAACATATTCACTAGAAATAATTCATTTGGCAAAACAACGTTTACCGGGTCACCTAATAGTATTTATATAAAAAATAATTTTATTCTTGATACGAGTGCCATCAGTCTATTCAATTGTGGTATTTTTTTTTGATTTTCCGTAAGGAATCTTTTCTCTTTGAAATATAATTAAGGATCAAATGTCCTAATCAAATGATTGTTTAATGTTTACTTAGATTACGTCAAATACCTCCCTTTTGACTATTTTCTTTCTCTGATAGTCAACGTTATCTCTTCAATGAATGAAATGCACATTTTTTCTAAATTACTCATTACTAATTTTTAAATTACTCCTTTAATATTTTAAATAACATTTTAAAATTTTTGTTGTTTAACTTAACACTTAACACGTTTAACACTTCTAAATGATCCAATTGTTCACAACATATTTTTTTTCAATTGTATTTCTGAAGAAAGTTTATACACCTAGCGTATATAAATAAAAAAGTTATGTCTACCAATGATTCAAATACAAAAATATGTCACTAATCTTACAATACTGCAAAAGTAAACTGAAATTTACTACCAGATTTAAAAAATATAATTGTCTAGAGACGTGAAATTTTTTTATATATAGGGTGTCTGTGAAAGGTTGGGATATCTCGGAGCTGAAGATACTGGTGACGAACAAAAATCGATTGAGCCAAATATGCCTTATCCGAATGTTGCTGGTTTAACATGGACCAGCACCTTTTTGTGCAGGTTATGTGTGTAGCAGACGTTTTAAAGTTTTTAAGTAGTAGTGGAATGTAGCTTGGAAGACTTTTTTTATTTTAGCGATGTTGTATGAAGAGGAGAAGGGGGAAGAAGCCAGGAAAATGAGAAAGTTTTGGGTTCACCATATCGATAAAAAGAATGCCACAAAAAAAATTCCAACTTTTGGAACACCTGCAGCACCAAAATACAAGATTTTGCAGAGCAGTGTCATCTGACGAAAGACTTGTAGTTTGTTTAAGGGAAGTAAATAGAAGTTGTTGATAAGCGAAAGTGGCAGTTCAGCGACATATTCACAACTTGACTGGTTGAATATTTTTAACTGTTTGAAACCAATCCATGACTTTTGTGGTGACAGAACTTACGTTAGACTAGCGCAACCAAATATAAAAATTGCAGACCACTGATACGACCTGTAATGATGGTTGTTGCAGATGACAGTCCATGCAGGTGCTGGTCTAGTGTGCGATGCTCCACTAAATAACATGGGAACTTTTATGAGCAGGTTTTGCAGGTCCATACTGTGCAGATCCGTGCTGGTCCGTGCGGGCATAATGTGCGTGATCTTTAAAACGTAAAATATTAGGTTTATTTCTGCACACAATCTATGGCAAATCATTGACAGTCACAGATTTTTAAAGGGGGGGCAGAACGGACATATCTGACAATTTGTACTAGATGAAAATTTCTTGCTGGAACAGTGGATTGTGGATTGAATATATGACCTATTACGACGACAGTAACATTCTGAGGTTATGAACTTTGAAAACACAGATACACAGAATTTAAATTAAAGTTAAAGAAGTTAGGTTATAGCAGAGGCAGAGACAACTATCAATTAAAGTATAGGTTAATGTAAGAGTAGGCTGCTGACAGACTAACGCGCATGCGCCGGACTATCGGTTTACAAAGAAACTGCAAACTTTTTAAACTGTAAGCAAATTGGTCTTGATCGTACTGGAACGGCGGATTAGGAGTTATGGATTGCAGTTGAATTCTTACTGGAACGCTTACATCCATACTGTGCATATCTTTGATAGTTATGGACAGTTGCAGACTGTTGCAGGAACAATCCTGTTACAAGAACGCGTCATAATTACTTGTACCTGAAGATGTTACCTTTGTCATTATCGTTTTTCTTATTTCGGCTATAAGAAGTAGTTTAACAAACTTGTCCAATTCACTGACATTTCTCAGTGTATAATATCGAGAAAGGATACGCAAATGGCGTAATTTTAAAGTCAGCTTTATTCATTTTGAATTTGTAATTTTTATAAGAGATAATTTTCAGGTAGATATACTTTCTACGAATAACCCATTGCTGTTCAAAACATGTCTAGAGTAGCCTACCGCAATGCATACGTACCGAACGTAATCAAAATGTATATACAGTAGTAATTACGAAAACGTTCGCAGCTTTGCTCCTGCAGAGCAGGATATTAATAGAAAGGACGCTCAAATGGTGGTACACGGCATAAAAGATGTAAACACGCGCCGCGTTACGCACGACGCAACACGCATGCCTCTTCGAAGCGATCAAAAACAGTCTTAGGGTTGCCATGGAACAAGAAGCGGCGTATCTCTGCACTGAAGTGAGGCCAGAGGATCATCAGCATCCTCAGAATATTTCAATAGGTTCTGCCCCAAAAATCTTTATTTTTTTATCCTCTAGACCTTTCCCCTTTCTGTTGGAAATATATAATCTAAACAGAATTAAATATATGAACATTATTTGTAAATTTAAATTTAGTGAAAAATAAAAAAATTACTAAGCACTTAAACAGAACTGGTGAAATTGTTAGTGGCCAAAGATAAAGAAGGATAAAGATATTCAAGGAAGTTTTGGTAAGTTATTGCAATGTTATTTATAAAAGTGATTACTTTGTTCATAGAAAAATGATACACCGTTATATTTCGAAATTTGAATTGCACGTAAGTAGAAAAATGTGCTAGGAAGTTAATTTTCCATTATTAATAATTTACTTATAAATTTTATATATGAGAATTAATGTATTGGAATGAATACTACAAAATCTAAGTGCAATGTACATAAAATTTCAGTAACAGATGTAATGCTTCCCATAGCAGCATTTTAACAAAGGTTATATTAGGTAAGTTTGAAATTGAGGTTAGAATTGGGTTAGGTCAACTTAAATTAATTTGATAATTGTGTGTTAAACCCAATAATCCTTATTTTATTTTGCACTTGATTCAAGAGTTTACATGATGTTTTAATAAATACTAATATATTTTTTACACGTACCATAAAATAATAGGAATTTAAATGAAATTATGGTGTCTAAAATCCCAGAAATAAGGATACCTGTTTTTCGTTTCAAAAATTGTAACTGGTTACAAAAATATGTGTTAAATTTCGATAGAAACACGTTTACTAGTGTAACGTCGGCAGTGCGACACTCTGGCAACACGAAGCTATCCAGATACGAATCTGGATCAACGATGACGTCACGGGGCAGGGCGCAAGCTCTACACCCCCTAATGACCTACATTCTAAAAATAGAACGGCCCTGAGCTAATAATAGCGGCAAGACGAGACTGCGTCTAACAGAGATAACTGCAGGACGTTACCCTCTCTAAGAACCAACTCCTTAGTCCGGTAAAACAGGCGGTTAACCTAGAACGAGTTCCTAGGCGAAGGACCTGCTTTGCCGCCATGCGTAAGTGTCCGCAGGAGGTCTGTTCCAGAGAAATTCTGCGAAATTTAACATTTTTTAGGTATCATGGGCGTGTCCAGAAATCAAAGAACAATATCGTTTTTTATTAAATACTATTATGGAAGAGAACCGGATCACTTTTTAAAGTACGCAATTTACACATTTAAATATTTATCTATTTATGCCTTACAGGCTGAAACCAAATTGAAAAGTACAATGAGAAGAAATAAGTCGTATACGTTTAGTAAAAATTAGTCATCGCATGATTATTGCTAAAAGCTCAATTTCGTTGTAATCACAGGGTATCTTGAAAACTACAAGATATGGCAGGATGGGGTTTCACAACACTGAGCTACTTTTTCGAGAAACTTAAGATGCCGCAATCAGAATTTTTACAGAAGCCTCTTTATATGGAAATTGTCAAAAAAACAACAAATTAATGAAACTGCTGTTGCGTAATGCATAGTTGGCCACGCATTTTTAATTAATTATTATAAAAATTGGTTCATCAACACCACCTTAGTTACTTAAAGAAAAATATGTACAAAATAAACAGTTATTTAAGCAATTAAGTTATACAATAAATAACTGATATTTTTTGTCATATCTAATTGCTATACAAAATTCGGGGATAAATGAGGATTACTTGTTATACTTACGTCGAATACTAATTGAATTATAGTGGTTTTTAGGCTTTCACGACCCATGTTAACATTTGATACATAGTAATTTTCGTGACCCGGCATGTATGATTTGGCAGCAACCAGTTACCGAGGTCGCGGCATAACAACCCGGAAAATCACTAGGTAGCAAACTGATTGAGTTGTCAATGACAGCATCTATTACTTTTCTTCATTTTGTACATTCACTTCAGTAGGACGAATGGCCTTTTTGGAGCGGAGTACCTCTTTCTCGAAGTCTACTAAATAATGCATATGCCTGTGGGCAGATTGATGTCTATTCGGGTATCTTCGTCGGTATTCTTGAGCTGCTTCTCTGGCATTCCCATTGCAATATTTTGTTCTTCAAAATAGTCACAATTTTTTTTTAATTTTAAATGACATTGAAAACGCTTCCTCTGACCCTACCACGGCATTTAAGATGACGATCCAAGACCTGCTATATATTTTTTTATACACCCGAAATTCAATAAACACATTTAGCGGTTTTTTTATTTAAAATCTCGTAAGGTGGTGTTAATCAGTACCCCTCAAAACCCCTATGTGTGAAATTTGAACAAAAACTATACAGTGTTTTCTTGTGTCCGTACAAGTTTCATTTTTGTAAAAATTCGCAAAAATTTTATTTTTCAAAATAACGCAACAAATATTTTTTATCTAAATTTTATCGAAAACCGTTACTTCTAATCTTATCACGGCGTTTAAGTTGGCGATGCAAGGCCTGCTATGATAATTCAATAAAAATGTTTAGCGATATTTTATGTAAAATCTGATAAGGTAGTGTTACTCAGGTGATCTCAGCATCTTCTACACGTTCTCAAGGGTTTATTTTTATTTGTAAAAACTTTATTTTCCAAAATAACGCAACAAATATTTTTATGTTTTAAATGGCATCGAAAAGCTTATGCAATAATTCGATGGCTCAACACTTGATTCGTCTAGTGCCTTTCAAATTCAGTATTTTGTTTTGACCTTATCAGATTGTAAATCAAAAATTCGCTAAACGTTTATAACAGGCCTTGGATCGCCATAGTAGGATCAGAACAAGCGGTTTTTGATGCCATTTAAAAAAAAATGTTGGATTATCTTGAAGAATAAAGTTTTACGAATTTGTACACACATAAAACTTTGAGAATGTGTAGAGCAAAACACTCTGTATAGGGTTGGGAATATTTATCGATATATCGATAATTAACGATAATTACCGATAATATCTATAATAATACAGATAAAAATTTATCGAATTATCGATAATATCTATATTAAGATATTGTCTGAAGCTATTTATTTATGACATAATTTTAGTTTTTCTTTAGTTTTATTGGGTTTTTGCCACACTTCTGAAAAAATAAAGATTAATTGAATAAGCCCTTGCGCCAAACGGATCAGTCAAGGGTTATTTTTGAAACTAAGTTTGCCTAACCAAAAAATCTCACACTGAAAAAAGCAGATAAGTAAGAAATTACAAAAATCACATAGTGCACTTCCGTATTTTTGACGTTTCGAAAAACTCTGCTTTCGTTCTCAAAATAGTAGTACAAACGTATGTCAAGTTTGATAGTTTAAAATTTGTTTATCTGCTTCCATAGATATGTTAAATGATTTTTATTTTATTGTTACTTACTTCTTCTACTTCTGTTGGCTACAGTTGTATCAAGAAGAAGTAATAAACGGAGAAGGGTTGACTGATTAAAATAAAAGTGGGTAGGTATATGAAAATATATTTATACCAGATAATACTGATTGTCACAATTTTGTTTCTGATAAAAACTAAAACTTTTTAAAATGAATTCTCTCTTCTAAAATGTTAATAACATACTGTTTAGTCGCAAAAAATTCTATTCCTGCAATCATTTATAATAGAATGAGGAGAAGCATCATCGTGCTTGAAGTAGCGGATAAAATTGTTTCTAAAAACGTTTTCATAAATACCCTGTATATTGGAATGACAGAGAACGTTTAGAATTTTTTTCTTCGTAAAATTGCTGTTCTCTTAAAGTTGCTACACTGTAACTCAACTACCACAAATAAAATATAATTTAGTAAAAAATCTTTGTTTATATTTATTTATCAGTTGATCATGGCAAAAGTATTGTGCATATATATCTGCAACTTCTATTTCACTGTTTTATTTGTTTTTCGTTTGAACTGTTTTCATCATGAAAATTCTCTTTGTGAGACCATATAAATCATTCCCTAAATAATTGTATAGGTCCCACGTTTCATTATCAAAAAGTTACTATTTTATCATGCACAAAGTGTCACTCAATCACAATTTTTAGAAAAATTTAATTCATCTAAAGCATCTAATATAGTTACCACTGATAATTACTACCAACAGTGCGGAAGAACATCGTCAACGGTCGGAATGAATGGATAAACCAACAAGATTCTATATGTATATTTTCAGAATGGCATAACAAATTTGTAATATAAAATTCATTCCCTGCAGAAATAGGAACTTGTTCCAATTATTTAATCTATTGACGTCGGTAAGTTGTTTTACGCACAAGGAATAAACTTATGGTCAATAAGTGTTTATAGTTTACTGGCCAATATATTGATGTTTGTACAACAGCTACTACGATTTGACCCATCTGACATAAACAGTTGAGATGGATGAGCAAACTTATTTCAAACTTTCTTGAAGAGGGAGAGAGAATCGACCGACTAGTAACTATGAACGATGTTATTCTAAGCTTTTTCATTTCTATTAGTTTCCAAGTTATAGTACAGAATCTCAATAACCAATATATTTACTCTTTTTTTATTTTGTTGCTTTTGCCAAACTGTCAGTACAGAGTAGGGTTATTTTGATATTTTTAGATAGCTTTTCATATATTCCTAGGAGAAAGTAGTCCAGAGAATTTAGGAATGAAAATTACATCTTGATCTTATTTTATCTGAAAGATACAAGATATTTATAATCTTTTGTTATATTTTGTGTCCCGTCACTTTTTTGATGAACATTTTTTGGTAACACTGATAAAAATGTATATTTTGGTGTAAATATGTATTATTTATTACATTAAATGAAGAAATTTTATACGGATTTGGGCAGTGAAAAAATATATAATTTTGTACAATGACTGGAAAATTGGAAGTTATAGAAAATTATCATGCTCCCCATTCTAAATTCATAAAAAAAATAAAAATAAACTTCTTTATATGTACAATCATTTGCAATAATAATGACACTCTCTTAAAATAGTTTTGAACTTCTGGAAGTTCTGAATAGAAATTTTATTAAATCTTTCTTGGTAAGTGAAACAACTAATAACTAATGTTAAAAATTTAAAGCAGATTTCAATATGAATACGTCAGAAGTTCAAAATAAATCGCAAAATTCATTTTAGTGAGTGTCATTAATATTGCAAACGATAGTACCTTTCATAAAATACACCAGGTAGCGCAAAAATATCAAGATGCAGTTTTACTTTGTGACGTACTTTCAAGGTTCGGTCGCAGATGCCGAACTAGTACAACCACTTTAATCAGTCCGGGTTCACTCGGTGGAGAAGTTCTGTCCAAGGTTCAGGAATATTACAAGACTCGGTATTCAAAATAAAATATTTATTTCATAAAAATAAAATGTCACCCTGTAAACAAATAATGCTAATAATAATTCCCCAACATAAATAAAATAGGTCCTGCAATAATAATATAATAAATTAGTGAAGAGGGCGGTAGGGAATGTACGGTGCAGACGCTGAGTGTCGCGGAAAGAGCCTGCTAAACACCCAGTGTCGAAGACCACGGAGACGACGTCGAGTACCGCGGAAAGAGCCAGCTAAATACTCGGAGTCGACGGAATACGGGTTAGACCTCGAGCGCCGCGGAGAGGGCCTGCTAAACGCTCGGAGTCGACGGAATACGGGTTACGGGCAAGACCTCGAGCGCCGCGGAGAGGGCCTGCTAAACGCTCGGAGTCGACGGAATACGGAATACGGGCAAGACCTGGAGCGCCGCGGAGATTGCCAGCTAAACGCTCAGGATACCCAGAGAGGAAGGTAGGGTGCCGCGGAAGTTACCTGCTAAACACCCTGGGGTAGAGGAAGGTTGAGTGCCGCGGAAAGAGCCAGCTAAGCACTGCTGGTAAATGCAATTTCGCCGGCTTTTATACAGAACAGTGGGTAGTGTCGTGTGCAAAAATCGCGATACGCTAAGCAATTTCAGGTACCGCGTGCGCCAAACAATTAAAGTACAGTGTGAGCAAAATAAAATAAAATAGGTTCGTTACAACTTTCAATGGTTTCTAAAATTGGATCCACAACGTGTCAACTACTTTTTGTCTACCTTCTTCTCAAATACGATAAATTTCTCAACAGTGTTGAAATTGTACCATTCACTGGGGAAAATGGGTAGTTTTAAATAGTAGGTTCTAGAATAATGAGTGAAAGAATGGGATTAATCATTTCTATAATTTGCTGGATGTCTAGAAACAATATAAAATTTCGAGAATGGGTAAATCTTGTATTGAAATTTAATGTTTTGAAACTTAAGTTAGAAGGATCGAATTAGTTAAGGGTTTTTTTTTCAGAAAAAAAAATCATAGGCTCATTGAAAGGTTTACATAGTGCAGAAGTTAAAAAATGAATGTTTTATTTCGATTTTTTCTGTTATGGGTTTTAAAGCCGCATTGATTTATTTCCCAAGTACGCGCAGAAAGTCTAGAGACATATTTTATGGCTAAAATAAAGAAAATTTTGTGAATTTAACCATGAGGCTCTAAGACTACCGTTGTCCAACTACACTGTGTCCAAAATTGAAAAAATATATTATAAAAAATTACAATTTTAACAAATTTGGTTTATACAAGGTGAACCTTAAATAAGTACAAATATTTTAACTGCAGGTGTAGTTCGTCATATAGATGAGTACCTATACCAAAAGTCATTTTTTAAAATTTCAGATATTTACGGATATATTAATTGTTTATAAAATACCCACATTTTAAGGACCGCTGACCAGATAGACCACTGACGTAACCTAATAAAATAAACTATATGATTTACTGAAGGCAAGCTTGTCATATCGTTTGTAAGATAAGTAATTTTTTAACGTAAATTCAATTTTTGTCGTTGTTCCTAATTTAAAAACACTTGTTTTTAGCAATAAGTAAAGTAAAATTATCATAAACGATTATGAATTTCCGCAAGTTCGATACTATCAATTAAATTGTTTAGGAAGTTACTTTGCTCAATGATTCCAAAAATTATCCATAAACGTGCATAAAAGCTCACCTACTTACTATTTAAACAGTTATCCATATTTCACAAGTTAATACCATTGTACACTGAAAGGTTATCACAAATTATACCCTTAAATTATTTTATGAAGAATAACAGAAAAATATGATTTTCACACAACATCTTAGTAAGTGTTTGCCACATAACCTCAAACAACGTGTCAGTGCTAACCATTTCGTACTTCGTAGTTTCATAGTGGTGAAACAGATTTTAAAAATAAACACGAAAGATAGAATAACAAAATAACTAGCTTGATGTATGCGTTCAATATCAAGAGAGAAAAATATTTAAAAGCAGAGTCAATCGCATGCAAAAAAGAAACTGGTGTCGTAGGCACAGGTAACAGGTAGGTGTCACGAGCAGTAGGCGAATTGTCCCGCACCAGCCCCATCCTCTAGGATTGATAGAGGTTATGTTGATACCGGTGCACTGTATACTGTAACTGTATGGTATGGTCCAGGGCAAATAAATAAGCTGTGGCAAAGGCAAATGAAAAAACATGTAATATTTGTGGATTTGATAATTATGTAATATTTGTGGAAGGCGATTTGATAATTTCAATACACGTAAATTGAAAGTTAATAAAAGATACTTTTGCATATTCTAAAATCGAACTAATCTAATGGTTTGTTTAAGTAATGCACGTCTTGACGCATCTGTTTTAAGAGTTGCGGCACTAACGTATAAAATGTATTTAAATCGTTTTATTTATTATTTTCACGGACAGTGTTTTTCTCTTAAGTGTCTTGTGCATTTAATTATTATTTATCGTGAAATATAATGTGTGATTAAATAAAATATGGCGCATTATACAAGCAATGAAAAGGGGGAGCAGTTGCCCCTGAAAAATAATGGTTAAGAGGTAAGAATTTTAAATTTTTTACAGTTATTTTTTGTTACTTTTGTTTTTGTTTGTTTCTTTGATTTTTAGAATGTAGGATTAGTTTTTTGTGACCTACGCGTTTATTTTTGTTGCCCCCCCTCTAATTTTTTTCTGCCGGCGACCATGCTTGGAGTGTAGTAAAAATAGATAATAACCAAATTCTAGATTGTACTATGATTGTGAGTAGAGAATCTGTTTTATATTTTTAATTTATTGGTGAGGTGAGGAACTGCAAAAGGGGGGAGATGGCAGTTAATATTTTCATAAATTAACATATTTCAATCATTCTTTGACGTGTCTAAAAATTCTAGTTAACAATATTGAAGCCAATTCGAAGACATTAGTGTAACACTGGCAACGCTGTGGAATTCGCATCCACCATGACCCTTAAAAATATTAGCATCGGAGTCGGATCAGCGATCCTCAACCAGTTTTCAATTGAAAAATCACGAAATTTATTTTTAATTTGACTTTTTTATTCCTGATTATTTTTGTAAAAAAAAATATTTTGTTCCACACAGCGAACTGTACTGCTGGTTAAAATACTCGTAGATACTAAAAGATATAAAGAGGTAGGTATAAAATAAAAAAACTTGAGGCCTTCGTAAATGCCTAGTATGTATAATATCGCAATTCTTATTTCAAAAATATTTTACCAGTTTGATACTACAAACAAAATTTGATTTAATATGCTTCATTGCATTTTCTTTTTTATTCGTACATTTTTCCATAAGTTTCATCGTTTAACGAGAAAACTAATTTTCTTAAAATATGTATTTTATGGTGTTTACAAATTTGGTACATGACTTAGGTTTATTATTGGTCTTCCTGAGTATGAGGTAAATTGAAGCGCTACTAGATGTTCATTGAGAAGTTACCCCTAAAATTATACCAAACTTTTTTTTCCATTGATTGAATTTAAAAAGAATGATAATATTCCGCGCAGAATTTAATTAAAAATACTTTTTTCTACAAAACTGTTAAAAGTGGGCTTTTTAATTGTCATTTTTGATGTTAAAAATGTCATTTTTTGACACGCGTGTTAAAAGTAAATCAAAGTTTATTTAAATTTTGTTTTGAAAATTAATAAAACGTTTTAACAAACACATGAACAACTTTTTATTTTAAATAAGTACAAACCAACATTTTAATTAGTTATAACTATTAACATTTATAGTAAAATTAGAACAATTTGAAATTGTAATTCCCTGCGGAGTTATCATTGGTATTTTTTGATTTCTTATTTTTATTGAGTTTAAAGTTCTTCCGATTGTTTTGTAGAAAAAATAGTGTATGATATACGTGTTAAAAGTACTGTTACTGTTACTGTTATTTATATTTTTAAATTTCATGTTGTTTTCAACTAATTTAGTCACTGTGTTACATGTCAATGTTCTTTTTTTTGTGTAACCTACCCTGTAATTGGGCTTCTGCCTGTTGGGTTTGTATTTAAATAAATAAATAAATAAATAAAAGTGATTTTATTTTGTTCGTGAAGTTAAAAAAATAAAATCTTACTTTTAATACGTATATCATAATTAGCTATTTTACTCTTGTTAAATTTTAATGAATTTTCAAGGTTTTCAAGAAAAAATGCATTAATTAAAACAAGATTTTAATAGTGTTATCAATTTTCACAAGGACATTCTTTTCACTTATGAGGCTTGTTTCACTCGTAAAGGAATTACAAATGTTCACAACTTTATTATTACGAATAAATGGAACGTTATAAGAAACGACAGAGTAAATTTCAATTTTAGGCAAAGAGTGAATTTATTTTTCAAAGAAAATGGTGCCCATTTTAAATAATTTCTTTAGTTTTAATTTAATTTTTTTCATTTTATTATATAGTTTTATTACTGTCAAATATTAAAGGCAAAGCCTACTACTGACTTTTTGATTTCTTCTAATAAACACTATTAAAATCATGATTTAATTAATGCATTTTGTTATTGAAAACCTTAAAGTTTTTTAAAATTTAACAAGAGTAAAAAAGTGTTTAAAATTAAATTCTGCGCGGGACATTATCATTGTTTTTAAATTCGATCAGGTTTTGGTATAATTTGGGTGACTCACTCTCAATGAACACCTTAGTATTTCAATTTACTTGAACTCATAGTTAAAGAAGACCAATAACAAACCTAAATCATGTACCAAATTTGGCTATTCCAAATTAAAGTAATTCAGAAACATTATTATTTGTTTGAAGTATTTCCGCGGGATATTATCATTCTTTTTAAACTCGATCAACGGAAAAAAACTTTGGTATAATTTTAGGAATGACACTGTCGATGAACACTTTGTAGTGTTTTACTTGAACTCATAGGCAAAGAAGACCAAGAATAAACTTAAATCATGTACCAAATTTGGTTGGTTGAGATATTATATTTTTTCGAAATATTTAGCCCCACTTTGAAGACCTGTAACTCCGCTGTGTGCAATATTATATACAGATATGTTTGGCTAAATTGCAATATTTTGGCACCGCTTACATATGCGTCTGTTTTGTGCTGGTTCTTATGCGAAACACTCTGTATAATTTTAGTTGGTCGGAAAAAGCTACTTATTTTTTTTTTTTGTAGTGATGTGTAATTAAATAAGAAGAAGAATAAATTAACTTACTTATAATTTTTTTCAAGAAATTTCTGATTAAAACGGTTTACTTCTTACAATTTATACCGCTAATAACAATAAGCTATTTCTCTACTATCTACTCTATGTATGATATTAAGATATTATTATCGTGTAAATCATACCCACTATGTCTGGGTAATAATTATAAAAGAAACGAATTACCTATATCTATAGTATTCTGCATAAGAAATGTACTTTTCATTTTGTCACTAACAAACTTCTTTAAATTCCCAAACTTTTATCCATATTTTCTACAGATCATTCTAAACGTCTCGTGAAGCTATTCACGTCAATAAAGAAATATTTCAGCAAACATTGATTAACTGTGACGTCAAATCTAAACCAACGTAACATCGGGGCGAAGAAATTTTAATGAACGCAAAGACGCTCAACCTTAAGGCGTAGGTACATTCTGTAGTTACGTCAATACTACGTTTGATGGCAAACGATTTATTTGGATTTAAACCTCCCAAGAAAATAATTATCTGCGTTATTTTGTAGCTAGCATTGTCTTGATCGTGGACTTAGACACAATATCTTTTAAGATAGAATTTAAGATAATTATTTTAAATTAATTACAAAAATTGACAACATTACGGATATTTAGTCTTTATCAATAATATAAAAATTACGTTATGTAATTAACGATAATATCATAATAATAACGTATTTATCATACAGCAAAGGCCATTTAGTGTAATTTCTACTTCTGTCAAAACCAGAGTTTTGATAATTGCATCATCTTTACAAATTACTAATTTGTATCAAAACAGTAAAAGTCAAGTATGTCAAAAACTCTAGATATTACTTTCATTTAAAGTAATTTCAGAACTGACAAAAAATCTTTTTGACTTAGTGATGTATAAGTTTTAAGGTAACCAACGTACAATCGTTTGCAATAATGATGACACTCATTAAAATTAATTTTGCAATTCCTTTTAAACTTCTGATGTATTCGTAATGAACTATACCTTCAACTTTTAACATTAGTTCTTAGTTGTCTCACTCACCTTTAAAAGATTTAATAAAATTTCTACTTAGAACCTCCATAAGTTAATCTACATTCCCTTCCTTCCCCAAGTTAACCTTCGTACATTACTGATTTTAGCTGAATTATAGAATCTTTTTATATTGGATAAGCTTCAGGAGAAACAATTTAGATTGTAATTTCAACCAGGGTATTTTTAACCTTATTATTTCTGATTTTTGGAAACTTATTTTTCATCCAGAAGTAGTTTTCAAAAATTTAAAAATGTAATACGTTTTTATATTTTTTTTTAGATTGAACCAATAACAAAGACTGTTTATTGACTATAAATATATCCAAATAAATTAAATATCTAGTTGTAGTAGCATCTATACATGCATGTTAATTCTATCATAAATTTAACTGCGTTTTTTAGACTTTAAAATAACATGAAAGGTGATTTAAACATGTTAAACCTTTTGTTTTCGACATATCTACAGGTTGTGAAGAGTTAGTTCTTGATGTTGGTTTTTAATTAGTTAATTTCCCAAATGCGTAGAGATAAATTTATGTAATTTGACACAATCCCATAACTTTTTATGTTCTTTTTAATCTAAAAAATAATCAATACAATGTCAGAGATACCCCTCTTTTTGTGTATATATTTTTGATAATTTTATAGCAAAAATGACAAAAATATTTACATAAAAATATACTCTTGTTGAAATTCGATGTTATCTGGACGCATGCAAATCTCATTAAAAGTCTATGGAACTTGAAACATCGTTGGCTTTTAAATAACAGAAAACAAACAAATTTAAATTTGAATCAATACTTAAATCTATGGAAATATTTACTTCTTAGTTTTTCTAAGCAAAAAATCTTTGTAAACTTCCAAAACTAAATAGCTATTTACATCACAAGGAAAGTGTAAATTTTCTTTCCGCGGATTGTTTAACATCTAAAGGGTAAATCCAAGGGAAGAAAAGATACTCTACTCCCAAGAAATGTAGGTACCTGATTTTTCTGCTACCTACCTTGCGTGGGTATTATTTCCAAACAATTTTTTTATTTTTTTTATTGCAATCTAATTGTATTGAATCAACAACATAGCAAATACACTTTACAAGTACCTACATATTATTTTTCATTTAATAATAAATACTTTCAGTATGTTATATTAACATGTGCAGTTATGAGTACTAATATGGACACCATGAATAGAAGAAAGTAAAGCAATTGCATCTTCAGTATGTGAAGTATTGTCGCTTCCTACATTACTACAAGAATGTTGATAACCCCTAGAGGGTTAGGTTGATTTTCATGTTCTGCATCATTTCCCATAATTCGATTGACATTAATCTTTGTCTGTTTTTGCAAGAGACTCTTCTATATAGCTTTCAGCAATATTTGTTGATTTCCACCCGCTCTGCTGCTTTAGAGTTAAAATATCTCCACCAGCGTTTACTGACAGAGTTGGTAATGTTCACCTAAAAGACACAGGTCTTATATTGTGTGGAATTTGGAAGTTTCAGATATTCAGCAATTTTTGTGGTACCTACTTCAAATATGGTATACTTGCCAACTACTTGATTTACACATATTCCTACTTAAAGCATATAAAGAAACGCTTCTAGTCAGTTTTCGACCAAAGACACGCATATTTTCTGCAAAATTACTATTACTATTATTTATTGCAGCGGTTATGCTGAATGTACGCTCTTTATTTGTTTTTGAGTAGGAAATTTTCATTATTATAAGTGTTTCTTTATCTTCAATG